>VBSM01002616.1:11682918-11733435 GCA_008086735.1 Cheirogaleus medius | reverse complement strand
GGCAAAGAATTTATGAAGAAGACCCCAAAGGCAATCACAGCAGCAAAAAAATAAGTAGATTGGACCTAATAAAATTAAAAAGCTTCTACAGAGCCAAGGAAACTATCACGGGAGCAAACAGACAACCTACAGAACAGGAGAAAATATTCACATGCTACATATCCGATAAAGGGCTGATAACTACAATCTATATAGAACTCAGGAAAATCAGCAAGAAAAAAAATCAAACAACCCTATCAAAAAGTGGGCAAAGGACATGAACAGAAACTTTTCAAAAGAAGATAGACTAATGGCCAACAAATATATGAAAAAGTGCTCAACATCTCTAATTATCAGGGAAATGCAAACCAAAACCACAATGAGATCACTTAATTCCAGTGAAAATGGCCTTTATCAAAAAGTCCCAAAGCAATAAATGTTGGCGTGGATGCTGAGAGATAGGAGCATTCATACACTGCTGGTAGGACTGCAAACTAGTACAACCTCTGTGAAAAGTAATATGGAGATACCTCAAAGAGCTATAAGTAGAACTACGATTTGACCCAGAAAGCCCATTACTGGGCATCTACCCAAAGGAAAAAAAGACATTCTATAGAAAGAACATCTGCACTCAAATGTGTATAGCAACACAATTCACAATTACAGAGATGTGGAAACAACCCGAGTGCCCATGAATACATGAATAGTTAATATAATGTAGTATATGTGTACCATGGAGTTCTACTCAGCCCCCCAAAACAATGGTGATCTAGTACCTCTTGTATTATCCTGGATAGAGCCCATTCTCCTAGGTGAAGTATCATGAGAATGAAAAAACAAACATCCCATGTGCTTACCATCAAATTGGTATTAAGTAACTTAACTGACCAACACTTAAATGCACATATAGTAGTAACATTCATCAGGTGTCGGGCAGGTGGGAGAGGGGAGAAGGGGATGGGTATATTCACACCTGATGGATGCAGTGCGCACTGTCTGAGGGATAGACACGATTATGATAGACACGATAGACATGATCTGACTCGGGTGGGGGAGGGGCAATGTAGGTAACTTAAATATTTGTAACCCCATAATATGTTGAAATTAAATAAAAAAAACCACTGTCAAGAGAATAAAAAGACAAGCCATAAGTTAGAGTATACTTTAAAATAACTAAGAGTCTAATTGCAATGTTCCTAACACAAAGAAATGATAAATGCCTGAGATGATAAACATCCCAATTACCCAATTACTCTGATTTGATTAATTCACATTGTATGCCTGTATCAAAATATCATATGTACCCTATAAAGGTATATAATTATTATGTATCCATAATAATTAATAATTAAAAAGTTAAAACATTTTTAAAAATCAAGCCATATACTGGAAGAAAACATTTTCAAAAGACATCTTATACAGGACTGTTTTCTAAAACATATAAAGAACTCTCAAAACTTAGCAATAAGAAAACAAACAACCCAAATAAAAAGTGGGCCAAATCATATATACGGTTTACGAATATTTTCTCCTATTCTCTATGCTGTCTGTTTATTCTGTTTGTTGTTTCTTTTGCTGTGTAAAAGCTTTTCTTAAAATTTGATACCATCCATTTGTCTATTTTTGCTTTTATTGTCTGCGATTTTAGGATCATATTCAAAAGTCATCGTCCATATCACTGTCAAGAACCTTTATCTCTATTTTCTCCCAATAGTTTTGCAGTGTTAAGTATTACATGTAAAGCTTAATCTATTTTGACTGGATTTTTCTATACTGTGGGATATTTCTGTACCTTCTTAATTTTGCTGTGAACCTAAAAAAATAAAGTCTTAAGCACACACACACATGGACTTATGCATCTTATGAAACTTATCACACATGTTGTGTGACTCTGTGGCTGCTTCCTAATATTTATTTAATGTTTATGTGGCAGATCTTTGTCTTAGATTTGTTATCTTTATACCTTGGTAGCCAGGCTGTGTGGAAATAATTAACACTTGCCCACTTATATTCATTGACAGCTATTAAAAAGAACTTAATACTTGTGCAAACCAAATTGGACTAAGTCAGTTTCAGCAATATATCTACTATAACATGTTCTTACCCTCCTGCAATTTGGGAATGTATGTTTTCTTTCTATACGAGAGTAAAGTAACTTTTACAGACAGAGCTTTAGGGTATTAACTACAGACAGAGACAATAACTTTTACATATTTATAGATCTTACCACTTAAATCCATGCAGGGAGAGTGCATGTCAAGCTTGAAATTCCACTGCCCAAAGTTATTTCATCTTTTAAAAGTAATCATTCCTTATAGTTAAACTTATTTTATTACTAAAATGATTAGTTATGGACAATGCATATTTTAAATCAATGTACTCTGAAATAATCTTTTAATATTAATGAGTCCTGTTTAAATGGACTTCAGAAAAACTTAAAATGAGAGTAATCATTACAAAGGTTTTATTGTTTATTTGTTTTGTTCATTGCTGCAGAAAACGTATTTTATAAAATGAGATTTCACAGTATTGTTTAGGATAATGCTTTGAAAAAGAATATACTTTACTCCTGATGTCAACATCAACACTTTGGATTATAATTTACTCTGTTATTAATAACTTTTCATTAACTCTTGGGTTTATGAAACCTAAATTCATTTTTAGTCACCAATACGTAGGAGATATAAAGATTTGCAAATTTGACACTAGATGGTAACAACCATCAAAACAAAACTAATTTAACAAAACTAATAATTTAACAAGACTAATAATTTATTCCTCTACACTGAAGTGTCTTTCCCTTTTTATTCACTTTTCTTTACTATTACTTAATGCAATACCTTTACTACCTCAGAGATTTTGTTGTCTTTTACCCATTCACTAAGCTTGAAGGGATTTTTATAGTTTATCCCTACAAGTGATACAGTTTATCCTTTTCAATCCAAAAAGGTGTTATGTCTCCTTGGATGCTCTGGATACTGAAAACTCTCCATACTCCCTTATATTGTTTACAACTTAAAAGGGTATTTAGTTAGATTTTTATAAAACAAAAATATGATGAGCCCCCCAAATGGCTTAATATCTTCACTTTCAGGTACAGTTTCAACTAGAACACCATATTTTATCTAAAAGGATGACCAGACTAAACTCAGGGTAAGGTTGAGAAATAATATGTGTCTCCTTTTAAGTGGTTGAAGGGTGGGTAGCAAGAGGATTTGCAAAAAGGTGATTTTTTTTTTTTTGTATTTCTGGCATAGAAACTTCAGTTAATGGGCAATTAGCATTATGGCCTATAGCATACTTCACTAAAATGGGATCATTTTGGCTTTTAAGAGAGGATTTTTTTTTTCCCTCTTATTTTCACTTACTCATTCTTTCATTTACTCACACTTGTCTACTTTCCTTCTGAGTACTGAAACCATCTACCCTTCACAGAGCTTGCTATCTACATGGAGAATTACAATTCCTTCTGCAAAAGATCTGGTAGTAAATATTTTAGACATTGCAAAGCAGTCTTTGTCCTAATTACTCAACTGTCACTGCAGTGTGAAAGCTGTCATAGACAAAATGTAAAGGATGCATGTGACTGTGTCAATAAAACTTTATTTACAGACACTGAAATAAATTGCATATTTTAATGTGCCACAAAAACATTATTCTTCTTTAAAGTTTTTTCAATCATTTAAAATGTAAAAACATTCTTAGTTGGTAGGCTGAACAAAAATAGACTGTAGGCAGAATTTGGCCCAAGGGCTATAATTTGTTTATCAAGGATATACCTTGTTAACATGACTTTGCAATTCCACTATTTTCATTAACATAACATTTTTATTCCAGAAGACACTTAATTAGACAGAGAAATGTAGAACATAATTTTATTTTCATTCCAGAAACTTCTGGAATGAACCAGTACCCATCAACTCTTTAATAAACAACCTTTTTGGCACCAGGGACTGGTTTCATGGAAAACATTTTTTCCACAGACTGGGGGGTTGGGGGTATGGCTTCAGGATGATTCAAGTGCATTACATTTATTGTGCAGTAAAACCTCTCTGCTAAAGATAATCTGTATTTGCAGCCACTCACCAGTGCTATCATCACCACCTCAGCTCCACCTCAGATCATCAGGCATTAGATTCTCATAAGGAGTGTGCAACCTAGATCCCTGCACAGGCAGTTTACAGTAGGGTTTGTGCTCCTAGGAGAATCTAATGCTGCTGCTGATCTGACAGGAGGCAGAGATCAGGTGGTGATGCCGGTGATGGGGATCTACAGTAAATACAGATGAAGCTTTGCTTGCTCACCTCTTGCTGTGTGGCCTGGTTCCTAACAGGCCACAGACTAGTACAAGTGCAGGCCCAGAGGTTGAGGACCGCAGCTGTAACATCTTCATTTTACTATTTAAGAGACTGAGTAATGCACAGAGGGTGGATGTGGTATGCCCATAGTTCCATTGTAGTTATGATAGAGCTGTTTATAGAAAATATGCTTTGTCACTTGTTTCTTTCCTTTGCACTATTTTGCCTACATTGTTAACTGCTTCTATAGATACAATTAGAAACACAACTAGAAATGCATTTTTTAAAATATTTCTTGCCCAACTCAGTGCTTCAAAATCCTAACGCCATGCATTTGGAACCATATGAGCATTCATTTTACATTCATATTATTATAAACCTCATTTGTACCTGCAAGACTTTGGCTATTGTTTAGTTCCATTATATTATCTCCAAACCATATATTAGGATTTGTTTTGCCTGGACAATCTGAATTGTCTATTAAGAAAACCTGAATTCAATGAATAATTGTATAACCCACTGTTTCCTTTCTTTGTCTTGAAATGAGTTTTAACATGTGCTCACTGCTATTTTGACAAATACAAGGTATTGGTATCTGCTTTTCTTAGATTACATTATTTGTCATAGTTATTGTAATATCTCTGTTTCTGCATAGGGTTTCAAATGCAATTTCCATAGTATTTGTATAGGAGAACTAAAAGGATGATTTAGATCATATTCTGTGTGATATTTTAATGGACTATAATACAAGATAAAGTTAGTTATGCTAACTTAAAAACTGGTGGACATAAATTGGGAGCATCATTTTAAAAATTCAATTGATGGCTAAGATATATAATAATGGTTTTTATTTTATTTTTGAAGATTCAAATCATTGCTTAAAAAGTATAAGTTGATGATTTTTACTTCCTTTTCTTGTGCCACTCCTTTGTTAAACTGTATCTTTTTGACAATCTCATTTCCCTAGATCTGAGCTGGTAATAGAAAAGTTGTAAGTTAATTAGGTAAATCATTTAGTTTTATATATCTGATATAAAAATAATATTAAAAAACTCCAAATTGTCTAAAAACTACATATCTGAAGAACACAAAGAAGGCTTTACTCTAATGTTATTTTTAGGCAGTGAGGCCAATGGTGCATATTCATTCATCTTTCAAAATTTATTGGATATCTACAATGTAAATTACTCCATGAGCTGGTGGAGAGTGTACAAAGGTGAATTATATGTGATCACTGCCTTGAGGGAACTAATTATATAGTATTAGGGAAAAATGATGTGTATAAACAATTTCTTTAATTTTATTGAGGTTTATTTTGGAAAATGAATAAGTAGGAAATTAGTAGGAATCTGAAAACTCTAATACAATTTAATGGCTACTATTAACTGAGCATATATTAAGTGCCAGGCTTTTTGCTTGTCTTATATTTCATCTTTATGAAACCATTAAACTAGTAGTAATAGTATTTTTATCCTTGATTTACACTTGGAAAAATAAAGGCACAAAGGAATCAGACATCTTTCCCCTAGTCATAGAGTGGTAGTGCTGTGTTTGAGATCTTAGTCTTACCTACTACCTTTCAGAGCCCTTTACAACTGTTATTGCATGTGAATCTTGCAAAGCTGGAAAATAGACATCTTAAAAATCTGCAGTTTTGAATGAATAAGTAGGATATCAGAGTAGCAGTGATTGACCGTGACCTCTCATTACTATTTGACTCATCCAGGTCTTGCCCCCAAGTCTTCTACTGCAGATGCTGTGATATTATCTGGGTGGCAGCAATCAGACCCACCTTGTATACCATGTTTAATCTGTTGTTCAATTCATAAAACATACTGGTATTCTCTATAAAATCACTACACAATACCTTACATACCTGTGCAATTCAAAACACCCTCTCTTTAAGCTATGTAGAAGGGAGTGTCTGTCTGATAAGTAAAGAGTTTGAGGAATTTCTGGGACACTCTGGTGGTAGACTTTACAGGATATGCCCTAATTAGTTAGGACTTCACTTCTTGGCCAGATAGAATTATTGTAAAAGCATGAGTCCTCTTGTGTCTACGAGAAACTTTAAGCTTAGAGTTTGCACGTGGTGGCTAGAGGACCTGTCAGCTTCTTTGGGTAATAGTTGAGGGCTTTGCCTAAAATGTTAAAAACATTTTACCTGAGGATCTCTTTATTCAAAATAGTTTCAAGAGGATGCTTACAAACATATAAGAACAGGGTTGCTTTTGTCAAGAGGTTTAGAGAAGTGCTATTTCTACCACCTCAAATATTTTATATTCAAATGCACATTGTTATTCCTAGATGAATAATAGATTGATTCTTATTTTATCATTAAAATCATAGTTAATTTTAATGCATAGAGGACTAATTGTAAACTTATCCATTTTTGATGTTTGATCAATACCTATATCTTTACATTACTATATGGTTCTAAAGTTTAGCACAATATTGATTAAGATACCTAAGGCAGTTATGAGTGTTTTTTACCAAATATTTGTAGTGGCCTCTGAAATGCACTGATGTAATAATTTGATAATTATTCACTCCTACATTGTGTATATTAAATATATATATTTCAATAGATTACTTAAGCATAGGTAATAAAGTGGGTTAGCTCTTAATTTAAATTCATACTCCACCTCTAAGTTTTGTGGCATTGGAAAAAGAGATAAACACATGTATTGATTATTACATGTCAAGCATCCTGTTAAGAATTTAAGACATACTTTATTTTTGATTTAATATCATTTTGTAATGCAAACGTTATTTATCTCATTGTATATCTGATCAGGTTAAACTCAGAGAAATTAAATGGTTTGCCAAACCATAAAATCAACAGTAGGACAATTTGAGATTTAGTCTATAACTGAGTTGCTCTGGAAATTTCTCACTGTATACCATACACAGCAGTTATTTAACTTTATAAAACCTTCTGTGGAAATAGAATTTGTCATAAGATTATTCTGCAGATTTAATAAACTAACATATGTTATTGTGCTGTGTAGGTAAACAAATTACACTTCCTCATTTGTCTTCATAGTGTCTCCTGTTGTTTCTCCACTTTCCTATAACCATCCTTTAAAAATATTTAAGGCCATTAGCTAAATTTATATAGTTAAATGCATATCTAAAACCAAGATGCAGTAAAAACTAAGTGTACAGTACTTAGAGATGTTTATTTATCAGTATCCAAAACCATACAATGTACAAAGTCTGATCTCTGGCCCTTACAGTATTAAAAATAACAATAATAACCACATATATGCTTATCGATTTACAAATATTTTTTTTTCTTTTCATTTTACCTTGTGAATGATAACAAAAATCTGAGTATGATCCCTTTCTTACTGCTAAGTAAGTTTTGGTGTTACAGAGTAAGGATGTTATAAAACATATTTGTTTTGGACATGTTAAGTAAGATACAGAAAATTTATGACAAATTTAAGGATACAGAAGAATATTCCATTTAATGAAACATAATTACCAGTACCTTTTTTGTTATTCCTCTGCTTTTAATATCAGATTCTCAAGTTAAAATTACTATTATAAATAAGTTTAATGTAATAATTTTCCATTTTTACAAGACAGTATTTTAGAGTTACTTTTGGAAGGTTTTTCTCTTCTATTAAACAGTGCTATACATGCTTTTATGTTATTCTACAACAAAAACAATTTGCACAGTAGCAAGATTTAAGACAAATACCAGTGATCTTTTTGGTTTGTCAGAATTTATTTTGATCAAACCATCTCGGAAATTGCTTTTGTGGATTTATGTTTCCTTTTAATTGGGACAAAATTAGAGGTGTCAGGTGATATGCTGATTGCTTTTTAAATATGTTGACAGAGAAATATATCTTATTAGATAGTGGATTTACTTTTTGAATAGACCTGTGTCTTGAATTTAAACATTTAAAATATATTGACTAAATATTAAATATCAATCAAGAAGTTATTAAATATGTATGTATAATATCTCATTTTAATTAAAATATTTCTAATTTTACTTGAGAGTAACACAGACTTAATGGTTTCTCTCAATATTTTTGTTTAATTTTTCTGTAATTGCAGCAAGATACATGTCACTCCATTAATCTACTCCTAGGAAAATATATATAACTTACATGTAAAACTAAACAAAAATAAACTGAAATTTGCATTTCTGGCACTCTATTAAAAGCAATTTCCTCTGTATTTTAATATATAACTCGACTAACTCAAACTGATTTATACACATTTTTAAGGAAATATTATACGGTATAAAGCTACCAATCCTCTGAATTAGTTAAAACCAAAGACTAATATGGTAATAGGACTTCATCTTATTAAATTTCACAACTGAGAAAGATGACCATATTTACTCTGTAATTTCCTTACCTATTGCTGCTGAGGGCTGCCTCTGAGCAGAAATGCTCTGAGATAGCAGCTTTATCCTACTGTGCCTTACATGGCATTGGCAAGATAAAACTCACCAATACAAAAGTTAATGCCAAAAAACATTCCAGATATTTGCCATCATATCTGATTTTATTTTAAATATTTTTAAAAGGTAAACAATTAAGCACTAAAATCTATAAAACACTGATGAAAATATGTTCTATGTTCATGGATTGGAATAACTAATATTGTTAAAATATCCATATTCCCCAAATCAATCTACAGATTCAGTGCAATCCCTATCAGAATCTAATGGCATTTATTATAAAAATAGAAAAAAAATCTTAAAAATTATGAATAACCACAAAAGACCCTGTCTTAGTCTATTTGTGCTGTTGTAACAAAGAACATGAGACTGGGTGATTTACAAAAACATGATTTGTTCCTTGCATTTCTAGAGGTTGTGAGGTTCAAGATGAAGGCATCAGCAGATTTGATATCTTGGTGAAGGCTGCTTTCTGCTGCCAAGTAGCACCTATTGTCGTATCCTAACGTGGCTGAAGGCAGAAGAGCAAAAAGGGCGAAAGGACAAATACTGTGTCCTTATCTGGCCAAAAGGATGAAAGGGCAAAAAAGGGCTTAGCTATTTCCTCAGACCCTTTTATAAGGGTATTAATCCCATTCAGGAAGACAGATCCCTCATTACTTAATGACTTCTTAAAGGCCCAAACTCTTACTACTGTCACATTGATTCTTAGGTTCTAACTTATGATTTTGGGGGGGACAAATAAAATCAACTATAGAAGACACAATATAGTCAAAACAATCTAAGAAAGCTAGAGGCATCATACTTCTTGATTTCAAAATATATTCAAAGCTACTATAATCAAAAAAGTATGGTGCTGCCATAAAGAAAGACACAATGGAAGAGAATGAAGAGCCCAGAAATAGACTCATACATTTATGGTCAACTTATTTTTGAAACGGGTGTCAAGAACATGCAATAGTTTATTGGCCATTAGTCTTTCTTCTTTTGAAAAGCTTTTTTTCATGTTTTTGCCCATTTTTTAATGGGGCTATTTGATTTTTTTCTTGCTGTTTTGTCTGAGTTCTTTATGGATTCTGGTTATTAACCCTTTGTTGGATGTATAGCATGCAAGTATTTTCTCCCATTGTGTAGGTTGTCTATTCACTCTATTGATTGTGTCCTTGGCTGGGCAGAAGCTTTTTAATTTGAGCAGGTCCTATTTATTTATTTTTGCTGCTGTGATTGCCTTTTGGGTCATCTTCATACATTCTTTGCCTAGGCAGATATCTATGAGAGTTTTTCCAACATTTCCTTCCTGAATTCTTAGTTACATGCATTAGGTTTAAGTCTGTTATTCATTTTGAATTAATTTGTGGACAATAAACTTATGAAAAAATGCTCAATGTCTGTAATCATCAGGGAAATGAAAATAAAAACCACAATGAGATAGCACCTAACTCCAGTGAGAATGGCTTTTGTCAAAAAGTCCCCAAACAACAGAAGATGGCATGGATGTGGAGAGAAAGGAACACTTATACACTGTTGGTGACACTGCAAACTAGTGCAACCTCTGTGGAAAGCAGTGTGGAGATACCTCAAAGAACAAAAAGTAGACTTACCATTTGATCCAACAATCCCACTATTGGGCATTTACCCACAGGAAAAAAAGTCATTTTATCAAAAAGCAACTTGCACCAGAATGTTTATTGCAGCAAAATTCACAATTGCAAAGATGTGGAATCAACCCAAGTGCCTATCAATACATGAGTGGATTAATAAAATGTGGTATATGGGGCCGGGCGCGGTGGCTCACACCTGTAATCCTAGCACTCTGGGAGGCCGAGGCTGGCGGATCGCTCGAGGTTAGGAGTTCAAGACCAGCCTCAGCAAGAGCGAGACCCCGTCTCTACTAAAAATAGAAAGAAATTAATTGGCCAACTAAAAATACATAGAAAATTTTAGCCAGGCATGGTGGCGCATGCCTGTAGTCCCAGCTACTCGGGAGGCTGAGGCAGAAGTATCACTCAAGCCCAGGATATTGAGGTTGCTGTGAGCTAGGCTGACGCCACGGCACTCACTCTACCCTGGGCAACAAAGTGAGACTCTGTCTCAAAAAAAAAAAAAATGTGGTATATGTATACCATGGAGTTCTACTCAGCCATAAAAAAATGAGGTACTAACACCTTTTGTAACAAACTAGATGGAACTAGAGACCATTCTTCTAAGTGAAGGGTATCACAAGAATGAAAGCAAGCACCATATGTACTCACTGTTAAATTGGAACTAATTGATTAACACATATGTACACATGGAAGTAAAACTCAAAGGGAATCAAGTAGGTGGGCGAGGGAATGAGGGATGGGGTAAATTCACATATAATGGGTACAGTGCAAACTATCTGGGTGATGGGCACACTTATAACATTGACTCAAACTGTGCAAATGCAATACATGTAACCAAAACATTTGTACCCCTGTATTATTCTAATATATATACTAAAAAAAAAAAAGGACATGCAAAGGGTAAAGAATAGCCTCTTTAGCAAAATGGTTTTGGGAAAACTGGATATTCACAAGCAAAATAATGAAATTGAATCTGTATCTTACACCATACACAAAATCAACTTAAAATGTATTCAAGACCTAAAAATAAGACCTGAACTGTTAAATTCCTGGAAGAAAACATATAGGGAAAAAAACTTTTTGATGTTGATCATGGAAAAATGATTTCTTGGATTTGACACAAAAGCATATGTAATAAAACCAAAAATAGACAAGTGGGACCATATCAAACTAAAAATTTCTGCACAGCAAAGAAAATAACTAACAAAATGAAAAAGCAACCAATGCAATGAATGAAAATATTTGCAAACCACCTATCTTATAAAAGGCGAATATCTAAAATACATAAGTATCTCTTATAATTCAGTAGCAAAAAATAAAAAAGAAAGAAAAGAAAAAGGAAAAAAAGAGAAGAAAGAAAGAAATGGGCAAAGGATTTGAAGAGATATTTTTCCAAGGAAGACACACAAACGTCCACCAGGTATATGAAAGGGTGCTCAACATCACTAATCATCAGGGAAATGCAAATTGAAACCACAGTGAGATATTATTTCATGCATGGTAGAATGGTTATTATATAGATAGACAGATAAAGTTGTAGTGAAGATGTGGAGACAAAGGAACCCATATAGAATGCATTATGGGTAGAAATGTAAATTGGTAGAGCCATTATGGAAAATAGTATGGATGTTTCTTGAAAGCGTCAAAACAGAAATAACATCTGATCCAGCAATCCCACTTCCAGGCATATATCCAAAAGAATTGAAATTGGCATCTTGAAGAGACATCTACATTGGAATATTCATTGCAGCATTATTCACAATAGCCAAAATATGGAGACAGCTCAGATATCCTTTGACAGAAGAACAGATAAAGAAAATGCGGAAAATACATGCTATGGGATATACTTTAGCCTTAAAAAAGAAGAAAATCCTACCATTTGTAGCATTTGTAAATAAATCTTAAAGACATTATGCTAAGTGAAATATGCCAGTCACAGAAGGACAAATACTGCATGATTCAATTTATCTGAGGTACATAAAATAACCAAACTCATAGATGCAGAGAATAAAATAATGATTGTAGGGATTAGGTGGCTGGTGTGGTTGAAATAACAATGACAACAAAAAGAGCAATTTGCATGAGAATAAAAAATCTGAGTACTGTAAGAGTGAGATTTTCCATAAAGTTGAAGATAAAATTTTCCTAATAAAAAAGTCTTTTCCTAAATCCCTTGTGCGTTCTCTCCTCTTCACCTCTATTGTGCTTCTCCTGTGTTTTTCTTTTCCTCTTTAAATGTCATTATTTTTTCCTGTGATGGATTAAGGATCCTGTCTTCCATTACAAAATATTTATATTAGAAACTCAAAGAAAGCATTTAGTCACTGAAAAGCTGATAATAATTGAGATGTTGTTTTTAGAAAATAACTAACAAATTTGATCATCTATAAGTAAAAAAAATACAGATACAAATATGTGTTTAGGCTGATCAACATATATGCTTAAAGGACGTGTTTATTATGTTCTTTCAAGTATACAGCAAAGTCTAAAGAGTATGCTTACAAACTTCAACATAAAATACAATTTTTATTGACCCAAAAAGGCAATTTAATGTCATCTCCCTTCTATCCACCCTACAATCACATCTGACACTTTCAACATATTCTCCTTTTGCTTGACAAAGAACAGGATTTAAAAACTTGGCCTACCATATGTGAGAGTTTGCCAAATCTCTCATTTAGAAATTATAAAAGAGATTATGAATTTACTCTTGTAATTTTAGGTTAGAGAGTATATAATTTCATTGTATTTTGATCAATACTGCTCTTTGAGGAAATATTTATAGGATACTTACTATCTATCAAACCTATCTTGACCTCTCTTTCTTTCTTATAAAAATTATTTAATTTTATTTTTAATTGACAAATAATAGCATATATTTATAGAATGTAATTTGATATTTTGATATTTGTTTGCAATGTAGAATGATTAAATAAGAATCAAATCATTATTGAATAATTAAATGATTCAAATTATTATTGAATAATTAAATGATTAGAACAAATCAGTCACCTCACATACTTATTTTTTATGGTGAAAACATTTAAAATCTACTCTTTTAAAATTTTTTCTGTTCTTTTTTTTTAAAGTCAATTTTAGGCTTCATGACTTCTCAATTTCTCTCTTCAATTCTGTTGAGGTAGTGTCTGATCATTTGGTGACCACGAGGACCAAGAATGCTGCTAGGAACTGTACAGACATTATCTGATTTAATATTTATAATATTATTGTGAAGTGGAAATTTTTATTCCATCCTACAGTTTAGAAAACTGAGGCTTACAGAGTTTAAGTAGTATGTTTTGGCTTGCAACCCTTGCAAGCGTCAGAACCTTGGCTCTAACTCAGATATGATTCTAAAGTTCATAAGCTTAATAACCATGATAAGCTGCTTTTCTTTGTACCTCTGTAATTCACTTGTGTAGTTCAACCAAATTTTAACATTGATTCTATACTATATCATCTATGATCACGTATTTAGGTAGCTAAAACCTGCTGGAGAAATTTATCTTCCATGAAAATATTTATTATAAATTTTATACTTTCCATTTTAATTTGGTCCTCAAGCCTTTTCATCAATCATTTTATTTGCATTTTCTTAAAGAGTAATTTTATACATAACAGTCTTTAAATCCCCACTTAAAGCCTTTTGTTTTAAAATTCTAAGCAGATCACTTTTATGCATGAGATCCTTTGTTCAATACCCCATTACTTCATCCACAACAATCCTTACTGCTCTTTTTTAAGTATTATAATATGGAATAAACATAGATAACCAGTTCATAAATATGTGCATCTAACATCCTATCCTCTTGTCTCATCCGTCATCTTCTCTCAATTATTCTTTCTAACACTGCTAGTACCTTTCCTTCAGTCTTTAAACATGATCAAGTCTTCCCTATCCTTAAAATTCCTTCTTTGGCCCCTTGCCCCTCTCTACTACTCAATCCCTTATGTAAAAACTGGATCCTCCAGGCTTCCAATTGATTCATTCAAGATTACCAGAGTGATGAAAATCAGAAAGAGATTTGAAAGCATATTGTATTACTTCTCCCACGTCTCTTTTGAAAGCCACCTACTTCCCCAGCTTTCCCCATCTCGGCAAGAGGCAGCACCATCTACCACATTGCTCAGGCCAAAGCCCCAGGTATCACCCTTCATCAGTTTGTGGTCTCTAGTTTGATATTCAACCCAATAGTACTTCTATTGGTTTTACCTATAAAATAAATTAGTAATCTAGTCACTTCTCACCCTTTTGCATTTCATTCCAAGACCAATTTATCATCTCTCACCTGATCTACTTCAACATTCTCCTTTCTAGCTTTCTTTATTTTACTCTTTTTCCCAAAATAGTTTATTTTCCACACTAGCACCACATTTTACTTTCTAAGTATATATTAGATGATCATTCTCCTGCTTAAATCCTTTCAATGGCTTTTCATAGCAATATAATTTAATACAAACGCCTCCTTAATACTACAAAAAAGTGTATTATAATGCCTTATAGACACAGTAATGATAATATATTAATAATTATGATATAATTTTGCCCACATGTCTCAATTCAACCACTGTAAGTTACCCCACATTGTTACCTGTGGCCCCTCTGTCTCTTTTACTAACTTTTCAATAATTCAAGTTTGGTTGTTGCACTTGCATGCCATTTTCCCTTAATTTTACCCCAAATATCCTATGGCTCTTCCATTCTCATCACTCAAATTTCATCATGAATATTAGCCATTCAAAAAGGCTTCTGATGGTGCTGGTAGATAACTTATTTTCCTGTTACCTACTTACCACAATTTCCTATGGCATTACTCTGTTTTATTTCTTTTTATCAAACTTTTCAATATATGACATTGTAAATTTCATTCTTTATTTGTGTTTAGACTGATATCTTGACCAACCAGAACATAATACACATTAAGGAACAAAGAAATGACATTTACAAGTTCATACATCTAAAACAATACTTAGCAAACAGTAGGTTTTTATTTAATATCTGTTGAATAATTAAAGAAATGGATTTAATTGTAATTATTTTTGTATATCTGTCACTATAAATATAAAGTGAGATAATTGCATAGGAGAAGCCTCTGTGTATTTACTATATTTTTAGATTTAAAAAAATATATAGTAAACAAGCTTTTTCTATTTTGACAATTCTATGATTTATTTATAATAAAATAGTTCAGTTGTCCCTCAGTATCTGCAGGGGATTGGTTTCAGGACCTGTATGGACACCAAATTCTACAGATGCTCAAGCCCCACTATACAAAATGGTGTAGTATTTGCATATAACCTGTGCACATCCTCTTGTACACTTTAAATCATGTCTAGATTATTTTAGTACCTAATGCAATATAAATGCTATGTAAATATTTGTTATACTGTATTTAAAAAACGTATCATTTTTTATTGTGTTTATTTTTATTTTTTATTTTTTCAATGTGTGATTGGTTGCATCAGGGATGCAGAACTTGCAGATATGGAAGGTTGACTTTAATTGCTAAATAGCATATTTCTAATAATGACTTTTTTAGTCTAGAAAATATTGCTTAAGAATGAAAATAAAACAAAGTATCTGACAACTTGTTGATTCTTAAAAATAACTATTAAAGTATACTCTTCATCATAATGATGTTTCTGTGGAAACTTGAACTCCTCTTTACTCTGATACTCACCCTCTACATTATTAATTTCAATTGCAGTGATGCTTCTCCCCCACCCCCAATTTATATTCTTTTTGGACCTTTTATCTACTCCCTTGATTTCTGATGAGCTCCAAATTCATATATTTGAAATTTAATTTTCTCCTAAATTCCAGGCAATTCTGTGTTTCCAACATTTCATTTACTTCTTTACAAAGACAAGATTAAGGCACTTTAAATTAAACCCATAGGCATTATAATATGGTGATTAAGAGCCCCACATTCAAATTCTAATTCATCTAAGTCCAAGTTTCCTTATCTATAATAATAGTATCTACATCTTAGGTAGAATTAACTCTAAAGATTCAACGAGCTAAACCATGTTAATTCATTAAGCAAATACTAACTAAATAATATCTAACTATTAAGCTATTGGAAATAAATGGTGGCATTGAAATTTTTATTGATAATTAATTTACTATCCCATTATTATATTTATGATAACATGAAAAATAAGTAACATTTAAACAGCTGATCTTTTTAAATTGGTATTTTAAGGGATAAAAATGTAACTATGGATATTTTGTGATGAATATTCTCTTTTATTCAGTCATATTTGACATTTGTATCAAACATGATATAAGATATTAAGGATTCAAAAAATTAGCACATCATTATATCTCTTCTTAAATGACTCAAATAATGAAATGACATTCAGTGAAGAAAACACTCATTTGCATTGGAATATGATAGTTATTATATATTGCAAATGTATTCAAGGCAGTGGATTTGAGTTCAAGATTGATAAATCTCTCACAAGTACTTTATCTTCAGCCTCAATTTCCTCATTTGTGAAATGAGTGGTTTGATTATATCATCTCGAATAACTATCCAAAATTTAAATATTATGTGTTTGTAAATGACCCATGAATAGGCATAGTGCATTTATCTAAAACAAACAAGGAGGATATGATACCATTTACATCTATTTTCATTTATTCTTTCAAAATTGTGGAAGGATTTTTGTTTGGTTTGTGTGTTATTTGTTGGTACAAAGGTATAAGTGGAAGAGATTTCTATAATGTTTTAAAAAATTTTATTATAGGTAGGAAAATATCAATATTCACTGCAGTGAAGAGATTGTATTTATGCTCTCATTTCTTTTCCAGGTCAAAGTATCTACCTTTTGTGAACATTACTGCTTTGCTATGTAGGATTATAATAAGATGTCAATCTGTAAAATTGGCAGTACATGAAATATCTGTAGGGAATCTCCTAGATTAAAAAGCAGTCTTTGTTTAATATCTTTATTCCCTCAACAGAGCTATAGGACTAATTGGTAAGTTGGATTCCACAAAAGCCAAAAATTTTTTAATATAATAGCAGCAGGCATTAGATAAATTATAACTTCTATCTCTGAAATTTTCAAGTTGGTAGCAAAGAGAACTCTGACAGCTATTAAATTTGGGTCTCCGTTCTCAATTACAATTCTAGTAAGCAGAGCAAAAGCTTTGCTATTTTGAATCAATTATTCCAGCTTATAGATTTTACAAAGCAAAATGATTACTAATTACTTTAAGACATTTTCAAAATCATAATTTTCAATTATTAGTGTTTTTCCTGACAGAAGTGCCTTTAAAAATCAATAACTTCATTGTCTAATGGTTTAAACAATGACTTCTTAAGAATATTCACACCACTATTGATTATCATAGTTTTTCAACATTGATAACTTCCTTAAATATTTTCAGTATACTTTTAGTTTTTTTTTTTTTTTTTTTTTGAGACAGAGTCTCACTCTGTTGCCCAGGCTAGAGTGAGTGCCGTGGCGTCAGCCTAGCTCACAGCAACCTCAAACTCCTGGGCTCAAGCAATCCTTCTGCCTCAGCCTCCCAAGTAGCTGGGACTACAGGCGTGCGCCACCATGCCCGGCTAATTTTTTTTCTATATATTTTTAGTTGGCCAATTAATTTATTTCTATTTTAGTAGAGATGGGGTCTCACTCTTGATCAGGCTGGTTTTGAACTCCTGACCTTGAGCGATCCGCCTGCCTCCGCCTCCCAGAGTGCTAGGATTACAGGCGTGAGCCACCACGCCCAGCCTCAGAATACTTTTAGTAGAGAAAACATCCTGTAACATGTTTTAGTAGAGAAAACATCCTGTAACAGCTTTTCAGTTATTATTCATTACCTTTAAGATCAAAATATTTAATATAAAAAGGAAACACTTTAATTTTAAAATGCCTAAGAGATAAGCTTGCAAAATCTTTTTATTAAACTCTTCCAGAATATGTAACATACAGCTAATAAGACAAAGTCAAGTATATTTTGCCATTTTTATGGATACTATAAGATAAATGGGTATCTAGCATAGTATTATCATCTGAGAAGTAACTGCTATGTTTATCATTCATATTTCCTAGAGACTTTGAAACCAGCTTCATGGATAAAACAACTAACCAATTAGGTTTTATGAGTTTTAATTCTTCAATGTTCATACTGGTTACCAATGTGTATTTCTATTGACAGGTACATAGGCTGAAAAGACTATGGATCAGAACAACATATTTATGTACTGGCATAATATTTCCTGCAACAGATTAACTCTGGGAGGTACATCAAGAGAATTTATGATCTTTTTCTGTTGAATTAATCCCTTTTATTAACATGGACTGCTTCTATTTATCTAGATGAAAGATCCTTGCCTTAAAATATGCATTATATGATGTTATATACGTGTACCGACATTTTTTTTGGTTAATGTTTGCATGCCTATAGCTTTCAATCATTCTGTGTAGTTTATAGAGTATTATATTCATAAGTTACATGAAACTGATGTAAATTTTTATCTGATCTGGCAATCTTAGATTTTTACTTGATGCATTTTTTATTTACTGTAATTACTATTGTTTTGTTGAGATCATCGTATTCATTTTCTATACACACTGCTTCACACTGAATACAAAAATTTACACAAAATGGATTAATGACATAAATATAAGCGCTACACCCATAAAATTCTTAGAAGAAAATATGGAGGTAAATCTTAATCTCAGATTTGGCAATGGATTCTTAGATATAATACCAAAAGCACAAGCTACAAAAGATAAAACGGATATATTAGACTTCATCAAAATTATAAACTTTTGTACATTAAATGACATTAAATAAAGTGTAAAAGACAACCTCTAGAATAGAGAAAATATTTACAAATCATATATTTAATAAGGGTCTGATAACTACAATTTATAAAGAATGCTTGCAACTCAACAACAGATGATCCAACATCTCAGTTAAAAATGGTCAAAGTACTTGAATAGACATTTCTTCAAAGAAGGCATACAAATGGCCAACAAACACATGAAACGATCCTCAACATCATTACTCATTATGGAAATGCAAACTAAAACTCCAGCGAAATAACATTTCATATCCACTAGGATGACAATAACACTAATAGTATAGGAAATAGCAAGTATTGTTAAGGATTTGGAGAATTTGGAAGCCTCATAATTTCCTGATGGTAATGTAGAATTGTTCATCCCTTATGGAAAACAGTCTGGTGGTTGCTGACAAAGTTAAACATAAAATTAATACATGTTCCAGAACTGCCACTCCTAGGCATATACCCCAAATAATTAAAAACAGGTAGATACTCATGCAAACACATGCGCATGCATATCATAGAAGCACTATTCACATAGCCAAAAGGTGGACACAACTCAAATGTCTTTCAATGATAAGTGAATGAAAAAATGTGAGATACACATAGAATGTTAATTAGTTTTAACAAGAATGAAGTACTGATGCATATTATAATATGAATGAACCTGAAGACCTCATGCTAACTGAAAGAAGCCAAAAGTCCACATACAGACGGAAAGCAGATTGGTGGATGCCAGGACATGGAGGGACAGGCGGATATGGAGTAAGTGCTGAGTATTTATGAGATTTTCTTTGGGGATGATGAAAATGTTTTGAATTAGATAGAGATGGTGGTTGTACAATATTGTGATTGTACTAAGTACCACTGATTCATTTACTTGGAAATGGTTAATTTTATGTTATATGAATGATATCTCAACATAAAAAAGAAGGAAATTTTCAGAAATAAACAATATACAACTCAGAAAACTTGGCAAATCAGTTTTGCCAAAACCAAAATGTTGTACTATGTTTAAAGCACTAATAGTGAGAAGAGGCTCACTTAGCCAAATATATAAAGAAAAAAATATATACTTAGAGACAAGAGCACAACTGTCCTAAACCACATAGCATTAGATGTTCGAGGGGTCTAGGTGTCCTCTCCCAAAAATGGAAACACTGCAACCTTGTGTTATTGCATTCTATACATGTAAAGGGAAAAGCTTATGCCTTGTAGTGGTGTGGTTCTACAAATATGCTATGAATTGAACCGTTTACCCCCAAATTCATCTGTTGAAGTCCTAACTTACAGTATGTCAGAATATGACTGTATTTGAAGATAGGACCTTTAAAAAAGTAATCAAGGTTAAATGGGTTCATATGGGTGGGCCCTAATCCAACATGACTGATGGGATTAATATTTAGGATGGATGTTCTATGATTACATTATTTGTAATACATTGATTTGTATATGGTTGATAGGAATATTCTGGAAGCACATGACAGTATAATATTCCTAGTTGTATCTAGGTGAAAAAAAATTTAACTTCAACACATGTGGTTTAATGTATTCCATATAATCAATCTAATATACAGTGTTGGCAAGACTCCTTGTACAAATAATTGCACATAGGCTATTATGGCTTCTGTACATATGCTCACCTGATTCAGATAAACCAGGTAAAAAGTGAAATGAATCCAGTTTGTTTCTTTTATATTCAAAAACATAGTGGCGAACATTTCTGAGATAGGGCTGAAGTTACAAAACTTTTATAGAAGGGATTGTTTACCAGGATTACATTACTTCAGGAGGAAAAAAAACTAGAGCAAATTTACATATGGTAATTTATATTATAGCAATTATCAAAAGGTTCCTTTTAAAACTATTTGGTATTCAATTCATTGTGTGATTTACTTTTTCTATTTCTAATAAACTCTATATCAATAATTGTATCTGATAGATACCCATAAAGCAAAGTTAAAAAAGAAAGTAATCTCCCTTTGAATTTAGTAGAAATTTATTTAAATTAATTTAAAGAAATAGTGTTTCATTGGCAGCTAGTTTCACTAATGGACAAAAGTATTAAATTCAAGAAGGTAACTGGAATTTTAAGTAAGAAAGATTATTTTATGGTCAAAGTCATTTGCAGTTGTCCCTGTGAAGAATGAGAGTGATTAAACCGCATAACACATAGTGATTTCTAAATCTCATAGAAGCTAGGAAATGATGTTTTCTCCTGTGTTTTGCAGAATTTCTCAAATGAGTTATTCACTCTAATGGATGGTCATTCTTTTAATATGGAAGGAAAATACAGTATTCTAATCTACTACATTTTCATGGTATGTGTGGTAGGGCTTGCTTAGAATTTAGTCTGCCATTAAAACAATGAAAGCCTGTGGAAATTGCTAACTATATTTGTTGCTGAGTGTAATTTAGACTTCCCAACATTTTTGATAATTTTCCTTTCAATTAAGGAAGCTTGAAAATGTATTGCCGTTGGAGAAAATCATAAGCAAGGCAAAACATAAGGAAAGTTATGATAATCTTCAACAGTATTTCTCAGTCTCATTATAAGTAAGTTTGTAACTGTGAGAGATTTAAACGCAATGCTTTTAGAACCCCTGGCAGAATTACCTGAATGTCATCCCAAGTGAGAGATAACCATTGGCGTAAATATAAATATACCTAAAATATTGACTTCAAGAAGGGAAAAGAAAATGGCTTTTGTTTGATATATGAGGATTTAAATGATTAGCAATAAAAAAACACTTGGTCAAGTGCAAAATTTTGTAATAAAAGTAAACTAAAGTTAAATCAAAGAAAGCCATAAATAGAGAAATGCAATATTTGATAGCAACAAATCGGACAAACATGACTATGCAGCCAAATCCTGATTGGATCACCAAGAATGTCATGTTAAAAGAAAAAAAAAAAACCTCAGCAATAACAACAAACTAGCGAACAGAAATATTGATTTGCCGTAAATATAATTTAAATGTAAGGAAATGAAATTCTAATACATTATCCTGTAAATTACTGTGGAACTTAATAATTTTACATTTTAAGAAAAAGTCTTAAAATCTCATTTGACACATGTTTATGATATATTGCATATATAGTAGTCTACTTTTATCTGCAATTTTTCTTTTCATGGTTTCAGTTAATCATGGTCAACTGTGGTCTGAAAATATTATATGCAATGAGATATCTCCCTATATGCATATATTAATACCAGTGTAAGCCATACCCCATCACAAATATTTCCATCAACAAAGAAATGTTCTTGGTGATACTCCCCAGGCAGATCTCTCCTCCTTCCACCCAAAGGAAACCATTTTTCTGATTTTTAATCAAAGTAGATTTATGTGCATGTGTGTGTGCATTATGTATGTGGCTTCTTTCTTTCTACATAATGTCTGAGATTCATTCATGTTGTTTATGAGTCTATGGTTCATTCTTTTTCATTGCCAAATAATATCCTATTTATTTAAAAAATCTGCAATTTATGTATCCATGCTCCTTGATAGATATGTGTGGTGTGGCTAGTTTATGCTTGTTATGAATAGAAATAATATTAAATTTTTGCATATGTTGGCAACATATGTTTTGATTTATCTTGCATAAATTCCTAGGTGTGAACAGCTGTCTCATAGAGGTGTGTGTCTAATTTGCACAAGTCTGCCTAATCTTTTTCCAAAGTGGTTGCACATATAACATTACCACCAGCAGTGTATGAGAGTTTTTGATGTTTCATACCTGCACTGACATTTAGTGTTTTCAGTCATTTTAAAAAATAATTTAGCCATTCCACAGAGGATATATCTCCTCGTGTTTTTAATTTGCACTTTTCTTGTGATAAATGATATTGAGCCATGTTTTATGTAATTATTCACATTGTATATCTACCTTTGTGAAATATTTACTTACATTCTTTGCTATATATAGTCTGATAGAGTTACAGTAAATATTTTCCCAAGATATGACATTTTTAATGGTGCTTTTTTAATGACAAGAAATTTTAAAATGTGATATAGTCTAATTTGAAATTTTTTATTTTGTTTTATGGTTAGTGCTTTTTGTGTTCTGTAGCCCAACTGAACATTTAAGGGTTGATCTATCTCTGGATTACCTATTCAGTTCCATTCATTCTATTAATCTATTTTTTTAATTATTGCATCAATACCACACTATGTGATTACTTTATCATTATAATAATTCTTGAAATAAGGCAGCATAAGACCTCAGATATTGTCTTAGGTCCTTTGCACTTTCATGTACCTTTAAAAACACCTTGCTAGTTTCTCTTTTAAAAGCCCACTAGGGTTTTGATGGAAATTTTGTTGACTCTACAGATTATTTAGTGAAGAATGGATACCTTAATATTGAATTTTTCAGTCAGAGGATTTGATGTAGTTCTCCATTTACCTGGGTCTTTTTCAGAATTTCTCAGCAATATATTCTCATATTAATGAATAGGTCTTGAATATATTTCACTAAATATATCCCTAATTATGTCAAGTTTTGTGATTCTAGTGTAATGATAAAAGTATCATAACTTAATTTTATTTCTATATTTAAAAACCCAAATGGATAATAAAGTTATTTTTTTGTATATTGTCCTTCTTTAAATTCACTTATCATTAATACCTATTACTGCATAGTGCAAAGCTATGTCTATTAGCTTTGGGGAAAATTCGTGAGGAATGTCTATGTACACAATCACGTTGCATGCAAACAATGACAATTTTTCCCCTTCTTTTCCAAACATCATGCATTTTACTTCTTTCCATTGCCTTAGGGAAATGGAGGTGGCATCTAGCAAAATGCTGAATAGAAGCTATTTTTTTCCAGAACTTAGAGAAAAGGCATTTAATAGTTTACACATGTAAATGACAACGTTAGTATTTTTTTTTAATCTCTGATGTAACAAATTACCACAAATTTAATGGCTTAGACCTATACAATTGTATTATATTATTTTACAGTTATAAAAGTTAGAAGACTGACAAAAATCTTATTAAGTTACAACCAATGTTGACAGGGCTTTATTTCCTTCTTGAGGTTCTAGGGGAGGATCCCATACCCTTGCCTTTTCCAAGTTTTAGAGGAAACCCACATCCTTAGCTCTTGTCCCCTCCTTCCATTTTCTAAGTCACTAATGTCTCCTTGAGTCTTTTTAGAGAACCACTTCTCTGGTTCTCTTTCTTACTACAGCTGAGAAAATTCTTCTATGCTAAGGACTTATGTTCTTAGATTGGTCTCATCCATATTATCAAGGACAATCTTCTAATCTCAAATTCTCTAATCCTAACTACATTTACAAGGTCTCTTTTGCCATATAACCTAACATTCACAGGATTCCAAGTATCAAGGTATGGGCATTTTGCCATCCATTTTTCTGCCTACCACAATGAGAATACAGACTTTCTTGTAAACATCATTTTTTCAGATTGAGAAAGCTTTCTTCTCATTCTCGTTACTGAGAGATTTATTATTTATCATGAATGAGTGTTAAATTATGCTTAATGCAAAACTAAGATGAGCATATGACTTTTTTCCTTTATTCTCTTAACGTTAGGAAATATATACACATGTAGAACTGACCTTGCTTTCCTGAAATAAATGACTCTTGTTCATGACTCATATTCATTCTTATTTTGATGCATTAAATTGCTCATATTTTGATAAATATTTTTGCATATTTTGAAGAGAGATCTTAACCTGTAATTTTAATTTCTTGAAATGTCATCATCTATATTATGATTATTCTGAGAATTATTAATACATTGACTTGAAAACTAAATTCATCAAAGTTTTATTTGACCATATATATGCAGGAGTTCTCTAAGTTAATATTATATCTCTCTTACATATTTAACACAATTCACCAGTGAAACCCACTTAGGTTTGAAATTGTTTTTGTGTGATAAGCATTTTTTTTTTTTGAGACAGGGTCTTGCTGTGTTGCCCAGGCTAGAATGCAGTGGCATTATCATAGTATCATAACTCACTGCAGCCTCAAACTCCCACACTCATGTGATCCTCCTGGCTCAGCCTCCCTAATAGCTGGGACGACAGGTGTGTGTCACCACACCCAGCTATTGTTTAAAACAATTTTTGTAGAGATGGTGTCTTACTAAATTGCTCAGACTAGTCTTGAACTCCAGTCCTCAAGCAATCCTCCTGCCTCAGCCTCCCAAAGAGCTGGGATTACAGGCATGAACCACTGCACCCAGCCTGTGTGATAAACTTTCTAAATAAAAAAATCTACTCCTTTAGAAGCTATTTGTATATTTTATTTCCTTCTGTATATATTTTGTAATTTTTTCCAAGGAATCTCTCCATTTGCCTAGAAAAGTGTTAGTTAATTTTCAGATATTTGAAAGTTTACCAAAAGACACTAGTGTGTTTTTTATTTTAATCATAATATTCTGGGGAGAATAATATTCTTGGAACACATTTTGTCTCATAAATATATTAGCATTTTAATCAGGAAATTCAGTATTACATCTATATTTATTATGTTAGTCTTCATGAGTAACATTTTCATTTTGGTTAAACTATAGAAACTTAACTGCATCATAATACATCATTACATAATTACATCATAAATATTATGATTAGAATTTGATCATAATGTTAAGCTACACAAATAGTTGTGAAGTAGCCAATTTTGAAGTTAGCTTAACATTTATATCTTTTATTTTGTGAGCCACTTAATTAGAAAATATACATTATTTTATCACAGTATGTTTTATATAAATTTTTAAATTGCAAATTTTTATAATGCAAATGAGATGAATAGTGTGAATTTTTACACAATAAACTTCTTTTTTCCTTTGAACCCAACTTCTTAACAGCCCCTTTTTATCTCTTTGGATGTTCTCTCGTAGAAGCTAATAAACATGTCATCTCAATTATCTAACAACTCCATAGTTTTCAATTGCTAAGGAAACAAAAGTAAGAGATTCTCCTTTTGCATTTTTCCTGGATAAATCTTCACTGGTTGACCTGCTTCATTTCCATATTATTTTTGGCAGAGAGTTTGGGGATTTATTTTTATTATTTGTGGCCATAGATTATACCATCAAAGTGCCTAAATTTTAAGAGTAAGACATTAGAAATGCAATTGAAATAATTAGAACAAAACTACATTCTTAAAAGTCAAAATTACAAAACTCTCCTGCAAACTGGAAGTAGGTAATGAAGGCCTCTGGAAGGAAACTGAATTTGAGTTCAACTTTACTAATAAAAATTAGTTTTCAGTAAGCATTTACTGAGTGTCAGGTGCTAAGCTAATGCTTTTGAACGGATATTTTAAATTTCACAAAACTGAGTAAACACTATAAGCTATTTTCCCTCAATTTTTCAATGACAAAATTTAAAAAAATAAAAATTTGACCAAGGTCATACAGCAAACTTGCTGCTTAGAATTTATCAGGTAATGTAACTTATGAGTTTGTTTGTTAACCACAGTACTTTGAGTCAGAAGTAAAAATTAGTTCTGTGGGGTAAAAGAATCAATATTGATGTTATAATATATGGCAGGGTTGACAAACTTTTTTTTTGTAAAAAGCCAGATAGTAAATATTTTAGGCTTTTCAAGCCATACGGTTTCTGTGGCAATGGCACAAAAATGAACTTAGACAATACACAAACAAATGTGCGTAGTTGTATCCTAATAAACCTATTTACAAAGCAGGCAGTGGCCCAAATTTAGCATGTGGTGGTCCCTAGATTGCCAACCCCTGATAATGGTCCCAGCTGGTTATTGTCTTATTGTTTTGATGCCAACAGAAAACAAAAATATTCTAGTTTAAAAAATACAATAGAGTTGCTTACACTCTGCATCACAGAAATAATCTTTATAACACAACTAAAGTTATGTGTCCTGAATGCAACGACACAATACCTAATGGTATATAATGCATCTGTATAATACATACATAAAGTGTTTGACAAATAATTTAAAGAATAACATTGAGAATACTTTGTGTGTGTGTGTGTTGTTTTTTTTACCTACTGACACCATTTCTTCATTCAGCAAACTTTAGCATAATAAAACCTATCTATCTTATATATAGATGGTCATAGGCAGACTCGTGATTAATAACCACTAGTTAAGTTGTTTTGGAAGCCTCTCAGCCTCTTCAAATTTTCAGGTCAGCCTATTGGCTTAAAGGTATGGTTGATTTAGCTCAGCTGAAAAAGGGAAGCAGTCAGGGCTGTATTCTAAGGTGACTGCAAAATTTTCAACTATATCCAAGGTAGTCAAGTTGAATTAGGCACGGCAAACAAATAACAATGAAGTCACATGATTTGGGTTTCAAGTTTATATATCTTTTCATAATAAGATGTTTGCTAAAACTGAACATTCGGGAGAAATGGTTCTCTGCTCTTAATGAGCTGGGAATATCAACAGTCCTATTTCATATTCTGCTAAGATTATCGAGATGCAATGGGAATGTTTTTTCCTCAATGATTTAGAATGACAAATAAGAACCTTGTGAAAAAGCCCTATAATATAGACTTTACCAATCAGGTATAAGGGTTAAGGAAACTTATAATTTAGTGGTAATATTGATGATCAAGGTTTTGAAATACTGGGACTAGAAATCAACACTTCCTTTAGAAGCAAACTTTCTGATGTCTCCTAATCTACTTTATGCCCTGGTTACCCTTAGTTTAGGAATAGAGCAAGGCTGAAAATAACTGTATTTGTTTTCCTGGGCTGCTGTAACAAAGTACCATAAACCAAGTGGTTTAAACAATAGAAATTGAGTGTCTCAGAATTCTGGACGCTAGAAGTTCCAAATCAAGGTATCAGTAGGGTTACTTCCTTCTGAGGGTTGTGAGAGAATTTTTTTCCTTGCCTCTTGACTACCTTCTGGTGGTTTTCTGGCAATCTTTGGATTTCCTTAGTTTGTAGAACCAACACCCAATCTTTGTATTCATCTTCACCTGGTGTTTTCTCTGTTTGTATGTGTCCAGATTCTTCCCTTTTATAAAATCACTTGCCATATTGGATTAGGGGCCCTCCCTGTTCCATTCAGTCCTCATCTTAAGTACATCTGTAATGACCCTATTTCCAAATAAAGTCACATTTTGAAGTATGGAAGATTGGGACTTCAACACATGAAATTTCAAGTGACACAATTCATCTAATAACATATCCATGATGGAGTTTCAAGTCAATAAAACTGATTTAGTTCTTCTGATAAGAAAGATTCAGTTCTATGAAAATATTGTCATCTATCTTTTGTCACTAAGTAAATACTGGGTATGTATCTGTAGTTTTTCAATTTCTACTTTAAGGTTAAATATAACACTATGTGTATTGAAATTTCTATTTAATATGAAATATTACAAACTACTTAAATTATAGTCAATCCAGGATATTTTAAAGTATTCCAAAAGTTAATGTTATTTTTTGACATATAACTTACTATCTTAGATAAAATACTAATCAAAGGTCTGTGATTTAATCACAGGCTGTAACTTACATGCTGGTTATACACATAGGTTATACACATATTTTATATTAATTTTTATTCTAATCTTCATTATTCTGTCTATGTATGTATATATTCTACTTTTGGTTTAATTCTTCTACTTTCTATTTTATTAGGGTAGAAACCGAAGTAACTGATTTTACTATTTTTCTAATATAAACATTTAATGCTATAAATTTCCCTCTAAGTATATCAGCAACAACTGACAATTTTGAAATGTTTTATCTTCAATTTTTCTTAGTTAAAAATACTTCTAAAATTTTTCTTCAGTCTCCTGATTCATCTAAGAGTTTATTTAAAGGGATATTTCTGTATTTCCAAATATTTTTGTTCATTGTCCAAACATTTTTCTATTACTGATGTTTAGTTCAATTCTGATATGACCTGCGAACATGCTTGGCATAATTTATATTCCTTTAAATTTGTTAAGACTTATTTAATGGCAAATTGTGGTGCATGTTCATGTGCCTCGTGAACAGTGCATATTCTGCTGCCACTGGATTGAGTTTTCTAAACTTTCAAGTAGATCAAATTGGTCATTAGTGTTGTTCAGGTCACTTACCCTTACTGATTTTTTTCCCTACTTGTTCTATCAATTATTGGGAGAAGAATGTTGAATCCAACAAACATAATTGTGAATTTTTCTGTTTCTCCTTACAGAGCCATTAGTTTTTGCCTCATTTATTTGGTACCTCTATTTCTAGGTGCATACACATTTATGGTAGTTATGTCTACTTAGAGAATTTGTCCCTTTATCTTTATGTAATGTCTCCCTGATTATATTTCTTGTTCTTAATTTACTCAGTCTGAAATTTATGTAACTATTCTGCCTTTGTTTTATTTAGTATCTATATTGCATATTCTTCTCATCCTTTTTTTAATTTATATATGTCTTTCTACTTAAAATAGGTGACTTGAAAACAGCATATAGTTCCAAGGGGTTTCCACTGGTGGTGTAAGGTGGCAGATTTTGTTGTCCTTTCCCTTGCAGATTAAGATTTTTGTTCCACAGAAGAAATAGGGGAGACAGATCTTGCAGAATTTCAACAGTGAGTACTTTTCCTTTCCCCCAGCCAGTATTATAAAAGCAAGTTTCCAAGCATTCTTTTTGATCCTCCATATGATTGAATATAAAGCTTGTAGAGGAAAAAGGCTTCAAGAAAGGTAAAAGTCTCCCTATGTCTGTGGCACACAGGGGCTTCAAATTCTCATGCTACCACACATCAGTCTTACAAATATATAGCTGAATATTTTTACTAGCTTATATAGTCTCCAATGGCATCTACCCTAGTGAACTACTGCTTAGGTACTGTTGCTCTCGGTGGGTATCTATCACTCCCAAGATTCCAGGTTAGTTCTTTGACCTGTGTATTAGTTTTCCATGACTACTATAACAAATTACCCAACACTTAATGGCCTAAACAACACAAGTCTATTGTCTTACAGTTCTGTATGTCAGAAATCTGGTGTAAATTTTACATAAAGGCACTGCTAGAGCTACTTCCTTTCTTTGGGCTCTAGATAGGATTTGTTTTCTCACATTTTCCAAGTTCTAGAGAATATTCACATTCTTTGACTCATAGCTCTTGTCCTTTATCTTCAAAGTTAGCAAAGGTGAGCTGAGTCCTCATATTGCATCTCTCTTCTGCCTCCATTTTCCACTTTTGAGGGCTTTTCTGATTATATGGGACTCCCCCAGATAATTATGGTTAATGTCTCATCTTAAAGTCAACAGATTAGCAACCTTAATTATATTATAACCGTAATTCCCCTTTTCCATGTAACATAACATATTCGTAGGCTCTAGGATTAGGATGTGGTTATCTTTGGAGGGATCATTATTCTGCCTACCGCAGTTTGTCCTCTGTCTCCCAAAGATTCATATCTGTCCTTCATGCAAAATACTCTCACCCTATTCCAAGGTCTCCAAAATTCTCAACCTATTATACTCTGTGGACTCAGATCTCTAACGGTCTCATAAAATTTATCTTTGTGTATTATCTAGCTTTTTAAAAAAATATTTATGTAAGAGGTAGTGATGCTTTTTACAGGTTTTTATATCTCTCTAGTGAAACTGGACCCTCAAATTATTTTTTGTATAGTAATAAGATATAAAATAAGGTATAATAATAACTAACAAGAAGTCAATATACAGATAAGCAATTGGCTTAAAATACTGGTGAATAATAGTAAATAATGTACTGATTACATTTGAGTCTTTGCAACATTTTCATGTTATAACATTGCATGTATTTTGGTATGAAGTATATCTGTTTCCTAGATATCCAATGAGTCTAACATCATAAAATTCCTTTTTTATGTTAGTCTTACCAAATGTGGAAACAAGATACTCAAAACTGTAAATAAGATATCCAACGGTTAGATATTTCTAATATATGCCTCTCCAGCTGTTGTGTAGCTATGTATCTCTGTATTTATCACAATTTGTATGCCTTATTTAGATAATTGGAATTGGGGTCCTATTATCAGAACGCAACATTTTATTTAGATAATAACATGTTATATGACTAGTCATCTTCCTATTTGCTAGCCAAGGCACAAGGAATCCACAGCACGTTACCAAGCACTTCAAAGTACATATCAGAGAAAAAGATGTTATCTACCCTACCCCAAGGAATTTCAAATATTAAGAGAAGCAAGAAAAATTGTACTTAAAGACAATCAAGCACTATAATCATAATTTATATAAATTGAGAGGAAATAGAAAGAGTAGTAATTTTTTTGAGAGTTAACTAAAAGGAAGGTTGTCAAGAAAATCTTTTAGAGAAAATGACACTAGATGTCTGTAAGAGATTTTATGTATCTTAGCTCATATTTTTTACTTATACTTGTTGTAACTGGAGCTGATAAATTCTAAAGAATGTACCTACAAGCTGCTAACCAGGAACATAAATTTATTTACATATACCCAAGAAGCAAAGTATATCATAGCTATATATCAGTGTAGAAAATGATATATAAGAAATTCAGGAAAAATAGCCAGGCTATGTCCCAGTCTTTTTTTTAAACTAAATATACTAAAACAATGATCAACCTCTCTCATTTTGCCCTATATGCCCCAAACTACAAGGTCTATAAAGACCAAATTTCACATGGACAGAGCAAACAGTGTCATATGGAGAATGCTATTTATACTATATCATTTTCTTATAATTATCACTATATGAAATATCTTGTCAGCATTCTGTAGCTACATGATGACACATCACTATATTTTTCTATTTGACATCCCATCAAGCACTATGCTCAAGGAAAAAGTTTCCTTCTCAAAGTGGTCAAAATAATAATTTCACAATCTGTGAACACTCTGTGGAATCTTCAGAAAAGAGAAACTTACTTTAATTTACTCCAAATGCATGATTTCTTCCTGGATCATCTGCAGAAGGCAAAATATTATAATACATTTACAGAAACCCAAAAGAGGTCAACAATTCCTACCTGCTTCTTAAGATAAGATAGAGCTTAATTTGGTTAAGAACTGCAGCCCCTACATCATAATGAAACTAATTAAGAAATCCTGAAATTCTTATATACAGTGGTCAACCAGAACTAGTCTTTGGTTCAATTCACTCTAAAATTTCCCCAGAAAGAAGATTATACCAGTTATGTGCTTCCTTCCATCCAAGGAAAGCATATGAAACCCATTTGCTTTGTGGTACATGCCATGGCATTACTTTATGAACACCCTCAATTTATACATGAGAAAACTGGCAGAGATTTTGTCTAACTCATCTGATTCACTCCTCCCCCAGTAGTTTTATGCTAGCTTGTCGCTTCAAAGCTCTTCTGGCCAGGATAGGTCTCTAGCAGGGGCAAATTTAGCGAAGATAAGAATGTGTTAGGATCCAGGTGAAATTCTATGCACTATGCTATTAATCCATTTTTTTTTCTATTCTAATACATATGAGCATACATGTATTATGCCTTGATGTTTTTTGCTTTCAAGGTACGATGTTTAACGTAGCAATTAATGACATATAGTACAACCCTTAAATGAAAAGTATTACAGAAAATGATGGAGACATCATCTATTGAAATATATATCTGTCAATGCAATAATCATTCTTTCCGTATCTATTTGATCATTGCCCCTCTGTGTTTGTCAATTAGCATGTTGTTAACAGTTTACAGGTTTACCAGTTCCACTCAACATTAAAACATCATAGAAACTGAAAAACTTACTACTTAATAACCACAGACTCTTTATATGCATTGCAATTACATGCAGTATAACGTGATATAATAGTGTAGGAATGTTGGGGTGCATAGAAGAAGTTTTATAAGCAAAGAATACTTTTTTTCTGCCGGTACCTAAGCAGTCTTGTTAATCCCTTTCAAGTTTGGAGGTTCATGGCTCACTTTTCAATATTATTAAATTTGAAAACTTATTTAAAATAATTTACAGATTCAAATATTATTTATGAAACTTTATGAATTTTTACAGTTATAATTTTGAATCCTTTATCTTTTCCTGAATCAAATTCTTCCTTCCTGCAGTATTACTTGGGTGTTTTGGGTTAAATTTTTGAGCCATGCCAAAGTCCTTTCTAACATGACAATCTTTTGTGCTTAAAATAGCTTTTGTCTCCTCTTACCCTTACCATCCTTAAAAATATTTCATTACATGTTTATTAGGTAAATTCTAACACATAAATTTCATTACCTTGTACTAGACTACCGTTTCAAGGTTCCTCTAAAATCATAACATGTATACCAAGGAAAATATTGCAGATATGATTCTGACTATCCGAGGGTACCCTGCAAAGAACAAAGGACAGCTACCTAGAAAGAAGTATTGATAGAGTAGAAGGAGAAGTTAATTAAGAGCATGATAAATAAGTATTGAGTTATTTCAGTGTATGAAAGTATGGCAGGATCAATACATAGCAAATATATAATATTGATTGATCTATGGGATTTGGGATATCTTGGTAATTGCTTCCTAAAATGATGAAAAATAGTTATAGAAACTTTCAATTACAGATGTACTAGTATGTTGTTGAATAATCAAAAAAAATAGAAGACTTTCTTTATTGTATAATCTTATCTAAATCAATTAATTATAATTTAATAGTTAATGAATATGAGTTAAAATAATATATGTTACCAACTTGATAGTTCTGAATAAACATATCGATTCAATTTACTCAATATAGTATTTGCTGACAAATATTTTCACTGCTTAAATTCTCAGCTGGGATTAAAGTAAGTAAGGCACTTTGGAGATGTAATAGTTTAAAAATAATATTTTAATATTTTTATAACAATTTCAAAATTTTCTAACCCACATGTTTGCAAAACTGCTGAGAAGATCTTAATCATTGATTTCTACAAATTACAGAAAATGATAGACAGAAAAATCAAATTTGTATAACTGCTTAAGAATGCAACTACCTTTGTAAAATGAAAGAACTAACTGTATGATAAATTTGAATAGCTTTAGGAATTTAAATAAGTGGTGACTTAGGTAATAAACCATACATCTCATAAGCATAGTGATATGATAATAGTAAAGGATTATAGTGACATTGATATAATAGTTCTTTATGGAAAATGGGGAAGTGATTCCTTTTGGGACGTGTCAGGGTTTTAATTGATTCAGTAATTCATTAGAGCAGAAGCTGGCTGATTTATATCTGTTCACTGACTTGTGATGTAATGATGTGCTTGGCAGAGGTAAGTTAGTTTAACAACCTGACCTGTTTACATAGGATCTGTAAATATTGCATGAGATGAAGCATTAATTGGGTCTTTTGATTGCACAGACTGAAATAAAGGCTTTCTCGGAGGAGCTTTGTGCCTTTTACGGCATGTGTCAGTTTAACCTTATTCAATGAAAGGTCATTGGCTTGAAATACCTCCTGAACTTATTTTGAGTTTATTTCCTAAGGATTATTCTAGGTTCCTGTGCATAATACAGGAAATTTGTTAACCAATAATGAAACTGTTACCTATCTTAGTCACTGAAGTCTCATGGTTTTTAAATGAAAGAAAGAATTAGCATCAAAAGCTTTCTTTTGAAAATATTTCCCTTTGAATAATTAAGAATATAGGTAGTAAGGACCTTATTGCCCAGGTTTTTGTCATATGAAAAGTAAATTAAAACTTTTTACCTCATATATAACCTGATTTTGTTCAATGGATAGCATAGAAAAATTCCAGTTTATGGATAATCTTTTAGAAAGCATGCTACAACACCTGTCAGTGCATTTTGAATAAATGCTGTATTTTAAACTTTGAATGTGTGACACAAACTAAATACTAATTAACACTATTACTTTACTGATCTCAGTGAATACATCTCAAAATCAGTGATGCAAATACTGTATTATTAATATTAATTATGTATTTCTCTGTATATAGAATATTGTTTTACAGAAGCAGTGGCATTTGGTACTTTTCTAATAGCAAATACAAGCAACAGTTTGATTGAAGTTTATTAGCATAGACTATAACACTACAATTAGATATATTTGCTTCTTAACTCCCTGGAAAAGTATATTTTCAGGGTACAAATAAGACATAGGGAGCAATTTTTTTTTGTCTCTATTTTCAAAATGGATTTTGAAACCACTTCTGAGGCAGCTCAGATGTCTAAATGCTCTTTGGCAAACATTAAAATGCCATCTTAGTCCTTGTTTAGACATTATTGATTTTATATTACAAGTAGATGAAAGGTCCTCTCGGGGAATACTGCCATATAATTGCTTCAATGACCTAGCCCTCTAATACTATTCAGGGCAAAAGCTATTTGATCAAAATCAATTTAATATATATATTTCTCTACCTGAAAATTCTAGGGTGTGGTGGAGAGGAGGAAGAAAACACCCAATATGAAGAGCAATATTTAATAATGTGACATCAGAAGTAAAAGCAATTGCATTTTTACTAACTCTTAAATTCAAATGGCTCTACAGGACTCTAAATTCTGGTGTTGCATGGTGTATTGACATCAGAGGAGACAAATCAATAACTTCTCCAAAAGCCCAGAGTGTTTTGAAAATAAAAATCTTGCATTAGTGCCAGAAATGTAGTTTTATAAAACTGCCCAAATGCCACGCCCCTTCTTTGTTTAAGCACATGGTTGTGTAACATAGGTAATGAAATGTAACCTATCCAATGAATATGTAACATATTCAGAGCAAAGCTGGTAATTTCACTTTTCCTTACATCTGCCTAAGCTATTTTTTTTGTTTGTTTTTTTAGTCCAGGGCCCATTTAGTTAACATTTCATAGCCACGTGAAAATTCTTCTCAACTACAAGAATATTGGCCAGATTTGTAGAATTCAAGTTTTGCTTTATGTTCTCATCTAATCTCAAGAACAGGAGAGTGCAGCTAGACATTGTTGATGGACATCTTTAACTGACAGAGGTGGACTTACCATGGGCAAATGAAGGTTAAACTCTTCATTTAAGGGCTCCTGGGGGCAGGGACCTTTCTGAATTTATCATTTCTAACAGTTTTTGGTAGAGTCTTTAAATTTTTCTATGTATAGGATCATGTTGTCTACAAACAGAGACAATTTGACTTATTCCTTTTCAATTTGGATGGCCTTTGTTTATTTCTTTTGCCTAATTATACTGGATAGGACTTCCAGTACTATGTTGAACAAGTGGGGTGAGAGTGGGCATCCTTGTTTTCTTCCAGTTCTTAGATGAAAAGCTTTCAGATTTTCCCCCTTCAGTATATATGATCTTTTAATATAGCTCTTTTCATCATCATTTTACTAAGAAAATGGAGCCTAAAAATGTAGAATGAATTTCCTTGTGACACATATTTGGTAAAGGATATTCCAGGTATAAACTTATACAGTTTTAAAATTAGAAGCTACAATTTTTGTTTGTATTGTGTAACTTGGTATCGATGTGTATTTGAAACACGAAAATAAGATGGTACTTTGGAAATGATATTCAGTTCTCTATTTTTAATTTTCTGTGAATCTTGAATAGTTTTTCTCATCTATCCTTCACTCTGATCCAGATAAATTTCTACGTACCTTTGCAAAGTAACTTGATAAACCTGTTAAGTAAGTATTGGATAGAATTGTGCACAATGCTCAGAATACAGAGTATATAATTGATCTCCCAAAAGTAATAATGTTACATAATAATTCATGAACTTGTGCTTAGATCTTTGACACACATTTGAGTATGAAAAAACTTGGATTGAGGATTGGGCATACAAATTCCTAAGGATGCACAAAAAGTAACATTAGCCATTAAAAACTTTCAGACATCACACTGCTCTGGTTATACCTCCCAGTTCTGCCATCTACCAACTGTGCAACCCTGGTAAGTTATATAACCTTTTTGAAATTTTATTTCCTATCTGAAAAATGAAGATAATGGAAACGCTTTCTTCAAATGTTTGTTCTTAGAATTAAATAAGATAATGCTCTTAGGGGCCAGGCGCGGTGGCTCACGCCTGTAATCCTAGCACTCTGGGAGGCCGAGGCGGGTGGATAGCTCAAGGTCAGGAGTTCGAAACCAGCCTGACCAAGAGCGAGACCCCGTCTCTAAAAAAAAAAAAAAAAAAAAAAAAAAAAAAAAAAAAAAGATAATGCTCTTAAAGTACTCATTAATAATATTTCTTGCCTTTCTCCTTTACTCTGATGTAAAAAATTGAAATACAAGAAAGGAGTAGAAGGGTTTGAGGGGTAAAAACTAATCTATCGGGTACAATGAACATTGTTCTAGTTTTGGGTACACTAAAAGCCCCAACTTAAACATTATACAAAGTATATACATAACAAAAACATTTGTATCCTCTTAATATTTTGAAATTAAAATAATAATAATATTTGGCAAAGTGTATTTTTTCAATAAATGAAAAAATAAGGTCTACATGTTTATCTTATATAATGACTATATTTATCATGCTCAAATCTCAGTCTTTAGAACAAATTTAATGAAACATATAAGATGTTCTATGCTGACACTGTGGAATTAGTAATACGAAAAATGACGTCTTTGTACTAATATTTTATAATGATTCTTACATGACCATCTGAACATTAGAAACCACTAGAAAGAAGGATGACGATGTTGCTATTTCTATGAAGAGTCACAGAGTGATGAAGGTTAATGCTTCATTTGCCTTTCCCAAAATAATAGATCATTAAAAATAAAGAATAATGATAAGTTATAATATTGCCAGTGTACATTCCTGGTTAGACCTAGTATAAATTTTGAGAAAGTATATTTCATAAAGATAAGAGGCCATCAATTCATTCATTGACAGTGGTGAAATTAATATGGATTTAATTTTTTTTTTCAAAGATCAATAGGAAGTTCAGCAACTTCCCCCAAAGTTTCCAAAGTCTCCGAGGTTTCTAAGTTTATCAAGATGTAAATATAGAAGATTCTGAAGCCAGGAAGTTTGTAGTCTAAAAAAATTATAATTGTTAGGACTGAATAACATAGAAGAACAGTGACTGGCAAAAGGGAATCTAAGTTACATCCTTGGTCAACCAATTAGTCTAAACCTGAGACTGATCACCTAGTCTGAGGCTTGGGACATAAATTAAAGTAATTCACATGTTCTTGCCTACAAATGATTTATCTCTTCTGTAAAACATTAAAAGGATAGACATGGGACACTGTCTAGGCAAATCAGTCAATTATTTCATCAATAAATAACCGACATAGTGGATAGATTGCTATCATGTCCAGATTACCCATTTGTTTAGTCTACATGATACAACTTCTAAATCTTCCAGTTGTCATCTTCTTTAATTTGGTGATTGAACATGCATTAGAGCACAATTAAACATATACTATTCTTGTCAGGGACATGGTAATCACGTGAAATTCTATGGCGTAGAGTGTTATGTGAAGGAATATCAATACTATGTCTGAAAGCTGAATAGCTAACCTTCTTAGCATTGTTTAGGGTGGGGATGATTGAAAAGAGGTAATAGTCTTTATGGATCCTGATTCAGCTGAGTAGCAGTTCCATTCAGGCTTCTGTTAGAGGAGAGCTGAGATGAGGAAGTTATATTTGCCATTATAGTACCCTCTGAATAAGTAGACCGTAGTGAGAAAACCATCTTAGGTCCAACTTAACGGTGCTTAACCCTCCAGAAATTTCTTTTTCAGTAGCCTTACTTCTGCCCATCCAAGTGGGGCTACCTCTTACTTTCCTCCTCTTCTAAGATTCTTCCATCAGAAGTGAAATATTTATTTCTTATTATTCACTTACTACTAAGACTTAAGAAGCTTAAAGGGATCATTGGCTCAAATGAAATTTCTCTCACTTAGTAAGTCAGATATATCAGTACTAGAAAATATAAGTATATACAATATACACATTCTATATGGTACACATTATAATATAGCTTGTGTATGTTTCTGTGTTAATATATATGTTGGAGTCCATATTTTTAAATTACTTTATAAAAGCTAATTTATTAATCAAAGTAGGTATTCCATAAAAGAAAATAATTAATATGACTCTCACTTTCGTTTCTAGTGAAATATAATTGCAATATATTTTTGTGGAAATTCCAAAATTAGACCACAAATTACTGAAGAAATTTCAGCAGGGCTCTCTGAATTACCATTTCTATTCAGCTGAGTTGTTTGATAAGTTGTCAACCACTAGATCAAAGTTCCATCCATTTAAATGGTCTAGGCATGGATGTAAATAATATTACATACATTTCATCTTTGTATCCCATGAACTATATGTGATGAATTGCAATATTGTCAAAATATTTACTGTTCCTTTCACCCAGCCCCTCCCTATGGGAGAATTATATTTATCACTTCATAGATACCAGACTTAGACATAGTATTAGCTTTGTCCCTGGATGTGGAGCAAGTATCATGTGGAACTTTCAAGCATCAGTCCTAAGAGAGATCTCTTTTTCCTTAGGCATAAACTTGGCAATGTCCCAGCTATGAGCTGCTCTATCAGCTTAGTTCTGTTTTGAAGAAGATATTGAACAGAGACTTAGCAGAAGTAAATTTCTGTTATTGTGTAAGCCACCAAGTTGGAATTCAATGTTTCTTTAAATAATAGCATAACTTAGCCTAAGATTTATAGAGAAATATCTTCTAAAATAGTAAGATGTAATTTAGTTGCTTTTGTTATGCAAGCACACTGGCATTAAGGATACAACAAATATTAATACAATGATTCTGTGTTCATTCTAATGTCATGTAGTAGAGTAATAGAAAATACTGTTAGACATAAAATTGATTAGTATTTAGATCTCTGGCCTTCCATACAGTACTATGGAAATGTAAATAGGTACAACCTTTTCAAAGGGTAATTTTCAATATTTATTAAAAGTATTAAAATTCTCATAATTTTTGATACAGTAATTCTACTTTAAAGAAAAAAATGAAACACAAAATATATGCAGGGAAATGATCATTTTTATAAGAATAAAAAAGATAGAAACAATCTTAATGTTCAAATGTAGAAGATTGATAAAATAAATCATCACCCATAAATTGAAATATTAGACAGTCATTAAAATAATACTGAAGGAATAGTTAATGGCAGCAATGATTTAGATAAAAAACAAAGGCAGAATTAATCGTAAATTATACATGCCTTCAATTTTTTACATTATAAACATATACACAGAGACTGGAAGGAAATGAATAAAAATTTTGACATTTATTAGTGCATAGTATAAACTTTTAAAATTGCTCTGACTCGAGGGGGGAGGGGAGACAAGGGCAATGTATGTAACCTTAACATTTGTACCCCCATAATATTCTGAAATAAAAAAAACTTTTAAAATTAACATGTATTACTCTTAGACATGGAAAACCGTTGTGAATTTCATTAAAAATAAAATTACTAACAAAGAGAAAATGAGGTAATACTTTTTCTTTTTCATATATAAAAAACTCCAAAATATACCATCACTGGGAAAAGCTCTTTGCATGGTTTTTAGTGCCCAATTTATCTATAATTGCGTATGAAGTGTTAGGTGCTATTGCATCGTGCTCATCTTGACACACTGTTTTATTTTTCTGGTTTAGAAATTGGGTTAGTGGTGATGTTAAACAAGGAATCCCAAATCTTTAAAGTTAGAATAAATAAAAGTCTTTTAACTGTATTCTCACTATCTCTTTTCCTAACTAATGTAAAGGTAGAGAACTCTTGATAGTTAAATATTATTTAATCATTAATTCTAACTGGGATTGCTGATAATTATGTCCCAATATGATTTCTTCTAAGATATCTCACAAGCCATTGATAAATAGCTGAGAAGAAAAAAATCAGGGGATTAAGAGTAATTATAGCAAAGTGGTTTGCTGTTAAATTAATTGAATAAAAAGTAATTAGATTATGTATGATCTTCAACAGCTACTAGAGTTTAAACTTTAATTAAATTGTCATAGTCCTCATTCAAAAATGAACGTTTGAGCATAAACTATTTTTAAACAACAAGAATAGCAGAATATTAATTAGAGCAGCCTACACCAATAAACTCAAGTTGAAAGCTCTATCAGACTGATTATCAACCAATTTTCTACACACTAAAATCATTGGTAAAAAAGTGTTGAGCTCTAGAAATCATTTCCAGGCTTTTCAAATATTATTACTTGATAGGAAGTCAATTAGCATTGACTAAGAAAACACATTCTTAAACAATTAGCCAGATTGTGTGCATTAAAGAAAACCTAGGTTTTTAATTTTGCTGGGAAACTGTTAGAGCCAGAATTCCCCAGCTAAGTCCTTAATGATATTTTATCAAGTACTTCTATATCTACCATGAAAGGCACTTTAAACATAAAATATTTTATGCCCACCTCATTCTATTAGAGTTCTATAATAAAATATATAAATTATAAATAACATGATATATAAAAGAGTGCATTTGTATATTTACATACATACTGTACACTACACAAATGTTCATATGCACTTGCATAGAGACACACATAGCATAGATCATCTGGGACACCTATTAAGCAGCACTGTCAGCTACTTGAAAGTTGTAAGGTAGATTTCTCTGATGAAAAGACGTGCATTTACTTTTTGTTTTTGGTATTCTAGTTCTGCCCTTCACAAAGCTAGTAAAAATATAAAATTGCCTCATTCAATCATACATTTTCAGCGGGAACTGGAGACGAGAATTTTAGTTTTCTGATTTTAAAATTTCTTAATATAGTATATGACCTATCCTCAGGGGAAAAAAATCATTTTGTCTTCTTATTGAGAAATGCTTGCTGAAATGACCCTCAATATGAACAACTTCAAATTTAAAAAAGAAAAATTAGGGGTACTTTTAATTTAAACCAAAGACTTGATCTAGCTTTTTATGCACTTTGTAGATTTGGATATTTTGCCTTTTATGTAAATATTTTAAATATAGATTTCTATAGTTTTAGTGTTTTAGCAATAATTTATTCTTACATTTCAGGAATACTTATTTTGTATTTTCTTAAATTTGTATTTTTATTGACACATAATTGTACACATTGATGGGGTACATTGTAATGTTTACATACATATAATGTATAGTGACCAGACCACAGTGCTATAGAACACTAGAATTTATTCTTTCTATCTAGCTATAATTTTATATCCTTTAACAAATCTTTCCCTATCACCCCCTTCCTTCTACCCTTCCCATCCTCTGGTAACCACTGTTCTACATTTTACATCTATGAGATCAACTTCTAGCTTCCATATATGAGTAAGAACATGTGGTGTTTAAAGCTCTATTCCTGGCTTATTTCACAATGTTTATTTTAAAATGAGAACAAACAAAATTAAGAAACCACATTTCTATTTCTTGAGTGTCAGTTTATGCTATATATGTTATCTTCATTATTTCATTCACTTCTCCCTATAAAACGATGATAAAGTAATTTTCTTTTAAAAGTGGATAACTAAAGCACAAAAAAACTTGGTACTTTGTTTAAGGTCACACCGTCAAGTAGATGGAAGTATATCTTAAAATTCTGATTATTGCACTACCTGTAAAGTATAAGAGGATGCCCCAGTCTAACATGGCTGGGAAGAGGGTGGAGGGAAGAGGCTGGAAATCTTATTTTCCTTAATTAGTTCCCCACAGGCACTTTCACTACCTCAAAGCAAATCCACTGGATTGACCCTTACCAAATTCCTTGATCCCAAACTTAATTTAGAAAGATTGATAGCCCTAGGTTTAAAATTAACTTGTCACATAATTTAGTATACCTGAGAGTGAATTTAATGCCACTGATTAAAAATAAAATTATTATACCCAATTCATGAAAATTCTCAAAATAATGCTCTTAAAAACAGAAAAATTTTTAAACACACTAACAGAAAAATATCAAATGGTGTGTAACTATTTTGAGTAGGCTGAGAGAAAATGAAGTTTTTACTGCCAATTATTAAGGTCTTACTAAATATTCAGAAAATAAGATATTACAAAGCTGTTATGTAATATCATTATCCTTAGGTAAATATAACTCGCATCCATATGCAGTTTTATTTGCTCATTTATTCAGTAAATTTTTATTAATCAATTACCTTGAGCCAGACAATGAGCAAGGCACTGAATATTCAAAATTGCCTATGATATGACATCTAATCTTGAGGAGCATATTATATAGATGGAAAAAGATGAATGTCATCAAACCCTAGTGATATTATATGATAAATGCTTTAATAGTTTCAGAATCAGAGCCTTATGGAATTTGAGAGATGAAATTAACTAAACCTAAGGAAATCAGAAAACATTTCACTAAGGAAATTATATTTCAAATGATTATGGATAGATGAGTAAAAGTTTGTAATGTAGACAATGATTTGATTTTCCTAGAAAAAGTATTTTTTAGATATATCATCATGATTTGAATTCTTCCTTATTTCCTATAATTACTATTGGGTGATGATGATGATGGTAGTGGTGGTGATACTAATGATTGTGATGGTAGTAATTGTGATGATATTATACTATGTAATAATCAAGTTATAACTTGTTAAATATAATTGAGAGCCAGCTGAAAGCAAAGAGAATGATTACATTGTTAAGTGCTTTTTTATAAAATATAAGAGATTCATAATGCTGAATCTTAGGGGAAAAATTAATTACCTCAATCTGCATGTACTTTAATATCTTTGAATAAAAAGTAGAACTTTCAATTAAAAAATCATATTTTTACAGTGCACATAAATTTCAAAAGAGTTATATAAAAAGAAGGAAATTCATGTTAATCTAAAAAATAAAGTACATCGAACTTTGACATAAATGAGATAATGGATGGTATGGCCAGCCACACTGATGTCTAAATGTCTACCCTCACTTATGTGCTCCCTAAGCTTAGTGAAATATGTGAAAAAAGTTCAAATGTGATTACTCAAATCATCCATTATGGGTTTGTTAGGAATATTAGGAAGAATGAAACAGATATGTAGAACGTGAGAGGGCTTTATGTGGAAAATAACATGAGACAGTTTATATTTCCTTGTTTTTTCCTAAGAAAGTGAGGCACACACAAAGGAAGACTATGGTTTTGTTTTGTGAAAATTAAGTCAAGGATATAAAATGCCTTAGAATGCTTAAGATCAAGGTATTTCAAAATAGAACTGACAGGTGATTGGAATATAATTAACAAAGACAAATTTGAGAGTATTCCTAGAAAAGATGCTACAGGTAGCAAACACTGATATTAACAAGTTGAAGTCTTTAATAAAGGTAAGTAAATGCTTTGATTCTTTAACATTATCTGCATTCACTTCTATAATAAATGTCCATGTGCATGGAATTGTTAAATACTAACATTGTGCCGTGTATGTTTGGCAGTTCATATTAAAGGATGCCACCCATATATTTTTGGTGAAGTACCTATTCAAATACATTGCCCATATTTTATTAGGTTAACCTCTTACTGAATGTTGACAATTCTTTATACAGTCTGTATACAAGACGTTTATTACATTTGTGATTGCATACATTTTCAAATATTTTCTCTCAGTATATAGCTTGGCTTTTCATTCTCTTATAAAAATGAGCCTTTTGAAGAACTGAAAATTTTACACTTGATGGAGCCCAATTTTTAATGTTTTTCCTTTATGAATTGTGCATTTGTTGTTAAACATTTTTTAAAAAAAAATTTTGTTACTGGCATAAAAACAGACGCACTGGCCAATGGAACAGAATAGAGAACCTAGAAATGAATCCACATATTTATAGTGACCTCATTTTTGACAATGGTGCCAAGAATATACACTGGGGAAAAGACAGTCTCTTCAATAAATGGTGCTGAAAAACTGGATATCCATAAGCAAAAGAATGAAACTAGACCCCTACCTCTTGCCATGTACAAAAATCAAATCGAAATGCATTAAAGACTTAACTCTAAAACCTGAAACTATGAAACTACTAAAAGAAAATATTGAGGAAATACTCCAGGACATTTGTCTAGGCAATGATTTCTTGAGTGATATCCCAAAAGCATAAACAACTGAAGCAAAATTGTACAAATGGGATCATATCAAGCTAAAAAGCTTCTGCACAGCAAAGAAAATAATTTTTTAAAAATGAAGTGATTACCCACAGAATGAAAGGAAATATTTGCAAACTACCCATCTGACAAGGGATTGATAACTAGAATATATAAGGAGCTCAAATAACTCAATAGGAATAAAATCAAACAATCTGTTTAAAAAGTGGGCAAATGATCTGGATAGATATTTCTCAAAAGGAGACATACAAATGCTAAGAGGTGTATGAAAAAATGCTCAACATCATTAGTCATCAGAGAAATGTAAATCAAAATTACAATGAGATACCATCTCACACCAGTTACAATGGCTTTTATCCAAAAGACAGGTAATAACAAGTGCTGATGAGGATGTGGATAAAGGAGAACCCTTGTATCCGGTTAGTAGGAATGTAAATTAGTGCAACTTCCATGGAGAACAGTATGAAGGTTCCTTAAAAAACTAAAACTAGAACTACCCTGTGATCCAGCAATCCCACTGCCAGATATGTATCCAAAAGAGGGGAAATCAGTATATCTAAAAGATGTCTGCACTCCCATATTTATTACAGCATTATTGACAATAGCCACAGAATGGAATCAACCTAAGTGTCCATCAGTGGTTGAATAGATAAAGAAAATATGGTCCATATACACAATCGAATATTATTCAGCCATAAAAAAGAATTAAATCCTGTTGTTTGCAACAGGAGAACATTATGTTAAAGCCAACTACATGAAGAAAAATCTCACATGTTCTCACTCATGTGGGAGAACAACTGATCTCGTGAAAACAGAGAGTAGAATGATGATAACCATAGGCTGGGAAGTGTACCGGGAAGGGAAATATAGTGGGAATGTTTAGTGAAAGAAAAATATGTTAGATAAAATGAATAATATTTGATAGCACAACTATAGTCAATAGTAACTGATGGTATACTTTAAAATAACTAAAGGAGTGAAATTGGAATTTTCCTAACACAAAGAAATGATAAATGTTTGAGGTGATGGATACCTCAATTACCATAATTTTATTATCAAACATTGGATGCCTGTATGAAAATATCACCTGTACCTTATAAATATATACAACTATTATGTATGTGTAATAATTAAAAATAAAATATTTTTACAAACTTCTCTTAATCTAATGACTTAAGATTTTGTATTATTTTTTAGAAGTATAAGTTAAATATCCGTTTCTGGAAAATTCTATTGAAACACTAGATGAACTGAATCTGCAGATGAAATGGAATGCCATATGCCTGGAGAAAAATGATAAAAACTAGATTAGAACTATCAAGAAGAAAATAATTAATTTGAATATTATAATGAAGCATCTTTAGGTATTAACTGTTATACATAAATCCAGTGTAAATTTAGTATAATACTTGAAAATTATCCCTAATCCAAATGAAAGACAAATTGTTCAAATTAATATATATATTTGTGTGTGTATATGTATGTGTTAATGTATTATATATGTAGTATATTGTCTTTGGAGAATAAAAATACATTAACAAAGTCCTTGCTTTAAAAAAACTTACAATCTAGCTAAGTATATAAATTATATAAGTGTATGTGTATACATGGATATATATGTAATTTTATTTCAAGATAGATTAATTATGATAGACTCCCATTATTTACATGTTGATATATTTGATGATGTTCCACAGGTCTTCATTCCTTTTTTCTTTTGTTCCATAGACTAGGTAATCTCAAATGACCCATTTTTACAATCACTGATTTTTTTCTTCTGCCTGCTCAAATCTGCTGTTGAACCCTTCTAAGAATATTCTTATCTCTGTTATTATGTTTTTCATGTCCAGAATTTTTGGAGTTGAAATAGATTTGAAACAGTTCATTTTTATAATTTGTTAATGTTTTCTTTTTGGTGAGATATCATTATCACACTTTCCTTTCATTCTTTGAACATGATTTCTTTTAACTCTTTGAATGTATTTAAAATTGATTAATTAAAGTGTTTTTCTAGTATGTTCCATGTCTGGGCTTCCTCAGAGAGAGTTCCTATTAATTGCTTTTCTCTGTATGCATGGGTCAGACTTTCTTGTGTACTTAACATGTCATAATTTTTTGTTAAACTTCAGGCATTTTAAATGATTTGATAAACCACCTCTGGAAATCAGTTTCTCTCTGCTCCTCAGTGTTTATTGTTGTTGCATATTGTAATAGTTGTTTGTTTATCTAGTGACTTTTCTAGAGTAATTCTGTAAGGTTCATATCTTTGTTATGTGTGGCCACTAAATTAGCTGAGTGGTCAGCTAATTATTACACAGATATTTCCTTATCCAGAACGAATAAATCTCGAAGTCTTTACCAAGGAGCTCATCGTTGAGTGTCTGGTCTCTCTTAAACATGCATCCAGACAATATATAACTTTTTCTAAGCTTTCACTTTATGATTTCCCAAAGCCTCGTAGTCAGCCAGAGGTGAGGTCCTTCTCAAGCCTTTCTTGAGCTTGCACACAGATGCGCACAGCCCCCTACACATGCATGTGGCCTTCCAGAGAGTCCCAGGATTTTGTTAGAGCTTTTCAAAGTCTCTGTGGGAATCTCAGTTCTCAGCTTTTCCCTTTAAGCTTTTCTATTTTAGTTTATTGTTTGCCCCACGTCTTATCCATCGCTTCGGACACCTATGATGTTAAAACATTCTACAAATATCTGTCTACTCCATACCCCTGAGAAATGTTTAGCTCTGGAAAAAGTTGAATGTAGTTAAATAAAAATGAACTTTTCTCATTGATCTTCCAGGGAACCACCAGACAGGTCAAAATGTGATCCTTAGAAATGAGGCTAGTTCTGCTCCCTTTGGATCCAAGAAAGTGGGATGTTGTTTTTCAAGGCAATTGCTGAACTGGGAGGTGGAACAAAATTATTTAAATGTCAAAAAGCTCACTGTTCTTACCAAAATTCAGATGTTTTTCTTCAATAAAACTTTACCAGGCTGCTGTGAATCTTTGGTTAATTTCCGGAGTTCTGATAATGTTGATTGTTATGATTTTTGTCAGTTTTTCATTACTTTTATGGAGGACTAAATTTTCACAGTACTTATTCCATAGTTTTCACTGATATTCTGACTCACTAATAGGTTTCTAGCTATAATGCAATTCTCCTGTATTATTTTGTGTGAATGCTCATGGCAAGCATTAAATGTTGCAACAAATTTTAATCCAGAAGACATGAATCTCTTCAAAGCAGATTTGGAAACGAAACTCAAAATAAATTGGCTAAAAATACTAACCTAAAAATGGAATTCAAAAAGTAAATGTTCCATCCTCAATATCAGTGAAACCAATTCATTTTTATAGGAGAGTTTAGAATCTCCAATTAGTACTGCAATGTGGAATTTCCTTGTTGTTTATAACTAATTTGTTTGTGATGGACTTTGTCTTTAAACTAGCAAACAGTTGCTTTAGATATCATTTACTGGTAAAATGTGTTCATTTTTCTAAGATATGACATATTTTAAGATGTACTTGTATTCTTTAGAAATGTTTTACCTCACAAAGAATATGTATCCACTGCAAAGTTTATCCTCAAATACACTTGCTAATTTTCACATGTTGTTAATATTATTGTGCATCAAAATGTCACAAGTTATACATTGTTTTCGTGGTCTCTACAAACAGAAACTTTAATAACAATATTCTTCAGGCAATAAAAACTATTACTTTTACAAATATCTTCAGTATTCTTGTACTTTCTATTAATTGTGAGTGAGATATCACATTTGCTTATTCTACATTTGCTATCCACATATATCAGTGACTAAGACAAGCATTGTGCAAGACATGTATATGTTCCTTGCTTCCTTTTGAAGAGATTCTTCTTCACTACATGCATATATATTTTTATAAAATATTTCCAAAAATTCTTCTAAAGTGAATTCATTTTAGTTAAAATTTTCTTGAAATTATGTAGAAAGGTATAACTGTGTTTAACTGTATATAACTGGAATTTTTATGTTTAATATTAAAGTAAATTAAGTAGTCACTATTTGTATCACTTAGAACCATCTGATCAGTCACGATTCTTTCAATATGAGGACTCAGGAATGAAAAATAAGGCTTACATAGCACACTTTTTTTTTTTCAGAAAATACTTTAATGCATTTTTTAGGACTTCAAATCTTTAAAGCAGTTTTAGTTTCACAGCAAAATTAAGAAGAAGGTACAGTGATTTGCCATCTATACCCTGCTTCCACATGCAGAACCTCCCCCATTACCAACAGCCCCCAACCAGAGTGGTACAATTGTTACAATTGATGAACCTACATTGATTCATCATTATAACAACAGTGGTAAACATACATGACATAAAATTTACAATTTAACTACTTTTAATCACATAATACAGTGATATTGAATACATTCACAATGTTGTATAACCATCACCATTATCATTCTATATAATTTTTATATTACCTCAAATAGAAACTATGCAGCCATAATTACTACATAGCACACCTTTTGTATGAAAATTCACACCTGAAATAATTCCTTTTAAAAATATTGACCATAAAATTATAATTTTTGGATTACCATAGCTATTGCATTTAATTAGTGGTCAGTTGTAAATAACAACAGAGTCTAAGATAAAAAAAAATAGATTGCAACTATGGCAAGTTAGTCATGTGATAAGAAGTAGGTCAGTAAGGTAAGAGAATAGAGCAAGAGTTTATTATAACATAATAAATTAATGTGAAAACTTAATCCATATTAAATATTCATGGCTTAGATTCATTGTTATGTATTTGATGTACTAGTAAATATTTTGATGTCATTGAATCAATAACTTACATGATGGCGTAAACTCTTGCTTCCCTTTGTTTTGTTCTTAGAAATGTATTAAACTACTTGAGAAAAAAGAGGAATTAAGCCAGCAGCTTTGCCAGCTGCTATATGGGCACTGAGAACAATTTTCTAATGTTCTGCTCTTGAAAGAAAATTCTGCTTTATTAAATTTGCTTCAAATTGCATCATGTTTCAAGAAATGGCTCCAAATCATCACATTGAATGTCAGCATCAGTTGTACACAGCTTGGTTTGGAATATTTAACATTTTCTTTAAAAATGTAAACAGCAGCATTGTCAGTTCTTAGTTACTATTTTATCTATTTTTTTCTAGCTGTATATGATAATCTGAGGGGCATATTTATACTGCATTATGTATGTACTCAAAATATATTAATATTTATATCCAAGGAATGATATAAATCTTCCTTGCTAAATTACTGATAAAAAATGATTATGCTTTTTTATGTATATGTGTGTATTCAATAAAAATAAGAAAAAACACATCTTTAGCAATTAAGGATCATATATACTAAATACTGTTGTTTTATCCCACATGATAATTCATTAGGATATGTCTTTATTGCATCCTAAGAATTAAATGAATTTTTAAATAGCTCTTAGCT
>VBSM01002616.1:11657711-11673926 GCA_008086735.1 Cheirogaleus medius | reverse complement strand
CTCTTATTGTGACTGAAGTTCAACATCTTTTGTTATGTTTAAGAGCCATTTTTTCCTATAAACTGCCTGTTTTCATAAAAAAAAAATAAAATTTAATTAAAAAAAGAAACATCTGAATCAAAAGGTACATCAATGCTCTGTTGTCATTAAAAATCCTATTAAAGAAAGTAAACATTTTTAAAACTAAATTTGTGATTATATGATTAAAGAGATGTAATCTAGGATTCAAGTTAATATAACTTATATATAACTTCCAAAAGTATTCATCTTTAAATTTATTTCTTGTTACTATTTGGCAATATGTTTTGCATATTAATATTATAAGTAGAATGATTCAGAACCAGATATTTAATTAACACAATGTTTTGAAATTTATCAGAGATTAAAAAGTTCTCTGAAGCTACACAAAGTGTTGATGTTTATGAAGGAAAAAAACAGCATTAAAAATCAATTTTTTAAATGAAGAAACTAGGGGAAAATAGAGAAGAAGGTAACTTACTGCAACTGTGAATCTCATTACTGGTTTTATCTATATCCCCAAACTATCATTTTTTTCTCCATATTAGATACAATATCATCTTGACCAGAAATGACTAACAAAAACATGATTTATTGAAGAGTATCATGGCCTTTTCAGTGCCATAAATGACATGAACGAGATATTTTTTAGAATTATGGTGGATAATAGAAATTTATTAAATATGATAAAATATGTTAAACTTTTGTGTACTAAAACTTTGTGTCTTTTTTAGAAGTGAAGTTAATCTCATTAATATATTACAATATAGTTTTAGGACAAATTTTCTAGACATATATATGTTTGTGTGTGTATTTTAAGTGTCAATATGAATTTAACTTCTCTTATATTGGTATATTTTACATCCCAATCCTGTGTGCCCCTGAGTAATTCTTACAGATGGGGGTCTTTAAGAGCAATGAAACATATATGAGGTTATTGATCACAGTGTTATGGCGGATGGGAAGTTGGAATTCACCTGCGTGTCTATCATGGGGAAAAAGTAGGTAGAATTTGTAGGGCATGTACTGTGAAGTGGTTAGAAGCAAATAATCAAATATGCATATAGAAACATGGAGTGATCTTAAAGCCTTTACTGAGTGAAGAGAAATTTTGAACCCAAAGGTACACTGTAGCTTGATAATGGTTAAAAGAAAAATACACAAACAAGCAACATATATACTTAGCAAAGATATCTACTTTGTCAAAGGCATGTATCAGTTGTATTATAGTGAGGCCTTATGTGGAAGACCATGGAAACATGTAAACAAACGAAACAAAACAAAACATAAAATAAAATTTAAAATGGGTCTAAATACAGATTAGTGTCATGTGCATAGAAAAATAGAGTAACTCAACTCTCTCAATATGAGGCTAACTTAAAATAAATAGCATTTAATAAAATAAAAAGAAAATATGTTTCACTATATACTAACCCTGTGTTTGGCACCTAATCTTTATAAAAATACTATAAGGTAATTATTAATATTATACCTAGTCTCCCAAGGTGTTAAATTTGTAGACACATCCATTATGGCACAGCAAAAGTAATCAAGATTTTAATACATTAAGAATGGGTGATTTATTTCAACAATGTAAATAAATAGTGTAATGCAAATATAAGTAAAATTCATGAATTTTCTAATTGTGCTTAGATAGTTCTATTTCTGTATGTATTCATTCAACGCATTCATTCAACATATTATAGTTATGATATGTTGTTTGAGTATACGTGTGAGTAATTTTACTTTTAAACCAGTTAGCCCCAGCTATTTCTGGTTCCACTGTAAAAATTAATAAATAAAACTTTGTAGAAGAAAAGGAAATATTTCCCATTTAAGGGTAAACATATTCTCAACAATGCCATTTTAGAAAGAGGCTAATTTATATGATGTACGGGTTTGAAGCTGCAGGCTAGGAAGAACTCTAATGACTCATGTGATAGGCACCATTAATAACTCCTATAATACTATGTGTTCTTATTCAGACTATCATGAAACTGCTTTGCACTGCATGTTTTCTCTCCTTTCCAGTGCCCTACTTGGAAGAAATCAGTAGAGTTCCAAAAGCCCAGTGCTAATCAGAACAATTTCCCAACAGCATTTGTTGGCTGGAGATTCAATCCTATTTTCAAATAAGATTTCAAGTCCCATGTGAAAAAGTACAATAATGTATCTAATTCCAAATTTTACAGACAGATTGATAGTATAGATATATGTAGATTGTTTTAAACATATTTTATAGTATTTTTTACAAAATAATATGTTGAGTGAGAAGAATACCTACCATGGATATACCAAAGTCTTTATTGATATAATTAATTTTAATATGCATACTTTGGATTAATACATACAGAAATTGTATTATTTCTGTTTTTTTATTTTCTTATATAATATTTCAAGCACTGTCACATTCCATAGGCTGCCTGTCTCAACACATATATTTATAAAAATTTCTATAATAATAGGGATAGTAACAAACATAGACCAAGGCAATGTGCTAAAGATATAAATATACTCAAGCATGCTACAAATAATTTAAATTTAAACATGATTTGCATATATATGTACTATTCAAATGAGCAACACAAACCAAAGAAGTTAAAGATATCAAATTATCTTTTTGAATATTTTATATGATCCAGATGGATCATATTCTATCCAATATAGTAAAGGAAGCATTATAAGATTTATAAATAGGCACAATTATTGTAAAAGTTACTGTTAATGCTTATAAAATCATGTATGTTCTTTCTTTATGAAACCACTTCATGAATACACTTTTCAATTCCACTTTACTTGCTAAAACTGCAATGTCAGGCAAACGTGATAACCACTACACTACGGAAACCTAAGATCCTGTCTCTAAAAAAACCTTTCACATTAAGTGTTCTTATCCCAAAAAATTAAAACGGGAAAACTTTTAGAAGTGCTGGTTAGGTCTATTACCTTGATTGTGGTGATGGTTTCACTGATGTATGCATATGCCCAAATCCTCCAAATTTACCAAATTGTATACATTAAATATGTGCAGTTTATTTTATATCAATTATACCTCAATAAAGCTGATTTGGAAAAAAACATAGTAATGCACAGCTATTGTTTTTAATTTAGTGCCTGTGTTTTAAAATTTTCCAGATTTTTAGAGCCCAGAACATCCTAGTTATTAACAATAAACATGGTAATGAGTACTATTTATTATTTCATAACTTGAGTCAGTGAATTACATGCAGTATCTCATTTTTTCTTCTTAATATTCTTATGAGTCTGGTTATCATTATTATCATCATCACCTAAATTTTACAAATAAGGAAACTGAGTCATACAGAGATTTTTTTTATATAACATGCATAAGTTTAAAAAGCTAAAAAGTGACAGAGCCAAGATTCAAGTCAATTCTCTACTAAAACATTAAACTCTTGGTTACTTCGTCTACTTCTACGCCAAAACATGTTAGAAACACTTCTTTTGCCTAATGTTTTAGACTGAATGTTTGTATTCTCCTGAAGTTTGTATGTTAAAATCTTAGCCCTCGATGTGTGGGTGTTAAGAGATGAGCAGAGCTCATCTCCCCTTTTTCTGACATATGAAAATACAAGGAAAAATAGACAGTGTACAACCTGGAAGGATGCCCTCAAGAGAATGTGAGCATGCTGGTACCATAGTCTCAGACTTCCAAGCCACCAGAACTGTAAGAAATAAATTTCTGTTGTTTATAAGCTACCCTCTCTATGGTATTTTCTTTTCTTTTCTCTCTTTTTTCTTTTCTTCTTCTATTTTTTTTTTTTTAATTTCAGAATATAACAGGGGTACAAATGTTTTGGTTATATAGATTGCTTTTGTACTGCTTGAGTCAAAGTTGTAAGCATGCCCATCACCCAGATAGTGTACATTGTGCATGTTAGGTATGATTTCACCCATCCCTGCTTCCACCTCCCAATTGCATGATTTCCATTGAGTTTTACTTCCCTCAGTCACATGAGTGCTGATCAGTTAATTCCAATTTAATAGTGACTAGATGTAGTGCTTGTTTTTCCATTCCTGTGACACCACACTTAGGAACATGGTCTCCAGTTCCATCCAGATTGTTGCAAAAGGTATTAATTCATCCTTTTCATGGCTGAGTAATACTCCATGACATACATATGCCACAGTTTATTAATCCACTCATGAATTGATGGGCACTTGGGTTGATTCTGCATCTTTGTCATTGTGGATTATGTTGCAATAAACATTTGAGTACAAGTGTCTTTTTGATAAAATAATTTTTTTCGCTTTGGGTAAATACCCCGTAGTGGAATTGCTGGATCAAATGGTAGGTCTACTTTTAGTTCTTTGAGGAATCTCTATACTGTTTTCCATAGAGGTTGCACTAGTTTGCAGTCCCACCAACAGTATATAAGTGTTCCTCTCTCTCCGCATCCATACCAGTATCTATTATTTCAAGACTTTGATAAAAGCCATTCTCAGTGGGGTTAGGTGATATCTCATTGTGGTTTTTATTTTCATTTCCCTGATGATTACAGACATTGAGCATTTTTTCATATGCTTATTGTCCACAAATTAATTCAAATAATACTCTTAAATGATAGAACAGTATAATAAAAACATTTTTATCTGTTTATCACTCTTCAGTTCTGAAAGACATCATTGTTGTACTTTTACCTGCCACTTTGAAATATTGCAAGCTAAACTTATCAATGAATTTAAATGTTAATATTCTTTAAATGTCTTTCATATTTTGCATGAAAGGGCTATATTATATAGCCATGTATTATATATATACACACACATAATGTCATTTATATGTATAATAGAGAGCTCTAATTGCAAATATATTTTTAAGTTTTAGAAATAGTAAAACATTTTCTCTGGTCCTTACATTCAAGTTGAGAGGAAAAATCAAAGCAAATTCCAGGTGGAATGTGACTAACAGAGATACAGTTCCTTCAACACAAGACTGTTCAAACTTCTCAGTATTAGGATTCATTTTAAAATTATGTGCATTACTAAATTTTCTACATGTTACCAGTATCTCCTAATGTTCTGAAAATTATTGATCTAATATTTGAAAAGTGATTTGACGTATTTTAAATGTGCTTCCTTATGGCTATTAAAAAATGTCATTTCTATTGTTGCTGGATGTATTTTCCAACATAGTTCAACAGTGTTAGATACTGTATATTTTATTTCTAACTGTAGAGAAATAAAAAAAAGTCCAGTATTAAAATCCCCTAGAATTTAAGGGAATACAAATTTGTGTTAACAGTGAATGCATTTATTTTGAAGTAAAAGATGAAAATGGAAAGCCTCTTTATTTCATCTAACCTGGTGAAGTGTGCTGTTTATTAAGTCCAAAGTAGCTTAGATGGGCTTAATATTAAGCATGAGGGAGTCACTGAGCTGCTGTTTTTATTTCAAATCCACATCAGAGTCTTAAGTGGGGCTGGGCGTGGTGGCTCAAGCCTGTAATCCTAGCACTCTGGTAGGCTGAGGCCGGTAGATCGCTCAAGGTCAGGAGTTCGAAACCAGCCTGAGCAAGAGCGAGACCCCGTCTCTACTAAAAATAGAAAGAAATTAATTGACCAACTAAAAATATATAGAAAAAATTAGCGAGGCATGGTGGTGCATACCTGTAGTCCCAGCTACTCGGGAGGCTGAGGCAGAAGGATTGCTTGAACCCAGGAGTTTGAGGTTGCTGTGAGCTAGGCTGATGCCACGGCACTCTACCCCGGGCAAAGAGTGAGACTCTGTCTCAAAAAAAAAAACCAGAGTCTTAAGTGGAGTTTTCTTGTTCCAGCTCTTTCTTCTTTTGCCCCTTTTGTTGTTGTTCTTGTCTTTTCTTAGAAACATCAGTGGAGGAGAGTTATCAGCTGGAGTGGGGAAGCAGAAATGCTCCTTCCTCTCAAATAGACCCCACAACAGCAAGCATTTGACCATCAGAATATGTTTTGTCATTGCAAATTCACCCTACTCCCCAGTAAATTTTTCGTATAATTTATAGATATCTAGATGTATTTAAACAAAACACATGTAACAGGAAATCAGATTTCACTATGATTTCTCAATAAATCCTTTGAATGTGTAAATTCTTGATAGAGAAATGGACAATTTTAAACAAAAACAACAATAAGGTATCTTGGAAAAATATTTTCTTGTTGAATATGCTGAATATTTGCTACTGGTACCAACTTACTTTCTTCCTTCTGCTTGCCTAACCTTTAAACACAAACACACACATACACACACGTGAACCACAGTTCACAGTAACTTGGATAATTTAATTTAAAACCTCACGATGTCATGGTCAGCTCAAAGAAAGAATATTCATAATAATGTACTGAAGGAACCATTCCACATATATTGGTTCTTTTTTTGGTGCCTGATCATGTGGGTCCATTACCATAAAAAGCACATATACCACAAAACAGAAGAATGAATAGGATATAAGAAAGGGTAGATGTTAATATTTCTCTCTCGAAGGACATATTTAGATCTTCATTTTTAAAATTTTTTTTTTCCTCTGGATCTTCAGAATTATCAGTTAAGGAGTGAGTACAAGTGCAAGTGTCCCATCATTTCTGACTTGATTCATCTGTATATCAAAGTTCTCACAACACTTTCATTTCTGTTAGATAAATTTGGATAATTACATCTCTTTAATTATTAGCAAATTTAATAATCTAGGAAAAGGAAAATACATAATAAAGATATTTTATTTTTTATCACAAAATATTACGGTCAGAGGAGCAGAAGGACCTCAAAAGGATTATTTTTTTAAAAAAGGCTTCTGGTAAATTGCTGCTTATTATGAAGCTCTCTGAGTTTTTTGTAAAGGAAGTGATCAAAATAAGAAAATTAAAAGTCTTCTATATAGCAGGTCATTTATGAATTTAGATCTTAGAATAACAAAGATAGATGCTGTTACTTAATTATTTTGCATAGCCAGTTGTAAAACCAATATAAAACATTCAGAGTTATTTACAAGAAATACTTAAACTATTTATCATTTTATATATCTATTTTATATTTCTCTCTTTCTCTCCTTATGTTTCTATCCCTCTCTCCCTATCCCTCTCACTCTCTCTCTCTCCTCCCCAGGGTATATATAAAAATGTATATATATTTACACTTACCACAGAAACTTCAAATGGACACTTTTGGGTCTCCTTTACTGTTTAATTGGTTTGTAAATGTTACTCTAAACTTTTATTCCTGAAATATGTCACTTATTTATGATGTGTTATCCTTTTTATATATTGATGGAGTCAATATGCAATATTTTATTAATAATATGTTGCCATCTATTTTCATAAGGGGCATCAATATGCATTTTTATTATTATTTTTGTAGAAATGCCCTTTCTAATTATTAGTAATAAGATGATGTTGGCCATATAAAACTAGTTGTAGAGTTCATCTCATCTATACCATGAAATTGTGTAATGTTGGAATTATTTCTTTCTTAAATATTTAATAGAGTTCATCAGATGAAGACATATGGATGTTTGTCTGGGATGTTTTGAGTTATAAATCCAATGTTTTAAACAACTGTATGGTAAAAATTATATTTCTGCTTGGTCAGTATTACTAAATTGTGTTTTACAAGGAAATTGTGTATTTAATAAATTGACAAATTAATTGACACAAAATTGTTCATAATATTTCTTTATTATCTTTTTAATGTCCAAAGAATCTATTGTGGTGCTCCCTTACTCATTACTAATATTGGTAAATTGTGTTTCCTATAATTTTCTTTGATCATCATTGCTACATGGTTTGTTAATTATTAATATTCTAAATAAACCAAATTTTGGTCCCATTTGTATTTTATAGTACATTGATTTCTACAAAGTCATTCTTTAACATTCCTTCTTCTTACGTTGGGTAAAATTTGCTATTTTATTTTTAGGTGAACACTTAGATTTTGACATTAATACTTTAGGAAGAGAATTTTCAGGTATTTGGCACAGCATTCTATAACTCTCTGTTAGCATAGTCAATTAATGTTAATATTATTGCTCTTCATATGAAAGAAAGCAAAAATAATTTATTTATTTAGAGTATAAAATTAGATCCTGAAAAACTGAGTTTGCTCTATTGAAATTTTAACACAGAAATGAAAGAAATGGTTTTTCTACTAAACAAGACATTAATTTCTGAATAAAAGATAATGCATTGAATCTATTGAGACCTACAATAGCCCTACATCCTTGAATATGGTAAGCTTTTGAGGAATACTTATTGATAAAACAATTTTTATGGTATTTTTGTACTTGTGAATTGTTGAAATACATGACATTTTAAATGTATACAAACTGATACAATTAGGTAGTGGGCACTTATTGCTACTGCACAATATTACTATTTTTTATTTTTTAGGAAAAAAGGGCATTAAAAACAAGAACTAATACAGTCAAACTATTAAAATACTTCAGAAGAAGTATTAAAGAATGTGAAACACCACCTCTCTATTCCCCTAAAAGAGTTTTATTCAGGTCACTAGACTATCTTCCTAGATTAAGGAAGTGGGAAACATGTTGGGTTTTAGATCACGGATTAATGACCTACGATATTACATATTCCCCTGGCACCCTATGACACAACTAATGTAACAAGGTTTTCTGCCCAACATAGCAATAATGGGATCCTTTGTAAATGACTGTGGATGAAACTTCCCAAAGCAAGGTCCTCCTGTGCAGAGCATGCAAACAGATCATATTGGATCTCTACCAATAACCAGAGAAAGCTAAAAGTAAGTATGAAATGGGTACAAAATATTTTCTACTCCAGGTGGCTCTTTTTCTGTAACAAATATAATCTGGGGCATTAATTTAAAGATTGGAACAGTACATTTTTATTAAATTAATCTACTTGCATATCTTTTTTCTGATTAAGATAATCATTTCCAAAATTGGCCAGGAAATATATTACAAGCATACTATATTCTTTATTACTCTAAGAGCAGTGTTCTAATTGAAAATTGGAATGACTAATTGAATCATTTGGTAAACAAAGTCTTTGAGGTTGGCTTAGTTGGTGTGGTGGACTGACTCTAAGGTGACTTGCAAATGATCTCTGACTTCTGATGTTTACACACCTTGTTTAAACCCCATTTCTTGAATGTAAGTCAGACTTTTTTGTAATTGATAGACTATGGTAAAGGTTGGCCAGGCATGGTGGCTCACACCAATAATCCTAGCACTTTGGGAGGCCAAGTCAGAAAGATTACTTGAGATCAGGAGTTCAAGACCAGTCTGAGCAACATAGCGAGACACCCGTCTCTACAAAAAATAGAAAAATCAGCCAAAAATGGTGGTGCATGTCTGTAGTCTCAGTTACTCAGGAGGCTGAGGCAGGAGGATTGCTTGAACCCAGGAGTTTCCGGTTGCAATGAGCTATGACCACTCCACTGTACTCTAGCCTGGGTGACAGAGCGAGATCCTGTCTCAAAGAAAAAAAAAAAAAAGAATATTGCAAAGGTAGTGATATTCCACCTCTGTGATTACGTTATGTTATAGAAGATACTGTTTTACAATCAGACTCTAGAGTCCCTCTCTTTCCTTGCTGGTTTGATGCAGTGAAACCCACATGGCAAGAAAATATGAACAGCATGTAGAGAATGCCAGGCAGCCTCTAGAAAATGAGGGTGGTTTTCAGCTGATATCCACAAAAAAACAAAAGCAAACAACAAAAGTACTGAAGGTCTAAGTCCTATAATGACGAGGAACTGAATTCTGTCAAAATCTGAATGAGCTTGGAAGCTGATTCTTTTCCATTCCAGCCTCCAGATCAAAATACAGCCAACGAATACATCGACTGATACCTCTTGATATCCTAAACACAGAAGCCAGGTAAGTTGTGTCTAAATTTCAGAAACTATAAGATAATAAATGTATGCTGCTTTACAAGTATTGCAAGGATGCAGAGAAAAGGGAACCTAATACCGTTGACAGGAAGTTAATTGGTATAGTCATTATGGAAAACTATATGAAAGTTCCTCAAAAAATTAAAAATAGAACTACCATATGATCCAGCAATCCCATTACTAGTTATATATTCAAAGGAAAGAAAGTCAGTATGTTGAAGAGATAGCTGCCATGTTTATTGTGGCACTATTCACAGTAGCCAAGATATGGGATCAATCTAAGTATCCATAAACAGATGAATGGATAAAGAAAATATGGTATATGTACACAGTGGAATACTATTCAGCCATAAACATTAATGAAATCTTTTTATTTGTGACAGCATGGATGAACTCGGAGAACATTACATTAAGAGAAATAAGCCAGGCACAGAAAGACAAAAACTACCCAATCTTACTCATATGTAGAATCTAAAAAACTTGACTTCCTAGAATTTGAGAGTAGAATAGTGGTTACCAGTGTCTAGAGAGGTGAAAGGGAGGAGGGGGAGAAGTTGGTTGGTGGATACGATGTTACAAGTAGACAGGAGGAATAAGTTCTTGCATTGCATTATGGTAACTATAGTTAACAATAATGTATATTTCAAAATAGCCAAAAGGAAGGGTTTTTAATGTTCTTACCATAAAGAAATGATAATATTTAATGTAATGCATATAGCAATTACCCTTATTTTATCATTACACATTGTACCCCATAAATATGTACAATTATTATGTGCTAATCAAAAATAAAATAAAACTTTAAAAGAAGGTTGTGACAATTCATTCCACAACAATAACTAACTAGTGCAACTGCATAAATTAATTTGTCCTAGAACTAATTATGAGAAAAATTAAACTGGGAATTCACAGGTATATCATCCTCATCAACATCACTTGGAGTGAGATTATACCCTTACCAAGGAAAGACTGTTGCATCTGCTTATCACAATGTCACTGAATATCTGAAAATGTCAGAGGCTCCAGCTACTAGAGAATTGAGCCAAATAAATGATTTTATGTGAAAAAACTATAGTATGTCTAAATTCTGACAGAAAGTCACTGGACAGTATGTCCTTCATTGCTATTCTTTAATAGCTTGGATTTCATGAATACAGAGGGATTTATATTCCCTATGGCTCATTTGTTGCATAATGACATCTAGAAGCAGGAGTTTGTAAAAACTTACACTAAAATATCTCAAATATAGCTATATCTTCAAACAAAATGAAACCCAGAATTTACTGAACAATGACCTATAGTGACCAACCAGTTAAATGAGAATATTTGGTACACTGGAAGATGTTGCTTCTATTGGGATGAAATGCAGGGTGAACTGTAATTCGAACTGTTGTATAGTGAGATTGTTTTAAATCTCTCCATTACAGCTAAAAACTATAATCAAAGATTTGAAATTCATTAAAATAATTAAATGAAAACCAGACTTCTACAAATGAATATGAGAATTATTTTAATAAGTTGAATTGAAATACCCAAATGATGTAATAAAAGTGAAAACCCATCGGCCATAAAAGTGACTTTGATCATAGACATTCAAATAAATGCCTACATCAACACATATAAAAATGTTTAAGTAACTGTGGATTGTGGAGTAATTTAACTAGTAAAAAAGAAAAAAAAGACTCCTAAAGGTTTTTATATACTTTGTAGAGGAAACTCCTAATGCTAATAAGGATGGTTTAAATACTCATGGTCATCAAATGTTACGTTTTGCTGTCCAGGCTCAGTGGCTTATGCCTGTAATCCCAGCATTTTGGGAGGCTGAGGCGGGAGGATCACTTAAGGCCAGAAGTTCAAGTCCAGCCTGAGCAACATAGCAAGACCCTCATCTCTACAAAATACTGAAAAAAAAAAATTAGCCAGGCATCGTGGCATGTACCTGGAGTCCTAGCTACTTGGAAGACTGAGGCAGGAGGATCACTTGAAGCCAGGTGCTTGAGGATGCAATGAGCTATGATGACAACATTGCACTCTAGCTTGGGCAACAGAGCAAGACTCTGTATCAAAAAATAAAAAATATTTTGCATAAAAAGGCTATAATACAAATAATGAATAGCTATGTGATACATATATGTGGCAAAAAGACGCTGAAAAGAAAGGAGTTCATGCATCCAGCATGTGATCCATTTCTCTCCTAATTACTCAGAAGTAACCCCTAAGGGAAAAAAGCAAATGACTTGTCTCATCACCTTGAAAACATCTAATAACTGACTATCTGCTATAGACTGAGTAGACTGATATTTCCTAGAACAAGTGTTCTTATTTATGGAACAATTAATCTGCTGTTAAAATTTCATTTTAGATATTAAATTTTTCAGGTTTAGATTTTCAGTTTTATCTATTCCGTATCTTTGCTGATATCTCCACTCTTTCATGTATTATGCCTCTTTTAAGTACATGAAAATATTTATCATAAATCATTATGCTTGTCCCTAAATCCCCAAAAATATGTCCTCTCCTAGTTTGTTACTACTATTTTTCCTATTATTTAAGAGTCATATTCACTCGTTTCTTTACATGTCTAGTAATTTTAATTCTGTCCTGAACAAGGTATATGCTACATACATTTAAATAGTATTAAGTTTTGTTCTGGCAAACAGACAGATCAGCCTGATCTTGTCTGATCTTGGTTTCAGACATTGTTACCAGATACAATGCATTTCTTACGCAAGGACTAGAGCAACCCTGTTCCTAAAACATCTATTTTGGATCACAGTAACATGCCTGGTATGTTTAATGAGGCATTTCCACTTTGACTAGTCGCATCTCCTAATTCACCCAACAGTGAAAGGCCTCTAGAATATGAATTCATCTCCCCGGTCCCCATACCCACACCACCACAATTAGCTATTCTCTGTCTGGCTTCAGACTGCTACCCAGTGCTTGTGCAAGTTAGTATTAATATTAAGGCAAAACCTCAAAGGGAAATTCATGCAGTCCTCTGGATCTGCTTATCTGTGCAACTCCTTCATCACCGGTTTCCTGTCCTGTAAATTCCAGCTAATTCAGCAGTTCCAGCGCCCAAACCACTTATCTTCCAGTTAGATCTCTGCTCTGTTATCTAAGCTCTCTTGCTGTATTTGTATGTTTTCTGAGGATACATTTGTGTCTATGCAATTCCTTGTGCCATAGAAAGCCCACTTGGATGAGAAGGTCACCTCTTTCGTTCCTTTCTCTCAAGTGTCATAGCCCTGTGCTGTTCAATTCCTGATAAACAATTGCTTTACATATGCTTACTGTCTTTTCTTCTTAGCTGGTTAAGGCAGAAGGGTAAGTCTAGTACCTGCTACTACAGCAGGTCCTGTATCTGAAGTCCCTGTCTGCTTTTAATGCCTCTTGTTTGGTTGTTGTTGCTGATGTTTTTTATCCTTCTCAAGTTTGCCTCGTTAGCAGTAACTAGAAAATTATGCATATTTTTATTATTGATTAAAATCTTGGATTTTATCACCATATTTTCACAGTCTACTTTAAAAAATTATTATTCCTGGTTACTTCCATTGTAGATAAAATGTTTAATATGATCTGACTTCCTTTTATTTTCATCAATGGTTTTGTTTCAGAAACAAAATTATTGTTAATATAGTTTCGTATTTCAGAATTACCTTCAGGAATTATTCCTGGCAATACAAATGTATTGCCTCAATACTTTAACAAGGTTTAGATATGATTTTATTAGTTTTGTTCTCTCAATAATCAAGTATTCCTGTATACCATAGGTTTTCATTGCTGGATTTTCTGCTAAATGAAATAAAGTATGGAAATACCTAGCCTAATATGGCACTTAATAAATAATATCTGCTGTTGCTGCCATCATCATCATCATCATCGTCATTAAATGGCATGGAAGTCAGCAGCATTCTCCATAATTCTCAAGCTGCAGATTGTTCTTGAATTCACTTATCAGTTACAAAGATGACAGCTCTAACTCACTTGGATGAGATTGTTTTCTCTCTGTCGCCATCTCTCTTGTGAAAAAGACTTTTATCAATTAGTCAGCGACACAAAGAAGCAATAATAAAGGTACAAACAAGTTCTTATGGTATTTTGTTTTTAACAATATTGTGATTCTAAGTACTAGAAATTGCTATGAGATCATTTGAGTTATGGCGCACTTTAGAACATTTAGGAAGTATCAGTGCCTCTATAAAATCACTATCTAATTCAGTTGCAGAGATAATTAACAATATCAATAAATCACACTGATTAATTTTTTAAAGTCTTTTGTTCAAAGAGAAACACTGTCTCAAAGAGGAGGCAATCAAACACACTTATAGTGACTTTGACCAGGCACCAAGAACTTTGGAAATAAATTATCATAAATAATTTTTCCTGACCCAATTCTCTCAAAAAGTATTGCATTTATGAGTGTGGAAATGATTTAGAGATGGATTCCAATCCAGTGTAATGTCAAATGTCTACTTTAATTAACAGGAATATTGATGGGTTTAAAGAATCCAGGAATAGAATGTCATGCCCCATCCTTTCCTAGTACACATTCCATTTGTTGTTTCAAGTTCTTCCAAATAAACTGGGGAAACAATAAAGGATACGCTTTCTATTTGTTATCAGTGAGATGAGGAAGACTAAGACAAAAAAATATGTTGATACCTATCTGTTTTTTCATTGTTATTCTATGTAGATTTTATTAACTGTCAGAGATGATTCACTAAACTCTCCAGCTATATTCAGTATATAAGTTTCCTGAGGAAGTGTTTGGGTCTCTAATGACAAAATGGAATCCCTTATATTAAATAAGTATGGGAACTCCATAAAAAGGTCTGGAGAAAATTGAAACTGTTTAGAAGTGTGACTCAGTGGTAGAATATGTATGCAGACTTAAAAGTTATGAATGCATTCGCATTTTTAAGGGAATTTAAATCAATTTCCTTTATATATACTTGTCACAATTTGGGTTTAATGTTTCTAAAATATGGCATGAGAATTACAGGTCATGTGGGCCTTGTAAAACAGGTTGTTGTTCCCATCTTAGTGATCATATAATGAATCATATTCATAATAAATCATTACAATAGCTTTCTCTGCTGGAATTCAGGTTCACACTTCCCTTTATCATTTTATTCTATAATAAGGCTATAGATTTATGGGCAGAGAAGCCACTTATGAGGCCAGGGTTGTAGTTTTCCATCCGACCTGAGGATAGAACATAAACAAATATGGACACTAAATAAAAGTAGGTTTTTGAATATAAAAATTTATTCCCAAAATATTTCTCCAAATAAACTAAAGTTTATATAGACAATTTCCATGCCTCAGCATCTTCATATATAAAATGATAGGACTTGGGAGATCAGATCAGATCGGGCACATTCAGGCTGGTATACAATGGGGAAAGATTCTCTCTTCAATAAATGGTGCTGGGAAAACTGGTTAGCTACTTGCAGAAGAGCAAATCAGGATCCCTACCTCTCACCTCTCACAAAAATTCACTCAAGATAGATAACTGACTTAAACCTAAGGCATGAAACCTTAAGAATCCTAGAAGAAGATGTCGGGAAAACCCTATCAGATATTGGTCTAGGCAAAGAATTTTTGAGGAAGACCACCAAGACAATGACTGCCGCATCAAAAATAAACATATGGGATCTCATCAAATTTAAAAGTTTCTGCACAGACAAGGAAAATATCATTAGAGCAAACAGACAACCCACAGAGTGGGAGAAAATATTTGCTCTTTACACTTCTGATAAAGGTCTAATATCAAGAATCTATCTAGAACTTAAAAGGATTAACAAGAAAAAATCAAACAACCCCATCAAGAAATGGGCAATGGAAATGAACAGAACCTTCTCCAAAGAAGACAGAATAATGGCCTGCAAATATATAAAAAAATGCTCAACATCTCTAATCATCAGAGAAATGCAAATCAAAACCACAATGAGATACCACCTAACCCCAGCGAGAATGGCCTGTATCAAGAAATCCCAAAACAACAAATGCTGGTGAGGAAATGGAGAGACGGGAACACTCTTACACTGCTGGTGGGACTGCAAATTAGTGCAACCTTTGTGGAAAAGAATTTGGAGATACCTCAAACAGCTAGAAATAGAAATACCCTTCGACCTTGCAATAGCATTGTTGGGCATCTACCCAAAAGAGCATAAAACATTCTATTATAAAGACATCTGCACCCAAATGTTTATGGTAGCACAATTCACTATTGCAAGGTCATGAAAACAACCCAAGTGCCCGTCAATTCAGTAGTGGATAATTAAAATGTGGTATATGCTCACAATGGAATATTACTCAATTCTA
>VBSM01002616.1:11629251-11657611 GCA_008086735.1 Cheirogaleus medius | reverse complement strand
GAGGGGTGGCAGGGGCAATATATGTATCCTGAACAATATTTGTACCCCCATAATTTGAGGAAATAAAAGGAAAAGTTAAAAAAATTAAATGATAGGATTGATTTTTATTATCTTTGAATTTGCTTCCACCTCAAATATTTTATAATTTTGGAAAAATTTAATTATACAAAATTAAAATCCTTCTTACCAAGACTTCAACTTTTTCTAAAGTATTTTATTCCTTAGAATATATACTATATTTTTTAATCTCCTTTCCAAAGGATCTTAAAATCCTGGATGAACACATTTCGTTATGAATTTTTCAAATGTAACTGCCATCTTCCAGCTATGTTACATGTAAAAAGTCTACCTAATGTATCTAAAAATACAGTTCCTTATGTAATTTACCTATGTAAAGATATTTTCTTCAGGTGATGTATTAGTTTTTTGTTGCTTCCATAACAAATTACCTAAAACTGAGGCACTTAAATGATGCAAACTTATTATCTTACAATCCTGTAGGTCAAGAGTCTAATATGGATCTCACTGGGTTAAAAACAAGGTGCTAGATGGCAGCGTTCTTTTCTGGAGGCTTTAGGGAAATATCTATTTCCCAGCTCGTTCAGATTGTTGGCAGAATTCAGTTCCTTGCAGTTCTAGAGCTATGGTCCCCATTTGCTTGCTGGCTGTCAGCAACTGAGGACAGTTCTCTCTTCTACTGTCCACCAGATTCCTTGGCTCCTGCCCACTTCCTCTATCTTCAAAGCTGGCAAAGGCTGGTCAAGTCCCTCTCAAACTTCAGATCTCACCTGCCTCTCATTGTCATTTCTCTCTGACTCTCTCTCTGACCCTAGATGAGAAAGCTTCGCCCAATCTAAGGTTTCATGAATTAGAATGTGCCCACTTGGATAATTCAGGAAAATATTCTCATCTGAAGGTCTGAATGCTTAATCACATCTGCAAAGTCCTTTTGCCAAATAACAAAACATATTCACAGGTTCCAGGTAATTAGAGTGAGGATGTATATGGAGGGCCATTTTTCTGTCTACCACAGGCAGTTTTTCCAGACTCTTTCAATTCTATATTTTGTGATTGTACAATATCTCTTCCTTAATAATCTCTCAACTTTCTGAAAAGGTTTATTCTATATCCTCTAACTTCTTAAAGTCCTTTTCAATGATATTCAAAGAGAGTTTTTCTTAATCTAAAATCCATTTACATTAAACTTTCTGTGCCCCATTTGTCACCCATTGTATTAAATATTTGTATTTATATCTTCATATATATATACCAACATATGTGTTTACTACATTTCATACACAGTTAATATCATAGTTGTGCAGTGATTAATTTCTTTAGCTGGGATGAATTTGTCTGTGTTAAAATCTAAAAACAATAACTTACTGATTGTGATGACTTGCTCAAATGGTTTAGTTTCTCTAAACTCCAGTTTTCTTAACCTATCAGATGAGGGTAATAATATCATCTATCATATAAGGTTACTTTAGCTTAGTAACTAATTAAATTGAGTTAGTTAATAGACCTAACTGAGTTAAGAAGTTATCTAAGGAACTTAGTAAAAAGATTGGTAATTACTAAGAGTTAAATAATTTTAATTGATTAGCATATATTAGGAATAGACTAAAAGTTATGTCAAATTTTTATATGCCATTGGGTAAAATAGACTTTTGTCATTTGTGACCTAAAGAGTTCATACTTTGTACATAACTACATATAAAACCAATGAAAGAAAAATATCATAAGTAAATCTTAGTTCTCTTGACTTCTATAGTGATAGAGTTTTCTATCATAAATCATCCTTCCTCTTTTTTTTTCCTTTTATTTCATCATATTATGGGGGTACAAATATTGTTAGGGTTACATATATGCCCCTGCCACCCCCCTCACCCCTGGCCTTGCCAGAGCTTCAAGCGCGTCCATCCCCCAGGTGGTGTGTACCGCACCCATTATGTAAGTTTACACCCTTCCCCTCTCCCCCCACCTACCCACCACCTGATACAAGTTTTGGGGTGTTTTTTTTTTACATTTTGGTTACATTTTATATCTTTGCCACCCCCTAGGAAGAGTTAGAGGTATGCTCTTCCCCCACACAATGCTCGCCACATCCCTAAGATGTGGGTCTCCGCCCCCCAATCCCTGGTGAATGCTACCACCATTTGAGGACCATAGTTTGGGCTCCACATCTACTTGCCATCAAATTGGTACTGACTCATCCTTCCTCTTTGATATAAATATATGTAGTTTGTGAAAATTTTATTGCCTAAGATTATGATAACTCTAAATTTTCAGTGAGTTTGATTTTTTTTGGTTCTAAAATTACAGGAATGAATATTGATCACCCTGATTTTGTGTATTTTACTTCACCTTGTTTTAGAAAGAATGTAAGCCACTTCGTAAGAATACAAAAAGCATTTCAAGATAATATTAATCAATAATTGTGATAAAAAAATAAGTGGGAAATAGGAAACTTTTAGGAGTAGAAAAAAGATCAAAATTTCACATTATATCCTTCTGGTGCTTTCTTGAAGGTAAAAAAAATTATGCATTATAATTTAAGTTTTCCATAGCCAATGCGAAACAATGAACTCATGTACTTACACAATTTTCCATATACATGAAAAAATTATAGCTGTTATACCTAGTAAAATGTAACCCCGTAATGGCAAAGATTGCCATGCATTTTGTTCTTGATTGAATTTCTTTAGTTTAATCATATGTGCCCAATGTATGTTTTTTGAATAAATGTTTAAAAAGAGAATTCTTGTCCAAAAAATGTCTACAAGGGAGAGCACATCTTGAGTTGATGTGTATGGCTCATGCCAAATACACAGTGGAAAGTTTTTATAATGTCTGGGAAAATATGTCAATTGTTATCTAAGAAATTCTCCATGAATGTTATTTATCTTAATTATTTCTGAATAAATATTGTGCTGCAATCAGCTTAAGATTGGTTTTCTTGGCCAGATACAAATAAGGCAATTCCTCTTTAGCTGTCTTTCCCTTCCACTCTGAGTTTGCTGTGTTTTATTCTCAGATAGTTTTGATGTGCAGAAGAGGAAAAATGTGTTGAATGTTAAAATGTAAGACAGCATCTATTACACATGATAATATTATTATTAGCAGTTGAATTATATTTTTTAGTTTAATAATTGACTCTTGACTTTAAGAATTTTTTAATCTGAAATAAAATTAGTTTTTACAAAAGATTTTAAAATTACTTTAAAAGCAAGAACACCATTCCCAGGCTTAATTTTTTAAATTAATTACCAATTACCATTTACTTGTCTATTATTAAATGAATTTACCCTTGAAATATGATTATACCAATCACTTGCTTCTACAACTCTAAAAGTGTAGAACTGCAAAAATTTGGGACTAAAAATATTATAGATATGATTAGGAAGCGAAATGTGATGAGAAAAGTGGCACACTAGGCTATAATGTACCAACCATTCCTAGTAAACCATTAATTTTCCCTTCTACTTTACCAGCCAAGTTAAATAGAAAGGATATATTAGTCATACAAGAGCTCCTATAGAAAATGGGCATCATCTATACTGCAAGTGAATGAAACTGTGTTGTTCATTAAGGTTCTTAATAGTTAAGCAGATGAGTTACACTTTATGAGTGCATTACTGAGAAAAGAAAAAAATATATATAAAAACAAAAGCAAAAATACAACCTTTTTTCTTGCCTCTTCAATCTCCCAGTAGCAAACCACCACATCTGTTCATAAACAAATGCCTTGCATGGGCATAAACTACACGGAAGATTCAATAGACTAGGCCACTTTATAAGTCATTGTAATTTGAATGGTGCAATTTAATACTTTCTGAGAGAAAAGGGCCTAAAATCTAGAAGAGGTCTGAAGCAAGGATATATTTGGAGTCTCCAGGTAGACCGTGGTTAAGAAACAAACAAAGTTTACTATCTCTGTTTTTCTTTTATGAGAAGCAAGAACCCCTGAGGAGTACAATGGGAGTAATTCTGTCTGTGATGGTTTACAATCATCCAGAAGCCTAAGGTTTTGCAATAAAAGATGACTCCCTCGCCTTCATTGATGAATGACTATAATTTTCCATTGGATGTCCTGAATTGGCTACCCTGTCAGAACAGGGGGAAAAAGCTCTCTAACTCTGAATTGAAGGTGTAATTCTCAAATGTAAGACTTCAGTATGAAACAGTAACACATTTTCTAGGAACTCTTGACATGCAAGAGTTGCAGAGAGATATACATGGTAGGTATTAATAGAGAATAGGCACTTAGATAAACTCAGCAATTTTATGATAAAGGACAAAATGATAGTGAGTTAAGGAAATAAATAATCTGAAACACAATGGTAGGAAATTTAGTAAGACATGAACTTCAAACAAAGCTGTCATGTGAGACACAAGCAGTTGAAGCTTCATAAGTTCCTAGTGTTTTCACAATCTTGGAATAAGGAGTATAATGGCAAAGCTCATTCATCCACACACTTATACACAGACAAAAATTTCACTCTATATTTTAAAAAAAACACAGCATACAATAGATAAAATAAACTATTTGATAAAAACCTAAGTGTGAAAACACTTTATTATAGAGTAAATAATAACTCATTTGACACTTATAACTTGTCTTTTTGGTTATTATTGTCCCTTCTCTATGTCATGATGCCCTGAAAGGAGTTATTTCTCTCTATTTTCAGGTATGCCCTGTTGATTTATCTATTGCCTTTTCTTGGGAAACACCTACAGCTAATCCATTTTTGTAGACTACTATAGCATGAACATTAGTAATTGCATTGCTTTTTAAGATACCTATCATATTGATATTTTAAAAATTCAAAGTTGAAAATTCAGTCTAATCACTGTAGATGAGACTGAATTCTTGAAATTTGGATGTTACTACTGCACTGTAGTGCATCAATATTGACAGTTATTGAGTATTCATTGTAGTGTCAGTTTGCACATGCAGTGAAGAGCTGACAGAACAATGAACGTGTTTATGGCCAATACTATGCACATTTTGCCCTGATGATCATTAATTGAATTTTACATATTTCCTGAGAAATAAACAGAAGAAGCAAGAAGAAGCCAGGTCATGGTATTGATTAAAAATAGATATCTAATTTCATAACTGCTGTCACCAAAATCCTTCCTAAAGGAGAATGTCTGAATCAACCTTCTTAAATACAGACCTAGAAGAAACATGAGGGTCCAAGAGTTCATGTCATTTATTTCATTTTCTTATTTGTCTAGTGTCCCAGTAAATATGCTTCTTTTATTATTGCCAATATTTTTTAATGCCAGAATGTTCGAAGTACCCATTCTAGTCAATGGGCATAGATGTGTTGAAAAGAATGAAAGCAAGTAGATTTTAATTCCTTTACCTGGTTCAAAAGTCAGGTGCAATGGTTAATAGAACAGTTCCTAACAGAAGTAGGTACTGGGTAAAGTTTGATTTTATTACAATTTTTTAAAACCTTAATCTTCCCTTCCTATCTCCTCTCACCTCCAGGGAGCCCATCAACTCATTTTATCCACAGTGAAAATTTTCCCTGCACTGTTCTCAGAGGGGATTACCTTAAAATTGCACAATTGTTCACATCCAATGATCCAATTCCCTAAGGGCCCAGGTTTCACTTACCTGCTCCAGGAAATAATCACATGAACCATGCTGAGACTACAGCTGATACCGCTGAAGGTTACATATCTTCATTTTGTGATAACTATTACAATGGATGTATATGGAATCAGTTTTCTAACAAGTAAATAGAGCATGCTTAATATCAAAAAAAATGTGCACAGTATTTTCTTTTATAAAAATGAGAAAACATTCCCCAGGGACAATTTTAACATTTTGAGCTATTTCTGCTTTGAATTTTTGTTGCTGTTGAGATTATGGTTGCATTTTCTCCTCTCAGTTTGTTTTTTAAATATACCATTCTGTATATAATGCAAAATTTTGGATATTTTCCTAATAAAAAGTGATTAAGGGAGATTATTTTGATAGTATAAACTCTAGAATAAATGGCTTCTTAAAACTTTTTTTAATTAATCATATCATATTTTCTTTCAATATTTTATTTGAAGCATTCCTAGTATGGCTGAGAATATAGTGAGTATAAAATTCTGTGTCTTAATTTAATGTAATTATGAGAAATAATCATGCAAAGAGAGCAAAATATGTATTTGTGTATAGTCAAAGGAAAATTATGAAATGTCCACCTAAATAATCACAATCACATCACCTAATCACCCTTTCTGATCACATCTCTCTCATGACTTAACCAGCATATTGACTTTTGTGTTGTTCTTTGCCTTGATTTTTAACATCTTTTCCAAATAATCAAAAATAGTTTGGTTTTTGTCTATTTTGAATATTATATAAATAAATATCAAATTACATTTTCTTTTGTTTGCTATTTCTTTCTATTTGATATTGCTCGTGAGATGTATCTAGTTTAATGTGCATAATATATGTGCTAATTTTATTTTCAGATTGGTATCCCATAATAGGAATATACCACTATGTATAATATGTATACACTTAAATCATTCTGGATAACAACACCTCAAGTTCAATAGAAAGATCTAAGTTTGGGATGTCAAAGATAGGCAGCCCAGGGAACAGCTCACAGGTATCACTCCCCTGGCACACCTTTCATTCCTTTTCCTTCAATATCCTAAGCAGTGACTTTAACAACTGTGAGGAAAAAAAAGATAGATGACACACATTACTTGGTCCAGGGGTTAGATGACTGAATCCGCATCCTCTCTCTCTCTCTCTCTCTCCCCCCCTTTTCCCTTTGGCCTATCCCTTTCTCCCTCTCTGCATAGATCACTGCTCAGTTCTGGTCAGTGTTTCAAATGACCACTGCTTATTGATGTCAATACAAGGGGTCGTCTTAACATCAGTGTGTGGCAGTCCACAGATAACTCAACATCTTTTGACTCAGGAAGAAGATCTTTGGTATTAATTATCAGGGTTAACTTATACAACAACTGAAAGGGTCCTGGACACTTTGAATGTAGCTGTTATTTTATTAGTTTGTAGTTGTATTAACCATATTCTGATTGATTACACTAAATATGTAATTCCTTACATAACTGTTGTATGAATGCTTACTTAATACATTAGTTATTTAACTCTTCAAAAATATATTCCATATCCTTGTGGTACTTTCCAAAACATGCTTATTACAATTGTCTACAACCTTATGATAACTACTTTTAAAATAAGAAAATATTCTCCAGCAAGCAAAAATTTCTCGAGGAAAGACAATTTCAATCTCAGTGAACACATTAATACTCATATTTTAAATTATAGAATGAAGCATACTTTATAAGCTTCATTTGACACATAATAGACCATTGGGCAGTTGATCATTGTTTTAATTCAGGTCTTCTGAGAAGTAGACACCAGTATAAGGCTAGAAGTGCAAGAGATTTACTAGGGGAACTTTTGTGTGTGTGTGTGTGCTCTTATTTTTTTATTGGAGAATGCTATTTAAAAATCAAGATCTAGGCTGTAAGTGTGCTTATTGCTACTGGGTTGACATTGCTTTTAGACTCTTTTAGCATATTAGAAGTGGAACTTTTATTAAGAATAAACTGGAGGAGGAGGATTCAAGATGGCTGACCAAAACACCAGCTGCCAGAGTGTCTCAGTAAGAAGAAGTTTTATATGAAAGAGAAAAAAACGAACAGACAGAAGAACAGAGACAGAATGTGGATCTGAGGGAAAGGTGCCAGAACCTTCAGGAGACTCCATGGGAAGAAGATGCAGAGTAGAACAGTAAGGAGCAAGGTATTGGCAGATATCTTGGAGTCTGGTGAGAAAGATAGGTGGAGCAGTTTGTTTCTGCCTCCCTTGCATCTCTGACAGTTGGTAGGTTCCCAAGCTGCTGGAGAGATTTTCTGCCCACATGAGCCCAGAGGCCGCTGCTGCCAGTGAATTGGGAGCTTCTTGTGGACACAGCAAATGGCTCCCAACTCCCTGGAGCACTTCCTGTCTCCACAGACCCCAGCTGGGAAGGCAGGCACCATATTGCTTCTCTACCCACTGGGTGCCTTTGTCCTCCCCAGGGGGCTTCAAGTCCTCAGGTTTTGTCTTGCTTGTTCCCACACAGACATTTCTCAACTCTGACCCAGACTACAGGAGCCACAGGGGTCCAGTGGGTCCCAGGTGATCTGCATGACTCAAGAAGCTGGAGATTCTGGGCAGGTGGCCTTCCTGAGTGAGGGATAGACACAACCACAGTGCTATTAATAGCTTCCATTCAAACTCTTTTTCTCTCCTTCCCTTCTCCCACCAGTGGCTGCCAAGAGAGACAATTGAGCCACAAACACTGAAGCTTCTACACAGAGTGGGATTCAGACCTTTCCTCTTGGGATCCTGCAGCAGACTGAGTAACATTTGGACTGTGAGCTCCCTGCCCACCAGACCTCCCTGGTGCTGCTTGCCTTGTGATTCCATCAGAGCATGGCATTTCCTAAAGTGGAGGAACATCAAACCTGCTTGGAAACCCCACAAGAAACTAGGGACCAGCATGCTTCTCCCTGGCATAGTCAGGGATTGATCTTCAGGGATGAGGGTTGGACCCAGATCTCACACCCCAGGTCTGAATTGTGTTTCTCTGGGTCAGGGAGAGATTTGTGAATTCATCTCAGCAGGTGAGGGAGCCCACATGGGCAGGGGAGGATGCAGGGGAGAGTGCAGTATGGGTCCTATCTGTAATGTGCTCATGGGGCACCCCTCCCCCTACAAGAGGGCCACACTCTTGGCTCAGGCTGGGATCCTGGGCAAGAAACCTTCCACTTCACATCACAGTTGTAGGGGAACTCTGTTGGCTAGAGCTCATACCTGCCAGCACATGCTGGGAAAAACTACAGAGCAGGGGAGGGCAAAGAGAAGTGACACCCACTCCAGACTGTTAGGTTGTGAATCTCAGATGATCCTGGCCCTACAAGTAGAATTGCTGGTTGGGTGGCACCACTTCTGTCCCTCCCTAGTGGCTTTGCCTAGAAATTGGTATCAGACCCTTGACCCCTCCTGAAACAGATACCTTGCTGGCTTTTGTGGAACCTGCGGGCAAGCTCACCCAACCCAGCTCTGCCCAGCCTCACTCCCCCAACCACCTATGCTGTGACAGAGGATAAGGACTCACCTGAAGTTCCATGGCCCCTGTCACCATTTGGAGCATTCAAGTGCTTCTCCTAAGGGACTAGAGTAACAGGACCTCAAAACAACATTGCAGCCTGTTCCTTCTGGCAAGTGCCACCTACTGATAGGGAGGTCAATCTGTATGCCCTTTATAGCATTTACTGACTCAACAGTACAGGGCATGGTTGACAAGCACTACCTACTGTCTGAGAGATTAAGCTAGGCATGCCACTACAATTCACACTGTTAAGAAGACCACAGGGCTGGGGAAAGAGAAAGGATTTCAAAGACCTCCATTTTCCCACATCAAAGGGAGACAGGGAACCTGCCCACTCACATAGTTCACCACTTCTACAGGCTACAAATAACTAGCAACTGAAAAACCCACCAGACCAAGGATATCTATAATCAAGGCATCCATCCAGAACCTAGATTGCCTTCAAAGCACCCATAAGCAAAGCCAAAGGTCCTTGCCACCATATGCTAAAAACACACATGTATGAGGGAGGTAAGGGGAAAAAGCCCTATCTAAACAAGAGAAAATCCCAAAATAAGAAGCAACAGCTGCTCCGGATGATAAAGAATCAGCACAAGAACTATGGAAGTATGAAGAATCAGAGTGAAAGGTCATCTTTAAAAGGGAACACCAGCTCTCTAGCAATGGATACCAACCAAAATCAGAATATTAAAATAATGGATAAAAAATTACATATATTGAATATAAGTAAGTTCAATGAAATACAAGAGAAAACGGAAAACCAACACAGAGAAACCACAAAATAAATACAGGAAATAAAGGAAAAATTCACTAAAGAAATAGAATTATTTAAAAAATTAAATAGAACTTCTGAAAATGAAAAAATCATTCAAGGAAATACAAAACACAGTGTAAAGTCTTAATATACTAGATCCGGCAGAAGAAAGAATCTGAGTGTGAAGATACCACCTTCGAATTTAACAGATAAAAGATAAAGAACAGAGAATTACGAGGAAGGAACAATGCCTACAAGAAATATGGGACTATGCAAAGAGGCCAAAGATAAGAATTATACGCATCCCTGAGGATAAGGAAGAAAACATACAAGGGTTAGAAAATCTATTTGACAGAATACTTGAGGAAAACTCCCCTGGTCTTGCTAGAAATTTAGATATACAGGTATAAGAAACTCAGTGAACACCTGGGAGGTTCATCCCAAAGAGGCAATCACCACTATGATGGAGAACAGACTTAAAGCTAAAGCATGAAACCATAAGAATTGTAGAAAAAAATGTTGGAAAAGCTCTTCTAGATATCGGCCTCAGTAAAACATTTATGAAGAAGACCCCAGGGCAATCATAGCAATAGCAAAAATAAATAAATGGGACTTGATTAAATTGAAAAGGTTCTGCACAGCCAAGGAAACAGTCAACAGAGCAAATAACCTACAGAATGGGAGAAAATATTTGCATGCTATACATCTGATAAAGGGCTAATAACCAGAACCTGCCCATCTATCTTGCTCCTGAGAGCTTAAAGTTGTACTAACAATCTCTATGACTCCTCGTCGGTCAAATATCTTGGCTGTCCTTTTGATCATGCTGCTTATTACAATAATTATGCCCCCCTTACTTCTGGCAGGAAACTGCCATGACCTAAATATACTACACTTTGAAGCCCCATAATCTTGATCACTTTCAGTGAGCTCAGCTCTATCAGCAGCTACCCTCAGATCTGATCTTCAGAAAAGAGCCACCAATGACCTTCGTATTGATGCTAGTGTTCTTCTCATCAGTTTATTACTGATGTCCTCCAAGAATAGTTCGACTTCTGGATCTTCTGCTGAGTTTCCTGGCCTCATACACTGTTAAAACAAACAAACAAACAACAAACAAACAAAATTAATTAGATAAGAAAAGTAAGTTGGTTTAAAAAGTAAAATCTCAAATTTAGTTGAAATGAATTTCAGGGGAAAATAGTCATACAAAAATCTAAATCCATTTTTCCCCTTTAAAGAATATAAATAATGAAGTTCTTCATATGAAAATCAAAATCAAAAATTTACTTGTGTTAAGGCAAATTTGTTTAGAAGCCAGGATTTGTGGCTTATAGCAAACAGTGTGAGAAATGCTTTCATCCTGTTCTTAACCCTTGGAAAGACCAAGGGTTTTGAGGTAGTCTGTCAAAGGAGACTGGCTCTGTGCTGTGGTTGAATGCCCAGTGGAAGATGCTGCTGTTTCTCCCAGCTCCCAGCACTGGAATACTATGAGCCAAACACCTGTCGCGATGTAGCCTGACCAAGAAAAAGTCAAGAATTGACATACAGAGAAAACAACATCTTCTGCAATTAGCTAAAGACTCACAGTTATTGACAGAGTAGAAGTAACTTTTCATTTAGATCAAAAGCACAGAAGACACAGAACGGAGTAGAGGTGGGTTTTATATGATGGATGAAAGAAGAGATTGCCTTGTTCCAAATAAAAATCCCACACTTCTCTTATGGTGCCTTTATTTCCTACCAATAGAGATTGTTTATCGAGCAAAGACATTGTTATCTCTGGGAAACTCCTGTTAAATTACAAATATCTCTAAAAGAAGAAATATATTATTCCATTAATAACATCTAATGATATAGATTAAGAATTGTTTTCCAAAGATTTGTATGGGTTTTAATAGGAGTGACCATACATTTTGGGATAGCAATAGTAAAGAAACAAATTTATAGCAACCCTCTCCTTTAAATTTTACAATGTGATTTCTCATTACTCACAACAAAATAAAGTAGAATACCCTTGGAATGGAATATAAAATCACTCCTAATCTAAGCCTTGCTTACCTGTGCATTACTTTTACCACCTATTTTCCATTTATATATCATTTTTAGCTATATCAAATTTTTATTGTTTCCATTGCCTCAAGACATCCCTTCTGGCTAACTAAATTCTATTTATTATTCAGTATGTAACCGAGGGGTTATTTTTGCAACATCTTTCATGCTCACCTTCCCTTAACCTTTTCCTCAGTCTTGATTAGATGATTTTCCTATAAGCTCCCATGACATACTACAAATTTCTGTCCTTACACTTGCCATGTTAATGTTCATATTATATGTTTATTTCTCCCACCCAAATAGAAGGTAGAGACTGTGTCATGTAGCCTTTATGTGTTGAGTCCCCTAATAGGTGTTTAACAAATGAATGGATAGATGACTATATGATCCCAGATCCAGAGGGATGCCCATGATTTAAATAGACATCAAACAGCTTCACAATGAGAGTTCCTTGGACTGCAACAAAAATATAAAAGTAAAAATGTTTCCTCTATCAGATTGTTTATTAAGAATCACTGCTATAAAACGAAATTACTTATTGTGATACATAGAGCCTTTGCCCATAAGAGAATTAAGTTAGCTCTAGAGATCTTTTAGAAATTACTTTTATAAATCACCAGAGAAAATATCCTGAAATAATAACTGTTTTGGGAATTTTTAATAAGCACTAATGCAAAAAGAGAGTCAACTAAGTGGTATACATCATTAAAAAATAAAAATAGTTTCTTCTTCAGATTTTAAATCCTTTAATTGCAGTTAATATTTAAAGCTTAGTCTTTTCAGAGGAAATGAAAGCACTATTGATGTCTCTGGGGAGATGCTTCCATCCAGTGCTCCTGAACTAATGTCAATATTTACATGTTTTAAAAGTCATCTGTGAATGGCAGAAATTCTTCATACTGAAATAGCTTGTCTTTGGTGCAGCCTAACAAACTACAGATGTTTATTTAGAATCTGAATACCAAAAATTCTCTTAATTTATAATGCATGTTAACTTGCTACAAAGTCATTTACGTAAAACTTGACTTCCATTTTCCACATCTTTTGCTTTCTTTTAATAATTGAGAGAGTGACTATTTATTAAATGCCTACTTTATTGGAGACAGTATACTGGAGTTATATACAAATTATATCCAATCCTCATCCATAGTTAAGTATGCTATATCTAGTGTATCGATGATGGAACTGATGTTTAGAGAGGATAAGTGACTCACTCAAGGAATAGCTGCAAATATTTTAGGACATATAGTTGTAGGAAGAAACATTTCTCAACAGTCAATTATTTAAGGCTATACTAAAAATAAACTTTGAGTATTTGCAAGCACAAATGTTAAAATCAAACTGAAAAGAGATGTAAAAATAAACACATAATCTCAGTAGAAAAGAGTATGAGGCGAGAATGCACAGGGATGACAAATTGAAAATTGATATGAAAATCTCATATTAATCATAATTTATTTTATAGTTTATAAATGTGTTTCTATAATATGTGGAATTATTGCATTAACTTTAATGCATGTATAACATGCATATGTGTGTATATAAAATGCAAAAATATTAAGATTACTTTCAAGATTATGAAGATAGAAGTAAAAATGACCATGTGAATAGAACCCTCATAACACGCTCCTACTCATTTGGATTTGTTTTGTTTAATTATGTTTTAAATCATATAAATATTAGTCTACTAGTTCATGAAGCTTGTTAGGAAAAATTTTAATATCACATGTAATAGGGGGAATATAAGAGGAAACAAAAGATAAAGTTGAGAAAAAGAACAATGAAGAGAACAGACATAAAAAAGACTTATTATTAAGTACATTTGCATATTTTAAATTAAAATTATAAAAATATTGGGAATATATATGGATAAGTTAGATTATAATGCAAAACCTAAAATAACACCCAGCCTCTTTTTTTTTAGCTGAATCGTCATGCAGAACAATGAAGATAAGACTGTGACAGAATTGTTTAAAAAGTTAATTTTTAATCTCTGCGTGTTTCTACATTTATAAAAAATACTTGGGAAATCAAATTTGTCAAGCAATAATAACTTCTAAAATTATCACTCCAAATACTAATTTTTAAATTTTAAATGAATTTCCCTGACCACATAAAATGTTGTTGCATTATATGTTAAGGTAAAAAACATAAAATGATACCCGGAAAATTTATATGCCCTTGCCAAGGCTGGTAAGCAGAATGCTTTATCACAAGGTGCCTATTAATGGCCAAGAAATGAGTTGCACATGACAGATGCCTCACCACTAGTACTTTGCTATTTGAGCTTGTATTGATGCCAAAGAGGAGTCTCATCTATGATTCTTATATGGCATATACCACATTAAATAGTCAGAATAGTCAGGGAAAGCCATCAAAATGATAAATATTTCAACTCAGTGCACTGGACTGGATATTTTGAAAACCACAGTTGTTAAGAAAAAAAGTAGGTTTTCAATAATGTAATGTAAGACTTAAGTAGGGCTGGACATAAGAAATAACTTTTCTATGTCCCCAGATAAAATTTCCCTTGGGTGAACTTCCAAGTTTTGCAAGAGTTTCCTGAAAGAAAAACAATACAAATCATAAAACATTATGCAGAAGAAAGAACAATGAAAACCCCTATTCTGAAGAGTTTAAATTAGGGAACCAAGATCATTAAAACATAATTATGGTCATCTAAAATAAAGTAAAAATTATGAGTGGGCAAGTAGTGACTACTTTGCCAGACCACGCCCTTGCCCCAAAAGTTACTTACCCAAAATATGACTTACCATCTCTTTGGTGCTTTAAAAGGCAGTTAAAGAATTTCAATAATAGAATTTCAATAAAAGAATTTCAGTCTAATAAAAATTCTAGTAATGGCAGTAATCTCACAAATCTGAAAATGGCATCCCATTAAAGTCTCAGCTCAAATGTCATTTCTTCAGAGATGCTATCCAATATTTCTTAAACCAAAGTAGATATCCCACTCACCCATTTCTAGTTTCTATATAGCTCGTTAGTCAATATGATTTATGTCATAATAACTAATAGTCTCTGAAATTATTTTAAACTTTCATTTGATTATTTATGTATTACCTGATCACCCATAACTAAATATAAGTTTAATGGAGAACTGGGGCCTTTATATTTCCAATGCCTTGAAGAGTTAATAGTATAGGACACATGATCAAGCAATATTTATTCATTGAATAACTTATAGTTCAAATTTATTTAGGTCATATTGTATTATAGGTGCATCTTAAACATGTACAGCTTTTCTATTTCATCAGAGACAATTTTAAAAATGCAAAAATAACCTGTTAACGTAGTATTTATTTATGTCAGCGTATATCTTTTATGATAGTCAAGAGAAAGTTGAAACAAGCACTCACTCATTATCCATATGACAAAATGTATATAGTGCCTTGTATATATCAGATGTTGAAACTTCTCACATATATTTTCTGACTAAAGCCTCTGAGAATCTATGCAAGCTCATCGTCTTATCATTATAATAGAGCAACGATAATAGAATAATTTAAAAAATACATGTGGTACATTACTACCACAAAGCAAGACTCATTATATCCAATGTCCTTTCCATCACTTCACAGGTGGATAACTAGACAATTATGTTGTCTTTGAAGGTGAGAAAAGATACGATCTTATATCTTATATTGATTGTATACTTTTACCTTAGAGTTAAGCTGGGAAATCATTGTCCCATAAATATTTGAAATTCTTAATACATTGAAACATATATATTATAAGTCAACCAATTATTTAAATTGAAAAACAGGACCAGTCAGTATTTTAATGAGTGAATGCCTAAGTCACATAACAGCCTTAATGACATGAAATAGTACCATTTTCTGGGAATCTTGCTCTATCCCAAGTGTTCCAGGTTACTTGCCATGAGTTCATGTGTACATTTAGTCTGATCATCTGCACTTACTGTGATTCAAATGCAAGAATGTATAAAGCAGTTTTCTTAATTCAAAATCTGTATTGAGGAGACCAGTAGAGGAAGAAGACGAAGAAAAAAAAAAAGAGGATTTGTTAACTTCCTTATTCACATACTGCCATACACTTTTTACCTTGTTCAGAAGTGCTGTAAGCTATGGTGGGCAGAAGAAGAGGAGGCAAATAGATGTATATGAACATGAATATCTACTTATAGGACCACTTTTATAACATCCTTTATGGTACAGGATTTTGAAAAGATGGGAAAAAAGGAAACCATCTCCTTAAAGATATAAAAATGTCACATTTGTTCATATATAGGTGTGATTCATGCAAGAAGACTGTCCAAGATATTCTGAGTTTGTATTTTCTCTTGTTTCTCTGTTGTTTTTTTATAATTTATGTTTGAATTCAAAACAAGAACTCTTACAATTTTAAATAATTAATAAAAACTTATCTGTCTTGGGTGAAGTTTTGGAAATCTATAGAAAATAAAGAGGTAATCAAGCCACTATGACAGACCACCGAGTAGAGAATGTCAAAACAGATTGGGGATGGAAAACTCCCTACCTGAGCAGCTTTTGGCTTCATGTTAGGCTTCATTTACATCCAGAGCTACTTCTCTCTGGAAGAAGAAAGATTACTCAAATAGTGCATGAACATGGTTATGAGTTGACAGGTTAGAAAAATCCAATGAAATAGGTGTAGATGTCACAATGCACAAATGAAAAATGCTACGTAAGTGCCCAAGTCCCGCCAGCTTAACCATTGTTCTACAGGTCCCCTTTGACACTATCCTTGCTCCTGGTTGATTTCTTCCTTGATTTGCAAGTGTGGCATTCTTTCTCTCTGCTTCATTGGGTCTAACTTGGTCCACCTTGTCTACAAAGGAAAGATGGGTTTATGTGGCTACCCTTCCTGAAAATATTGCCCGGCTCTTCTTACAAAATTCTGCCTCTTCACAGCAAGCTGCAATGACCACTGCAGAAGACTTTCTCATATTTTGTTCCACAAAATATTAATCCTACCAAGTACTCTTTGAATGGCTTTACATTCCATTTTTCTGAAAACAATTTCTTTCTCTAGTGACTAGGAGGCAGTTCTCTAGAACTGTCATCTCCCTTCCCTGGTTCCTCCTCCCCAGCCCACAAACATAGGAAAGTCTTTTAATTCAGTGCTTTTGCTTCTCTTCTTGATCTATACTCGTTTATGGACCTGGGTCGGGGGGCAATGAGGAGGCTTATCTATCTAATGGCTTTAAATTCTATATCTATTCTACTGACACTCTTGTTTATGTTTGTAGCACAAGCTTCCCTCAAAACTCCACTTATATCTGCTACCAAATGGACACGTCCACCTGGGAATAGTTGTTTTATAGACAACTTATAGTTAATGTGTTCTAAAATGAATTCCTTTATTCCACCCCAAATCTTTCTTCTATCTTCTTTATCTCTGAAAATAGCATACCATCTTTCCATTTATTCAAGGACGAAATACTTAGAGCCATCTTGACTCCCTTCTTTTTTCAGACACTCCACATACAATCCATCCCAAAATTTTCTTAAACTTCAAAATATATATTGGTTTTACTACTTCCCACTGCTTGTTCCTCTAACACATGGTCCAAGTCATCACCATCTCTCTTCCAAATTATTGTAACAAATGTTTATTACAATCCTGCCCTAAAGAAAACTGTTCAACATTTTAAGTGCAGAGTTTAATATGCTTGACTATGAAACTGTACTTTTTTTGTAACACCTCACAGCTTCTATTGAAAATGAAATATATGTTGGAAAACACTGTTGTAAAAACCACTGATCTGTTATAGTAGCCCCAGTGCCTCTTCTATACTTCCCTTTAAGTACTGTATCTTTTTCATCTTTTCCTTGTAACTGAACACTTCTCTTATTATTCTCCTCTCCTTCCATATCTCAGCAGGCCACAAATCAGATATAACCCATTTTTGGAAGTACAAGATTAGTGGCTGAATATAAATATCAATCTGAAGCCTAAGCACTTCTCCTGGTTAGCTCATCCAGGCACAGTCATGATGATGCTATTATCATGTTCCAGTTTGAGTCTTTCTACCTTTGATTCATTCTGATGTTGTTTCATTGCCAGCAGTCCATTCTGAGCTCTAAATATTACTTCAATTTGAATAATATCAAAAAATTGTATTATATTCTTCATTGTTTAATTCAAGTAGCATTATGGCATTTTAAAGGAAGAAAAAGGGGATGTGCTTATTCTCTTTTATTCTGAAGGGAGAAAACAGGAATGTATTTATGAACCCCCCAAAATTCTTCAAACAGATGAAACGAAGTAGTATGTTCCACACTGCCCCATCTCACTGATCCTTGAAAGTATTGACCACTTATCTCCATGTTTATCTCTCTGCTCAGGTTATTCTTTCCTGAAATTCAATGGCCATAACTTATTAGTTGTGGTAATCCTATCGCAAAGCCCAGTGCATGACAAAATGTAGCCACTCAGTGGAATGCTGTTGAAGTAATCTCTCTTAGGTTAATCTATACTCTGAGATTCACACTTAAAAATTTACAAAGGAATAAAAATAATGTAAAAAAGAAAGTTTCTATGTATATATGTAAGGAAAACAAATCTCACTATCAATTTAATGACATTTTATAGATAAGATCAGGGGAAAATTAAATATTTCAATGTGTTTTAAATAAAACATTATCATTTAAAAAGTACTACATAAAATTTAAATGTAAAGAATGTTATTGGTGAGGTTTTATTTTAAACCAATACTAATGTATTTATGAATAAATCCAGGACTTTAGGAGACTCATTTAGAAACTGAGTCTGGTCAAAGAATTGAATACTGAAACATCAAATGGGAAAAATAGATCATAATGAAGAACACAATCCATAACAATTTCTTGACCAAGAATAAGAAATTTTCTCATATTTTAAGAAATGAAAATTTTTATTTACAAAAGAAAAGAATATAATGACATAAATTTGACACCAGTGTAATATTTATTTTCCTTCATTTGGTTTTTGCAATATGAATTAGAGTGTGATTGAGTTGAATAACTTTTTTAGTTCCTTCCAGTTTGGTGATTCTTAGATATGACAGTGTTTCTTTTTATTTATCATAGTACCAGAGGAATATTGACTTAGAGGTCTAGTCATTCATTGGATGTAATCCTGAGTCTGAGAGGTCAATGGTTCATAAAAGAGCCTTTGTCTATCCTGGCATGTTTCTTAATATTTGGCAGGATTTATTCAAAATAGGGCCAAGATGGAAGAGCACAGACACTGCTGGCAGAAACATGTAGGGATGCTTTCCTTCTCTGTTCTTGGCTCTAGCTGGTGCTATTTAGCTATCATTTTATGAAAACATGAACACAAAGCTCAGCCATGCCTTTTTAAATGGCAAAAAAAGAGATAAGCTAAAAATAGGCCATTGTTTCATTGAGTTTCAGTCATGCAGTTGTACCTGGTGTGCATTTGTTGTTGACTAGCAGACTTTTCGTAAGTAGAGGGTGGAGTTTTCCTGGCTTGTCCTTTCATGTGCAGATATCGCTCAGACTATAGTGTTTTATTTAATTCCGAGTACTATAGACCAAAATTTTGCCTGTAACAACACAGTGAATCTCTATCAACTCTGGCTGTGGAATACTTTACCTATATCTAGGTAAAGAGAAAGAGAAAATTTTCCGTTTTTAAAAAGTAATATATATCATTGTTGAATTTGTCTTCTTATAACTAATTTAGTTCAAACACATCAAATAAAAAGGATTCTTTGTAAAAACATCTCCTAGGACCTAGATTCTCCATGAGTATTATTCAATGAACTTTCAATTTGATTTCATCGGAAAAAAAACTTTTGATCAATTTTAAAGATTATAATGATATTTTTTGCACCTAAACATTTCAAATAAATAATAATCCATCCTGCTTCTAATAAATAACATATTTTTGGAAGTGAGGTTTGGTAGATGTACAAGAAATACTTCATATTATTTTATTTATAATATATTGCAATGCTTGAACCAATTATATTCTTATTATGGGGAAGACAATAAATATAAAAATAAAACTATTTAAGAGCATGTTGCAAATGCAATATTTGAAAATCTGTTTTTGATCCAAAATGTTCCTAAATGATTATCAACTTATCCATTAATACAGTGAAAGATAAAATTTCAAGATTTAACTTTGTCCAATTTCACAATCCTACCATGTTGAAGTGACCCATAAGAAATATTTCATGTGTATCCTGTCAGATGTTTTTCTTTGTTCAAATAAACATAATTAAAAATAGTTTTTTTCTTTATAAAAATAATATCAACAAATCCTATATAATTAGGACAGGTATAACTATGTTCATATTTTAAACCTTGTTCCTTTCCAAGGTTATCCTTCAGTCTTTTTATATTATTACAAAATATTTCAGCCAAAAGAATGGAAGTATGTATCATTAGGAACATGTTTCTGCAACTTTCTGGATTCTATCACATTTCTACTGAAAGGGCTATGACAATTTATATTCTGAATAAGTCAGAAAACAAACCATCTTTCTTTTACATTCCTGTGTTAACTGAAGAAAATAGTGAGGTTCATAAATTTGGAAAAGAGAGCTATATTTCTCATAAAACGTTACAACATGTGGGTGGCCATTCCAACAGGCTGGAAAATAGAGCCCTGGCCAGAAGGAGGGGCCACAAGAACAGGGATTTGTACTAAGAAGGATAGCCAAATATACAGATTTAACAAGCTATAGGAGGAGTCATGAATATTTATGAAAGGAGAAACATGCTCCTGTACCATTGAGCTTTATGGGATCCATGTGCAGAAAATGGCTGCCCTCTGGTGTCAAAAGTTGAAGCAGAGGGTATGAAAACCCTCTGTGCGTGCTCTATAGGCTGGTTAAAACCAATCCATGGTTAGTGATCTCTCATCAGGAAAGAACGCTAATCTGGATATAGGAGAGGAAAAAATGGCGGAGTAGGGGTGTCCTCCTGGTTCTCTGCTCCCAGTGCGGAAAGTGAAGAAAGCAGACAATCACACGTGAGCAATCTACACGTCCACAGGACCAGCTTCACAAGCCTGCAGACATTCACCGGGAAACGGGAAACGGAGGGATAAGACAATCTACAGCTGAAATCAAAGGTGATTCGGATATTCTTTTGCAAATCCCGTGGAATCGGAAATATACAACAGGGAGGGAGCGAGATGTGGCCTGAGCCGCTGCCAGCGGCACCAGCCCTACCTGGCGCTGAGAGTTGCCCCCTCCTACACTGAGCTACACACGCACGTAGGCCTGGAAGTGCCTGAAATTGATGGGAAGGGGTAGCACCGGACAAAGCTGTGTGGAGAGGAGTCTAGAGCAAGGAACATTTTGAATTCTCCTCAGTGCACAGCGGAGGCAGTTTCAGGTGGGGGAGAGTCCAAACCCAGTGATCGCTTCCCTGCTCGGCAGGATCCAGAGCCCACTCTGGCATCACTCTGCAGGTTGCTTCCAGGTCCAGGGTGAGGGGAGTATACACGAAAGGAGGCTTTGACCTTGGATATGGTCGAGGTTTTGGCTGGCGCTGTGTAGACACAGAGCGCAAAGCTAGGTTCCTTGATCCCTTGGACTCCGTGAGTTGGAGGAAGTCCCTCTGTGCCTCCAACACTGCTCCCATCTCCCCATCCCTGTGGTCTGACTTGGACTTGGTGTTTGGAAGGGTGGGGAGGGAGTGGCGATAGGCACTGCTGCCTCGCCAGTCCGATATTGGATGGTCTGATCCCTCGCTACACAACCCACGTGCTCTCTGCACCCAGAGAGCAGAGCTCGCCAGGGCAGGGCTGAGCTGTGTAAGAGCCAGGATTTTCTAGAGAGAGCCTGGATAGAAATTTTCACCCACGCTCTCCTACAACTTGGGTCAAGTATCTCCATGCCAAAGGTCCCAACTCCACCTTGGGGCAGAGCTGAGAAAAGGTCAGAGTCCATACCTGCCACTTGTCTGTGGTTCTGCATCTAGGGAAACTGTAGGGGGAAATAGGCAGGTCTGGCTGCCCCGCCAGCTTGATATTGGACAGTCTCTCACTATAGAACCCCCTTGCACTCTGCGACCAGAGAGCAGAGCCTGCCTGGGCAAGGCCAAGCTGTGAAAGAGCCAGGCTTTTCTAAAGAGAGCCTGGATAGAAATTTTCACTCACGCTCTCCTGCAACTTGGGTCAGGGAGCTCCGCGCCAAAGGTCCCAACTCTGCCTTGGGATGGAGCTGAGAAAGGGTTGGAGTCCATACCTGCCTCTTGTCTGCGGTTCTATAATGAGGGAAACAGAAAGAGGAGATAGGCGGGTCAGGCTGTCCCGCCAGTCTGATATTGGACCGTCTCTTGCTACACAACTCTTTTGTGCTCTGTGCCCAGAGAGCAGAGCCCACCTGGACAAGGCCGAGCTGAGAAGGAGCCTACTTTTGCTAGATAGAGCCGGGAGAGAAATTTTCATCCACGCCCTCCTGCAACTTGGGGACGGACGCTTCATGCCAAAGGTACCAACTCTGCCTTGGGGTGGAGTGGGGAAAAAGACTATTCCCATTCCTGCCACTTATCTCCAATTTGGTATTTAAAGAGACAGTAGGTGAAGAGTGGCCGGTAGAGGCTGCCCTGTCTGTATGATCATAGACGGTCTCTCTCAGCACAAGCCATCCCGTGCTCTGTGTGCAGAGAGAAGAGTCCACCTGGACAAAGTGGAGCTGAGAAGGTAGCGGCTTCTCCAGGTATAACTGAAAGAGTCATTATCACCCACACCCTCCTGCGACTTGAGACCTCACACTTTGTGCCAAAGGTTCTGTCTCTGCCTTGGGGTGGAGCTGAGAAAGAGGCTATTCCCAAACCTTCTGTTTATCACCAATTAGGTGTTTAAAGGGGTAGAAGGCGGAGAGTGGAGGTTCCTGCGGCTGAATCGCCAGACTGATCTTGGGCGGTCTCTCGCTGCTCTAACTGCCTGCGCTCTGTGTTCAGAGAGCAGACTCGGTCTTGGCAAGGTGGAGTGGCGAAGGTGACTACTTTTTTAGATATAACCTGGGGTGACACCAACACCTACACTCTCCTACGACTTGGGTCTGGGTGCTTCGCACTATAGGGTCTAACTCCGCCTCTGGGCAGTGTTGAGAAAGAGGCGGTTCAATCCAAAATCCGGATTCCAAGAGTGTCACCTCTGCTTCACTTACACCTTCCCACTGGCGCAGGCCACGGAAAGGTGGATCTAAAGCCAATCAGGACAGACTATCAAACTGAATCCCCTCTCTACCTCTTTACTGTGGCCTGTTAGCTGGTGCCTACAACCAAAGGGTAAGCTCCACTCCTGGGAAATACAGAGGAGTGAGGGAGTTTGTTGTCCAGGCTGAGATTTGACGGAGCTGAAAAATACCCTCAGCAGTGACCAACCCTCTGGGATTCTGTTCAGAAGGAACTGACCTCATCCTGGCAGGAGATAAGCCAAGTTACAGGTCTCAGTTTGATTTGTGACTCTCAGAGGCCTCAGAAAACGAAAGTCAGCATAATCTCAGAACTTATCATAGTGCCTCCATCTTCAACCTAGGGGTTGAGAGTGATCTCGTGCCCACAAGAGTTATCTAACCCATGAATCTCTAAGCAAGGGGACTAAACATATTAATCTTAATAGACATAAGGTGAAGACATTAGATCAAATATTATCCAACTGACTCAAACTCCTCTAAGACGCTATAGGACCAGACCACATACTCCCAGCCTTGCCATAGATCAATCCTTAGGAATCCCAGAATTTTGCTCATTACCCAGTCCCAACATCTCCAGTCGTCGACAGAACTCCCAGATGAGAAAGAATCAGCGGAAGATCACAGGAAACATGAAGGAGCAGAGAGAAAAGACACCTCCAAAAGATAATACTCGACCTCCATCTACTGACACCAACTTACATGATATGATTAAACTGACGGAGGAAGAATTTCAAATACGGATTGTCAGAAAACTCAATGGAATTGAACAGAAAATAGAATCACAACATAAAGAGAACACAAGAACAGTCCAGGAAATGAATGAAAAATTCTCCAAAGAAATTGAAATTATACAGAAGAACCAATCAGAAATTTTGGCAATGAAGGAAACAATCAAGGATCTCCATAATACAGTAGAAAGCATCAAGAACAGGATGGACCATGCAGAGGAAAGAATCTCAGAGCTCAAAGATTACACCTATGCCCTAAGCAAATCAGAGGAAAAATGGAACACAGAAACAAGAGACAAGACCAAAGCTTACAAGAAGTGTGGGATTACTTAAAAAAGCTGAATGTCAGGGTGATCGGCATTCCGGAAGGGGAAGAGGAACAATCTCAAGGGATGGAAAATTTATTTCACGGAATACTCGAGGAAAATATGCCGGGCCTGGCCAGAAATCTTGTTATCCAAATACAAGAAGCTCACAAAACTCCTGGAAGATTCAACATGAAAAGGCAATCACCTCGTCATGTGGTCATTAGGTTGGCCAAAGTAAACGTGAAAGAAGCAATACTCCATTCAGCGAGGCGAAAACAACAATTAACCTACAAAGGAAAACCTATCAGACTAACAGCAGACTTCTCATATGAAACCTTACAAACCAGGAAGGATTCAGTCCCTATCCTTAACCTGCTAAAACAGAAAAAAGCCCAACCCAGCATTCTTTATCCAGCAAAATTAAGTTTCATCTATGAGGGAGAAATAAAGTGATTCTCAAACAAGCAATCACTGAAGGAATTTGCAAAGTCCAGACCAGCCCTACAGGAAGTTCTCAGACCTGCATTTATAAATGAACAGGGCAATAAACACTCCACAAAGTAAAATCATCAAAGATTAAAAGTTTACACCTCGAAATACATGATGGCTCAATGAGTGAGACAAAGCAACAATATGAATGGTAATCTTCTTCCAATTTCTATCTTCTCAATAAATATAAATGGATTAAATTGTCCTTTGAAGAGACATAGACTGGCAGAGTGGAAAAAATCCACAAACCTAGTATCTGCTGTCCACAGGAAACAAATCTAACTCACAAAGATGCCTTCTGGCTGAAGGTCAAGGGATGGAAAACTATCATCCAGTCAAACAGAAGTCAAAAGAAAACTAGGGTAGCTATACTATTTGCAGATAACATAGGCTTTAAAATAGCAAAAGTAAGAAAGGATAAAGAGGGCCATTTTATATTGGTGAAAGGGAAGTTCCTACAAGAAGACTTAACAATTCTTAATATCTATGCTCCCAATACAGGAGCACCCAGTTACATAAAGCAAACATTATCTAATCTAAACATCATGTTACAAAATACTGCCATAGTAGCAGGAGACTTCTACACTCCACTGAATGATCTGGATAGATTCTCCAAACAGAACACAAGCAAAGATATAATGGAACTGAACAGAGCCCTTGATCAAAAAAGTCTGGCAGATCTCTATAGAACATTACATCCAAATAAAGTTGAATTTACATTCTTTTCAGCAGCCCATGGATCTTTCTCCAAAATTGATCACATCCCAGGCCACAAATCAGATCTCAAAAAATTCAAGAAAATATAAATTATACCTTGTATCTTTTCAGACCACACTGGCATAAAATTACAGTTCAATTCATATAGTAGCACTCAACACCTAATAAAATCATGGAAACTAAACAATCTATTATTAAAAAATTATTGGCTACAGGAAGAAATTCAGAGGGAAATCAAGAGTTTCTTCGAATAAAATGATAATGGTGATACTTGTTACTAAAACCTGTGGGATAGAGCAAAAGCATACCTGAGAGGAAAACTAATAGCAATCAATGCTCACATCCAAAAAACAGAAAGCTTAGATACTAACAACTTAATTAATAGGCTCAAAGAGTTGGAAAAAGAAGAGCAAACAATTTCCAATCCCAGTAGAAGAAAAGAAGTAACGAAGATCAAAGCCGAGCACAATGAAATCGAGAACAAGAGAACTATTCTAAAGATCAACAAAACCAGAAGCTGGTTTTTTGAAAACATAAACAAAACTGACAGCCCTCTTGCTAGATTGACAAGGACTCAAAGGGAAAGGACTCTAATAAACTCAATAAGAAATGAAAAAGGAGAGATCACAAAAGACACCAAAGAAATACCAAACATTATATTTGATTACTATAAAAATCTATATGCCCAAAAACAACAGAATGAAGACGAAATGGACAAATCCCTGGATTCTTAAAACCTCCCTAAGGTCACCCAGGAGGTAACAGAATTCCTGAATAGACCAATCTCAAGCTCAGAAATTGAAGCAGTAATTAAAAACCTCCCCAAATGGAAAAGTCCTGGGCCAGATGGCTACACTTCAGAGTTCTACCAAACATACAAAGATGAACTCATACCTATACTTCAGAAACTATTCCATACCATTGAGAAGGATGAGATCCTTCCTAACTCATTCTACGAAGCCAATATCACCTTGATACCAAGGCCAGGAAATGATGCAATAGAAAAAGAAAATTACAGACTGATATCCCTCATAAATATAGATACAAAAATCCTAAATAAAACTTTAGCAAATACAATTCAGCAGCACATCAAAAAAATAATTCACCATGACCAGGTGGGCTTTATTCCAGGGATGCAAGACTGGCTCAACATACGCAAGTCTAATAATACAATTAACTTCATAAATAAAATCAAGAACAAAGACCATATGATTCTGTCAATAGATGCAGAAAAAGCATTTGACAAAGTCCAACACACCTTTATGATGAAAACTCTTAACAAAATAAGCATAGATGGCTCATACCTTAAAATAATCAACTCCATATATGACAAACCCAGTGCTAATATCATTCTAAATGGGGAAAAATTGAAATCATTCCCTCTTCGAACTGGAACTAGAAAACGATGTCCAATATCTCCTCTTCTATTCAACATAGTGCTCGAAGTCCTAGCAATAGCAAGCAGGCAAGAGAGGGCTATTAAGGGTATCCAAGTGGGGGCAGATGAGATCAAACTCTCTCTCTTCATCGATGATATAATATTATACCTAGAAAACCCCATGGACTCATCCAAGAGACTCCTAGATTTAATAAATGAATTTAGTAAAGTTTCAGGCTATAAAATCAATATACACAAATCAGAAGCATTCATATATGCTAAGAACCATCAAGCAGAAACTGAAATAAAAAACGCAATACCCTTCACTATAGCCCCAAAGAAAATTAAATATTTATGAGTATACTTCATGAAAGATACAAAAGATTTATACAAGCAGAATTATGAAACACTAAAAAAAGAAATTGCAGATGATTTAAACAGATGGCAAAATCTGCCTTGTTCATGGATTGGTAGAATCAATATTGTTAAAATGTCAATATTACCGAAAGTGATCTACAGAATTAATGCAATCTCCATCAAAATACCACCAGCATTCTTTACAGAACTAGAAAACATAATTCTTCAGTTTGTATGGAACCAGAGAAAACCTCGTATAGCCAAAGCAATTTTAAGTAAAAAGAACAAACTGGGAGGCATCAGTCTTCCTGACCTCAAGCTGTACTATAAATCAACAATAGTTAAATCAGTCTGTTACTGGCACAAGAACAGAAGCATCAATATCTGGAATAGTTCTGAGATATCAGAGATGAAACCCTCAGTATACGGTAACCTAATCTTTGATAAACCAGACGAAAACATACAATGGGGAAGAGAATCTCTCTTCAATAAATGGTGCTGGGAAAACTGGTTAGCTACATGCAGAAGATTGAACCAGGATCTCTACCTCTCACCTCTCACAAAAATTCACTCAAGATGGCTAACAGATTTAAACCTAAGGCATGAAATCTTAAGAATCCTAGAAGAAGATGTTGGGAAAACACTATCAGACATTGGTCTAGTCAAAGAATTTTTGAGGAAGACCCCCAAAGCAATTGCCGCAGCACCAAAAATAAACAAATAGGAGCTCATCAAATTAAAAATTTTCTGCACAGCCAAGGAAACTATCATCAGAGCAAATAGACAACCTACAGAATGGGAGAAAATATTTGCTCTCTAAACTTCTGATAACGGTCTAATATCTAGAATCTATCTAGAACTTAAAAGGATCAACAAGAAAAAATCAAACAACCCCATTAAGAAGTGGGCAATGGAAATGAAAAGAAACTTCTCCAAAGAAGACAGAATAATGGCCTGCAAACATATAAAAAATTGCTCAACATCTCTAATCATCAGAGAAATGCAAATCAAAACCACAATGAGATACCACCTAACCCCAGCGAGAATGGCCTGTATAAAAAAATCCCAAAACAACAAATGCTGGCGAGGATGTGGAGAGACGGGAACACTCTTACACTGCTGGTGGGACAGCAAATTAGTGCAACCTTTGTGGAAAAGAATTTGGGGATACCTCAAACAATTAGAAATAGAAATACCATTCGACCTTGCAATAGCATTGTTGGGCATCTATCCCAAAGAACATAAGTCATTCTATTATAAA
>VBSM01002616.1:11578801-11629151 GCA_008086735.1 Cheirogaleus medius | reverse complement strand
CCTTCTTAGGGAGAGGCAAAGAAATACAATGTAACCAAAATGTCAAAACAAAAAAAAACTAGTATCGGAGGCTGGGCAGGTGGGGGGGAAGGGAAGAGTGTGACACGCACCACCAGGGTGTTGACATGCTTGAAGCTCTAGCACAGCGGGGTGGGGGGTATGGTTGGCAGGGGCATTATATGTAACCCTAACAATATCTGTACCCCCTTAATATAATGAAATAAAAGTAATTAAAAAAAAAAGAAAACAGCACTAATCTGGATCAGGAGACTGTCTTTTGTTTAGCCAGTAGCAAAGAAGGATCTGTATTGAGGCATGTGTGACCTCACATACTGTCATGACTGAGAACTCATTTTAAAGTTTCTCTGGAGTCTCCTTGGATAAGGGGAAATTGTTCAGTCGAGGCGGGGCAGGATTGGTGCTTAGGAATTTATTTTAGTTCACACCTGATAATTCATGCTATTGTCATAACTTTTTTTCTAATTCTCTAAAGGGGCTACTTTTAATTTGTTTTTAATGTCCCCCAGTCTCTTATTTTTCCTTCAGATTTTCAATACTTCAAACTCTGCTCTGTTATGAATAATATGCACAAGTTTTTCTTCCAGCTTCCTTGTTTTCTTTTCTTTTCGATATTGAGAAGTAAATATCTGCTTGTAATTTTTGACAATGTCTTATTTTGTTCCAATTTTTTTTCAATTTCTTCATGATTCTAAGTACTATAACATAGACATTTTATAGACTCTGTTTCATAATTACCTTATCTGAGGTTCTTGAAAATTTTGCCTTTCTACTTTTAGTGTCTGATGGTATTGATTTACAAAATCTACAATATCTAAAGTCCCAGTTTCTTATATACTAAGACTATCATATCTCTTTGCACAACAGGTCTTTCTTACTTCTTTGATTTTCACTCCATACTTTATTTTGATTCCCAAGGAGCTTTACTTTACTGTTATCTCAACTAAATTTATTAAAAATAAAATTTTATGCTGTATCCAAATATTAGCATGTTTCAGTGGGGGAACTTTTTGCTTTAAATAGTATTTTATAACTTCTGAGAATAAATGTCCAAATTATTTTTTCTCAAATTATAAAGAAAAAATTCTTGGCATATTTTCACTTCAAAAGATATAGTTCTATTAATTTTCTTTGAAAACTATATTGGTTTTCATTTTTAGTGTACTTTATGTCACTAATTTTCAAGTCATTCATTCTACATTTTTAAAAATTTCTTCTTAAACATTGCAATAAATATCATCTATATGTTTTTATGGGACTGGAATTTTTGCATTTTTATGAGTCTCTAAAAATGGAATTTCTGAATTACAAGGAATGGATATTTTAAGTTTAAAACACTAAATAATTAAATGTATATTATTTTATTTGTTTTCTCTTGGTTTCAGTGTTATGATTGCTTTTGATGACTACTTCCTTCCAGAAAGAGTGTACCAATACATTCATAGACTTAGATATAGAAAAATATACTATGGATGGCAGAGCTTGCTGAATCATCTATGCTGTTTTAGAAAAAAGAAAAGAAAAGAATAACACGGGGCAAAATCCAGTCCAGCAATTTTAAATAGAACAGAGATTTGTAAAACTTTGTATTTGTCAGTGAATTTAGAGGTATGACACCAAAAGCATGATAAACAAAAGAAAGAATAGATAAATTAGACTTCAATGAATTAAAAAAAAAACACTTCTGTGCATCAAAGGACACTATCACAAAACTGAAAAAGCAATCTATAGAATGGGAGAGATGTTTGCAAATTATATATTTGATGAAGGTTTAGTGTCCGTAATATATGAAGAATACTTACAAATTAATACCAAAAACCTGAACACCCAATTTAAAAATATTTAAAGAACCTGAATAGGCATTTCTTCAAAAAATATATGCAAATAGCAACAACCACATGAAAAGATTTTCAACATTATTAGTCATTAGGGAGATGTAAATGAAAATCCAGATGAGATACCAATTCACACTCAATATTGTGGCTACAATGATAATAATTTTTAAAAAATTGTAACAATTGTTTACAAGGAAATGGAGAAATTGTAACTATCACACATTGCTGTTGGGAAAATATAATGCTGTATCCACTGTGGAAACAGTTTGGTGGTTCCTTAGGAAGGTAAATATAGATTAACATATAACTCAGAAATTCCACTCCATGCAAATTTTCTTGACATTGATCTATAGATACAATTTTACTCAAATTACCAACAGAATTTTTTGTAGAAATTCTCAAACTGATTCTAAAATTAATATGGCAAACTAAAGGACACAGAATATATGAAACAACTTTTAAAAAGAAAAGCAAAGATAGATGACTAGTATACCTGCATTCAAGATTTAGTATAAAGCTACAATATTTAAGACAGTGTGATGTTGATACTAAGAAAGATATAGATAAATGGAACATAATCATATCATATGTATATGGTCAACTGATTTTAAGGAAAGGTATAGAGACAATTCAATGAAGAATAGTCTTTAAAAATAGATTGCTAAAATATATATATTTATATGACAATTACATATGAAAAAAGAAAGACATTTAACCTATGCTTGATAACATATATAAAATATATATAACTCAAAATCAATTTGGGAGCTAAATGACAAATCTAAAATTATAAGAGAAAAATAAAAGCATGCATCTTTTTATATCAAAGATATAAAACATATATATTTTATATCTTTGTTTATATCAATGTTCATAGCCAAAAACTGATAACAGTCCATGTTCATCAATAGGCACATAGATAAGTAGACCATCAGCACATACACAACAAAATGCTGTTCACTAGCAAGAAGGAAATATTGATAGAAACTACAACATGGATTAGTTGTAAAAGAATTCTGTTAATTGAAAGAAACAAGACAAGAGAGTACATACTGTATGATTCTATTTAAATAAATTACTAGATAATGTAAAGTAATCCATATTGATGGAAAGTAAATCAAAGTTGCCTGGGGATGGTGTGGTGTAAGATTGTGGGGAAATAAGGACAGAAGGATTATAAAGGTTCATGAGGAAACTTTGGGATGATACATATATTCATTATCTTTTGGTGATATTTTCATGGGTAAGTATATATGTCAATACTTATTATGTTTTATACTTTAAATATGTGTAATTTATGTAGATTATAAATTAATAAAGATGTTAAAACTAGAACATATTTCATGTTTGGAGCCTGACACTTTGAACTTTGCATTTTTATATGTAAAGAGAGATAATAAATTTATCTTTACAGGAAGGAGAATGACACATGAAACATGCTTGAATATTGCTTACCAAATTTGATCCAGTAAGGAAAATTCTGCTTTAACATATACTACTTCAATTTTTCAGTAATAATAAAGGTAACATGTGGTTTTATAGGGTAGAGATTTATCAATTTAGATAGAAATATATAGGTGATGAATGGATGGATAGATAATAGGTAAATGGTACATAGCTAGTATCTTAGTTCATTTAGTGTTGCTATAACAGAATACTCACACCTTGGTAATTATAAAGAAAAGAAGTTTATTTGGCTCATGATTCTGTTAGCTGGAAAATTTAAGATTGGAGAGCTGGGTCTGGTGAGAGTCTCATCATGCTGCTTCAACTGATGGTGGAAAGTGGAAGGGGAGCAGGCATGTGCAAGGAGATCTCACGGCAAGAGAAGAAACAAAAGAGAGAAACTGAGGAAGCCAGACTCTTTTTAACAACCAGCTCTTGAAAGAACTAATCCATTCTCTCAAGAGTGAGAACTTACTCAACCCCTTAGGGAGGGCTTTAATCTATTCATGAGGGATCCACCCTCATTAATCAAGCAACTCCCACTATGCATTTGTTGGATTGACCTTGAAGTTTACATTTTTTGGGGTGTTTATATAATCCAGGTTAAACCAAAATGCTTTTTCAAATTCCTTTGCTATGCCAGCAGGAACAACCACCATATGGACGGATTTTTAAACACAGGGGAGTCTCATTTGCCACTGATAACCCACAAGAGAAATGAAAATGTGATTAAGCTAACCATGTACAACACTTCTGTTTTTATCTTTCTACACATTAACTTTCCTGCAAAAAAGAATATTTTTAAATGATGCTATTACTTTAATAGTTTCCATTTGCATTCTGAATTTTCATTGTGCCAGGTACTCGATTCCATTTATATGATGAAATTTGTGGGCCTCATGGCTATTTTAATGTGGTGCCTTTTATACTGTAATTGAGAGAAGTCTCCAATGAATAAAATAAATGGTTTCAGAGGGTTCTTAAGCCCTCAACAGACATCAGCTAAAATGTTAAGAGTGCCTCCAAATCCCATTGGTGCTATATTTTCTAACCATGAAAGAAATGTCATTATTGTAAATTCCCAGCTTTTGTCTGAAAATCTTGTACTAGATCCCTTGAGCGCCAGTTCAGTTAATTAATTCAAACAATTTCCTCTCTAATCTCTAAAACATTTTCATATTTAAGACAATAAATGAGGTACTTAAGAGGTTCATTCATTGTTGGTCATTAATATGCCAGAGAATTAGAAAAATTACTCCTAGTCTTCAGTGACATGAATAATGTCTTTTTTTTTCTTCAAATAGTTCTGACCTGGACAAGGTTAAAAGCATGGCTTCCCTGAAACTTAATTTAAGAAAATCTTATTTTCCACTTGCTTTGGTTTTAACACATATATCCGAATACTCTTCCTTTTCTTTGAGCAGTAATTTAATATGTAGCTTGATAGGTTATGCCAATTTAAAGATTAAATTAGTTAATAATAACTTTGAAATTAGTGATTAGTTTAGAAGAAGAATAATTGCATTTTCCTTGAACCAGTACATAAGGTTAATGCAGTTGGGAGTGTGATGGCTCCAATAACTTTGACACTAATTGGCGATTGTGTTACATGTTAAGATAAGTCAGCATGAACAGATTCTCATGAGGTTTGCAGGAAGACAAAGCTATTTGTTCGCAAACCTGCTTTTCTCCATTTGAAAGTTTAGTTTAATTTCATAAAAGGTTTGTCTGTGACCTTCAGAATAAAATTTCATAGTATTTCATGCCTTTGACTCTAGGTTATCAAATTTATACAAAGCACAGAAAGAAACTTTTTCTATAAAGCAAAATCAGCTGTGTATTTGTCAATATAAGTCTAGTTGTTCAATTTCCTAAAATTGACCATTTCTAGAGGGAAAAAAATATGAGATGAAAAGAAAATTATGTATATAATTGTTCATAATGCTTTGTGTTTTTATAGTCCTTACCCTAAAGTCTCCACATTTTGAAGATTTGCACACACACCTCCCTGTAAGTGTGATTCTGTTGTGTTGAAGAAGAATCTAGAGATTTAGAAGCAGGATAACAGAATTATACATAGTACATTGTCCACAAGGCAATAGACAGAAAAGGAAAAAGAGTCAATTCCCATAAATTATAGTGCAGGAACATACCTATTATTGGATCAATCTTATCTCTAGCTATCAATCAAAAGCAGCAGTTTCAGCTTTATAAAAAGTTACTTTTTGATTTTTCTCATTTGTAATTTTTTTAAAGGTTTAGTCATTTACACTGCTAAAAGTTCAATGGTTTCCTTATCAAAATGTTAAAATTTATATTTCTTTATTTGAAATATTTACTCTCCAGTATGATTGTCTTTCTAATAATCATTTTCATAATGAAGAACATGTTTATGTAAAACAGTAACATAGTAGGTATTACAAAATATGTTGTTTAATCTGTTATTAATTAGGTTATTAAGCTGTTTTACTTAACAATATTATAAGTCACAATTTTCCTTAAGTTGTTTAAGATTAAAGTATGTATGCTTGATCTTGCCTATCCTCACCTATATGTTTTTATAACTTTCAGGGCTCAAACAAATATGATGATCTTGTTGATATTTTCTATTATCAGATAGGTTTTTCCACTAAATAATTATATGTTTTACTTCATTTTACCACTAAAAATGAAGGTAAGTGCTAGTATAATTTTAAAATAAAAAACAAGAAAATTGTTTTCCTGATAACTGAAAATAAATTGAATACAGTCATGTGGCACTTGATGATGGGGATACATCCTGCGAAATTCATTGTTAGGTGATTTTGTCATTGTGTGAACATCATAAAAGTGTCCTTACACAAACCTATTAATAGATGCCCTAGCCTACTACACACATATGCTATATGGTGTAGCCTATTGTTTCTAGGCGACAAATCTGTACAGCATTTTACTGTACTGAATACTGTAGGCTGTAGGCAATTGAAACACAATGGTGAGTATTTGCATATCTAAATATATCTAAATGTAGAAAAAGCACAGTAAAAAATATGGAATAAAGGAAAATGGCTCACAGGTATTGGGCAGCTCCATTATAATCATATGGGACTACAGTCCTATATGCAGTCTGAAACATCTTTATGTGGAACATGACTGTATTTATAAGTTTAAACATGTAAGAAAGACATTGAGAGAGATTATTTAAAATAAAAATTAGAATAAGTTATAAAATAAAATATCTAATCATTTTCTGGTCAAGCTTCTGTCTAAATATTCATAATTAAATATTTCTCCAAAGGTTATTTAAATAGATATTGCCCTCAGAACTCTGCCTTTAGATAGATGTACACTGGAATCACAATGTCAGGAAAGCTTAAAATGTGCTGTGTTGATTTAGAGAAGATAGAACACATTCGAATGATAAGGTGCCCATTTGCAGCAGTGTTACTCAATCCGAGCAACCCATAACTTTTCATCTTATTTCTGCTTCTTCCTTCTCAGTTCATGGGCCGTTATATTCTAAAAATGGCAATAAAGAAGAAAAATGGAATGTTCAAAAAGACTAACAACTTTTAAATAATATAATAAGAATAAAATAGCAAAGATATATACAGAATCAAGATGACAGTATTTTCTAATGATTTTATTAATAGAAAAGATAATCAGAATTTAATATATTCTTCAATAATAAATTAATAGTTGATTAAACTAATTTATTTCTTTAAATATCGAATTTTTATATTAGTAACTTTATATGTAATTCTCATTACTTTTAAATTTCAAGTTAATTCTTAATATCACTTGTCAAACATATGTAAATATGTAAGAAAACACATTAACTATCTCTCTGTTACCTTCCTTAAGACTCTAGTCACCAATTTGTAGCTGGCTTTAACAGCTGCATAATATAGAGAACCAACCAATAGGATATACATGGAGCAACAGACATTTACTTTTAAAAATTGGCTCTGTGATTGATGGAGTCAGGCAAGTCTGAATCTATAAGGTTATGTAGGCTGGCAGAATGGAAAATAAGATATGAGTTGATGTTGTTGCCTTGATTTCCAAACCTGTAGGGCAGGCCAGCAGGCTGAAAACTCCTGCAGGATTTTGATGTTACAGTCTTGAAACGGAATTTCTTCTTCTCTGGGAAACCTCAGTTTTTGCTCTTAAGGCCTTTCACTTATTGCATGAGGCCCACCTACATTATGGAGGGTAATCTGCTTTACTTACAGTAAACTGATTATAAGTGTTAATCACATGTACAAAACACCTTCACAGTAACATCTAGAATAGTGTTTGACCAAACAAAGCACCATAGACTAGCCAAGTTGACAGATTAAATTAAAATATACCACATTTCATTAATCTACTCATGAACTGATGAGCACTTGGGTTGATTCCACATCTTTGCAATTGTGAATTATGCTGTAATAAACATCTGATTGCAGGTGTCTTTTTTATAAAATGACTTCTTTTTCTCTGGGTAAATAGTAGTGGAATTTCTGGACTGAATGGTAGGTCTACTTTTAGTTCTTAGTGGTTTCCATTTCCATCCAGATTTTTGCAAAAGATATTAATTCATAAGCAATAAAAATTATGGATGGAAATGGAAACCATTCTCCTAAGTGAAGTATCCCAAGAATGAAAAGAAACAAAACATCACATGTACTCACTATTAAATCGGAACTAATCAATGAGCACACAAGTGCACAAAGGGAAGGAAAACTCAGTGGAAAGCATCCAGGGACAGAAGGGATGAGGAGAGGGGAATAAACCAACCTAATGGGTACTATAAACACTATTTGGATGGTGGGCACACCTATAGCCAGGAATCAGGCATGACAAAAGTGATCCATGTAACCTAAAACATTTGTACTCCATTAATATTTTGAAATTTAAAAAAGCTCTTAATTTATTCATTCTGACAGCTGTAAATAGTTCATTTATTGAATCTTCCAGTTTATTTTTCATCAGTTCTTGAACATTTAGATTATTTCTTGCTTTTTGCTGCTTTGAATAGTGCTTCTGTGGATATTCTTTTACATGTATTCTTTAGTAGCTGTTATATTTTCTTGGCTAACTAGCACACTTCTAAAAATGAAGAGTAGGCAGTTAGAGCTTATCCTACAACATGTCAAGCCCTGTTGTGAAGCTATTCTAATTAAAACAGTTTAGTAAGATACAGAGATAAATAAATCAATCCACAGAATAAAATAGAAAGCCCATGCATGTGTGGTACTTTAAGGGCATGTCAGCTAAATTGGGAATATAAAGACTTCTCAATAACTGGTAGTGGAAAAAATATTTTCCATTTGAAGAAAGATGAATTTATATTCTAATTTTTACTGTAAGGAGAAACATACTAATGAAAATTAAAAATGTTATAACTGGAAATAGATTCTTATGATATACCTTTGGAAAAATATTATTATTAATATAGGTAAAAATACATTTCTCAATTTAGTAAAAATAGCACAGACTACCCAAAATTCCAGGGACAAGAGACATGATTAAGCATTTTACAGAAAAGGAAACATATGAAGGAATGATCAACATCACGTGATTTGTGAAAATTAAATTAAGATAACAAAACCATACACATACAAGTTCTATAATCATTAAATAATTCATTCTTATAATGTGGTGTGCATTTATCACATCAATTTGTAGAAATTCAATACATGTTACTGATGCTGTTCTTTACCTGATATAAGTCTTACATGTATTTTTCCAGTGTGTCATTGATGCTTTCCTTTTGATTGTATCTTATGCCATAGAATATTTTAAAATTTATATTTAAATTTTATATTTTAGGTGGCCAATATGATAGAGATTTTTATATTTTATGTAGCCAAGATGTCTATATTTTTCTCTCATTCATTGCCACAAAATAACCTGAATTATTCATTATAATAAAGAAAAGTAGCTCAAAACCACCATGAAAGTATCATATTAAATGTTAAAATTTTGAAAATATATTTATACAATCTGGCAAAAGTGTTCAGAATGACAACTTTTGCTAATATCATTCAATGCTGACTTTATGTTCTGGCTAGTGAAGACATATGCAGAGTCGTAGGCAAAGCTAAGTTAACTTCTTATTGAATTTTTAGAAAATATCACTTGACAGATGTAATTATTATTGTAAGGCACTATTTTAATTATAGCTCTGTTTTGTCATTTTGGCTTTATTGTACAAAAATACTGTGATTCACTGTGATGAATCAGCTGGAAATTCCAAATGTATTGTGGATATCAGCTAGGCTGATTCTTTTAGCTAGAAGTAAAAATGTCCTTAAACTTTCATTACAGTGATCTTGAAACATGTATTGCCCTCCACAGGATTTCTGAAAATTCCCAAGAGGCATATGCTCTTATAATCATAATGGTTCATAAATCCTGCTTCTACTAAATTGGTTCAATTTAGCAATCATATGCCATTACATTTGGGCTATTTGCATTCTCTACCACATTTGCCCAACTATAAAAGTTTGCCCTTTGGTTTTTATGCACACACACACAAACATATACATACTCATACATACACACAACCACACTTAAATGAATTGTGTATACAGTGTGTTCTAGTGAATGTTAGGAGACAAAAAAAAAGATGCAGAGGTTTATAATATCTCAATTTAAAACACCATACCCTCTGTTCATTACCTCCTATCTTTCAGATCATTTCCTCTACTAGTCTAACTAAACACTCTTTGAAACAAATCTGGACCTTCTTCAATCATGATATGTTATCTGGTTGCATTGTCTATAACCTACTTGATATATTTACATCCTCCACACCTGTCTTACATCACAAGGAAAACCATCATAATCACCCCCTCACATAAAGCCCTCAAATTCTTTCTTACTTCATTGTACTCACGGGATGAAATAAATCAAAATCTTTGTTGAAACTAAAATCAACCCTCTCCTCAGAGGTACTTACACAGCTAAACATAGATGAGAAAAACACATGGACTGCTTTCATATGAAATTCAAGGTCGATAACTTCAATTAGGCCTCTAAGTTGTTGGTGATTAGATTGCATTGAACTTGGGCATCTGCATTTATACTTTATTAGTTGGGTATTTCGTTATTTCTCCTCTTTCATTAAAATCTCACACTTCATTTGTCATTACACATAAAACTGATGACATTACTTCTTATTTTTCTGAGAAACTCTCCCATCACTACATCAGTCTAGCTTTGGTCCTTTTACTCTTTTTGAAGTATCCATTTTCATATTATAACAAACCACTTTACCTATACAGTACATTTCAATATTTCTCATTTATTCAAAGTGTTAGCTCCAGAAAACTTTCACTTCCTCCTGCATTATTATTATTTATGACTTCACTGGATTCTTTCTATATACATAAAAGCATGCTATTATTTTTCTATCTTAAAAATTTGTAAGCCAGTTATGACCATTATAGAGTGGCTGGAATTATACTTATATTCTTACTGTCATTAATGTAAAAAGATCAGAATAATATGGAAACAATTGCTTACAGAATTGAATACAATTAACCATTGTACAATCAGTGAAGCAAAGAACCAAAAGGAGTGATTTCCTATATTAATCCAGTCTTCCTCCAAGGCAGCATTTTCCAAACAATCATGGAACAGAAAATAAAAGTATGAGTAGGATGTTTGAATCACAATTTTCTTTCTTGGTAGAGGAAACAGAGATTGGATAGCAGAGTTGCTTTGATCGTTTGAACACTCTCTGAGGTGAAGATCCATAGAGGAGAATTTGCAGAAAAGTATCCCTTTAAATCTGTGCAAGAATTCCCAACAGTTCCTTGGCTGGTCCTGTGCTATGTATGCACAGTGTGAAATTCTAAGAGGCTTAGCAGAGAACAGCCAATAGTAAGTTTGGATTACCTACCAGAGATTTCAGAGGTTACACAAGACACAAGAAATAGTAAAGTTCATGTGCATCTAAAATGGATAAAACCCCTTCAAGTACACATAGGGCATATATGAAACTAGGTTATATACTGGCCATAAACATAGTTTTGACAATTCTCAAATAATTGAATTTATGCAGGATATATTCTCTGACTGCTGTAGAGTTTAATTATAGCTCAATAATAGAAAATGTACTAGAATATATTTGAGAATTAAAAAAAAATTCTATATAATTTATATTTTTAAGAAGATATCAGAATGGAGATTAAAATATTTAACAATAATGAAAATACAATGTGCCAAAATTCATGAGATGCAGTTAAAATAATGCTATGAGGGATCCCATAGTTTTAAATTGTAGAGGAAAGAAAAATTGTTTGAAACTAATGATCTAAGCTTCCAACTCAAGGATCTAGAAAAATGTAAGGATTAACCCCCAAAATTTGGAGTCAGAAAATAAGCATAACAACAATGACAAATCAATTAACAAACTAATAAAAATTAACAAAGGGAATTTCATAAAAATCAAATTTGTTCTTTGAAAATTTTATCAAAATTGGCAAATGAGTTTTCAATAAAATTAAGAATGATTGTTCATCAAAAGGCACAATTACGGGAGTTAAAATAAAGGCAAACTACAGGGTAGAAAAAGATATTAACAGTGTATACCAGGAGCTCTGACATCCAAGGGTGGGAGAAGTTGGATGCCCCAGCTAAAAAGAGAATGCAAATTAATTCTGCTTCTGCCTATTTGTTCTGTTTGGGCTCTCAATGGAATGGATGATACCTGCGCATATTGGTGAGGATGGATTTTATTTACTCAAATGTTACTCTCTTCCAGAAACACTCTCCCAAATATACACTGAAATAATGGTTTACCAACTATCTGAGTATTCCTTAAGCAAGTCAAGTTAACCCATAAAATTAGCCATTACAATCTCCATGAAAAGATGTACAAGATTGTACATGGCAGTTTTACCTATAATAATTTTAGTTGGAAGCAAGCAAAACATTTATCAGTAGCAGAGTGGGTGAGTAATTTGCAGTGTAGTTACAAAATGTGATAATATACATTGTGATTCTATACCCTGAAAATGAATGATTAATTTCACAACAACATGTCTGAGCCTATACACATAGTTTTGAGTGAAAAAAGTAAAAAAAAATAAAGAAACCTAAAGAATATTTACTGTATCACTCCATTTTTGTAAAATTCAAAAGCAAGCAATGCTAACCTGTGGTGATAGAAGTCTTCTGATCAGTTGCTCTTGGCTAGAGTAATGACAGTGAGAGTGTACAAAGGAGGCTCTGTACATGTGTGCTTAATAATGTTCCTTATTTTCTGAGCAGTGGCTACATGGATGTATACATGTAAAAATGAATCAATCTGTACAAATTAAGATTTGTGGCCTTACTCTATGTGTGTTATATCTCAATTGATTTGTTTTTCTTATACAATGTGGTATATGTATACCATGGAGTACTATTCAGCTATAAGAAACAACAGTGATATAGCACCTCTTGTATTTTCCTGGATACAGGTGGAACCCATTCTACTAAGTGAAGTATCCTAAGAATGGAAAAATAAGCACCACATGTACTCACCAGCAAATTGTTATTAACTGATCAACACCTAAGTGGACATATAGGAATAACATCTATTGGGTGTCGGACAGGCAGGGGGGGAGGGGATGTGTATATACATACATAATGAGTGCGATGCATACCAGCTGGGGGATGGACACGCGTGAAGCTCTGACTCGAGGTGGGGGGGCAAGGGCATTATACGTAACCTTAACATTTGTACCCCCATAATATGCTGAAAAAAATAAATAAATAAAAAATTCAAATGACTGCTTCTGTAGCTAATGTCCCAATCTCTCCTCTTCAAAGCAAAATTCCAGGAAAAAGTTATAATATTTGTTTCTAATTTCTCTATTCCCATTTCTATTAAATCTGTCTCAATCAAGATCTCATGTCTGCTGCTTCGGCAAACTTTCTTATCAAGTTTAGCAATGACCATCACATTACTAAATTCAATGTCAATTCTGAATCTTATTATTTTAGCATCATTTCATATAGTTTGTCAATCTCACATCCCTGTTCTTGATTTGGCTTCATTTGTATTTCTTCCCATATCACTGAATGACTACTCCTCTGTTTTCGTACCAGTTCTTCATCTCCCCAATTTAATGTCTGAGTACTCCACAGCTTAGATGCTGGGCTGCTTTCTCAGTAAAGTAACTTTCTAGTTGGTCATCAAATGTTATGGCTTGATAGCTGCTGATTTTATATCTATAGCTTTGACCTCTCCCTGGAAATCTACGTTCATTTATTCAATTGCATACTCAACATTTTTTAGATGTCATATAAAACATTATACTTCCCAAACTGAACTAACCTCCAATCTGCTTCTTTCTTAGCATTCTTCATCTCAGTTAACATAAAATTCATCATTCCAGTAGTTCAAGCCAAAATTTTTTGAAACATCTTTGAGTTCTTTCTTTCTCTTATTTTTTGGATCTAAAGCATGATGGCTCCCCTTCAAAGTTAGACAGTATATGACTGCATTTTACTACCTCTATTTCCATCACTGTGGTTCAAGTTACTATCATATTTTACCTAAATTATTGCAAAATTCTTCTAACTCATCTTTTTACTTCTACCCTTTTTAAATCACAGTCTATTCTCAGCATGACACTAAGAGAGGTCCTCTTAAAATATGACTTACATTACTATACTTTTCTGCTCAAAACTTCTCAATAAATTTCTATCTCACTCATAATGAGAGGCAAGTCCTTACAATATACCAGCCCTATGTAATCCTGTCTACTTATTAATTCTTTGATATCATCTCTTACTACCACTCTTCTTCTTGTTCTCTCAGGTATAGCCACACGGTCCTTATAACATTTTTACTCTAGGCACTTAAACAATTCATAGCCTTTGCAATTATTCTTTCCTCCTCTGGAATATGTTTTTCCTTGACCATATCCACATAGTGTACTCTTTCATTTGTTTGTGCCAGATTCTCAGTGTGCCTTTGCTTATCATCAAACTTATAATTTTAAACTTTTTTGGTATATAAGCAATTATTATCCCTTTTCTGAGCATTGATTTTACTCCTTACACATTATCTAAAATGCTACATATTTTACTTGCATATTTATCAGCTTCCTATTGTACTAGAATGCAAACTTTATAGTCTAAAATTTTGGTTCTTGTTTTCCAGAAATATCTTCAGAATCTAAAGCAGTACCTCACATATACTAGGGCTCGATTAAGCATTTTAAATAAATACTTGAATAAATTTAAAATAAAATACTAGATATACCTGTTTTTAACTTTTAAATCACTTTCTTTTGTTTCTGCACATCACATTATAGACTCCTACCAGGTTCCTCAGACTTGTCCTCATGCCTTCCCTCCTGAGGTGTTTTTTAGAACTTTGACTTCTTCCAAATCTAGCACACAGAACAATTCAATTCTCAAACTTATATCCAGGCCCACACTTTGTTATCCAAATCCAGGGATATTCTCAAGGGAAAAAAAATGCTTTTGTTCAATGATATCTACTCTTTTGAAAAGGCCATTGCCTAGTTGTTATATAACCATGGATTAATGCGGTTTCTACATACACATATATATCCCACCTATCCATGCCATCTGCTGGCATATGCACATATTTTCTCAAGAAGATCTGTTTATTTTTTTTTAAACTAATGTAATTGTGGAAACTTATGTAGAAAATCTTTTCACATATTGGGATGGAAAATACAATCAGGATAATATTTAAATTTATAATATTTGTTGTATAGACTGTGTAAGAGAGGAAATATTTTGTAGTTAGAAGATCAGTTAGGACACTAATTCATTTTTCTAGGTTTATCCAGATTATCAATTAGGTAAAAAAAAGAAAAAAAGGAAAGAAGTGATAGTTGCTACCAAGGAATAGGTGATTCAAATGATGACTGGTTTCATAGAGAAAAATATAGTAAAAAAATTTAAGAATTGTCAAGATGGGAGCATCAGGAAAGAATTAATCTATTCTTGTTATTTTGAGATCTTTCCTTCTCCAGAGATGTATTTGAACCTTTTAACCTCTTAAGTCATATACCATAAAGATAACATGCTTATGTCTGATGCCATATCAAAGATATCTTTTCAGGCATATTCAGGGTACATTTTCATAAAACATCAATTTAAGCTCTGTCAGTTACATCTGCTCCTGAGAGATTTCATCAGTCATTTTGTGTTAAATCACATGACTGTACATGAAATAATTGATAGCATACAGATAGAACATATCCAAATACATAAGTTTCATTAGAAAACTGTAAAATTATCTCTGAGCATTTCATATAAGGTCTCAAATATCAAGTATTAATAGTTAGAATTGTTTTATTCCACATACCGGGTTAAACTCAGAGAGTTAAATTTAAAAATTTTAGCACATTAAAGGGTGAAAGTAAAAAGAGGATTTTTCTTTCTATAGAAAATAAAGCCTTATGGAATTTTCTTATTAATAGAACTAAGTACCAATGTATAGGATATTCAAATTTTTACATAATTTAATGATAATATTTTATTTCAAATGATTATAAATATATCATAAGGTTCAGAGCATTGTAACCAAAATCTGTTTAAAGAAGCCAACATCATTACAATAAAGAAGTCATATTGAATGGGACTTTGATGAGAATATTCCTATAAAATTTATTTTATTATTCCTTCAAATAAAATTCATGAAGACTGCCTCTCTAATTCCTTAACTATCTTCTCAATCTCCTGCTTTCCTTGTCTGATAAGATGCACATTACCAGTGAGAAATACATTCAATCTTACTTAAGAATACACTCGAGTACATACTCAAATACTCAACAACATGCTCGAATATACCAAGACATATTTAGGAAAAAGAGGACTTAGTTTAAGAATATCAAATACATTTAAAAATTATATTTAGATTTTATAGGGATTGTACATGCATATGATAAAATGTCTCTCAGTCTAGTTTTTTCTTCCGAGGCTACTCCATTACCTTCTCTGCATATCACTCACCTTCCTCTATGAGGTATAAATCTTTGGTTCTTCAAAAGTTCCTCTTTCACAACATTTGGGATTGTCATGAGGTAGACTCTTGTCTCAGAACTATATGACTATAGACCCAGTGTTCATCAAAGTTTGATAGATTTAGATTCTGTCCTTTAATTTAATTTCCTATAAAAAATCTAATTGATCAAACTTTGTTCAAGAGGTCACCCCTAGGATAATTAACTCTAGCCATTTAATAAAACTGTATGTGGCATATAAAGTTCCAAAGAAAGTTTTCTTAGAAATAGATAAGGTAGTACAAAAAGTGATGATCATTTTTAATACTCGGTCCCCCAAAATGTTTGATCTTGGCAGATCAAAGAAGTCCTCTGGCTTAATTTTTCTATGCTTAGAATTTTTATCCATTTTATATATGCATCAGTTTAATTTATCAGATCATTCTTAATTTTGTGACTCTTTTCCTGAATGTTTGTTAGAATAGAATTGATTTTTATATTCATTATTTTTATTCACTATCAACAATTATTGAGCATTATTTTAATTAGCAAATTAATTACATATTGGACTTGTAACTATGATTTACTACTCTGATAATCATAGTTATATTTTGCCTCGTAACTTCTCTCAAATATTCTTGTGGAAAAGCACGATTTAGTGAGGTATTTTATTATAATACAAATTTCAAAACTATTTTTTATTAACTGATTTTATTTTATGTCTAAATTCTTCAGTCACTAATTTGAAAAGAGCAGTCATATACCTGCTTTGTGTTTTTTTAAAAGATGGTCAGTCAGGTGTAGCCACAAGAGGAGATATAGGACAGGCTCAGGAAAAATCAAAGTTTATTATACTCACAGGTCTGTTAAAGAAATAATTACTCAGTGATACTTGTTAGAGCATGGTGAGGAAGATTTTATTCAAGGTTATCATGATAAGTATAGGTACTATGGCAATGGGATTTTACAGTGGGGGAGACATATTGGGCAAAATAGCATTGACAGGTGGAAATTTATAGTCAAGGAGCAAGGAATGGTCAGTAGATGAAAAATTACCAAGCAGAAATATCAGGGTAAGCAGGGTTAAAATGACATAACAGGATTCTTGCTGAGGACAGGCCAGGGTGGTCAGACATCATGGGTGTAATAAGAAGAACTTGATCAGATATCGAGAGTGACTAGATTTTGAGTGTGGAGGCTTCTTTTAACCCCTTTTAACCCAACTTAGCAGGGTTCTTTGCTAAATTGCATTTTATAAGGAAGTGCATAAATGGAACAAGAAGGTTCAGAAGCCTGACGAAAATTTGATCAAGCAGAGAATCTTTGTCAGGCCCAAGACAGGAGGCACAGCACACCACAGAGGATCACATAGGAAAACACTAGGGTGGTCAGTAGGCAGAAGACTAAAACAAAGGGAAAAGCATTAGGTCAGAGCCTTTATTAGGGCTTTTGTGGGAAAAACAAGTCAGAGCAGGATGAAGAGTTTGTGATTGGATGGTTTGAATAATTTCAGCAGTGGAATATTTTCTCCTGGTGTGTATGGGCCAGATAGAGGAGGTGTGACTCTGGATTGGTTAGTTTGCATAACAAAGGCACGCTCCTGGCTGGGCCAGTCTCTAAGAATATGATAACCTCAGTGGAGGCAGTCTCTTCCTAGCTAGATATGTTTTTAAGATATCAAAACATAGTATACAGAAAAGAAAAAATATGAAATACAAAACTCCAAATAAAATGTTAATATGTGATATAAAATGTGACTGGCACATCAGTTGCCAGTTATTTACAGTATTTTTATTTTAAAATCTATCAATTACCTTTCAGTTATACTTATTTTCATCATTAACATATTAATATATGAACTTGAGGTATCACTGGGTGACTCTTTAGGAATTTTAGTCTTGTTTGGGAGCATATAATGAGTTGAGAATGAGCCTATTAAAAGACACCATGAAATCTGCATTATTGTTACAGCCCAAACAGGTTCATTTCCAGCTGCTCATAAGGAAGCCAGTACAATGAGACAGCGGGTGTTACAGTGGAGAAAGAGTTTAATATCACAGAGCAACAAGTGAGGAGATGAGAGGAATTTCTTAAATCCATCTCCATTCTCAATCCAGAGAATTTGGGAGAAAGGATTTTTAAAGATAGTTTGGTGAGTAAAGGGCTAGGCAATTGGGTCTTCTGATTGGCTGGGTTTGAGGTGGAACCATAAGGGTGTAGAAATTGTCATCTTGGGCTGACTCAGTTCCTGGGTGGGGCTGACAAGACCAGTTGAGTCAGTTCCTTGATATCAGCCACTGGTCTAGGTCAGTCAACTGCTCCTCGAGAATGCAGAGCCTGGAAAATATCTCAAAAACTAGTCTTAGGTTTCATAAGGGTCATGTTATCTATGGGAGCATTGAAGAAAGCTAAGAAACTTTATGACCATCAGCAAAGTGACTCCTTAGTAGTAAGCAATTATAGGAAAGCAAGCTAGGGAGCAATGGCTTGTTTCATATTTTATATATGTGTATATGCATATATATATATATATATGTACACACACACACAATTCCTATACATTTGCAGAGGTATAGGCATAGTACTCTACTACAGTTTCTACCTGTGGCCCTTTATTAATTTTATAATGGGTAGTTTCCTTATAAGATGTCAGGCCCTGGTGAAGAGTTATAAATATCTAGCCAGAAAAATGAAGAGCAAGAGATTTTAATGATAAAATTTTATCATTAAAGTACTCACAAAAAAAACTAATATCTGAGCATTACAACATAGACAGCCCTGATGGCAGAGCTAATAGCATTCTCAGTGTAGTACCATGTCCTTTTCCTTTGATTTTCCTTCTTCCCGTTGCCCAACAATAGAGGAGCCAGAAACTGCAACTATTAAGTGATGAAAAGAGGCAATGAGAATAAACCCACTACACTCCTCTTTTTCTCACTGCCCAACAACACTGAATCTGGTCAGATAGTCAAAGGAAAGACACATTGCAGTAAATGGGAAGGTATATTTTTTATTTGAATAATAATGGGTTAAGTGCCTCCCTTTCATTTGCCTCCTCTCTCCTACTATGAATCACTAAGGAAGGAAACTGCAGATGATGTAAACAAATGGAAAAACATATCATGCTCATGGATTGGTAAAATCAACATTGTTAAAATGTCCATAATTCCCAAAGTGATTTATAGATTCAATGCAATCCCCATCAAAATTCCAATATTATATTTCACAGATCTGGAAAAAAAATAATCTATGCTTTGTTTGTAACTACAAAAATGCCCAAATAGCCAAAGTAACCTTAAGCAAAAGGAACATATCTGGAAGTATCGCATTACCAGACTTTAAACTATGCTACAAGGCTATAGTAACCAAAACATCTTTGTATTGGCACAAAAATAGAGACACAGAGCAATGGAACAGAACAAAAATCCAAACCTAAAACCATCCACATACCGTGATCTGATCTTTGACAAAGCAGACAACAGTATACACTGGGGGAAAGAATTCCTATTCAATAAAATGTGTTGGGACAAATGGATAGCCACTTGCAGAAGAATGAAACAGGATCCATATCTCTCACTACTCACAAAAATTAATTAAAGATCAATAAAGGACTTAAAGATAAGGCGTGAAACCACAAGAACTCTAGAAGAAAATGCTGGAAATACTCCTTTAGATATTAATTTTATGAAGAAGACACCAATGGCAATCACAGCAAAAAAAAAATGGGACTTGATTAAATTAAAAAACTCTACACAGCAAGGAAATAAACAGCACAGCAAATAGACAACCTACAGATTGAGAGAAAATACTCACAAGCTATACATTTGTTAAAGGGCTAATGATCAGAATCTACAAAGAACTCAAGCAAATCAGCAAGAAGAAATTCTGGTGGAAACATTCCTTCCTTTGGAGGTAAAACCTATAGGCAAGTAGAACATAGAGTTTCAGGAAGAGAAAGCAAAAATTTTGCCAGTGGGTTATTAGAAATAATGACCCAATAATAACTCACTGAAGTGACTAGTGACACTCCCATTTCTACCCCTTGATTCCTGGATATGGAAGAAAGAAGACTTGTGCACTAAATGTGTGTACCCCCAAAATTCATGTGTTGAAGTTTTAACCTCAAGTATGATGTATTAGGAGGTGGGGTCTTTGGGAAGTAATTTGGTGATGAGGGTAAAAGCCTTCAAAAATGGGATTAGTGCCCTTATTAAAGAGACCTCAGAAAGCCACTAGATCTCTTTCCTCACTTTGTCCAGTGACCTAAAGAGCAATCCATCTTGTTATATCCCAATACAATTTGTGGTATTTTGTATATCTCCATTGCTAGATCATGATGTAGAACATCAATGCTCTCTTTACTACTGGAAATAGAATCATTAGCATCTTTAATCTTTAATCTTAATCAAATTATATACCTACTTCCGGAAACTCCAGAACCAATTCAGAAAACTCCTTAAAGTTTTGTTCCTCTAGAACTGGTGTTGGTGCCAAAATCTCCATGTTCTCCAGAGAAACAGAACTAATAGGAGATATATATCTTCCATAAACACACACACACACACATACACACACAGACTTCTGAAGGCATTAATCTGTTTACAAAGGCAGAGACCTCATAACCTAAATATTTCCCAAAAGGCCTCACCTGAATTTCTAACTATAGTTTATATTTCTGTCTCTCTATCTATCTCTATCTCTATCTCTATCTCTATCTCTATCTATCTCCATCCCCAGTTTACTTATGAACAACACGGGTTTGAACTGTGCAGGTCCATTTATACCACTTATACCTGAATTTTCTTCCACCTCTACTACCCCTGAGACAGTAAGAGTAACCCCTTTTCTTTCTCCTCCTTCTCACCTAGTCAACATGAAGACGATGAGGATCAAGACTGTTATGATGATCCACTTCCTCATAATGACTAGTAAATATATTTTCTCTCCTTTATGATTTTCATAATACTTTCTTTTCTCTAGCTTACTTTATTATAAAAAAAACAGTATGTATTGCAATAGATCTATTTTATACATTTGTTAATTGACTATGTTATCACAGGAGCAATGATGGAGTTCCAGTCCCAAAACTGGCAGGCTCGAGACCCAAGAAAAGCCAATTTTTCAAATGAATCTGAAAGCAGGGAAAAATACAATGTTTTAGTTCAAACAGTTAGAAAGGAGAAGTTTCCTCTTACTAAACCACAGTCTATTGACACATTCAAATGTTAATCTCATCCAGAAACACCCTAACAGACACACCCAGAATAATGTTTGACCAAATGTCTGGGTATCCTGGGGTACAATCAAGTTGACACAAAAATAATCATTATAATAAACCTAATCCAGGAGTCATAGTCTCATAAGTTTTCATAGATATGGCTGATAATTAATTTGTACCAGTATATAACAGTGATTCAGGCTAAATCTCAATTTTCAAGGAGTTTACATATTAGTTGAGGAGTGAACAGTAAATTAATAAATCTAACTAATGTTTAACAAGTAACTTACTAAAAAAAAAACCAAAAAACCCAATTGGGCTTTTCGTAGCTTTACCAGCCAAATCTCTGAAACTGTAGTAATCCAACTCCATAGCTGCAATAGAGTTAGTCATTAGATGTTGTTGCTACTTAGGGAATCATTGCTTGACAGTCTGTCCTTGGCAACTCTCATAGAAATCATGTAAATGTCATCCTTTAGGGTTTCAGGGCAAAAAATGATCTAACCTAAGTCAGTAAGTACCTCCTACCATGGTTGCTTCCTGAGCTTATGTCCAACATCATTTCCAAATTCTCCAGCCATTTAGAATATGGACAATAAGACCTCTATAAAAACCTTACCAACTACAAATAACAGTAATACTCTTTCTGCTCAGATCCTTAGGGGGCAAATGGAGGAAAAAGAAGTGGACATAGCTCATCTCATACCAAAAATATCAAGTCAGAGTAGTAGAGTTTATATATTCAAACAAATGCTTTTATCAAAAAAAAAATCCCTTAATACTGATAAAGAAAGTTAAACATGATGGTAATTAAGATTAAGATTAGAGGAAACAAGTTAAAACAAATTTCTCATGAAACAATCTAGCCTAAAATTTTAATCGGCAAATATATGTTTTGCAGAGTCATTAAACTTATTTCTGACTTCTTATTTACAGACTTCATTTTTTTGCATAAAATGCAACAGAATATGAAATATTTCATTTTAAGGATTTTTATCACCAAAATTATATTTATAAATTGGATAGAAGTCATAGAATAAAAATATATTAAATTATTTTAACTATTAAATTTATTTTTGCCTATGAAAAATTAGAGAAGAATTTGATTTATTTCCTTCATTATTATGACATTGAAAAATACATCTAATATTTATATTATGTTGAGTTATATTGGGAGACAGTGGTATTAAAATCTGATATATTTTTAAAGTCTGACTTTGTTTAATATGCTTAAAAGCATTTATCTTGGTTGCTTTGAGTCAGTTTTTTTCCCCAAGTTCTGAAAGCCATTGACTAAAGTGCCTAGTTTAATTAAAGTCTCTTTTTGTTTTTGTTGTAGTTGTTTCTAATATGCTATATCTAACTTAGATATTCACCATGGGAAGATTTTATTTTATTTCAACCAAGCATCATAAATCATTTCCATTAAAACTGACACTAAAAATATTATTACTGTAAGAAAGACAGTAATTTTACATACGCATGAAGCATTAGTCATATGTAGAAACACTTGCATTATAATGTTCCAATATAAAAAAGACCTGGTGAGATTCAGTGTTTCTGAAAATATTGAAGTTTATAGCTAGAGAAGATGAAGCTTTTGTGTTTTAAAAAATAATACGTTCCAACTATTCAAGTGATGGGCACACCTATAGCTCTGACTCAAGCCATGTATCAAACAGATGTGTATTCTCTCAATATTTTGAAATATTTTGAAAAAAAATGTGTTCCATATGTTCTGATTGCATTTAAAAGTGGCTGTTTTGAAAACTATAATCCAAGACAAATTGAATTTCTAGCTTCTTGATTTATCAGCTGACAAGCACAGCTGTAGGGACTGAATATTCTCTGACTCCAGCATGAGCACCGTGGTAGAGACCTTAATATACACCTATATACGTTAGTCTCTCTTGATGAGCAAATGAGAGGATTATTCTTACTTGTTTTCAGTTACATAGGATCAAATCAATGCTTCTGGGCAATCAAATGTACATTAAAAAATAAAGTGTGTTCTTTTAGGAGAAAGTGTTTAACTGCTAATACAAGAGCCTCCAGCGGCCACGGAGGTCACATATCACTGATGATGAAGTTTCAATATGACAGAGTTTCCTTATCCTAGATATTTGAGTCACTATGCATAGTAAAGACCTCATTGCTCCACGGTGGACGTGTTGTGTGAACGAGAAGTAAACTTTGTTGGGTTAAGCCGCTGAGTTTGGGGGAATAATTTGTTACTGTGGCATTATCCTGTCTAAACTAAAACACGTGTGTTTGCATATATTAGCACAATTTACCAATTAATAAACATCATTTAATAAACAAAAATAGAAATAATACCTCTCCAATTGACCATTAAATGTGATTCTATCTACTTGTCTGTGAAAATCTAAATATTCTATGTGGATGTCTATTTTTCTTTTACTCCATATCTGTTATTTTCTAAAACTAGTCCCATGATAATTACTAAGAAGATAGCTCTTTAGTGTTATAAATTTATTTGTTGGTTTGAGTTTTTTTGTTTGTTTTTTGTTTGCTTGTTTTTTATAGCAGATAGAGAAGGAAGGTCATTGTTTCTTTGTAAAAAGTTTTAATGACCTATTAAGTTGCAAATATACATTGTAGTCCCAGAGCTACAACTTTTAAAATATTTTTTAAATGGCTAATCTTTTCAGTGGAGTCACTGTGACATAGGTCCTATGGATAGACTTACCATGAACAGTCTGGTCTTCTAGAACATCCATACACTGAATCCCACCTGTCCCACCTGTCTTCACTGAGGAGAACTACTTTTTTTGGTTAGAGCTTCCCTTCTTTTTAGGGGTTTTCATTTTTCCTGAGCTTTATGAACTCTACCCCCCATCCTTGTTCTTTTCTCTACATGTAACTTATTCTCCAAAGTTAGCCACCTGTTTCTCTTTTTCTTTTTAATACTGCTTTATGCTATTATCTAATATTAATATATTTGGTAAGATATAAAATTTTGATATTTTCAAAGTAATACTTCTTATCTGAGAATTATGCCAGATTATATTTTTCTAGAGAATTTTAGATATGTCAAATTAGAAGCAAATCTAATCATTAATAAAGAATATAATGCAAATTACTTCATCTTATTTTGTGATCCATGTATATTTTTCAATAGTTTGCTTCATCAACATAGAAAATTTTTCCATTTCTTGAATTTCAGAACTCTATGATTATTCAAGTTAAAAAAGACAACTGCTTGAAATATTTGTTATTTAGGTAAACATAAAAGGAAGGATAATGTTATGCATTCATAATGATTAAATAAGACTTCTCTGATAACATTTATTTAAATTTCTCCAAGGAGTCCGGGCACCAGTGGCTTACGCCTGAAATCCTAGCACTCTGGAAGGCCAAGGTGAGAGGATCACTTGAAGTCAGGAGTTTGAGACCAGCCTGAGCAAGAGCAAGACCCGGTCTCTACAAAAAATAGAAAAATTAGTCGGGCATGGTAGTGTGCGCCTATAGTCCCAGTTACTGGGGAGGCTGAGGGAGGAGGATTGCTTGAGCCCTGGAGTTTCAGGTTCCATTGAGCTATGATAACCCCACTGCACTCTCGCATGGGTGACAGAGCAAGACACTTTCTCAAAAAAAAAAAGAAAAAAAGAAAATTCTCCAGGGAGCCTTTAAATTTGACACTTCATATAAAACAAAGCAATATATGTGTAACCCAAGCTTTATGCTTGAATCAAAGCAATATATTTTGAAAGCTGTGTTAAAGACTTTTATAGCATGATACGCTTACACAGTACAGTTTCTATTCTTAGAAAAGGAACTAAAATGGTAATAGAAGGGAGTAGATGGCAGTTAAGAAATTCTTGTTGGAAACACAGAATTAAAGCTTAAATGTAGTAACATATATCAAATAAAATTGATTAATTGTTTCAATCCCCTCTGTCATACTTTACTTAAGAAAAGTACTTTAATTCAGAATAAGAGGTCCAATTAGTATAACTCAAGGAAGATTGTCAAATTTTATTAAGTCAAGTTAAAATAAAATTGTAGCTAAAATTGTGCTTGAATCTGAATTTATGTGCTAGTTTAAAATTATCTAGTCATGCAGCATCAAAGAGTTTTAGAGCTTTGGGAGAAAACTTGAGACATCATCTGGATAAACTCTCCTGAAGCATTGAGGAAATTGAGATTCAGAAAACTAAAGTGACTTACACATGCTACACAACTATTGACTAACTTTTAGCCTTTCTTAAGTTTGGTACTAATTTTATTGTTTATTTGTTTCTTTTTCTTTTTTACTTATTAGTTACTCTCAGATATTTTTTTTCTCCTCCTAATATTGGAATGCTGTTCAGGAAATTGGTATTTTAGTTCTAAGACAAAATTAACATGTGTGCATGCAATTATTTTTATTTTAAATTGTAATGCAATTATTATTACTCTCTGTATCATTATTTACTAGTGAAACGTACAATTTGTTGTTTCTCATTTTTACTAGAAACAAGCACAAGAAACTTTCAACTCCCAGAAAGTTGGTGTCTGGACCGTGTGGCCAAAGCACCTACTTATTGCTGGTTTCAGGAAAGCCTCTCTGACGAAGATTGCTTTCACATTGCCTTTTTTAAAACACACACTCTATAGGTAGTTGGGCAACAGGGTACATGTACTCTAGCCTTTTTTTTTTTGTATTTAGGAAATGATTTTCCTACAGCTGCCTAGATATTCTACTTTACACTGAAACTTGGACAGTTGGCATGAGCTGGTTAATATTATAATTGAGAATATAATTTTCAATATTATGCCAAATATTGTTCTACTTTACCTATTTCATATTTTGCATTTTGAACTTTTATATTTGACTTAATCCAAATAGGTAGTTTTTAGTTAAAAATAGTTTGAAAATCATTGACTTCAAGCACTTATTTAGTTTTTACATGCAAGTATAAGGGGAAACTGATCACTTGAACAAAACTTGGTGGGCAACTACAAATATTGATTTTTTAAAAAAATATTTAAGGTCAAGAGAGTATGGGAAATATGGTGGGTGATTTTAGGGAGAATAGAAGTGACCTATTATAGGCAAATATTTAATATCCTGGAAATTATGTTTAACAATCTGGCTTTATAAGAACTTACTTGTCAGCCTGTTTCTCATGATTTCAAATACACTAAATAAGGCCTGTAGAAATTTCCAATGGCCAGCATTAATTCAGAACCTCTATCACCAGTGCCAGGAATGCATATAAGGTGAATATTTTACTTAAAGAAGAATTAAAACAACTTGAGTCCATTATCCTGCGGATGTCAATAGAAGAAAGTTCTGAGAAGTGAACCTTAAGAGACAAAAGGAAAAAAGAGGTAAGGATATACAGCTGGGATTTAGGAAGTTATAAATGAGGTCCTCAGTGTGGAAGCTGATAGATCCATTGTATCTGTAAGCAACCCAGTGGCACCTGTCCATGTCAAGGTTCTTCAGCTGGCATGATTACCCAGTGGGAATAAAGAAGGAGTTAATGTGTCAGTAAATGATCTCTGGCCTATTTATTCCCACTCAGTGGTGTGTGGAGGTTGTATCGGCATCCAGTACCAAGCATTATCACCATCTTAATGTTAAATTGAAAAAGGAAAATATAAAATATATTAAATAAAAACACTATTTTGTAATAGATGCTTGGAAAGGGTTGTGGCTGCACAGAATAAGGTATAATCTTCTGCCAGGGGAACTAAGTAAAACCTCTTAAGTAGTAACCCTATTAACCTTTCCCTCATTTCTGGCCCACGTCTAAACTATCCCCAAGCCCAGCTGATTTTCCTTTCTTAAATATTCATTCACTTTGTCACTCACCTCTAACTATATTACTGCTACTACTGATCAAATTCCTACTGCTCCAGTTCCTTATCAACTCTTGCCTTTAGACTTATCTCACTGCCTATAATCTTTCTCTCCAAACTTTCCCATATTGCCTCTGGAGTTAATATATCTAACATGCAAAATTGCTCATTAATATCCAAGAAGAGTCCTTATCATAAAGAAAGTGATTCTCAAGTCTTAGTGTCCATGGGATTTATCTAAGAGCCTTGTAGTCTGGCTCAGAATAAGAACTCAAAATTGTGTTGTATAAACAAAATCACATTTAAGTTTGGTCTTAAAGGATAAACAGGTGTGATCTGATTAGAAAAGGTAGGAAAGGACATTCTAGGCATAAAGTATATTCTGCAAAAGGAAAAATATTTGAAAAGAACCAGAATTTTATTAGGACTATAATATATTTCTACCTCAAAACTCTAAGGTATATATTAACCATAATTATCAGTATCTAATAACATATAATGTATGTATCTATATATGCATACATATATACATATATAAAACAAGAAATTTACAGAAATAGATTTAAACTATTTAACTGATGAAAGAATATTAACTGTACTTGGAAACATCTTGCAATTTGTCATATTTTTCAAGATTATTTATTTTCTGAACTATATTTTATCTTTTTTTCTTTTTCTTTTTATTTATTTTTTTTAATTTCAGCATATTATGGGGGTACAAATATTATGGTTACGTACATTGCCCATGCCCTCCCTACCCCCTCGAGGCAGAGCCTCAGGCATGATAAATTGATAACCTCAAAGCGATATTAACTGGGACATCTTTGATATGGCTGTCATCTGACTAGTTTTCCCTGTGCAAACATCTATAAAAGTGGGTCAATTATAAGTTATGTAAGAATCACTTTCAGATTTTGAAAAACAGGCAGCACAGGATTATGATTTCTCATAGAAGGGAAAAAATAAGGCAAATGTTGGGGGGCAATCTGCCATGGGTATTTCATGTTTCTGCACATATCAGCAGAGGTACTGACAGTGTTTTTATTTTTTTCCTCAATCTTTTTCAAGTACGTTTGTATAACAAACAGCCTGGAAAGAAAGAGAGTGTCTCCCTTCTGGCCAAAGGTTGGGCAGTTTTGCTTGCAAACCCCATATAAAAGATGGAGGTTTGCAAGGCTCTGAATTTAGCTGTAACACAAAATCATTGCATGTTTAAGGTCCACATTGGCCTGCCTATGGCACTGCCTATGGACAAGGAAAACTCACATGAACACAAAGTTCATTATGTCTGTTGTACCATGAGTAATAAAGTCTTTTGTCTCTGACCCAAGTTCTAGTGCCTTCTACTTGCAACCATGAAACTGTGGAAGGTTAATAAGTCAACTTGAAAGTAGCATAAATCTCAGACCCATCACAGTTGTTGACAGTGAGACAATCAGTCTGGCTTTCTGTCAAAGTCCCATCCGGATTGCCACACAAGGAAGGCAAGCTCAGGGAATGGTGGTTTTATCATGAGAGAGCAAAGTATTAGAGTTTGGGGCTTTTGAATCATCTAGGATTTGTGGAACAGAGTACCATGGAGAGGAGAAAGACCTTGAAAAAAAGATCCAGACATCTCATGGTTGTTTCCTTGAATGTCCCACATTTACTAAGTTGTTTGTGCACAGGGCAAGGCTCCAATAGGTCAAACAAAGAACAACTTACCATAAAAACATCTGCCATAAAAAGAAAACCATTGGAAAACTATAAAATGAACAACTACCAGAGTTCACCTGGAGTAGTGATGCATCTGAATTTCAACTAATGAGAGTATAGAGATTTTTTGAACATCCCAAGTATTCTATATATACCCCAGAAAGGCGATACCTTAGGAGAAGTGTTAATGTAGTCCTAGAGAAAAGACTACCCTAGACCCATCCTAACAAAGTTTAAAAACAAGCCTATAGAGAATAAGCTAATTTGCAAATAAATTAATTTAATATGTTAATTGAACAAATAAAATCTTGAAATACAAAAACCACAGCATTCCTAATGTCAATAAGAATTATTAGATAAGGGAAGCATCAAAAAATATAGCTCATAATCAGGATAAAAATCAATAAATATAAATAGACTTGAAATGTCAATGATTTTAGAGTTATAAGGACTAAAACACCTATTAAAATTTATTTAAGGATTTGAAGGAAAAGTTGAACATAAAGAGGGAACTAGCAGGAATATGAATAAAGAAATGGAACATATGATAAAGAATCAATGGGAAAATTTCTAGAGATGAAAAATGTAATCTTTTACAGGACAAATTCCCTGGATGTGCCTAATATCAGATTAGATAAATCAAATGAAAAGGTAAGCAAACTTGAAGATTAGGCAGTAGAAGTTATACAAATGAATATCAAGAGAAAAGGTGTTGAAAAAATTAAAAAACAGCATGATCCATTGCACAGTATCAAGGAGTCTAACGTTCACATAATTGAAGTTTCAGAATAAGTAAATAGGAGATTGGAGCATGAGAAAAATGAAGAATTAATGCTTAAAATTATTTTTATGAAAAGTATAAGCCCAAACATCCAAGCAGCCCAATGAATTCTGAGCAGAATAAGGACATAAAACAACTCCAAAGCACATTATAATCAAATTTCTGATACTCAATGATATAAAGAAAATCTTAAAGGCAGCCTATAATAAAAGAACATATTGCATTTATTACAGGAAACAATAAGAATAACCTCTGTGTTCTCATACGAAACCGAACTAATAATTCATAAAAATACTGAGATACAATTGTGTTGTTTTATGAGCATATATTAATATAATTTTTAAAAAGTGTTTACACATAATTTGAGAAAAGATGGCAAGTCTCTTTCTCCCTTGAAATAATGCATTTTTTAGGAGGCAGTCAGCTTCTGCTCCTAAACTATTCATATTTAAATCATTATTTTGTTTTAAAGTTGTGATAGTTAATTTTAGGTGTCAACTTGACTGAGTTACAGGATATCCAGATAACTAGTAAAGTATTATATCTGTGAGGGTGTTTCTGCAAGAGATTGACATTTGAATCAGTGGACTGAGGAAGGAATACATAAGGAATGTTTTAATTTATACAGAATTTCAAATAAAACCAAATCATATAAATTGGCTTATATGAAATCATGAGCTAATATAAATGAGATGCCATAAATCAAGCCAAGGGAACAATTACCACAAAGTAATAAAAGTAGTTTCCTCTGAGGTTTGAAAGAGAGATTTTACTGAAGGAGGGTACATGCAGGACTTGAAAGGAATAGAGAGTTTCTCTCACTCAAGCTGGAAACAGATTGATTGCATGTTGTTTTCCTACATGAATGCATTTTGACAGGAAGTAGAGTGTGGTATTTGAGAACATGGTCAGTATTTAAATAGACTTACTTAAAGCACTAGTTCTATTTATTGGCTTATAACTTTCAGTAAATTACTTAAATCCTTTGGGCCTCAGTTTCCTCATTAGACTGTCAATTGGTAATACCTCATGAAATGACTGGGTGAATGAAATAATGACCAATAGATATAGATATTATATGACCCAATGAAATACTCATTCAGGGTAAACTAATATTATTGGTAATTTTTTATAATTTTAGAAAGTTATAATTGCAAGTGTCTCTTTCAGATAATACATTTTAACTCATATGAAATGTTTTTCCTAGTTTTAAGACATTTTCAAATTACACATAATTTGGTACATTGACAGAGTATTTCACCATTATAGGAGTGCAACTAATCAGCAGTATAATTAATTATCTTTAGTATGTACTGTATAGAATTTTAAGCATGTTGTCATAAAAATTTGTCTCGTAATAGTCTAAGAGATATAACAATGACAATAATCATCAATAATTTTAATGTATTAAAAGACACTTCATAAAGCGATTTGGTAAATAATCATCCTATGTATGTGTGTGTATACATTTGCATGTCTCTGTGTGTATCCATTATGCACATGTTTGGATATGTGTACATATGAAATAACATGGCTCTGTGATATCTGATAAATTATATGATTATATTATGCTGCAGATATCTTTTTAAAACACCTGCTTTACTTAATATTATTTTAAAAAATCTATCCTCAGAGATGCATATATTTTCATTGCTAGATGGTATACTATTTTTTACTTAATGATTCTCTACCAAAGCATATTTAGGTGCTTTGTAATTTTTTTACAATTCCAAACAATGCTAAAATGAACATCATTACAAATATCTATTTGCAAACTTGTGTGGAGTTTTATGTAGAATAAAATTAGTTCTACCTCTCAAAAGAAAATAATATTCCTGTAAAAAACATGAGATATTTATTTTCTTTTTTCCTTAAAAATTAGCAACGAACACTTTTAGGTAGGGAAGCCTTTATGTTAGCTTGGAGGAGTTTTTCTGAATGGCAATCACAAGTAATTGGTAGATTTACCAATTTCATCAAAAGATGAATGCTTTCTCTGCTAAATTATGGCTAATTTAACTAAAATATGTTACTTGTTAGATGGCATATTATCTTGAAATGATATTACCTAAGTAATTCAGTTTCACTTCCATCCTATTTTATTCACAATAATAAAATTAAATCTATTTTCATTATAAAGAAAAGAGCATAGAACTTTCTTTTATATTAGTGAAATAATAGTTATTTATACCAAAAAATAAACATGCATAGTTTTGTGAGAAACAAACCTTACTATTATCTCCCAGAAGTAAACACCTATAAACTAAGATGTGTCTGCTACTCTTAAAAAAATAGGCAAATATAAACACATTACATGTATGACATCTTGACATATATACTTAAATTATGAGCAGCTCAATAACTATTCCATAAATTATAGTTAAAATATAGTTTTAAGTGTTTGGGAAGAATATATAGTCATTCAATATGACACATATTGGTCTTATTTTTAGCCAAAACCAGAATTTGAACCCTCTCTAAATAAAAATCTAAGATTTTGGAAATTAGCTGTGTATATGTAAATTTTCTTACCTATACTTTCTAAAAAATCAAAAGAATAGAAAGTAGTGGGTTAGAATAGAGACTCCAACAATAATTCTTTTATTGGTTTGGACTCTTTTCTATAGGATGATAAAAAGTATCCCCAAAGAGGTGTACTTTTTATTTAAGCATTATAGTTTCCATAAGTATTAGAATGAAAATAAGCTTCCGGATATGATGAAGTAACAAATACTGTATTTACCCTCCCACTACGCCCTATGAAAAAAAAAATGGACTAACTAACTATATAAACAAAGTTTTATACATTGGTCAACAGAAGGCACAAGATAACTATCCCAGAGAAAAGGGAAATAAATGTAATTTCCTTTCTTTCAGAGAGAGAGAGAACCCAGGCCAAGCTCTTATTGAATTGAGGAGACAGAGTTCAGAACCTGGGGAGCCGAAGGAAAGAAGCTGAAGTTTGCAGGCAGAGTGTTGAAGAGGATGAAACCCAACAAGCAGGGTGCCTTGGGGCTTTGATGTGATACTGAACTACATGTGGGTCTGCTGAGACTTTATAAGACTAGGCAAAGAGCAAGTGGTAAGGAGTTATAAGACAGTTTCCTGAGCTCATCATGACCTGGGAGTACTTTGGGTTCTGATCATATGATCAGAGAGAATGTCAATTGCCACCAAATTGAACTATAAATTCAATGCAATCTTAATGAAAATTCTAGTAGTTTTATTGTCTAGTAGTTTTATTGCAGAAATTAGCAAATTAATTCTAAAACTTATATGGAATTACAAGGGACCTAGAATAGCTAAAATGATTTTCAAAAGAACAAAGTTAGAGGATATTTGTCAGATTTCTAAGCTTACTATAATGCTACAATAATCAAGACAGCACATTGGAATAAAGATATATACACACATTAATGCTACAGAATAGAAAGTCCAGAAGTAGAGCTACATAAATATATTTAATTACTTTTTTAAAACACACATAAAACTATGAAAGTTTTCATGGACCTACATATAAAATAGAATTGAAGCTATAAAATATGTTGAAAAATAATATGAGAAAATCTGCATGATCTTGGAGTAGAAAAAAGATTTCTTAGACAAGATACAAAGAAAACCAAAGTTCAAGAAAAATAATTGATACACTAAACTTAATCAAATACCTCTATGATTCAAAGACACATGTGAACATGAAAAGGCAATCCTCAGACTGAGATATAATACTCAAAATACATATATCTGACAGCAGACTTGTATTTAGGGTACATTAAAGCCTTCTACAACTCAGTCACAATAGAAAATCCCAATTACAAATGTGCAAAATGTTTGAAAACATACTTCAGAAAAGACGATGTATAACTCACCAGTAAATAAATTATGATGTGCTCAATACAGTCAGTCATTAGGGAAATGCAAATTAAAACTATAACTAGATATATACTCACTATGATAACTGAATTTAAGTAATTGACAATACCAAATTTTGGCAAGGGTGTGGGAGTTTGCTAGTGTTTTTTAAAGTACAATACCACAAAGTGGATAAGTGGATACCATAATACAATTACAGTATGATCTAGCAATAACAGATTTTTGTATTTGGTTAAGACAAATGAAAGATACATTGACAGTAATGTTTCCATGCAAATGTTCATAACAGCTTTATTCATAATAGCCCCAAACTAGAAACAATATAAATGTTCATCAATAGGCAAATAAATATACAAATAATGGTACCTCCATAGAATAGAATACTACTCAGCAATAAAAGAAACAAACCATCAATATATGTATCAGCTTGAATAAGCCTGAAATTCCCAAATAGGGAAACTAATATACAGTGACAGAAAATTAAGAAATGAGGCTGTTCGACTGCAAAAAGGTACAAGATAATTTGGGGAATAATGGAAATATTTTACCTCTCGATAAGGGTAATGGTTTCTTGAGAGTATACTTTTGTCAAAACTCATCAAATTGTATACTAAAATGTATTTTATATAAACTATAACTCAATTCAATTGATTAAAAGGTTAAACAATAACTTCACTTGCAAATTTTCAATTGGTGAAATTTGTAAACTACAATTCCCTTCTCATAGTACATACAATAAAACTGGAATGAGGTTGTGGTTTCAACACACACTTATTTCCTGATTTGGGCATAAATGATACAATTGGCACATAAGAAATTATAAACTTCAGACACTGACAATAAGTAACTTACATTTAATGTTGTTATATAAGCTATGCATGGTTTTTCTTCCAGTTTATTTATATATTACTTTTTGTTTTTACGATCAAAAGCCACAGAAAAACATCATGTGACAAATGCCAAGTTTAAAACAAATGTCAAACTACTGATATAAGCAGTATTTTCCATTAGAATCACAAACACTGAGACAAAAAAAAATGGTGATAAAACTTGATCTAGTCTAGTCCACAAAATGATTGTTATGTCTTAGAAAAGTATAAAATAATTCTACTTATATGGATGGTAGAAACCATATTCCAAATACAAATAAAGGTATTGAACAATTAAAGATGTGAAATGGATTTTATTCTTAGTTTGTATAAATAGCCACTATTAGCTATTTATGCGAACTTATAATTTAAATATAAATTATTTTTAAACCAAAATCAAATGGCTGTTTCACAGCCTTAACTAAATGAATCTATGTGAATCCTTATCTGAAAAGCAAAACAATATTTCAAAGTTCAAGTTTGACTGAATAGAACTGAGTTTGCATATATTTATTTAATGATTTTTTAGTTAATTACTTCATTCAAATTATGAATGATGACATGGGTAACAAATGAAATATAAAGTATCAGACCTCAAATAACTATAAAATGAAGAATTGGAATTCCCACTGCAAATAAATGTAATTTTAACCTTGAGTTCATTTACTTCTTTTATTTTTCACTACATGAGGTAGCCAAAATTTTTCATGATATTCTCAAAATAGCTTGCAGAGAAAACTGGGCACTAAAAAATGTTAAATGACAAAGGAAAACATAAATGCACATTAGAATGATAATTACCAACTTGTTAAAACACACTGTAATAGGTCTCAACTTGATCTAGCTTTTGCTTCATTAAATAGCACTTAAACCATCTTAGAAGGACTGATCATCATATACTGCTGTATTTAATATTATGCCAATGTATTTTGAGAGTAAAAATAATAAAAGTACTTAAGTTAGGAAATGGAATGTTCCTAACATAAAGAAATGATAAATGCTTGAAGTGATGTACACCCCAATTACCTTGATTTGATTATTACACACTGTATGTCTGTATCAACACATCACATGTATCCTATAAAGATATACAACTATTATGTGCCCATAATAATTAAAAATTAAAAAATTAAAATATATACCCCAAAAATATATACAACTATTATGTACTCATTATAATTAAAACTAATTTTTCTTAAAGTAACAGTAAAAAATTTCCCTAGGACATTTTTTTAAAATGTAGAAGTATGTTATCTATTGTTTTATTGATATATACGTGCTTTCTTTTCTAATTTAAATTTGGAAAATATTACAAAGTCAAGGTCTAAATGAATTTTTTTCTAAAAATTTTATGATGTGAAGGATTACCATGAAATTAATAGTGACTCATGCCGTATTACTCTTGAAAGTTAAAATATTAGCTATTAATATAGAATAGCTCAATAATGGAAACAATTCATATATAAGTTAAAATAATGTTTACTAAAAAGGATTATAATCATAAACACTAGTTCTTTTCTTTGGTCTTCTATTGACTTATTATATAATACAAATTCAATCACATTATACTGGTATCTATTATTTTCTTATTACAAAAGCTAAGCCATAATATGAAGTTTTAAACATTAAACTAGTTTATGGAATTATGTATTAAATATCAGTTAAAATTAACATGCATGCTAGAGAAATTTAATAAAATATATAAAAACATTGCTTTTCTCAATGTGGAATTTAAGAATTATCTGACTCAAACCAATGAAATAATATATGTATTTTAAATATTACAAAGAATATTCTAATGCAATAAGACCAACGAATTCCCAACGTTTCTAAAATATTTACAGCTAAGTTATTTTCTAAGGCTGTAGTAATATTATAATTACCCTGGAAAAAAATGTAGATTTTAACAGTAGAAGCACAATAATATCAATAAAAACACTGAGCTTTATTTCCCCAGCCTCTTTTTCAATCCATTATTTGTAAAGCAGCTTGACACTGTTAGCTTTAGTTCCCAGGAAATACTAATTTTTGTCTCGTCTTATTACACAGGCTTATTCATTACATGGATTAATGTGATTCTAGATATCAGGTATTTTGAAGTCCCAAGAGGATATGACTACGTTGTTGCTCAAAATGTTCTCAGTATTCACAAATATTATTAAGCATTGTAGAAACAACATATTCATGCACAACTGGTCCTTGCTACCCATGAACCTAGCTTTCTACGTGATGCAAATGCACTGGCAGTGTTGGTTTTAAAATTATTCCTAGATCTCAGGGTTTATGTTGATTCGCCTACTAAGAGAGTTTTTGTTTCTGGGAAAAATTACACAGCTGGCAAAATTCCAATAAGAAATTAGTAAAAAAGAAACTTCTTTGGAGCTTATATTTAATTCTACAATATTATTTTGGCATGAGTAGAACTGATAGGAAGGAAGAGAGAGGATATTTAAACTACCAATCATAATACTCCATTTTCTTTTATTCTTTAACTCATGTTAAATACTAAACAGATTTACGTTCTAGTTTTTATTAAAAAAGTCTATTTATAAAATAAATAGAGGTAGAGCAAGAATTTAAATGCAGGCCATTTGAATCTAGGGATTAGAGTTGTCAGGGCTCAGAACACGGTACTCCAAAATATGGCACTTTGGCATAATGAGTGTTTTATGCTTAAGGAAATTAAGGAATCAGTAGAGGCAGAAAGATCACCCTGTGACCTTCTTCTGCCTTTCTGTATAAAAGCTAGCCGTAAGAGAATGCTCTGACTTACCCCTCACCCTGAAAGTTGGTCATAAGACAGTCCTGGGGTAGGTATCCTACCCTATACCCAGAAGAAAGGAACAAACACACAGAGAAGCCAAGAGAAATCTAAACAGACAGGACTTGCTAAATTCCCCTCAATTTATTATCATTAGATCATAACTCCTTTTGCCCAATTATACTTCTACACAACTGTCGCTCTTCATCAAACCTAATCATAAAAATACAGTTTTTCCTAGATCTTGGGGTATTTATTTCTAAAAGTTCCCATGTCATGTAAAACTTTTGGTTAAATAAATTTGTTATGCTTTTCTCTCATTAATCTGTCTTTTGGTATAGAGGTGTCAGCCAGGATCTTGTGATGAGTGAGGAAAAGATATTACTTTTTCTCCCTATGCAGTGTCTTGACAATTTTACAATGCCATTTCCTCATGAACCCAGGATTTAATTGAGCCAGCTTTGGGAAATAGCTTAGTTAGAGGAATTGGTTGAGGCAAGGATAATGGAAGATGTAGCCATAACTTTTTAAATAGTTTTCAAATGGCACTCAAATAGGAGTAAACCCAGGCAGGAGGAGTAGAGTGATGGATAATCTAGGTAGGTAACAAGTTAAGGAGTCTGTTGGTAAATTATATATTTTTCAGGAACTTTATAGGCAGAAGGACCCAGATACAGAGATAATTAGATTCTTCAAATAGAAGCATCATTTGAAAACACTAGGATAAGATGAGGGATGCAGGAATAGAACATTAAAAAAGCAATTCCTGCAGTGTGAAGATTTTTTAAAATTTCTTAATTCTTGGTGTCCAGGACATCATGTAAAACCCAAAAATTAATCTCTTCCTATATGTAACTCACCGTCCAGCCTGGTAAAAGACTTATGCATGAAAGGAATTTAAAAATTATCGATGATTGGGCTATCTAATCATAAAAGTTCTTAGGAGAGATTGAATTCTTCTTTCAAGACCCTGATATATTGGATACAATTTATTTTGAGGTAAAGAAAATAGCTTATCAAACCTTTGAGAAGATGTGAGCAAAACCTGTCTGATAGCACCTGCTCATTTTTAGTACTTCCTCAATATTGCTCCCATTCCCAGATGTCTATTGATCTTTTGCTTTCTGTGATGAGATCACCACCACAGTGTGTTTTGGTTAGGACAGAAAAATGCTTGTATACATTTTAGTATTTTAAATTACAAAGAGAGTAAATGTCATGTGATATTGACACTATAAAATTATGGCCTAACACTAATTGCCATATTACAACTTAATTTTCTTATTAATGTATATTAAGTGCTTATTAGATGCTCATAGAAAAGAATGAATTTGAAAACCAAAAATGATGAATGTGTTCTTCCTCATGAGAATGGAAGTGAGATTATTCACCATGCTACTATGCTAGTGGAAGGTTAACTATTTCAACAAAGACTGGTAATAATCTGCAGACATCAAGTTACTTCAGATATTGTCAACTGACATTTTACCATCTCTTGCCAAAATTCGAACTAACTCCTATAAAAATATCATTCAGGAACACATTCTTACTGAATATACAGAGTAAAGTACTTGACAACTGTGGTTAATGATAAGTAGTGTCAGCAATATTTATTGAGCACCTGATAGTTTCTAAACCTTGATTTTATATAAAGATTTTAAAATATTTTAAACAGAGAATTACATGGTAAGACCTGGATTTTATTTTTTAAAAGAATTTCTTTTTAGGATAGTTTTATATTTGCACAAAAATTGTGATGAAAGTTCAGATAGTTTCCATCTACCCTACTCCCAATTTCCCCTATTATTAACCTTATACATTACCATGGCATATGTATTTTTTATAATCAATGAACTAATCCTGATACATTATTACTAACAAACATCTATACTTTCTTTGTATTTGGTTAGTATATTCCCTAATGTCCTTTTTCTGTCCCAGGAATTCACCCAGGAATCCACGTTATATTAAGTTTTTATGTCTCATAGGTTCCTTTATGCTGTGATAGTTTACACAAATACTTCTTGTTTTTCATGACTTTGATAGTTTGGATAATTAATAGTCAGAAATTTTGTAGGATGACTCTTTATTAAATTTTTTTTATATTATTCTCATGATTGGACTGGTTTTATGGGATTTAGGGAGGAGGATCACAGAGGCAAAGTGCCATTTTCATGACATCATATCTAAAGAACATACTATCAACATAATTTATGACTTTTGATGATGACCTTGATCATTTGCCTGAGGTAATGTTTTCAAGTTTCTCCACTTTAATGTTACCCACAAACATACCATCTTTCTATTTGTAACTCATAGTTTATCCTGGTAAAAGACTGATGCATAAAAGGATTACTAGTGGTTGGGCTATCTAACCACAATAATTTACTCTAGATGGAAGTCGCTAAGCACAGTTCATACTTAAGAAGTAGGGAGTTCTGCTATATCTCCTTCAGGGTGGTCTATCTATACAAATTATTTGTAATTCCTCTACACTTAATGATCTTCTCCCATATTTATTAAATTTTTCAATTACTAATTCATATTAATATGGAAAACTTTTCCTGTCTTTATAAAGGTTCCTTAACTGTATCATTTTCCGTTTTTTTGAAGAACTTCTTTGGATATTTTTTGAAAGGAAGGTCCACTGCTGATGAATTACCTCTGTTTTGTTTGCCTGAAAAAATATTTCTCCTTTACTTTTTTTTAATGTTTTTTTATTTTTTTTAAACATTTTGATTAGATTTTATAACTTTGCCTTTACCTAGCAAAGGTTACAGGTATGCCCTTCCCCTCCACACAGTTCGCCACATCCCTCAGATGTGGGTGTATCCTCCACCCCACAAATCCCTGGTGAACACCACCACCTTTTGAGCACCATATTAATAATGGTCAAATTGGTCAGTACCAATTTTACGGCAAGTACATGTGGAGCCCATTTTTCTGATCTTGTGTCCCTTACTTGGATAATGGGCTTAAGCTCAATCCAGGATAATATAAGCGGTGCTAGCTCACTGTCGTTTCTTAGAATTGAGTAATATTCCATTGTAAACATATACCAAATTTTAATAATCCACTCCTGAATTGATGGGCACTTGGCTGTTTCCATGCCCTTGCAATAGTGAATTGTGCTGCCATAAACATTCAGGTGCAGATGTCTTCATAATAGAATGTCTTATGCTTTTTTGGGTAGATGCCTAATAGCGCTATTGCTGGGTCCAATGTTATTTCTATTTTTAGCTGTTTGAGGTATCTCCAAATTCTTTTCCACAAAGATTGCACTAATTTGCAATCCCACCAGCAGTGTAAGAGTGTTCCTATCTCTCCACATCCTCACCAGCATTTGTTGTTTTGGGATTTCTTGGTACAGGCCAATCTCACTGGGGTTAGATGATATCTCATTGTGGTTTTGATTTGCATTTCTCTAATGATTTAGAGATGTTGAGCATTTTTTTATTTGTTTTCAGGCCATTATTCTTCTTCTTTGGGAAAGTTTCTGTTCATTTCCATTGCCCATTTCTTGATGGGGTTGTTTGATTTTTTCTTGTTAAATCTTTTGAGTTCTAGATAGATTCTTGTTATCAGACCTTCATCAGAAGTGTAGAGAGCAAATATTTTTCTCCCATTCTGTAGGTTGTCTATTCAGTCTAATGATAGTTTCTTTGGCTGAGCAGAAGTTTTTTAATTTGATCAGATCCCATTTGTTTATTTTTGTTGCTGTGGTGATTGCTTTTGGGGTCTTCTTCAAGAATTCTTTGCCTAGGCCAATGTCAGAAAGGGTTTTCCCAACATTTTCTTCTAGGATTCTTAGGGTTTCATGTCTTAGCTTTAAGTCTATTATCCATCTTGAGTGGATTTTTGTGAGAGGTGAGAGGTAGGGATCCTGATTCATTCTTCTGCATGTAGCTAACCAGTTTTCCCAGCACCATTTATTCTCTTTTACTTTTGATAGATAATTTTGCTAGCTATGTAATAATAAATTGGTGATTCAATGCTTTAAATATTTTTCTCCTGTCTTTTACTCCAGTCTTTTCTTCCTTGTATAGTTTCTTCCTCGTTTTTTTCTTCCTTGTATAGAAGGTCAATGTAATTCTAGTCTTTGTTCCTCTAGAGGTTAGGTTATTATTTTTCCAATTGGCTTCTTTGAAAAATTTCTCTTTGTCTTTGGTTTTCTATAGTTTTTATGTGATATATTTAAGTGTGTACGTGTGTGTGTGAACACCTTGCTTGGTGTTCTCTGAGCTTTCTGGATCTATAGTTTTGTGTTTGTCATTAATTTTGCAAAGTTCTTAGCCATTGTTATTTCAAATATTTTTCTGTTCTGTTCTTTTTCTATTTCTGGTATGACAATTACATCTATTAAAATTGTCCCAGAATTCTTGGATATTCTGTCCTCCCATTTTTTTTCATCTTTGCATTTAAGAATAATAGAATAATTTTTGAATAAATCTCAAAAATTAAAAGTTGGCAGAAATAATTCATAGTGTGTTATTAAGAAGACATAAAGTAATACATTTGAATATACAGTGAGGGGAGTTGCTATAATGATAATGGGATAAAACAATAATAACAAATTTATTATTAAGACTGACTGCAAAATATATGCTTATGAAAGATAATGACACTTCTTTTTTGGATAAAATATGTTAGCAAAGGACCAAATCATGCAGGGCTTTTTAGACTGTGGGTTTGAGGAGACCCAATGTGAACATTACTGAATATATTTCTGCAAACCACAGTGGTGTGGTTTTGTAAAAGGACTAAAGTTGTCTTGTAAGAAGTCAATTGAGGAAAGAAAGATAAAGCTGTAGAAACCTTGATCTATCATGAAAGTTAGTTGTCAAACAAGAGGGACAACAATCAATATAACGTGATGTCTCTCTCTCAAATAAAACTTTGAAAGAGTTTAGGCAATTCTGAATACTCTGGTTTCCAAAACATCTATGAAACACTTCCCATTTACTCCCCCTTGCTCAAGAAAGCAGCCTCTGCCTGAAAAAACAAAACAGAAACAAGAATATAATCTTGTAGAGAAAATACCACTTCTTTTCAGCCCTCTCTTCACTGGTGAACACTGAATAATTTCCAGTTTCATAATAATTTCCAGTTTCCAATCATCATACAGAGGAAGCCCCTGCACTGACAACACCTGATGACCTAATTTGTGGAACAAGAGATGCATGTTTCTAAATAGTAAAATGCATAAATACCAGACAGTGGTCATTAAGCCCACCAAAACACAATAACCAACAAACTCAGTAAGGATTCCCAGAAGCTGAAAGTAAAAAAATATTCATATTAAACTGCATGATTGCTAAGATCTCTTGTAGAACATTGATTGAAAATATAGATTGGTTTAATTAATTTGTTTGACCAAAATTGTATTTCAAAAAAGCTTATTTAAGCATGATCTTAACACTATATATAAAAGGAAGTATTTTCAGGCATATTAATTTTTATAATTGTCCAAATACACGTTTAAGAAAAAAACCAGCAAGTTATAACTTTTTCAATTAATTTATTTCAATGACCTTTTCTCCATATCTATAATTTAATCTAATGAACAAAACCCCTTCTATTCTCCATGCTTAATTGTTCATGCATATGAACATGGAAAATTCATTTTGATTTTATGGTGATAAAATGATTGCATGCAACATTCAAAGCAGATTGAGTTGAACCATTGTCTTCCACACAGATAAATGTATTGGTATGAAGTTGGAGGTATTTCTTTTTGTAGTATAGAGAGCAATATAATTTTATAGTTCATTGCTGAGCATTCCATTAAATCATAAAATAATAATTCAATTAAATCATCAATGAGTATATTGTGATCATTTAAATTATGTTTTAAAGTCTCATTACTATAATTAGTTTTAGATAACAAACATGATTGGGCCCTAGTAAGATAAGATTTAATTGGCTCATTTTCATAATTGGAGCTATGCTATTTAACTATCATTTTTCTCTTTTAAAAACATGATTGTTTCATTTTCACAGAATAAGCTTTTTGAATTAGATATGAGATGTAGAATTTTGGTGGAACTTAAGCACTGGTCTCTATTTATCCCTGAGAATAAACCCAATGGACCCCCTCCTTAATTTTAATTACTGATCCAGCATGTAATACACATTTTGCCTCTGGCATTTCTAGACAATTCAGCTCGCTTTGTCTCTGGTATTTTAGTCTTTAAAAACAAAAAGAAGATAATGAAGATATTTCTCCTCACATGGACATTAAAATAATAAAATCAAGTTATAACTGAATAAAAATATGACATTTTCAAATTTAATTTCTAAAATGCAATGTTAGTTCTGCTAAACTCTGGTAATTTGAGATTTGTATGTGTGGTATTCTGACTACCAGAGTTAAGACAAGACACTTATTAGCTGCCTGGCCAAATTCAGCGTCACTGGAGGTCTCAGTGGTGCTCTCTGATATGAAATGTTGAGTCAGTTCACCAAGAAGAGTAGTAAGGAATCCAGGAAATGGCTTACTGAGAGTGAGAGTGCCTCATCTGTAAACATTAAAAATGACCTGTTAGAAGTGAACAAAGATGTATGAGAGCATGCATAATTTTTAACTATGACTCAGTAACCCCAGCTATAGATTTGTGTTAAGGAATATGAGGTGTTCCTATATATGCCAAAGTGGTAAATTTGGGAACAATACATACATATGTCCTTCTACTTTCTAAGTGAACAGATCATATGTTTTCTTTAATGCTACCTCTGAGAACCAAGTGAAAATATCAGACAATTTCCCCTTCCTAACATGATTCTGATATGTCCACTCAAAGCCCCAACTTTATAAATACTTCAGAGCTTGACTAACAGAAATACTAATATTTATTAACCTCTTACTATGTCAGGAATTGTTTTAAGCATTTCACTTGTATTGTCAAATTTAATCTTAAAAATAAGCCTAAATGATGGTTAATGACTCACTTATGGAGATTACTCTTGACTAGGCTAGAGCTCCATAGTTAGTCTTCTCACTCCCTGTATTTTATTATATTCATGGCACTTCATTGTTATAATTTGTTTTATTTCCTTTACTTTTATATTCTACAAACAATGCATGTGGATGCAGTGTCTATTCTAGTCATCATGTATCCCCACCTTATAATACTTTGTTGTCTTCATAGTACATATTTAAAATATTTATTGGGCTATATACTAAATCAAAGTCAAAGTTAGAAGTTAGAAAATCAGTACATTCTTCAAGAACTTAAAGTTTAAAATTAGTTGGTATAAATGAATTCTGTGGTTACGCTTTAAAATTCATGCAATTTGAGTAATGTTAAAGAATAAAAAAGAGAAAATACATGACTATGTAAAGTGCTTCAATTTCAACACAATATCCAAACAACAAAGAATTAGTGATTTTCTAGCTGCCTTCTTTTGCCAGATGTTTGAAAAATACATGGGTATATCCAAATGAATTAACATACTGGTCATTTCGTCTAGTAGAGTTCCACAGAGCTTATTTCTCCCTGCAAAGTGAAACCAGCATGTGCTAAAGCTAAAACATTGTCTGATTTTGCCTCAAATGGTGGCTCAGATCTCTGAAGTCTGTTGTGCAAATCAACCCGTATGAACATGAGTTTCAGCTCTGGAGTGTGCCACCTTGAGTACTGTACCAGCTGACTGTGCTTTGTGTAAACGTTTATTATCTCTACCCCATCCTGCTTTCTCTTTCTGCTCCCCATTCTTGATCAGTTATATTCCCTGCGGTGGCAGGGGGACAAAGCACTTGCTTTGATGAGTTTTTATATCTCTGGTTTCTGTTTTCAGCTTCCACCATTTCCAGCTGTTTCTTAATATTTTCCCCGTATGTATGAAAAAAGACAAAACCCTGAGAGGTACATGAAATAATTCAAAGGATATTCTTCTGAATTTAAAAAGGGACATGTTCAGAGAAACTCCTCTATGGGGAAGTATGTTAAATAGTCTTTCATGTATACAAGTTTGTATTTGTAGTTTTAGATAAATGAACTTTGACTCAAGGCTCAACAGTAAATACACTTTGACCCAATGCTCAATCAAATAATTAATTCTTCCATTGTTATAGAAATATGCAAATTATAACTGTAATTTTATTATTAAATATTTGTCATTATACACAGCATCATATATAATTTTTAAAATACATTTTAATTAACTTTTATTTCAGTTGTTTGGGGAGGTACCATATACTTGTTAACTCACAGATAATACCTATTTGAAGGTCAAGCCGAATGAAATTAGAATTTTAAATTCAACATACTTAACATGAATATGGTAAAGAATTAAATGGTAATTAATTAAAAGGTTTACTAAGGTATTTATATGATTAATGGTTAATCAAATTATTTACATTTAAAAAATATATGAAATTAGTATTATTTCTTAGAGGTCCTGAATTAATTTATGTATTTTGGGGGTTTTAACTCTTGATTTTCTAATGAACTAGTTGGATTTTTAAATGAGTTAATTTCAGTATATGATCCTAAATATTCATATAATCATCAAAATATGTGAACATATCTTAAATTATAATTTTAAAATATGTATATTAATATATGCAATAACAAATATATAGCACATATTATGTATTTACTGTTATAAGCAGTTTACTCATATTAACTCCCTTTGTCCTTTGTGATTAATACCTCTTCCTAAGAATTCAAATAAAAATGATGGATATTTGAATTTCTCATATTCAAAATGTTTATTCCAGCAAACAGGAAAATCAGGACCTCTCTCTTACACTATACACAAAAATCAACTCAGAATGGATTAAAGACTTAAGCATAAGACATGCCACTGTATAATTCCTCAAAGAAAAGCTTCTTACCATTGGTCTTGGCAATGATTTTTGGAATTGACACCAAAAGCACAGGCAGTGAAACCAATCAAACTAAAAGGCTTCTGCACAGCAAAAGAAATAACACAGTGAAAAGACAGTCTACAGAATGGTAAAAAAGTTTATTTGCAAACCATATATCCAGTGAGGAGTTAGTAACAAAAATATAGAAAAATTTCTTACAACTCAATAGTAAAAACAAATTAAAAATAATAAGAAACTCTGATTTAAAAATGGGTAAAGAACCCAAATGTACATTTCTCCTCAGAACACATGAAAATGGCCAGCAGGTATATAAAACGATGCTCAACATCACTAATCATCAAGGAAGAGCAGTTAAAACCACAATGAGATATCATTTCACACCTGTTAGGATGGCTATTATCAAAAAGATAAGAGTTAAATGGTGGGAAGGATGTGGAGAAAAGGGAACTTTTGTGCACTGTTGTTGGGAATGTGTAATTGTGCAACCACTTAAAATGTATGGAGGTTCCTCAAATAATTAAACATAGAACTACCCATTTGATCCAGAAATCTCACTTCTATATTTCGTTTTTTTCTTTGTATAGACAGACACACAAAAGAAAGAAACGAAATCAGAATCTCAAAGAGGTATCTGTACTCTTATGCTCATTGCAGCATTCGTCACCATTGCCAAGATATGGAAATTACTCAAATGTTCTACATACATAAACAGAACATTACTCAACCTTTAAAAGAAGGAAATTCCACCTTTTGCAACATGGATGAATCCAGAAGACAATAACACCCTCTAGTAAAATAAGAGGTTCATTGAAATAAGCCAGTACAAAAAGACAATATTTCATGATTCTATATATATGAGTTACTTAAAATAATCAAACTTGTAGAAGCAGAGAATAGAATGGTGGTTGCCAAAAGATAGGGGAAGGAGGAAGTGGGGATTGTTGCTCAATTGGCATAAAGTTTCAATTATGCAAGAAGAATAAGTTCTAGAGATCTGCTGTACAGCATAATACCCATAGCTAACAATATGGCATTGTGTACTTTAAAATATAAATTATGTTAAGAGGGTGGATCTCATGTTAAATATACTTAAAAAAAAAAAAAAACCAGAAAAGTTTTAGCTGTGAGAGGTATGTTTAGTACCATGAAAATAGTGATGGTATCATGGGTGTACACATATGTGCAAAGTCATCAAAATGTATAAATTAAATATGCAAAATTTTGTATGTCAGTTATGCTTCAATCAAAATAAAATATAAAAATAAATTGGGAACATTTTAAATAAAACTTTCAAATTATTATTGCTCACTTTGAAAGTAAATTGTCATAGAAATCTATCTCAAAATTATCAAATTTGCAGAATAGCAGATTTTATCAAGTTGTCATTTAATTAAGAATCTTGTCAAATATGCATATTACAAATTGCTTTATTACTTTACTCCATTGGCCTATGAAAATCAGATTGCTCAATTAATAAAATGGAGAAATAGAGAAGAAGCAATGACCTTGGCAGGACATACCGCCAAGTGTTACACAATTTGAGGTAACAGGCAAAATGGGATGTTCCATTCTATATTGACCCAATTTTGACAATTATTTCTTTAAGTAAAATTCTTAGAGAAATATCATAAAGAAGAAATCTATATATTAAATTTGGATATAAATTCAAGTAACATTGTGATCGTATGTGTAGATGTTTAAAAAATGTTTAAAGATTAGGTGCTAGTAGACACATTACTGATAAATGTTTAATAATTTAATAAGAAATTTCTTATTAATAATTTTCATGGGCTCTTTAATTATACAAGTTTCTATCACTACTTACATTAAATAAAATCCAGGCCATAAACTGACCAAAATACTAATAAATATTTAAAATTGCATTTTTTGATCCAAATGTTTCATTAATCATTTTGGTAATTTTGTGAGTCAGGGATGAAAGCATACACCCTAATATATATTTTCCTTACAAGAACTCACTGCCATGGAACTAAATTTTCTCTCCTTATTTATAAAGTTGCATATATGTCCACTCTTAAATCACCTTCTCCACCCTGTCCTAGCAACCTTTTGTAGATGTGCTATTAAGATTGTTTTGCTCAGTAGCAAGGTGGTAGCTCTGCTTTCATTTTAATAAAGTGGAGGCTAAGGGCATTGTATCAATACTACTTCAACTCCAAAAATTTTTCCTTCTAAAATTAAATAAAAAATCTTGCTATCAATTAATCATTTTCTTATGTCTTCCTATTGACATATTCATGCTCTCTCTATGTCTAGTGGCTGAAAATGTTTGCATTTGTTCATTCAAGTAACAGTATGGTTTTTGTTTCTAAATTATTAGACTTGTAATATTTTAAAATATATTTTATTAAATTTGGGCTGGATGTATGTCTAGAAATATGTGGTACTTTCTAAACTATTAAGGGAGGGATTGTATCCCCATGTTGAGATAAGATGATGGTCATTTAAATTTTGCAATTTTTTATTTTTGGCCAGCAGGGATATTTTGTGTTCATCTGTCCAAAAGAGGAATAAATGGGTATTCTTGTGCCAAAAGTTATTTTTCTTGTCAATTTTCTAATAAACATAGAGTACACAGTAAAAACAAAAGATTTTAATCTGATTTTCATTGAAGGAAAGATACACCTGTATTTAGCCTGCCTAATCTTAAGGAACTAAATCATTTAGTACAAAAAACATAATCACATAAATATAATTTTTATTTTTAAACTTTTATGTAATTTTATTTTTCGAGATAAGAATATTTGGTGTTCTCAAACTACATGATGGCTCAAAGAGTAAGACAAAGTAACAATATGAATGGTAATCTTCTTCCAATTTCTATCCTCTCAATAAATGTAAATGGCTTAAACTGTCCTTGGAGGAGACATAGACTGGCAGAGTGGATAAAAATCCACAAGCCTAGTATCTGCTGTCTACAGGAAACATATCTAACCCACAAAGATGCCTTCTGGCTGAAGGTCAAGGGATGGAAAACTATCATACAGTAAAACGGAAGTCGAAAGAAAGCTGGGGTACCTATACTTTTTGCAAATAACATAGGCTTTAAAATAGCAAAAGTAAAAAAGGATAAAAGGGGCTATTTTATATTGGTGAAAGGGAAGTTCCTACAAGAAGACTTAACAATTCTTAATATCTATGCTCCCCAAACAGGGGCACCCAATTACATTAAGCAAACATTATCTAATCTAAACACCATGTTACACAACACTGCCATAGTAGCAGGATACTTCAACACTCCACTGAATGATCTGGATAGATCCTCCAAACAGAACACAAACAAAGATATAATGGAACTGAACAGAGCCCTTGATCAAAAAGGTCTGACAGATCTCTATAGAACATTCCATCCAAATAAAGTTGAATTTACATTCTTCTCAGCAGCCCATGGATCCTTCTGCAAAATTGATCACATCCTAGGCTGCAAATCAGATCTCAAAAAATTCAAGAAAATAGAAATTATACTTTGTATCTTTTCCGACCATAGTTCCATTCCTAAAGTAGCACTCAACATCTCACAAAACCATGGAAACTAAACAATCTATTATTAAAAAATTATTGGCTACAGGAAGAAATTCAGAGGGAAATCAAGAGTTTCTTCGAACAAAATGATAACGGTGATACTTCTTACCAAAACCTGTGGGATACAGCAAAAGCATATCTCAGAGGAAAACTAATAGCAATCAACACTCACATCCAAAAACCAGAAAGCTTAGATACTAACAACCTAACGAATCAGCTCAAAGAATTGGAAAAAGAAGAGCAAACAATTTCCAATCCCAGAAGAAGAAAAGAAATAACGAAGATCAAAGCAGAACTTAATGAAATCGAGAACAAGAAAACTATTCTAAAGATCAACAAAACCAGAAGCTGGTTTTTTTAAAAGATAAACAAAATTGATGGCCCTCTTGCTAGAATGACAAGGACTCAAAGAGAAAGGACTCTAATAAACTGAATAAGAAATGAAAAAGGAGAGATCACAATAGACACCAAAGAAATACAAAACATTATATTTGATTACTATAAAAATCTATATGCCCAAAAACAACAGAATGAAGACGAAATGGACAAATTCCTGGATTCTTACAACCTCCCTAATTTCACCAAGGAGGTAACAGAATTCCTGAATAGAGCAATCTCAAGCTCAGAAATTGAAAGGTAATTAAAAACCTCCCCAAATGGAAAAGTCCTGGGCCACATGGCTACACTTCAGAGTTCTACCAAACATACAAAGATGAACTCATA
>VBSM01002616.1:11553860-11578701 GCA_008086735.1 Cheirogaleus medius | reverse complement strand
TGTAATCCTAACAATATTTGTATCCCCATAATATAATGAAATAATAAAAAAAGAATTTTTACTCCTTAAATTACTTAGCTATAAGCTTCCCATAAAAATGTTATCTTCTCTTCTAATACCACCATTTATGTTTTATGATGAATAGTGAAAAATTATGTAAGGAGAAAATAAATTATATCTATAATAATAAAAAAATAAAAAAACAAAAAGAATATTTGGTGTATATTTTTCTGTCAAAGAGATTGTTATAGTAAGGTATAATTTTTATATAACACTCCAAATATTCGATATTGCAACAGAATTTTCTAAAGAAAAATATGTAGGGGTGCTAGACAATTGATTGGCATAATTTTTTCAGACTACCCAGAGTTAATCTTCTCTCTTTATCTGTTATTTTAGTAAAGGCATATCTTATTTTATTGTACTTCACTTTATTGTATGTCCCAGATATATGTTTTTCACACATTTAAGATTTGTAGCAACCCTGGAGCAAATCTATCAGCACCATTTTTCCAATAGCATGTGCTCACTTCATGTCTATGTGTCATGTTTTGGTAATTTTCACAATATTTCAAACTTTTTTTTTATTACATCTGTTTCAGTGATCTGTGATCAGTTACTATTGTATTTGTTTTGGGACATCACAAACAACACCAAATAAAGAGGCAAACTTAATTGATAAATGTGTATGGTCTGAATGCTCTAGCGACTGGCACCACTACCATCTCTCTCCCTCTCATGGGGCTTCCCCATTCCCTGAGATATGACAATATTGAAATTAGGCCAATCATTTATAATAAGCCTACAATGGCCTTTAAATGTTCAAGTGAAAGGAAGAGTCACACATCTTTCACTTTAAATCAAAAGCTGAAAATAATTAAGCTTAGTGAGGAAGGAGTGTTGAAAGCTGAGACAGACCAAATGCTGGGCTTCTTGCACCAGTTAGCCAAATAGTGAATGCAAAAGAAAAGTCCTTGAAGAAAATAAAAAGTGCTATTCTAGTGAACATATAAATGACAAGAAAGCAAGATGGCCTTATTGCTGATATAAAGAAAGTTTTAGTGGTGTGAATAGAAGATCAAACCAGTTACAACATTCCTTTAAGCCAAAACCTAATCCAGAGTAAAGTCCTAACTCTCTCCAATACTCTGAAGTCTGAGAAAGTTAAAGAATCTGCAGAAGAAAAGTTTGAAGCTGGCAGAGGTTTGGTTCGTGAGATTTAAGGAAAGAAACCAACTCTATAACAAAAGTATAAAGTGAAGTAGCAAGTACTGATATATAATAGAAGCTGCATCAAGTTTTTCTGAAGATATAGCTAAGATAATTGATGAAGTTGGCTACACTAAACAGATTTTCAATTTAGATGAACTAGCTATCTACTGGAAGAAAATGCCATCTAAGAGTTTTATAACTAGAGAGAGGAACAGTCAATGCCTGGCTTCAAATCTTCAAAGGACAGGCTGACTCTCTTGTTAGGGGATAATGCAGCTGGTGACTTCAAGTTGAAGCCAATACTCATATACCATTCCAAAAATCCTAGGGCCCTTAAGTATTATACTAAACCTACTCTGCCTGTGCTCTGTAAATAGAAAAACAAAGCTTATATAATAGCACGGTTTATCAAATATTTTGAACCCACTGTTGAGATCTACTGCTCAGAAAAAAATATTTCTTTCAAAATATTACTGCTCATTGACAATGCATTGGTCACTCAAAGTTCTTGTGCAGAGGTACAAGGAGATTAATGTTGTTTTAATGCCAGTTAATATAACAGCCATTCTACAGACCATGGATCAAAGAGTAATTTATACTTTCAAGTATTATTATGTAAGTAATACACTTTGTAAGGCTATAGCTGCCATAGGTAGTGATTCTTCTGATAGATCTTGGAAACCTTCTGGAAACAATTCATCATTCTAGATACCATAAAGAAAATTCATGATTCATGGAAGAAGGTCAAAATATCAACATTAATGAATTTGGAAGAAGTTGATTTCCTCCCTCATTCCAATCCTTTGTGGGGTTCAAGACTTTAATGGAGGGAGTAAGTGGGTAAATGCTATGTAGCATTCACAAGCTACAGGGAAATCTCTCACAAAAGGAAGAATCTGTTAATGTGGCCAACTTCACTGCTGTCTTAATTTAAGAATTTGTCACAGCCACCCCAACTTTCAGCAACATCACCTTGATCAGTAAGCGGCCATCAACATTGAGTCAAGACCAGTATAAATATTATGACTCACTGAAGACTAAGATGATTTTTAGCATCTTTAACAGTGAAGTCTTTTTAAATTAAGGTATAAACATTTTTAGACATAATGCTACTGCACACTTAATAAACTATATGTATAGTATAAATGTAACTTTTATATTCATTGGGAATCCAAAACTTTGTGAGACACGCTTTGTTGAAACAGTCACTTTATTGCAGTGGTCATGAACCAGAACTAAAATATCTCCAAGGTATGCCTACATGCTTTTATTGTAAATTCTATTATAGGAATAAATGTGGTACCCAGCAACACATAAGGAAGTCACATAGATAGAAGTTACATTGCTGTAAATATTCCAGGGATGCTAATAGACACATCACTGACTTTCTAAAAAAATTTTATGAGACCCATAAAGGGCAGCCTTTGTTTAATAGCAACTTTTGATGTTATTACTTTGCTTCTAATAATTTTTTCTTCAATTTTTGAAATAATAAGTGCATGATCTCTTTTCATAAATATTCATCAGTAATATTTTAATTTGCTCTTATTTTTCCTGCTTTAAAGGACCAAGGTTCTAATACAATATACTTGAATAATGAACAAAAAGTTTGTGTCTGCATAGTTAATGTTTCTAAGAATGGCAGAAAGATTTTCTATTTAATGGAAGATAAGCCATAGGTTAAAATTAAAATTTAAAAAATTAATAACACAAATTATAATGTGCTTTTGTGTTCTTATATATGTAGGTAAATTCATATATATAATTTTGTGTTGGGAAAACATGTAAGGCTTATGTTTTGAATTTTCAATTAATTGAATAATAAGGTGATTTAAATAGCTTTGATTCTATGATTGCCTTTGGGGTCTTCTTCATAAATTCTTTGCCTCGGCCAATGTCTAGAAGAGTATTTCCAACATTTTCCTCTAGAATTCTAATTGTTTCACACCTAAGGTTCAAGACTGTTACTCAACGTGAGTTGATTTTTGTGAGAGGTGAAGGGTGTGGGTCCTGTTTCAGTCTTCTACATGTGGCTATCCAGTTTCCCAGCACCATTTATTGAATAAGGATTCTTTTCCCCAGTGTATGTTTGTGTCTGCTTGTCAAGTATCAGATGGCTATATGAGGATAGTTTTATATCTGGGTTCTCCGTTCCGTTCCACTGGTCAATTTCTCTGTTTTTGTGCCATTCAAAAGCTGTTTTAATTATTATAGCCTTGTAGTATAGTTTGAAGTCTAGTAAATTGATACCTCTCATTTGTTTTTATTGCCCAGGATTGCTTTTGCTATACAGAGTCTTCTCTGGTTCCATACGAAGTGTAATATTATTTTTTTTATACCTGAGAAAAATGATGATGGTATTTTAATAGGGATTGCATTGACTTTGTAGGTCACTTTGGGTAGAATAGACATTTTAACAATGTTGATTCTGTCGACCCATGAGCATGGTATGGTCTTCCACCTGTTTATATCCTCTGCTATTTCCTTCTTCAGTGTTTCATAGTTCTCCCTGTAGAGGTCTTTTACCTCCTTAGTTAAATATATTTCTAGGTACTTTGTTTTCTTTGTTGCTGTTTTGAAGGGATGTAAGTCTTTGATTTGGTTCTCTCTTTGACTATTGTTGGCGTATATGAATGCCTGTGATTTGTGTGTATTGATTTTGTATCCTGAGACTTAACTAAATTCATTTATCAATTCAAGGAGATTATTATGAATAACTATATTCCAACAAATTGGATAACCTAGAGAAAGAAAATAAATTCTTATTTTCTCATTTTTAATACAAAAAAAGGAAAGAAACACTTATATTGAGGAAAGATTTATATTTTATAAGCTTTTATTATATAATTTAATCTTGTGAAAATATACTGCTTAATTCGTCCTTTGATCAGATGTAATTTAATAAGCCATTATTTGATGCCGTAATTATATTAGCAAATTTGACAGAAATCTTTTTAATGATGTTTTTGACAAGTGTTTGCCATTTATATTTGGCATAAGACACAAATAGTGAGATGCTAGATAAGTAAATAGTAAATTCACAGTTAGATGATTCCTTAATAAATGGCTGGCTTTGACTTTATCTGGAAGAGATGGGGAACTAATTTCCACATGCTTCAGATTTCAAGATATATCCCAACTGCCATTGTTTTTTTTTTTTTTTTTTACATTTTTCTCTGCGGGAAGTAATCCATTTTAATCACTTGGAAATGACAGTGGTTTTTCTTTTTTCTTTTTTCTTCTAGCTTACATTGCATCTTGTAGATTCCTGTATCTGTGCAATAAAAAAAATAATAATGCACAAAGTGACATGACCTGGATAGATGTCCACAGCCCAGGTAAAGGCAATGCTTTTCTGTTTCCATTGTACAGAGTTTGTCCTCAATACATACATAAGACAGAAGACCGATTTCCATCCTTTACCAAATAAAATATCCATTTACTCATAAAATAATAGTTTAAAAATAGCAAAAGCTGCAGTCGCTGTTTAATATGTTGATCACTATTTTAAGTATTTGAATATGTTCACTTGTTTATTTATCACATAAGAGGTTGAAATTGAAAATATTCTTATTTTTCTTGTGAGAAAACTAAGACACAGATGTGTTAGTCTATTTGCCCCTAGTCATGTGATATTTTCAAAATTACAAGCGAGGTTGTCTAGGTCCATGTTTGATTGTCTAAATGCCCAATTATATACTATGCTGTATTTCCAGATTGAGCAGAGGCTAAAGTGGGGCAAACTATTCAAACTCCAAACTACTCAAGGGCTAGAGGTGTGTTTGTAGGGGATAGAGATATGTGGAAGGCAGAAAGTTTGTTCTTCCAGTTTTCATATAATAGAACCACCTTGATTTTTCACAGTAAAAGATCAATGAATCTGTTATATTTCATGATATGTGGTATTAGATGTACATATCTAAAATAAAGCACAATGTGGTCATTCAAAAATATGTTTTACAGAATATGGATATACTCATGCTATAGTGTTCAATGAAAAGCAAAATAATATATAGTATAATAAAATATTATTAAAATAAGTTTCTGCATATGAATTTTAGACATATCTATTCATCTATCTAAAAATAGAAGTTTAGATCATGGAGGGATTAGGTAGGATTTTAAAAGTGATTATCAGTATTTTCATCTTTCTAATCATTCACATGTAGTGTTAATTTTTAATAAAAAATATATGTATGTAATTTTGTAGCATATCACTTAATCCAGACTCCACTAGCTATTAAAATTATTAATTTAACCAATTTAAATTTCTTTTCTGATAGGATACTAGTTTGCTCTACTTTTACTTCTGAGAATAGTTTTTCTTTTTAGTAGAAAAGATGCCTTCAAAGAATTATTGAAGATCCTTTGTATATTGTATTTTTTAAACAAAACCTCAGTATTTTATTTTCTTCATTAAAAAAAAGATAAAGCTTAGAATTGAATGAGTTGCCCTTTTCTCTCCTGGCTCCCGCTTCAAAATATTCATATGTATTAATGGCCAGAAAACCTCAGAACAATCGCTTTGTAGTTTGGCCTTCTTTCAGAAAATCTGCTTAGTCTGACAGCCATAGCCATTCTACTTCCTGTCATAAGGCTGTTTTCTCTGGACACAATGGGAATCACTGAACTTCTTATTCCCCATCATTTTATGAGACAGCTTCTAGCCCCTTTTGAAGAAACTGGTGTGTTTTAGAAATGTTCACTATGTTTCCAGGAGAAATACTGGCATTGAAAGTTATTTACTATTTCGTTTGAAGAAAATAAGTTAAAGTATCTTGACATAGGTTTTGCACTACATCAGGTGGCCTCAATTTGAAATTAATTTAAATCAATTTAGTTGGCAGAGTGTAATCAACAGTGAAGATTTCATTTACAATATCTGAGATTCAAATATTCCTTTTGAGGAACTAAAAATGTTTTATATTCTCAGATTTCGCAATATCATTTGAGATTTTTAAATGTTATAGTATAGAGGTAAAGAAATTTAGGATGCGATAAGTCAATTGATTTCTGAAATCATTTAAAAATCTTATTATTACTGCAACAAAATTTTACTGAGTACCTGTTGTGTGCTAGGTAATTTCTAAGTGTGCAAAAAACTTGTGGAAAAGCTTGAGAGAAATCTCTACCTTAAGTGGATTTTAGATCCTAAATGGACAGAAAATAAAATTAAAAATTAATGTAAGTTTATTATTTCCAAAGTTCTCTATGTTTGTTGACTTTCCTCCCCAAAAGTTAATTATACATTTCTTTTCAGTTTTCAAAATTATTAGCCAAACATATTCAAGTAAATAAGTTCCACAGAAAAATTTGATGGTGAAAACCATGACGCATAGAATTAATGAAACTATGGAGATCCAAACATTCAATCTAATGCCATCAAATGCTATTCTTGTATTTTAGATGCTTTATCTATAAGGTTATTTCAATAAGGGATTATTTCAATTTTTAAAATTATATCTGAAGAAACTATAGACATCTCCATTAACTCCTAGAGTATGATTTTTATTTCACTTACAAAATTTCATGTCATACTTCACTTCATATCCTAGCTTACGTATTTCAATTATTGGACTCAAAATAAATATTTTTTTCAATGTCTTATGAAGAGAAACATTCTATAAGAATGAGGTTATTTTTAAACTGGACACACCGAGTATAGCTTCTGGACATTCTTTTTATATATGGCTTGTGGAATTTTCTATGGTTATGCAAATGAAAATTCTTTTAATATGGTTTGGTATAGCAGAAATTAAGCTGAAATTTAGGACACATGAGATAAGACATTTACGCTATACTGGCCTTGGCTTTTGCTCTGTTAAATAAGAGTAGGTGATGTGTGAGATCCTTTCACTACTCAAACTCCTCAAGCTATTCTGTTGGTCACTGTAAATCTGGGCATTCTGTATTGGAACACCCTAATTTTGACTGCCTAACCTTGAAATCTCCAAAATGAGCAATTTCAAGCTAAATTCAAAAATTGGCCTCTTTAAGAGATGTACGAGCAGAAATTAAGACATTTGGAAGGAAGATTTGCTTGGGTAGAATGATTACAAAACATCCAGAGAGAGTAAAGAACAGAACTGCTAATGTATTACTCTCCAACTTTGGACTTAATGAATGCCATCCAAAGTTCTGAAATCTTATAAAGAGAGTCCACCCTCTCTTTCTGCAGATACATTTACCAATCAAAGTCTTACCTTGATTCTAGGCGAAAGCTGTGACTTCAGTTCTGATTCTTATTCCTTTCCAAAATTCACTTTCTCATACTTGCTGGACAGCAAACCTGGTTATTAAAGAATTCAATACATCTTCCTCTAAGATGTATTCAAGAGGAAGGTGTTTTGTGTTTATAATTCAAAGTATCTATTGCAAAGTTGCTTTCATGAGGATTTTATTTGTCAACATGATCTGGTAGCCAAATAAATATAACCAAAAATCATAATAATATGACAAATGATATAGAGATTCATAACCAGATCCATGAGGAATAGATGAAAACCTTGAATTAAGTCTAGGGATAAAAATATTTGAAGATAAAATATGTTCTTAGTGCAAAATAATTCTTTCAAAGCATGGTCTTTTGCAATGAAATAATAATTTTTGTTTATTGTCAGGAAAAAATGTGAAAAACTTTATAATATTTCAAAAAGATTAGTTGGTGTCTTCTATTGAAAAACTTCGTGTTTTCCAGGGTAACTATAGACTGTTTAGGTTATGTCCATGCTCATTATCTTTGATCTATTTTATTACTCTGTAAATTGTGAAAAACTGAAAATAATGCGAATGAATTACATCTACAGAAAAGCAAATTAGTTGTGTTCAGTATATTATTGCCCTGTAGACAAATCTGTTTATGTCTATGAATATATTCATTTCAGTATTTCTTTGCTGCCTACATGTGTGATATTTTAATTTTCCTTTGAGCAGTTATATATCTTATGTATCACCTCATTACTTAAAGAGTTAAGTAACATCTTTTATAAGTGCTTATATTACATTGTTATGAGTCATGATTTTACCATTTGACTATTGATCTTCTTTAGCAGTATTTGATTTGTGTTGACAAATTCAGATCAGTTATTATGGAGGGGTTATCTTCCACCTTTTTAAATTTTCTTTTTACTTGAGATTCAAAAAGGTACTGATCACTTGGTGATGCGTATATTGCCTTGTTATATTAGTTTGCGTGGGCACATAAGAACACATAGATATACTTCATATGTCATGTTTGGCTTATCTGACTTACATACATTTTCTAAAATACTTTAATAGCAAAGATGTCTCATGACACTCAGAAAAGATAAAATTGTGATTAGATAACACACTTCCTTTTTATCTACAAAGTCCCCAAAATCAAATCTAAAAATATTATATTTTTGCTTGTAACTTTAAACTGAAACAATTTTAATGACAGAGTTTTAAAAAATAATAGATGATTCTCTGTATATTTTGAGTGGGCAAGCAGTCTTTCATTATTTATATGCATGCTATTGCTAACTGCTTCATTTTTAGTTATGCTGTGACATGTCTAAGTAAACAATCCCTGGCTTTATGCCTGAAACTAATATACCTATATTTACCAGGAAGGTTCTCAATTCCTATAGGCACTCTTGTTCACAATAAATATGCAAGGCATCACAGAACAAAAGAACTCAGATTGGCTTTATTAGCTTCATAGTCTATCCACAAACATAAAAACAAGGCAAATTCCCTGTTAAATTATTGATAACCTGCTTCAGCCTTTACTAATTCTTTTCAATGGAGAAGTAAACATCTATGTAAAAGGGCCATAAAAATGGTTAATTAAGTCAGAACTACTGACCTGGTAGCTACTCTCCTTATGTAAGATGAAATTATGCACAATTTGTAATTTTAAGTTTATCGTATTTTCTTAATTTATAAATAGCTATTAAAATATGTTTTTAACAACTTAGGTATACTAGGTGTCTGCTCTGTTATTTTATTTTGGTTTTTATCTGCATTTGCATGAGAAAACAATGTATAATAACATTTTAATATCCATAATAACCTCATAAAATATTTTTGTAATTAGGTAGCCTTAATTCATTAGTAACAGGTAGGCATTTTTGTATGTCTAATCATAAGAATTTATTTGAGCAAAATATTCCTTATAGTGTAGTTATAATTAAAATTGCGTTACTGTTTTTTGTTCTATCCATAAGAATGGTCTTTGAGCTTCAAAAATGTCAAGGAAAACTAAAAAAGTATCACTGCCTTATATTGACACAAATCATGGAGATTGCAATTAATTTCTTTGCTATTTATAGCTTACGAATGTTATATATATTTGTAAAAATTAGTGCCTGTGGTTATGTTGTACTTTGTAAAGTGATACTGTAAGAGGATTTAGAGTTAATGATATGGATGGACATGTGGCAAGGTATGAATGTCCTAATATAAAAACTTAACAATTATATTTTTTCTTCAATTTCTTGTATCAGTAAAATCATGAGCAAATATTTTCCTTGTACTCCTAGGGGATTTTGAAGATTAAGCCTTCCACAATCTCTAAGAAAGTGGTTCTGGATTTTCAGTTGTATGTAATAAGTTTACCTCTTGACTTACTGGAATTGTGAGCAGTTCCTGGGAAAGCTGTCCAAGAAGTGAGGCAGCTGATGACCCAGGATTAGCCAGATAAATGGTTTTACCAAAAGACCATCATAAGAAAAATATCAAAACCAAAAGCTATGGTTTCCGTGAAGGAAGAAAGAAATCGTCACTGACAATAAAAGAAGCTGTGGAATAGTCATTGAGTGCCCAGCTCTCACAGATGTAAAAACTGTACATCATCTGTGTCCAAGGTTTAAACCAGTACAGTCACCCATCAGTATGTGAAAAGAACATTTATTTATCAACTACCACCTCCAATTTGCTGGCAGAAATAGCTCTTAATATACCATAAAACTTTTTTGTTAGCAGTTCTATGTGGAGAACTTATACAATGACTGGAGATTCCATAAACCATCCTCTCAGCCCCCCCCCACACACAAAAAAAGATAGTTCACAAATATCAGTTGAGTAAGTGGTTAGGCTATTTAAGAAGATACGCAAATAATTTTGAGATTCCCTGAATTGGAAGAGTTGTTGGTTACACCCAGTTATAAATAAAATACATGAAATCAATAAAATATATTTGAATAGGCATATTATTCATGAGTTGTTGTCTCCTGATTCATAATATATGAAGGAACACTCTGAAAACTAAAGATAATACATGTAACACAGGAATAAATTATATACAAAAACATTATACTTGCATTTGCTTGGTGTTTGGGGTTGGCTTATTTTGGTCCCAATATGTGAGGGCTGTGTAGGACAGGACCTCTTTTATTTTTACACCCCGTTCCTACTATAACACATAAATAAGGAAATTCATCCAACTCTTACTTATTTATTTTCAAGAGAAGAGTAATTAATTAATGAAGACATTACGTCAATTAGGCTACACAATTGGGGTAGTTTGCCTCTGTCAAAAAGCTGTTAAAAAAAGGACACATTGGAGTATGTTTCCAGCTTAGAAACATAACCTGACTCTTTCATAACAGCTTTATTGATATATAATTGTACAAAGAACTTCACATATTTAATGTGTACAATTTGATAAGTTTGGAATATGCAAACACGCATGATACCATCACCACAATCACAGTGATAGACATATCCAATACCTCCCAAAGTTTCCTTGCATCCCTTTTATTTTTGTTTGTTCAATGCTAAGAAGTTAACATGAAGTCTATCCTCTCAACAAATTTGAAGTGCACAATATTGTATTGTTAATATAGGTACTTTTATATGTTGCACAGCAGATTTCTAGAACTTATTCACTGCGCATAACTGAAGCTTTATACCCATTGACCAACAACTCTCTATATCCCCAGTCTTACCCTAGGCAACCACTATTGTATTCTCTGGTTCTACGAATTTGGCTATTATAGACACTCCATATACATAGAATCTTATGGTATTTGTCCTTCTGTAACTAGCTTATTTCACTTAGCAGACATTTCTCCAAAGAAGACTTATAAATGTTCAATAGGTATATGGAAGGATGCTCAACAGTATTAATAATCAGGCAAATGCAAATTAAAACTAAAATGAAATATCACCTCACACCTATTAGGGTGACTAATATAAATATATAATTATAAATATAAATATTTATAAATTTATATACATATAAATGTTGCTAAGGATGTGGACACTTTGGAACCATTATACACTGTTAGTGAGAATGTAAAAAGGTGCAGCTGTTATGGAAAACAGTATGGATGTTCGTCAAAAAATTAAAAATAGAACTACTATGTGATCCAGTAATCTCCATATGTTTAAAAAGATTGAAGTCAGGATCCCATGTTCATTGCAGCATTATTCACAATAGCCAAGATAAGGAGACAACCCAAGTATCCACTGATGGAACAATGGATAAAGAAGAAGTGGTATATACATACAATGGAATATTATTCAGCCTTATCAAAAAAATACAGGAAATTCTGTCATTCGTGACAACTTAGGTGAACCTGGAGGACATTATGCTATGTGATAGTGGCTAGTGGATAATTTAGCCAGTAAGCCAATGTGTTTTCACCAGCCATTTACAATTATCATACATTCTGAGTGGCCCATGCCTTCTTCAGATGTATTACCTAATGTCATATCAGTTGGAAGTATTAATATTTTGAGTGTCACCTAGGCATTTATCAGAGTTTTTATGTTTAATAAATATGTTAATTTGTATAAAACAATTTATACAGTTTCTGGCATTTAATGGTTTGTCAAATAATATATAATCTTTTTTTTTGTAAATCTCAAGGAATTTAGTTTCCTCTTGGATATTATTAGCTTAAAGAAAATAATTCTTGGCTCCAATGCTGTAAAAGTGCTTGAGTCATGAACCTTCAAGGTAGAAAATTTTGTATAGAGTATACTGTTTATTTGAGAAATGTCTTTGGCTTAAAGGAGTCATAGTAGTCATTACAGGCAAGAAAAGAGAAAAGTGCTTAGTTTGATCACCACAAAGGTGGCAGTTAAATGTATATTTATATTTAGCTGAGGGTTTCTTCATTCTTGCATATCCACATAACCTTAGTGGTGAGAAAATAACTAGGTATAAGTGGGCTTTAACTATATGTAGGAAGACTTGAACTTCTAATTATTCAATATGTTTTGAATGTGCTCACTATGATTTTTCAAAGAAGGCACATTGCACATTATATTGTACCAGGAATATTTTTTTAATTCTATTTTTATATGGCACTTATAGATCTAGGCCTCAATTACAAGAACATGACCCCTATGGCGGAAAACAAACTCCTGTATTTTTCCCCATAAATAGGGCATACCTATAAATTATGTTAATTCTGTGTGTTTTCTTAGAGAAGTTTGCCTTGGTTTTTCAACACCAAAATGAAGTATATTATACTGAAAAAATATATATTATGGACCACTAGATAAATGGCATGTCTCATTCTATATTTATAATGTACTAAAATTAAGTCAGAAATATCTTTTTAAAAAAAATTAAGAATGCCATGATAATCTTAGCTTTGAGTTTCCTCTTGTTGGATTAAGCTATGTCCTGAGGGGTTCAACTCTCCCACACTTCACAAAATAATCTCATTCTCTCCCTTTAAAGAGCAAAGATTAATCATTCAGAAACTTAATGAGCTGGAAAAACAAATACTAGTGAAAGAAATCTGCCTGAGAACTTTAAATAAAATAAATTAGTTTCCATTTGAAAAGTAAATTAGTTGATTTACAAATCTCTTTTCTTTTCCATTTGTACTTCTCTGTGTTTTCAGCATCTTCATCAAACCTTCTATCCCTCCAAAGGCAAAGTCCACTTTAACTACTGTTTTTTTACTTTTCTTCATTTTCTATCTCAGACCACTCCTCTCACCATCTAATATTTTTACATTTTACATTTCTTTTCCTGGAGTTGCCTTTCATTCTAAATATTTACTTATAACTTTGCTGTTGAACCAGTACAATTAAATTTTAAAAATTCATAGAAATATTAAGATGGGAGTATAAAAGTAAAAGTTAAAAGAGTATTTCTGTAATAACACACTAGAAAAATATGAACATTCCCCTTATTAAACTAAGAAATATTTTCATTTGACAAATTCTTAAATGTTATTACCATGCTTATTATTAATTTGATTTTTTAAAAATTGTTTTAATTTTAAAATATTCTCAAATATATTAACATTTTATTACTACCAGGGAATTTTATTAGAAATGTATATCAGAACATGAAAATTGTAAGAAGTCTTCAGTAATGTTATTCTAATTTACAAAGAAGATGGTTGGACTTGAGTAAAGTTTACATATCCTTTCTCTAAGCAGTGCTTGAAATTTTGAACATTTTGAACATTTAATCTATAATTATATAATAGTAATATAGATTATTATAAGGTAAGTTTGCAGAGGTAAATATAAAAGCAACCAGTGCACATACATAAATAGTGAAGTCGTTATTGAATCAAAAGTATTGTTTTTTCTTTTTTCTTCCTTTTTTTAAAATTTCAGTAGATTTAGAGGTTACAAGTGTTTTTTTTCTTTTTCATAGGTGAATTGTATAATGCTGAAGTCAGGACTTAAGGTATACCCATCACCCAAAATAGTGTACGTTGTACCCAATAGGTAGATGTTTATCCTTCAACTCGCATTCTTCCTCTCCTTTCTTAGTTTTTATTGTCCGTTATACCATTTCATGACCATATATACCCCTTGCTTACCTCCCACTTATAAGTGAGAACATGTGGTATTTGTTTTTCCATTCCTAAGACACTTCACTTAGGATTATGATGTCTAGTCCATTTAACTTGCTACATAAGACATGTTTTTCATTCCTTTATGTGCCTGAGTGGTATTCCATGGTATATGTTTGCATGCACATACATATACCACATTTCTTTATCCACTCATCAGTTGATGGGAGCTTAGGTAGATTCCACATCTTTGCAATTGTGAATTGTGCAGCAATAAGCATTTAGGTGCAGGTGTCTCCTCATAAAATGAATTTGTTTCCTTTGGGTGGGTACCCAGCAGTGGGATTGCTGGATTGAATGGTAGGTCTACTTTTATTTCTTTAAGAAATCTCCATACTGTTTTCCATAGCAATTTTACTAGCTTATGTTCATATCAACAGTGTACAAGCATTCCCTTTTCATCACACCCATGCCAATGTCTATTGTTTTTTGACTTTTTGGTAATGGCCATTCTGGCAGGATTAAAGTGGTATCACATTATAGTTTTAATTTGCATTTCCTTGATGATTAGTGATGTTAAGCATATTGTCACTTGTTGGCCATTTATATATCTTCTTTTGAAAAAAATATGTCTTTTACCAACTTTTTTATGGGCTTATTTCTTTTATTCTTGCTGATTTATTTGAGATCTTTGTAGATTCTGGATATTAGTCCTTAGATGTATAGTGTATGACTATTTTCTCCCATTTTGCAGGTTTTCTGCTTATTCTGTTGATTATTTCCTTTGCTGTGCAAAAATTTTTACTTTAATTAAGTCTCATTTACTTACTTTTGTTGTTGCCATATTTGCTTACGCAGTCTTGGTCACAAAGTCTTTGATTAGGCCAATGCTCAGGAGACTTTTGCTTGCATTTTCTTCTAGAATTTTTATGGTTTCAGGTCTTATTATTAAGTCTTTAATCCATTTCAAGTTAATTTTTGTATATGGTGAGAGATAGGGATACAGTTTCATTCTTCTGCATGTGGCTATCCAATTTTCCCAGCCCCACTTGTTGAATAGGGTGTTCTTTACCCATTGTATTGTTTTGTCTGCTTAGTGGAAAATTAATTGGTTGAAGTTATATGGCTTTATTTCTGGGTTCTGTATTCTGTTCTATTGGTCTGTGTGTCTAATTTCATACCAGTATGATGCTATTTTTGTTACCATAGCTTTATATTTAATAGCATAATCCAATGTCAAGTAATGTGATATCTCCAGATTTGTTCTTTATGCACAGGATAGTTTTGGATATCAGGGCTCTTTTTTGATTCCATATGAAATTTAGGATTATTTTTTCTATACTGTGAAAAATGCTGCTGATATTTTGATGGGCATTGTTTGAATATGTAAATTACTTTGGGCAGTATGGACATTTTAACAATGTTGTTTCTTCCAATCCATGAGGTTGGGATGTTTTTCCATTTGTTTGTGTCATCTAGAATTTCTTTCATTAGTGTTTTGTAATTCTCCTTGTAGAGATATTTCACTTACTTGGTTAAGTATATTCTTAGGTATTTCATTTTTTTTTGCAACTGTTATAAATGATATTGAGTTTTTGATTTAATTCTCAGTGTAACTGTTATTAGTATATTGAAATGCTACTGATTTGTGGACATTAATTTTGGAACCTAAGACCTTACTGAATTTATTTATCAATTCTAGGACTCTTTTGGTGGAGTCTTTAGGGTTTTCTAGATATAAGATCATAACATTGGCAAACAGGGATAGTTTGACCTTATCTGTCCTGATCTGCAGGCACTTTATTTCTTTCTCTTGTCTGATGGCTCTAGCTAGGACCTCCAGTACTACATCAAATAGAAATGGTGACAGTGAGCATCCCTGTCTTTTCCAGTTCTTAGGGGTAATACTTTCAAATTTTCTCAATTCGGTATGATGTTGGCTATGGGTTTGCCATATATGGTTTTTATCATTTTGATGTATGTTCCTTCTCCGCCTACTTTGTTGAAGTTTTTCATCATAAAGAGGTTTTATTGAATGCTTTCCTTCATCTATTGAGACAATCATATAGTTTTTGTTTTTACTTTTGTTTATGTGGTGAATCACACTTATTGAGTTGCATATGTTGAACTATTCTTGCATCTATGGGTTGAAACCTACTTGATTGTGGTTAATTATCTTTTTCATTGTGCTGTTGGATTCAGTTTGCTAGTATTTTGTTGAGAATTTGTGCATCTGTGTTCATGTGGGATATTGGTCTGTATTTTTCTTTTTTGTTGTTATTGTGTCCTTTCTCGGCTTTGGTACTAGAGTAATATTGGCTTTGTAGAATGAGTTGGGGAGATTCTCTTTCTCAATTTATGGAACAGTGTGAATAGGATAGGTGTCAATACTTTGTAAATCTGGAAGAATTCTGCTGTGAATCCATCTGGTCCTAGGCTTTTTATCATTGGGAGATTTTTATTACTCTTTCAATCTCACTAACCATTATTGGTCTTTCAGGATTTCCATTTCTTCCTATTTCAGGCTAAAGAGGTCATGTGTTTTCAAAAGTGTAGCCATGTCCTCTAAATTTTCTAGTTTGTGTGCGTAGAGGTTTTCATAGTAGTCTTGGCGAATGTTTTGTATTTCTGTGTTGTCAGTTATAATATCTCCTTTTTCATTTCAAATTGAGCTTATTTGAATCCTTTCTCTTCTATACCTGGTTAATTTAGTGAGTGTTCCATCAATTTTGTTTATCTTTTCAAAGAACCAACTTTTCATTTCATTGATCCTTTGTGTTGTATTTTTTTCAGTTCAATTTCATTTAGTTCTGCTCTGAGCTTTGTTATTTCTTTTCTTCTTTTGGCTTTACTTTTGGCTTGTTCTTTTTGTAGTTTCTTGAGGGGTGACAAAGTTGTTAACTTGTTTCTTGGAGACAACATAATTTGGGTTGTGTTTTTATTCATTCCACCAACTTATATCTTTTAAATGAGGCATTTAGACTGTTTACATTCAATGTTAATATCGATATGTTAGGCACTGTAGCAGTCATCATGTTGATTTCTATCTAGTCGCTCTGTTTTTTCCCTGGAAGTGCCACCCAGGGAGCAGTGGCAGTGGTTGCACTACCCAGACAGCGGCTAGTGCTAGAGGCTGTGGGCCCATCCTCTGCCTAGTATCCATGACAGCAGTGGTTGGTTAGGGCTACCTTAGTAGTGGCAGCAGGTGCCAGGGCTGTGGGAACTTATTCTGCTTGGATTCCCTGGTGGTGCCAGGGGTGATAGGGAGGCAGCAGCAATGGAATCGATCCCCTTGAAGATGCAGCACTCTGGGACTGGGACCTCAAAACGGGGTCAGCTGCAGCATTCAGTGTTCAGAAGCTAGCAGAATCCTACTGTGCCTTCTCTCTGGAGCAATGCCACTGCATAATGTCAAGGCAGCACTCTGTGTCAGTCTAGAAGCCTACAGTGGTGGAGAGGCCTGCCTGCAGCTCAGGTTACAATGTCTATGAGGGAACTGTGAAGCCCTGGGGTTCTCTCCTCTGTCCCTTTCCCATATGCAGGCACCTTCCCCAGGTACCTTCTATCCCATTGAGTTAGTCACCTCACTTCCCTGTCCTTCATTGTGGATGCCTCCTGCCATCTCTGTTGATTCACAATGCTGTCTCTTAGACAACCTATCTGAAGGTGGATATCTTCTCCCTACTTTTGATCTTCTCTGTGAGGGCAGCATGTGCAAACTGCTTCTAATCTGCCATCTTGGCCCCAATCTATTTTTCTTTTTTCTAGAACATGCTGCATCATACCTCCATTTCTCTGCTTTATCTAGCTATTTCTATATCTCTTTTGATTACAGCTTGAACATAATCTCTCCAAAAGTCTTCTTAGACTTCTTAAATCTGAAATATCAATTAAAGAATTGTGATTGCTTCTCGGCCTTTTGGCTAAGATCAAGTGAAGAATTGTGTCCCCATAATAATTTTACCAACTCTATCATTGACATAATTGCTATACTCCCTGTTACACAGGGACATTGAATTTTCTAGACAATATATATTTTTAAGTTGTCATCTAGAAAATTTATAACTTTCCTAGATCTTGGAGACCTCTGAGAATTTACCTGTGAATATTCAGGAGACAATAGGCTGTATTTTGAGAGGAAAAATAATTCATCTATTTAATGCTTATATACAATTATAAGTAGCCTTATATTTCACAGGAAAGGGCCTAGATTTTAATTAGCAGACTTTGTGAAAATATCAAGTAAATTTAAGCAAGAATAGGTTATAATCAGGTTTTATACAAAGGAATTCCTCTGAGAGTGCCATGGAGAATGAATTGGGGATTGGGAGGCAAGATGACAATACCAGAAGCACAGTGTCCGATAGACAAGGGATGATAAGTTCCTAAATAAGGACATAGTAAGGATAAATAAGAAATAACAAAGAAAAAAACTTAGGAGGTAAAAATGTTAAGGAATTGATAATCACATGTGAGAAGTGGGAGAGAAAAAGCAAGAGTCAAAACTGACAAGTTTCTCAATTACACTGACAAGCTAAAGAATTCCTACACAAGACTGATTATTGTTCCATATGTATGAGTGTGTGGCACAGACTGAGCTTTAGAAAAAAGATTTTCCTCTTATATTATGAAATGACACCTATTATAATTTTTCCAGATCTTTTTATGATTTTAGCTATTTTTAAATTATTTTTCCTCTTTTTTTCAATTGTAATTCTTTTTGTTTGAATTAGAAACATTGAAGTTAGAGATTATATAAATTTGTTGACTAAAGAAGAGATTACAAAATATATGGAATATGAGGTTTTTGCCATTTTTAAAAATTTATTGTCATTATTATGGATACTAATACTCACTTCTATTGAAAAATATAGAGGTTGCTAAATAGATTTATCTATTATGTCTATAAATACATTATGCATGATACCTATAAATGAAAGTTAAATAAAATTAATTCTAGGCTGGGTGTGGTGGCTCACACCCATAATCCTAGCACTCTGGGAGGCCGAGGTGGGAGGCTTGCTTGAGCTCAGGAGTTTGAGACCAGCCTGAGAAAGAGATCCCATCTCTACTAAAATTAGAAGAAAAAAAAAATTAGCCAGACAACTAAAAATAGAAAAAGTTAGCCAGGCATGGTGGTGCATGCCTGTAGTCTCAGCTACTCGGGAAGCTGAGGCAGTAGGATTGCTTGAGCCCATGAGTTTGAGGTTGCTGTGAGCTAGGCTGATGCCATGGCACTCTAGCCTGGGCAAAAGAGTGAAAATCTGTCTCAAAAAAAAAAAAAAGAAAAGAAATGGGAAATATATTTATTTTAAATAAGAAGTACCTTGAAAAAATAGAGGCATTTGAGAAACAAAAGACAAAATAAATGATAAAGTAAAAATTACAATAAATTATATGATGCCATCTCTTTCATTTTTATAACTATAATTGTTTTCTTTTCTCTCAAATTTCAAATGTCTTTATAAGGAACATAGAAATGGATTTTGATATTCTATGATTCTTTAATACAGAAATTTCCTCCAAGATTGTTTAAAGCAATTAGTCACCATGACAAGACACACTGGCTGATGAAAAGCCGGAGAGACAAGGAAGCTGCCACTGTAGGAATTATAATTGCATTTCTGGAGACACAGTCCTCAAAATTTATATGAAATCAAGTAGTAATAACTATCAAAAGTGAATATTCTTAAATGAATATCCTAGTGAAAATGTAGAACAGTTTTGGTATTATATAAAGACCATTCCAACTCTATTGTCTAAATACAAGTTGTTTGCCCCCAAATTCTTCCTTTAATTATCTTTTAAGGCTGTGCATCTGTCATCGTCCAGTACTCAACTCGAAAGTTACGTCTGCAGAAAGAGTTTCCCTGAACACATTGTCTAAAGTAATAGCCCATGCCTGCCCCACCTCCAGGACTTTATCTCATTAAGCTCTTTATTTTCTTCATGGTGTTCTTCACTTCAGAAGTTATCAAATATAATCATATGTAGAAAAGTTTAATGTCAGTCTCTCTCAATTGGGAAGGGGCCTGTGGATGCAGGTACATTCTCTGCCTTATTTATTGCTGTGAACTCAGGGCTCACAACAGGGCCTCACTTGTGACAGGAGCTCAAAAAATGGTTATACAAAGACACTAATTAATGAAATGTGTTATTAGAGAATAGCCTTGAAAAATATCATAGGCTATCTTTCTTAGATTGCATAAATCAGGAATAATTGATATAAATGTAACTTTCGGCATTACAATTGCACATTATATGTGAAAAATGTTAGCCCTACCAACCAAACTATGCTCAAGGGTAATTTTTCAGAAATTTGATCTTTTCTTCACCTCTTGATCTTTGACTTCTGACCCATTTTCAAAATAATCTGTCAATTTTTCTTACTCTTTGACTTTACATCTTACTCATTAGTTTCTGGTGCTGGTTGTTATAAAATAGTTTCTGAAAATATAATTAGTACATGATGTTTGTTACAATCCTATTTTTGATCCCAGTATAAAAGCACATTAAATACCCAGCATCTAGTAAGGCACAACCTGCCCTCTTCAAATTTAGCTTAAATATATGCTATTCTTTCCTAGAACTGTCATGGGACTTTTAGTAGTCTATCTGTGTAAATATGTGAGTAGGACTACAGTTAACAGGTAGTCCAAGGTCAATTAGAATAGTCTGTTAATACTTGGCAATTTCACTGTCATTATAATGTTTTTGCTGTGTGTATGTGTGTGTACAAGAAGATGCCAGATAAGATACAAATATTATTACAAGAACCTTCTTGATGCATCATACTTTGACTGACGACAGAGGGGCAAGAGAGAGCAAAAGGGGGCTAGACTTGACTTTTTATAACTGCACCAAGCTCACCCATAAGTGTAGTGTCTTCAAGGTCTAATCACCTCTTGAGGGTCTCCCTTCTTAATACTGTTACAATAGCATTACATTTCAACATAAATTTTGGAGAGGACAAGCATTCAAAGCATAGCAATAGCAAATCTGGAAAAAAAAAGAATCTTCATTCCTAACATATAAAAATAGATCCAGATAGATCATAAATCTAAATATAAAAGCTACAACAATACATATCCTAGAAAAAATAGAAGAATATCTTCTTATTCTTAGGGAAGACAAATATATCTTTAACATCACACAAAATGGACTATCTATAATGGAACCTACCTATTGATAATTTGACTATATTAAAATTAAGGACTTCAATTCATCAAAAGACACATTAAGAGATGATGTTTAGAGTAGAACATATTTGTACTACATATATATGACAAATAACTACAATGAAGAATATATAAATAACTCCTACAGATCAATTATAAAATGTCAGACAACTCTGACATTCAAAAATGAAAAATAAATGAGCAAAAAATTGAACATGCAATTCTTTATAGAGGATATTCTAAAAAAGTGCATGAAAAGGTTATGAATCTGTATAGTTACTATGGAAAGTATAAAATAAAACAATAAAATATTAAAAATATCTACACAAATGGCAAAAAATTAAAATAATAAAAAAACAAGTGTTAATGAGTTAAGGAACAACTTTAATTCTCAATAACTATTTGTAAAACCATGCAAAGTGATGGTTAGTTGGTGCACTTTTTAAAATGTTATGACAGTACCTGCTAAAACAGAACCTATGTATTTATTATGAATAACAAATGGGGACAGAAAAGGTCAAATTATCACTCTTTGCTGACGATATGATCTCATATCTAGAAAACCCCAAAGATTCTACCATTAGACTACTGGAATTGATAAACAAATTCAACAAAGTCTCAGCTTACAAAATCAATGTACAGAAATCAGTAGCATTCCTATAGGCCAGCAACAGTCAAACTGAGAACCAAATCAAAGACTTAATACCCTTCACAATAACAATAAAGAAAACAAAATACCTAGGAATATATTTAACTAAGGAGGTAAAAGACCTTTACAGGGAGAACTATGAAACACTAATGAAGGAAATACCAGAGGATGTAAACAGCTGGAAAACCATACCATGCTCATGGGTTGGCAGAATCAACATTGTTAAAATGTCTATACTACCTAAGTGATCTACAGATTCAATGCAATCCCTATAAAATATCAAAATGATTTTTACATATCTAGAAAAAATAATTCTATGCTTCTTATGGAGCCAGAGAAGACCCTTATAGTAAAAGAAATCTTAAGCAAAAAGAACAAATTGGGAAACAACAATTTACCAGACTTTAAGCTATACTACAAGGTTATAGTAACTAGAACAGCATGGTATTATCACAAGAACAGAGACATAGACCAATGGAACAGAACTCAGAACCCAGATATAAAACCATTATCATATAGCCATCTAATCTTGTAAAAAGCAGATAAAAACATACATTAGGGAAAATAATACTTATTCAATAAATGGAGCTCAGAAAACTGGAGACAAGGACACTAACACACTGCTAGTGGGACTGCAAACTAGTACAACCTCTGTGGAAGGTAATATGGAGATACATCAAAGAACTACAAGTAGAACTACCATTTGATACAGAATCCCATTACTGGGCATCAACCCAAAGGAAAAAAAAGACATTCTATAAAAAAGACATCTGCACCAGAATGTTTATAGCAGCACAATTCACAATTACAGAGATGTGGAAACAACCTAAGTGCCCATCAATACATGAGTGGATTAAGAAAATGTGGCATAGGTATCCCATGGAGTTCTACTCAGCCACAAAACACAACAGTGGTACAGCACCCCTTGTATTATCCTGGATAGACCTGGAGTGAGTTCTACTAAGTGAAGTATCACAAGAATGGAAAAACAAGCACCACATGTACTCACCATCAGATTGGTCTTAACTGACCAACACTTAAGTACACATATAGTAATAACATTCATCAGCTGTCAGACAGACGGGAGAGGGCAGGAAGGGATTGATATATACACACCTAATGGGTGTGGTGCACACTGTCTGGGGGATGGAGCCTGAAGCTCTGACTTGGGCAGGGTAAAGTCAATATATATAATGTAAACATTTGTACCTCTCTAATATTCTGATATAAAAAATATTTTAAAAGATTAGAAAAGAAATCCTATTCATTCATTTATATGTAATTATGTGCCATATTTAATGGATATTTTAATGTTTAACTTTATTTATATAATGTTTAACTTTAACTCAGTTAAGTCAAACATTACATCAACATTTTGCAAAACATCAAAATCCGAGTTGTTGAAAGTAATATTGAAAACATAAAATAATACTTGAATTATGGCATTACTAAAGCAATACCAGAAGCCTTATACATTTGTGCCATTCAGCTACTTTGTTTATCATATTTCTGATGTACCTAAGCATATATGCTCCTTAATATGCCTACAGAAAATGATTTCTGAGCATATTCTTAGTACCATGCCATGATCTAAAGGCACTTGTAAAGTATGAAAGTTTTATCCTAAAAGTTTTCATAAAATAAGATTTAACTAAAAGTTCTTTCCCATCTCAATTCTCTATAATTTATTTATTTTATTGCAGAGTACTCATCAAGAGGAAAAGTCTAGTTATTTTCATCACTAAATGTAAACCAGATGCATGTGATTCCATACATTTCCAATAATAGTTGAGATTCCAGAAATAAAAAATGAAGGCTAAGACTGGAATACAAAATGCACACATTTTCTTCTCCTTTTAACAGCAATCTGAAGTTCTTTTGTTTTTACAACAGTTACTGATCACGGAGTTACAGCATTTGAAATGAATGTGATTTAATTCTAATTCTAATTCTAATTAATCATTTGCCTTTTTACAAATGCAGTGTAGTAGCCCTACATTAACCTCAGAGTTTCTATTTTGTAATTGAAATCACTTTTTTGTAGTCTCAGAATTGAGCACAAATATAACTTTCTTAACTTCATTTAGTTACAATCCCATAAAAACAGCTAATAGAAAGTGTTCCATGTTCTTTCACGAAAAGGTCAGTAGTAAGAGAGAAATCTCAGGAAGGGGTATAAAGGTGTGTCCCCTTGCCCTATTTATGGTTTTCAACTATCTGAGTTCTGAATGTCATGTACAATTCTAAAAAATGTAGGCATATAATTGAAAAATTATTTGTTCTTGTAACAGGCATTTTAAATTTTTAAAAATCTTATTTATTAAAATAACAAGAATCCTAAAAGTTCTAAAAATGGCAATATAACAATAAATATCATATACTTTGATTATATACAGAAAAATATTAATCTACTTCATGAGTAAGAATAAAGAACACAAATAATATGAAAATTCCTTTGATTATTGTCAATATTTACTATTAAGATGAATTTTAATAGAATGTCTAACAGATACAAGTATATTGCATACTACTGCATAATTATATTTGTAGAATATGGCTTGTGTCTTCCAGAATAAGATAGTCAATCACTTTATTATTAGCTGTTTTTATGGGATTGTAACTAAATGAAGTTAAGAAAGTTATATTTGTGCTCAATTCTGAGACTACAAAAAAATGATTTCAATTACAAAATAGAAACTCTGAGGTTAATGTAGGGCTACTACACTGCATTTGTAAAAAGGCAAATCTGAATAAAAGTGAAGTCATTAAAGAAGTGTTTCTTCATGGATTATGTACTCAGTCTTTCTCAGTTGAAGACTAGTAGTATATCAGATTAAAACAATTCTCTTAATTATTGTATGTCAAATATGTACTATAGAAGCTGAATAATATAATTTGTTGGCATTTTATTGATTGACTGTAAACAAGAAGAGCTGAAAAATCCACTTATTAAATGAGAAGTGGGATAATCTTTAAAGTTAAGAAGAAGAGAAAAAATTTCTAAAGGTGATGCTCATGAGTTTGGTAGCTCCCATTTGAAATTTATTTTTTCTTGTTTTTTTTTT
>VBSM01002616.1:11517173-11530115 GCA_008086735.1 Cheirogaleus medius | reverse complement strand
CCATATAATTGTGCAGCTTAAGAATTAATCTTAGGAGAAGGAATATGTGCCCAGACCAGAGCCGCGTAAGAGTCATACGTTTTGGCTTAGGTTCACCTAACAAACAGGGTTGCTGCTTGAAGGCATAACAAAGAGTTTGAGCTTCTGCAAGTAAGCAAATGTTTCCCAGCCCCACAGCCCTGGGGGTTTGGATGCCACTTGATAAACATCTTGCCCTTATGGGTACTGCCTGAGCCCATGAGATGGCTGGTTAGCCAGGGATGGGTAAGATCCCTCAAGGAGGGACAACCTAAGACTGGCACAGCGGCAGGGGTCTAGGCCGAAAGGGATGGGAACGGAAAGTTTTCCTTTGTGGCTGCATTGCTTATCTGTGCTTAGCTCAAACTCTGGCTTATGGCTGTCGCCTTAAGCAACTGCATTAAGACCCCAAGTCATGGGACATCTGTGTCCTTAGGCTACGTGTTCCAGAATTTATGGCCATTGCTGCAATGCCTGGGTGGTCACATATAAGGAAGTAACTTTGATTTTTAGTGTATAAAAATAAAATGACTGGTGCATACAGCTCTGCAGTCTTGTACCGTCTTTATGTGTGTCCGTGTCTTTCTTTGTGTGTTTCTTTGTGTTTTGGATTCATCCCCTGTCCTGCAAATGGGTCACGACATTGAATAGGGACACTAGTGATAGACGTGGTACTGGTATCAGTGTCTGTATCACATAAGGAATATTGATGGGCCTCCATATATTGCTCATATCTGTCAGACCAGCAGAGAGAGCCTAACCACACAAGGAAGAAAATGGTGATCCTTTAGCATTTCAGCACTGGTTTTGAACCATAAAGAAGTAAATGGAGAATATGAGCCAATGACTTGCTTCAGTGTTACTACCATGTACCATGACTGTGGTTCTGTGCCTGCCAAAATACATGGCACTCTGCTAATTTACTCACAGACCTTATCTACAAGTACCAGTTTAATGCAAAGTCTATGGAAACTGAAAATTATGATTTTCTGATTATTTCTTATATTAATTTTCCCACATCATGCATCATCCAGAGTCTGAATTAGCTAGTTAAATAAATCATTTAATACATGTTACTAACAAAACCAGTGTAAAGTGGTTCTTTATTCATTAATGAGTCTCCAAAAATAAAATGTAAGGCTTGAATTTCTATGCCCAGAGGTGATTTTTTAAAGCATTATTAAGCCATTGTAAGATCTCTAAATTACCCAGACCCCACTGCATGAAGGAACATTTTTCGACTAGATATCTTTTAGTTCTAGCTGCCTTTTTTTTCTCAGTTATTTGCACTCATAATAGCCCTAAATTGTTTTGTATTAAAATGCTAAACTTGGTTTCTACTCAACACTGCTTTAGAAATAAAATATCTTTCACAAATGTGAGGCAAAAATAAGTCCTAGAAATCTCTAACAGTGTATAAATATTTTCTCCTGTTTAACGGAGATACTCCCCAAAATGACAGCTGTAAATAGATACACATTCTAGGTATGAATATTTTTGTCTCCCACTTATAAGTAATTTCTTCCCACAGGAGAGATGTAGGAGGGTTTTTATATATCTTCAATCTTAATTATTTTTTCTAACGTTTGACCTAAAGTGCATGAACAAATTAAAGCTGACAGAAATTTCTGTGACTTTTTAAAATTTTTTTAAGTTTAATTTTATCAGAATTTATCCCTGTAAAAATTATAAAATAAACTCAAGTCTCTGCTCTCCTCACTCCGCACACCCCACCATGCTCTCCTCTCCCTCTCTCAATCAATAGTAATTGACCCACATGCCTCTTAGGAACCAAATATCCTTTTATAATGGTCTTTCAGTGCTTTCGTTAAGAATATCATTTACAACCAAGGTTAATCTAATGCTAGCTGATGTTCAAGTCAGTATACTTAGGGATATCTGTGTCTTTGAAACAGTCTTAGAATCTTATAACAGAGATAATTATTGTGAATAATTTGGCCAAATTGTAATTTGGTTTTCAGTGTTGGTTCAAAATGTAAGCTGTAAAAACCAAATTTACTTAATTTAATGCACGTATATGGTTATATCTTGATAAGCGGCAAACAGATTGTAAAGATTAAATAACAATTTTTATGCATAAGAATTTGCCTTAATTCATTTGACAGATTTTTTAGTGTATACATAGAATATGTTGACTGATAATGTTCATTCTGTATTTATGTAAAAGCTAAGATCCAGCAAAAACAGTCTCCTACTCATTCTCTGTGAGTATATATAAATACTTTCTTAAATGTTATTTTAAAATGAGAATTTCTCTATAGTTATCAACTAAAAGAATTTTATTAACCTATCCTTAGCACAAAAATAAAATCAGTATCAAAGGACAAAGTAAATATAAAACTATAATAGGAAAAGTTCTGCTTTGTCAGATGGTAACTTCCAACTTTCTATCCGTTACAAATCTTGCAAGAGACTAATTCTGAAACTTTTAGGTCAGAATTTCCTTAGTGCTTCTAGATCCATGTCTAATTTTCTTTTCCTTAAAGGAAATCTCAGATGTGTCATGCAGTTTCATCTTTCTTCATTTATATTTCATACTTTCCATGAACACATTTCCTATCTTTTAGAAGAGAGTTACAGGACAATACAGAAGAAATTTAGTTTATTCTCCCCCAAGACAATAACCAATGGGTGCAAATAGATCTATAGCCAACAGAAATATGTTACATTATTTTGGGGTCAGTGTTGATTATGCAAAATATTGTGGGGTTTTTTTCTGGACTTTCAAGAAGTATTTTAAAATATGTATTCAGCAATCGTTTGATGATGGTCATAAAAGATAATATAAGATGATGATATCAGATAACAGAGCAAGTAGATCTTTTCGGGATGGGTCTCAAAAATGATACCAGTTCTTCTAGTATTCTATAGATTGAAATAGAAAGCAAAGTAATAAATTCTTTACTTAAAGTACTCTGCAACAAAAACCTTGAGGACAATAAACAACAAGAAGGGAAGACTGTTAATGAAGATCTATGAGATAAGCATCAAATATTTAGCAATGATTAAGAGCTGTTGGGAGTATCTTTTCCAGTTTGGGACACTGCAATTAAGGAAAAACACAGAGAACTTAGAAAGGCTTTTGGGAACAATGGCAAAGACAAAAATATAAAATACAATACACAAATAAAAATATCAGTATGACTTAAATGGAAGAGGAAAGATTGCAATAAAATGTATCAATAATATGGGCAAAAGCATTTTTACACAATCCTGATGGGAATGTGAATTGATACAGCCATCTGGGAAAATAGTCTGGCAGTACCAATTAAAATTTAAAAAGCAAATTTTGTAATTTGTGGACTGAGCTCTAACACTAACAATTCCAAAGATAAATTTAGGTGTGGGTGTGATATACATATTTAATTAAGATAAATAAAAATGATATAATTATATATACAAAAGTTGTAATTCAACCTGCATATTTATACAGATGCATTGCTAATCTATGGGCTAAGGATCAGTAATAAAATCCCTATCTCTATTTAGTTTACAATTCTAGTAAAAAAAGATAGATAAAAAATCAAAGAACTAGAATATTATATATACATATATAAACATTATTTTAGATCATCATAAGGGCTATGAGGATAAAAATATAAAAGGAAAAGGGGATAACAAGTTCAGGGTCATTGGTGGTAGTGAGTGAGAGATTGTAAATAATGTGGTCATGGAAGGAAGAGTTTGCAGAAACCTGAAGAAGGTTGTGATAGGCTAAAAAACAACATACACACACCCCCAAGATATATGTCCTAATCCATGAAAACCATGAATGCTGTGTTACATGGCAAAAAGAAAGAAAGGAAGGAAAATAACATCTTTGCAGATGTGATTAAATGAGAGATTTTGAGACAGTGATATTGTCCTGGACTATCGAGGTGGCCCTTAAGTGATAAATGTAATCATGGATGTTTTTTAAGAGGAGGTAAGAGATATTTTATTCACAAACAGAAGAGAAGAAAGCAATATAACCACAAAGGCAGAGACTGGGTAACATAGCCACAAGCCAAACAATGCCAGCAGCCACCCAAAGCTAGAAAAGGCAAGGAACAAATCCCCCTCTCCCACCCCAAGAACCTCCAAAGGGAGTACAGTCCTGCACACTTGGATTTTGACCCAGTGATACTAGTTTCAGACTTCTGGCCTTAAGAACTATGAGAAAATAAATTTGCATTGTTAAACCACTACATTTGTGATAATTTGTTAGAGCAGCCATGAGGAACTAGTCCAGGGTAAGGATGCAAGTAATGCAAAACTGGAGGAAGAGCTGATCTGGAGGGGAAATATCAGGAGCTATTATGGCCTTTTGGACATGTTAAGTTTTAATTTTACTAGTCATCCAAGTGAGGATGTGAAGGAGATAGTCAGGAGTCAGGTGAGAGTTCTGGGCTGTCTAGATAAATTTGGAAATTATTGGCAGGTAGGTTGTAGTTAAGCCATGGGACTGGCTAAGGGAAGTAGCCAGGGAAAAAAAGGTAAAAGGACTGATCTCTGGACCCCTCCAGCATTACTGAGTAGAGATATGTGAAGGAGACAGGAAAAAAGGGTAAGAAAAGAGTTGTCTTAATGGTGAGAAGAAAGGCGGCCTGGAGGTCAGTGAAGAAAGTGTTTCAGGGAGGACCACATGATGACCAACTTTATCAAAAGCTATGGACAGGGTAAGATGAGAACTGTGGGATGATTTTGCTTTTAGCCACAACAAGATCATTGTTAAACTTTTTAAGAATAGTTTCAGTGGGAGGATTGGAACGAATGTCTGATTGAACTAGATTCAAGAGAAATAAGATGAAAGAAAGAGAAGATTTAAAAACATAGCCAAAAAATATGAATGTCATTAAAAAATCACATGGAATTCCTTTTAGTTACTAAATTTAATTACAAATGAAAATAAGACTAAGAGTAATCACATATGGTGATATCATGTACAAATAAAATTGGTCATGCAATTATTTGCCCAGAAAGTCTTTAAAAGAAATGAGACATGTTAGAAATTCATTATGTATTAGTCATAATGTTTTCTTTATTTCCCATATAATCACACTATACTGTATTTAGTTGGGATTGATATAGTGAAATAATATTAGTGATGCTACTATATAGGTCACTTAGCCTATCCTCACAGGAATATGTGTGGATTTTATACCATAAATGTGTATATTATACTTATTTACATTTATAAATTTATCTTGATGGTTTCTCCTTTGTCTTCTTTACATCATATTTGTAGTTAATATTTAGATAAAAGTCAGAAAATTATAAACTCAATGAAGTAGAAATCATATTTATCTCACCATAACATCCCTACTGTGCAGAACAGCGTCAGTGAATGTGGTAAGTGTTCAATAAATGCTTATTGGATGAAAGAAAAGTCAAGTCAGTTAAAAACACTTTCAACTCATCTTTGACCTGAAATATCAGATTCTCAGATTCCTTACCTTCAAAGGAAACATAATTCTACTCACCTCACAAGACTAATGTGAAGTATAAGGAGAAAACAATGAGAAAATATTCTACCATTAGAAAACTATTCAAATATATTATTCTGAAAAGAGCAGAAGAAGAGGAAAACTTCCTAAGAAGTACCTTCATACCAGCCAGGGCTGTGTATTATTCCACCTGTTTCCTTCAACCCTTCTACAATTTCTTCTTCAAATATGTTATTGAAACCTCAGTAGCCTTTTATAATCTACTGTCCCCCAGAACACGAACCCCATTCATTTTGTTTTTGTGGGCTTATTTCATTAGATCTCATTGTATCACTGGAATCTTAGGAAGGATTTCAGACAAATTCATATTCCTAGAGTATCAACCTGTCTTTGAGGTCCCACAAACTTTAGATATTATTGAGTTACAGATTGCGTATCCTCACCTTTGCCATCCTATGTTCTATGAATCTGGTTTTACCTTCATGAAAAAACAAAAGCAAAAACAAAAAAAAAAAACCCACTGTTTTCTTCAATTAGTTACTTTATTTCCTCATGGTCTTATGCTTGTCACATAGCCATATTCTTATTGACACCATACATGCTAACTCTAAAGTGATCTGAAATGATAGTTACATAAATAATATCCAGCACAATTTTGGCCCTTAGTAAATATTTAATAAATGATTGTTGAATAAATAAATGCATGCATAAATGGATTTGTCCCCACAACATACTTTTACAGTTGGTAAAGATATTGCTATGGACATTTTGTAAATGATTTACCAGAGAGGCACAGGCTAATTGTGTACCAGAGTAAGGTAATACTGAAATTTATATTCAAGAACCCCAGCCCAGTCTTCCTCACTGAACCAGATGGAATGGTGATGACCTCTGGAGATATAGAAATACATGTCTAAAAGCTTGAATTACTTAGAGACTTAGCTTTCCACATGCCTAATGGAAATTGTCTCATTTGCACGGAAAATTTAAGTCAAGTCCATGCGTTACAGTTATTAGTGAATTTTAAGACATAGTAATGCTATATCCCAAGGGCGACACCTATTCTGAAGCTGCCTTATTATTGCTTTACTTATGACAAGAAGTTAGCAATGAAGAACAAGTTGCTGTGTACAATGTCTCATTCCTTGATAGCTGAGGATATTAATTCATGAGCTGCAGGCAAGTACATTGATCTTTCTAGCCAGCCAGAAATAAAATGTCATGTAGAGCAACTACTTTTTCATTGCTATTCCAGCACAGTTTTATCCCCTCCCTTGAGATTTTTTTTCTCACATTAAGAATAAAAATAGACCCACTCTTTTCTAAGGAAAGATGGCAAATACTTACCATAGGTTTGGAGGTACTCACTCTCATTAGTGTCCTGTTTGATGAACACCGCAATATGCCTCAAGTAATAAAAATATACCGTAGTAACCAGCTCATAGGAAGCAAAGCTCTTTTCATCTCCTTCTGCATTAAATTAACGTCTCCTCATATTGACCCCAAAGAGATCAAGGCTGGGTCTGGGCAGACGCTCAGTCATGCATGTGGTGGAAAATATGGATGAAAGGGCAAAACACACGAGACCTTTCTACAAATCTTTTGAGCAAAATTCCTTAATAAAAGACCAGTAAATTAACATGCCACCTGAATTTCCTGCCAAAATTATATCTATTTCAACAGAGACCCGCAGTATCTAGTATACATTATCCATATACAGTATGATAAATACACACCACACACATATGTACACACACAAGTGTATTTATTTTGACCACCAATATTCCACCATACCTGCCACATACAAAATGTTGTATTGAGCAACACAAAGGAGAAAAAGTTGAGCTAGAATGACATAATCCCAATCACTAAGAAAATCACCAATGACGTGAGAAGAAAAAGAAAAAATGCCAGTTAACACATGTATGCAAAATACATATGGGCATAAATAAAGGTGTAAATATGGAATATATACATTTGTTGAATATTCAACCCCAGAGCACTTGCCATGAGGCTTCCAAACCAAAAGTCATTGGATTTCAGGACATGGTGAATTAATATTGTAACTTAGCTTGAGAAAATAGCAAGTATTTTGAACTTTATTGCTTTAATAGCAATTTTTTTAATTGTATAGTTTTAAGTCAGAAAAATCTGGGATCCAGGCATCTCTTTGTTTTGCTACTTTGAGCAAGTATATGTCCCCACCTAAAGGTAGGTACGCTCATATAGAAGTTAATGAAAACCTAAACCTTCCCGATTTAAAGGGGTTTTGTGAAAATTAAATAAGATAATGTCTGTAAAATATATAATCTGAAACACATTCTCAATTTATATGGAAAGATAATGTAATGCCATTATTAGGAAATTAAATTATGGAGTCAGATAGAATAAGATATAAATTCTGACTTTGCCATCTTTTAGAATTTTTAATACATTCACCAAGTTATTTGTAAAATAGAATCAGAACACTCAATAATGCTTCCTCCTATGTATGTGAAAGCAGCTCTGTGTTTACTTTTTATTACAAAATGTTTCACAGATGTAGAAAAAATAATTCTATGCTTCATATGGAACCAGGGAAGACCCCGTATAGCCAAAGCAACCTTAAGCAAAAAGAACAAATTGGGAGGCATCAATCTACCAGACTTCAAGCTATACTACAAGGTTATAATTACCAAACAGCATGGTACTGGCACAAGAACAGAGACATTGACCAATGGAACAGACTGGAGAACCCAGGTATAAAACCATCCTCATATAGTCACCTAATCTTTGGCAAAGCAGACAAAAATATACACTGGGGAAAGAATCCTTATTCAATAAATGGTGCTAGGAAAATTAGATAGCTCCCAAACAACAAATGTTGGTGTGGATGCAGAGAGATAGGAACACTTATACACTGCTGATGAGACTGCAAATTAGTACAACCTCCATGGAAAGTAATATGGAGATAACTCAAAGAGCTACAGGTAGAACTACCATTTGATCCAGCAATCCCATTAGTGGGTATCTACTCAAAGGAACAAAAGACAATCTATAAAAAAGACAGACATCTGCACTAGAATGTTTATAGCAGCACAATTTACAATTGCAAAGAGGTGGAAACTACACAAGTGTCCATCGATAACATGAATGGTCTAATAAAACGTGGTATATTTATACCATGGAGTTCTACTCAGCCACAAAAAACAATGGTGATCTAGCACTTCTTTTATTTTCCTGGATGGAGCTGGAGCCCATTCTTCTTAGCGAAGTATCACAAGAATGGAAAAACTATGATCATATGTACTCACCATTAAAGTGGTACTAATTGATCAACACTAATGTGCACTTATGGAAATAACATTTATCAGGCATCAGGTAGGTGACCAGGGGGAGGAGGGAATGGGTAAATTCACAACTAACTGGTGCAGTGTGCCCTGTCTGGGGTGGAGCACGCTTATAGCTCTGACTACAGTGGTGCAAAGGCGATATATGTAACCAAAGCATTTGTACCCCCGTTATATCAACTATGGTAAATATATTGTAGAATAGATCTCTTAAACTTAAAAAAAAAGTTTCACATCCTCATATAATTACTCTTTTACTTTTCTATATCCACTAGCAGAATAAATTGTTCCTGTTTTCAAGTACTGTGTCTTACTTTGCAACACATACCCAGAGGCCATCATGTAGCAAGTGATCAGCAGATACGCACTGAATGAATCAATAGTTGAATTAATAGTATCTACTCATAAGTTTATTGTCTATGGAATGGCACTTAGAAAATAATTATAAAGAGTACTTATGATTTTTTTCCATATTTCAAATCCAAATCAATTTTGACGCACAAAACACAAAATGAATCCAACCTAGAAAATATTTTTTAAAATAAAGAAAAAAACACAAACACAAAACTTGTTTTGCCTTCTCAATCTATAAGGGTGACCTAGAAAGTGAAGAGAAATAGAATCCAAGAAATTTTTGACACAGACAGATCTAGGTACTGGATTCAAGGATACAAAAATAGTCCTACAAATTGGTTAATCTATTCTTATTGGCCCAACTCAAGGAATTGAAGTTTAGGCTTGTATAAAAGCAATAATTGAAAAACAGACAAGAATATGGTCAAATTATGTTTCATTCATTCTTTCAACAATCTTTCATTGAGTAACTTTTCTGTGTCAGACAACGTTCTAGAAAAAAAGAACAAAAAAATTGAGCTAACTACATACATGTACACATAAAAGTGATTAAGATGGTAAATTTTATGTTACATGTTCTTTTTACCACAATTAAAAAAGAAAATTTTAGGTAAACAGACATGGTTATTGCTCTGATGGAAATGTAGGATGACATGAATAAACATAAATAAGTAGAAATTAAAAGGAACAAACGAGAGTTTGTGATTAGTGACCAAGGCAGCTCTCATGAATTTTTTATTCTGGTTAAGGTGGTTAAGCAACACTTAACTAATAAATAGAAAATTTAAAATATGTGGCTTTCTAGGTCCTTAAGTGCGGCCTTTTGACTGAATACAAATTTTACAGAAGAAATCCTTTTATTAAAAGGGGTGCAGCAGAGAAAGATGAAGCTTTTCTTGCCTTCTTTGGTGCTTAAAATAAGAAGGCCATAGTTTCCCCACCCCTGAATAAAATTAAAACTATTTGGGGCTATAATCAGTGACTGAGTAGACATTTCAGGTTTGATGGTCAGGGAAGTCCTGTCTGAGAAGATAACATTTAAACTATAGTCTGAATGATAAAAAGTCCATAAGTCAGCAGAAATAGAATACCTATTAACTTCCTAAGATGGGAAAGATTTTAGTTTTCTTGAAAAATGAAATGAAGACCAATGAGGCTAGATAATTAAAAATAGGGGTAAGAGACAATACTGAATAATAAACTAGGACCCAAATCATGTAGGCCTTTGAAAGCCAGGGAAAGGAGGTTGAATTTGATTCTCAGAGTTAAATACAGGTAAATTATGAAGTTAAAAAATAAAGATTTAGTAGCATAAAGTCTCTGAGATTTTGCCAGGAAGGTAGAGTTATAGGAATAGAAGTCTCATTTGGAAGGCAGGAGCATGAAGAATAAAGCGACAAAGAGGACACAGGATGTATAGGTAACATTTGTAGGAAAATTTGACGTGGAACTGGAAATCTGAAATTGACTTATGTAATTTCTCTTCCCAGAAATAATCAGCTGCTTCACTGATGACGTGGAGAAGTTGTCATTTCTTCCAGAGTTTGCTTTTGTCAGGATAATTGTTTATAGAAAGATTGGGGGAAAAAATTGAGTGTTTTCTAATGAATAGAATGATAATAATAAAACAAATACAAATCAGCCAGAAAGAGGTTATGGATAATGAGAATTTGGTGATTTCAGTGGATTAAAGGCTTTGATGTTATGATAATAGATTACTGGAATAAATTAGTTCATAGGATGGAACACTCTAGCCAAAGTTTAGGGTTTTAAATTACTATTTAAATTCTGCTGTTTCTAAATCTTGACCATATTCAAGATTTAACTGTATAATGGGAAAGATGAGAAAAATTAGAATGGAAAGTGATTAAAATAGATGAAGGGAAGGAGCTAGAAGCTAAGATATCCATCTGAAGAGTGAAGTCAACAAAACCAATAAGATTAAGGGCTAGGATTATCTAAATGAGGAAAGATGATCAGAAGGTAAGTACTTTACAGCATTGAGTTGGAATTTTGGTTATATACATCATAATATCCAAATTGGGTTACATTTATCATGCTAAGTTTGAGTTCATTTATTGAAAGCTAGTAGCAAACATTAGGTAATATTTATGACTACACTAAGAAACTAATTAGAAATTGTAAGTAAATGTTATTACTAACATTATATGCAATTATTTCATTGCTATTTAGTGTTTATGAAAGTGTAATAGTTGTTACTGAATAAGAAAATCATTTAGAGCACTCCTACCCTTTCTCTTAGTTGTTGGGAAAGTTTAATTGGTAAGGAAAGATTAGCTAAACTAATAAATCAAAATTATTTTCACTGAACAAATTCCAGAGATTTTTTTTTTTTTTGTAACTTAAAACTAAGTCTTTCTTAGTCTGGAAGAACTATGTGTCCTTTAGTTGAGAGGTTACCCTGAGGCATCCTTAGAGAGGGAAATGAATGATAATTACTAGGTTATAACTTATGAATCGTGGCTTCATCCAATGATATCCTATCCTAGTTTAAAGGAGGATAGTTGATTCTTTTAGAATCAACCTATTAAGTGGCAGAATTTTAACTTGTTTGTGACATTATTTACCATGAAATTTCTCTCACTCCAAAGAAGACAGAGTTGAAAAGCATATTCAACAGTTCATATTCCCAAAAGGATATTAATGAAGTCTTTCTTTTTTCCCCCATCAAATATTAAGCGCTAAGGGAATCCAGAGGAACATACAGACAACGAGAGCAACATGAGAACAATGCATTTGAAGCCAAATGTAAATTCAAGTATCAGTCCCTCTACTTGCTATTTACAGTTATTTGCTTAAGACACTATGTTTTAGTTTCCTTTTCCTTTTCCATCCAATAATAATAATAATATTCTATCATCTTATAGGGAAATTAAGTGAATTACAATTCAGTATTACCCAATAATAATAATATTCTATCATCACAGGAAAATCAAAGTGAATTATAATCATTATATACAAAGAACTGATCACATGACCTGGCATATTATAAATGCTTAGTAAGTAGTAGCTATTGTTTTTATCAGTAATAACAAAACTTTGTGACATGGATATTGTTATGCAAATACTCCTAATTAGTATTCCTTACTACAAGGTTGGAGAAGGAGTCTAACCCAAGAGTTTATACTCCAGTTTAGGAAATACAACTTATCTCCATGTTTTACTGTATTGAAAGAACCCCCAGAAAACCCATTTTTATTTTTAAAAACCTATGTCTTCGAAATAATCTAAGAACTGTTTCACTTTATCAAAATTCCAAGTTAGCTATTACACTAAATAGGCCATTCCAGAATGTGTGTGCATATAAGGCAAACTATCAAAAATCAACCAGCTGATATGCACAGAGGTCAGTAAATCTTATTCCCCAAAATGAATACATAAAATTGCCCCAAATCACTTCAAAGCTCTGAATGTGGATGAAAGGAAATCAACAAGTTGAGAAGTATTTATTCATGAATAACTGTTAGAACTTTTGAAGAAAAAAGCTGGGAAATATCTTGTTTATTTTCTAATAATATCAGCTGGATTACATAAATAACAATGCATAAGGTACTGAGTTAATCTATTAATGGATCACTCTTCCAATGCTGAAACCTACTATCTAGACACACACACCACAGCATGTGGGCTTTCCCATAAATGTTCTTTGATGTTGTAATCTTGAAACTGGCCTTCAATAAAGGGCTGCAAGGTGAGAACTGTGGTAAGGGCCTAGCTAAAAATGTTAGAGCCGGATCACCCGTAGTCCCACCAGACAGAGAGACAGAGTCACC
>VBSM01002616.1:11490369-11514879 GCA_008086735.1 Cheirogaleus medius | reverse complement strand
AAAAAAAAAAAAGTTTGTTCTGGTTTTTTAGCTTCCAAGCAGATATTTTTATACAATAGGATACATTTTTAAAGAACTGTGAGGGAGTTATGTGCAAAAAATTCTGTTCATGTATAACAGGATTTGTGCTAATACCTCCTACACATTACTTTTAAAACATACCCCTCTCTGCTTTATAGATTGTTGTCTTGGGAGGGACTGTGACTTGGAAAGTGGATATTTATCGAACAAAATCTTGTTACCAACAAGAACAGCAACAAAAACCCAAAAAACCAAAAATTTTAAATAATAGAGAGGTAAACAAAGAAATATATATGCATATATATCTTATAGGTTGCTTTGAAAAAAAAAACAAACCTGAAAGTAAATAAAAATTTCAGGCTTCATGAGGTATCAAAACAATATTATTCACAATCCAATTTTCTGTTTACAGTTCCTGTTTTTTAAATACCTTCCTAATATTACACTGGAATGAGGTCTGATATATAGCATGTAAGAATACTGGTACAATGATAAGCTATCAGTGTGTGACCAAGAAAAGGAAGCTATTTATGCTAGTATATGCCCAGGCACTTCTTTTTACAAAATAATAATGATGTTAGGAACTACAGGATTTTTGTTGAAGAGGCTCTGGTCAAAAGCAAAGGACATTTGTTAGTTAAGTCCATGGAGGAGGCAGGAAGCGAATAAAGACAAACAAGAGGAAATGATTATTTGATTGTGGTGGAAAGACTAGAGCACATAAAGCCATGCAGATTAGCAAATCAAAGGTGGCAGCATTCCTTCTGAGCTGTAATTTCCTGGAACAAATAGGCATTAACCGGGTACCCTCAATTCACAATGCCTACTAATTGCCAGTGATAAAAATAAGTCTCTTGTTTTTAATCCCCAAACCTCCCACTATATTTTTGTGAATACCATTTGTGAATTTGCTCATTCTATTTACCCTATGATAAAGGACTCCTGGAAGTAGCATAGCTGTTTTGCATGCTTCTATATTTAAAGTTAGACAGATCTAATCAAAATGAGGAATGAATGCATTAGAAAACTTTCATAAATGTAAAGACTTCTTTACATTATAACTCGTTAACCAGTTAAAATTATGCACCCTTGGAGAGACTTTTTTAATATTAAAGCTCTATGATAAAACACCTGATAAAATGCCAATATATGCTAAAATAACTGCTTAATATTTTGGAAAATAAAGACACCCATAAGCTTAATGGGAATTGAAAAAATAATTAAATTAGGGAGAGGAATTAAATTTCTATATGGACCTGTCCTATTATGCTTTAGGATTTGGTGCTTATTACTTATAAACATTAAACAAAGCATACAACTTTTCTAAATTAATATACTTGTTTTTTGCTAATAAATCTGGAGCTAATTTTAACAAGAACAACAATTTTTACCTTAATATTAAAACCACCCTTCAATAATGGGGCACAAGGGGAGAACTATTGTAAAAGCCTAGCTAAAAATAATGATAATTATTTGCTGTCCCTCTGTTTGCTTCTCTATAATTGCCAGGCCGGAGCCACGCAGCTGGTAGTCATAAACATTCTTAACTTCTCCCTATAGCTGGTGTCCATAAACATTCCTAACTTTCTCCAAAGATAACATCACTTTTTTGAAACCTAAAGGTAGTTTTTAAGATATCTTTTTCAGTGGATTGATTTACCCACCCAGACCAGTGGCCTGTACCAAAAAACTGACTCAACTGGAATTGTGACCCCAGGGACTGAAACTGTCAAAGTTTTAGTCAGAAATGTTGGTTCTTGGCACGTCCATGGCCAAAGAATAACCAGACACGCCAAAGTTTGGCAAGCATAAAAATGAGGTTATTGAGGAAAGAAAGATAGGATTATAGGGCAAGAGCAAGATACAGGTTTACAGAGCATGGTACATATGCCACAGATGATGATGGGGCCAACTGTTGCAGCAGATGGAGAGCAGAAGGAAGGACGCAAAAGAAAGATTGGCTACCATCTGTGTCTTATTTTATAGTGCCCAGTTAGAGACTGTCCTCGTGGTTCAGAGGTCACCATGGAACCACTTTGATTGAACAGTTGGGAGTCACATGATCTGAGTCTCAACCAGGTACGAAGGTTGTTCTAGGTCAATTTCCGGACTCTGTGGTACCTATGCAGTTCGCCTGTGGGCTAGAGAGTCCTCTGCATTCTTTTGCAGCCAGCATGTCAAGTTCTGTTTGGCCGATTCCCAGGGTTTTCTTTCCTCCCCCAGGTATGGAGAATTAGGGTATGGCAGGACCAAGATGGGGGCAACAGCACCCACTTTCATCCCTAGGAGACTGGAACCTCTCACTATCTACCTAACAAAAAAAGAGGGTGATTCCTACACTCCTATTATTTTGCCCCAATTAAAAAACCCAATTGCCTAATCCTTGCCTGCCAAACTATCCTTAACCACTTCGGTAGGAGTGTCGACTTTAGCCGACAGCCAAAAGCTTTTACTTTTACAGCTTTTATCTCTGCAGTTGCAGTGTGTACGTTTAGCTAATAAGTTACTACAAATTGGTGGCCTTTTAAAAAGTCCTTAGTAGGAGTTATTATAGCTATTTTCCTAAAGCTGCCTGTAAAGTAAAACAAGCTTTCAGTGCTTTAAAGCTTTCCTCATCACACAAGAGCAAAACGGATTCGTACTGAAGTGGTTAAAAACCCTATCTCCCAAATTCTCAGGGAGGCAGATTTGAGAAATTTCTCCCATCTCTCTGCTTAGTGCTATGCAGAATAAAGACTGTCCTCCATAAAGCCTGTTGACTCAGCATATTGGCTTCTTGGGCAGCTGGCAAATGAACCTGGTTGGGTGGCAACAATATATGATCTAAAACTTTTTTTTTCTTGTTGTTTCTGGTAAGGTAGTATTTTACAATCAGGGTTTTGTAAAGTCAGTGAAGTCTATAATCTCACTTAGGGATGTGGGAGATTAGAATATGCCACCCGGAAATATGTCTCTTTGGCTGAAAGAAATCAAAAAGCAGCAAATGCGGAAAGCACTCTATCCTCTATTTGTCTGAAAGCAAGACATAGAGTAACAAACACAAAAGGTAACCTTCTCCTTCACCAAAAAGGACAACGGTTAGCCACTGAAGACAACTGTATACCTTTACCAGCCTGCAGACTACAACAGTGGAATCTATCTACATAATAAACTTTACTAACTAGCATTTACCTGCCCTTTGTTTGACTTCCCCTAATTTGACACCCTTAGAGATTCAAAGTCCTTTTGTTTTGACTTGTCTTTTTCATATTTCACTTTTATAAACTGGAATTTAAAGCCACATCATTGGGAATTGCTCATTCTTTGTTCATTCCATTTATATTATATGAAATATACATGTTAATAAACTTCTATTTGTTTTTCTTTTGTTAATTTGTCTTTTGTGATAGAGGTCTATGGTAACTAAGGGTTTACGGGGATTGAGGAAAAGATTCTTTTTTCTCCCTTATAGGGAAAATATTATACTTTTCTTCTTTATTCCCTCAGAACTCAAATATTCCTTTTTTGCCTCTGACAAATATCCTACAGTATCTGATTGTTTTCTTTTCCAAATTGCCACATAGTTGTTGAATACTGTCTCACCAAACATCACCAACATAACCTGTTGATGAGACAAAGCTGAACTTATTGCTTAGGAGGTGTAAAGGAGAGCACCACCTCTGGGAAGCCTTGGCAATGTCTGCATGGGAGAAAGGTAAGGTCCGAATTTATCAAAAATTGGAAGTTTGGCATAAGGAGAGCCTTTGAATGTGAGGAGGCAGGTGAACTGGATTGGGCAATCAATCCTAATCAATAATGGGATTAGTAAAAACTGCAAGGTGAGGATTTTGAAGTGAAAAGATTAAAAATATTTTAGATCATAATCTCTCTATTCATGCTTTCCACTGAAGAGTGAATGGAACATTCTTTAAGTTCCTGTAATGAGCAATTAAGCCATATCTTGGGCTACAACCTGCTGGAAAACTAAAGTAATGTTAAGGAAGGCAGTAAAATAGCAAACTCACACAATTCTAATTGTTCTTGCTGAGGAGTGTGTGTCTGTGTGTGTGGGCAAGTAGTGGTATGATTGTGATTTTTATAGTAATCAACACATGTATGCATATTATAATTATATGCCTATATGATTATGTGTATATACAATTATTATAGTATAACTTGTATAATCTCACTGTCTGAAAAAAAGTTACTGAATAGAGAAATTAGTATGAATGACAATCCAGAGTGTTACCTACCAATTAGCTTCAGTGAGTTAGATGAAATTTTTTTGCTTTTCTAACTTATTAAAATTCAAGTAGAAATGTATTTAGTAAAGTTATTTCTCTGCCTTAAATATTATTTGTTTAAATGTAGTGTTTAGGAAGTGCCAGATAGTATACATAAATTACTTCATTTAGTCTCCACAGGAGCCTTATTACCTCACTGTATAGTTAAGGAAACTGAGGCATGGAAGTCCAAAGTTCAAACTGAATAAATGAAGGAGCCAGGATTCTAACAAAGGAATCTGATGTCAGAATCCAAATTCTATCTAAAATAATCCAGCAACTCAGTAGATACATTGGCCTCATTTACAGACTTCTTTCTGTGTAAATTTCAAAAAAAAAAAAAAATGTGTACTGTTATTGACAAGCACTCCCTCATTGACCAAACTTTTGTCTTAGTCAGGCTCCTCTAAACCTTCTTCTTGACCATGCCTTGTCCTTGGCCTATTGCCTTTAGCCTGAGGCCCTGGGCCTCCCATCCTTGGCCTGCTAAAGTAGTTCAGCAAGGATCCTGCCAAGCCAGTTTAGCAAGAATCCCCCTACTCTTGTTACATGGGCAAGTTTTCTTAGTAATCTTTAATCCACTGCTCTCTCAACTTGCATATTGGCTATATAAGTCCCCACTTGCCCTTTTGTATATGAAGTTGAGTTAAGTCGCTCTCCTCCATTGCAAGAATTTTAAACAGTCTTTCATCCCTGTTTAACTCCATCCAGAGCAATTCTTCATGGTAGTTCTGGTGCCAAGATCAGGATGGGATTCATCATTGGACCCCAGGAATTTGCTGAGGTCCCTAGGCACAAGTTTTTGATTCCTAACTTACTGATCAAAGATCCATTGGTATATCTGAATCCTGGTCCATTACCCCACACCTCTGTCTGTTGAACTTCTGTAAGGACACATCTTGATTTTTAAGATTCTTAATATACTTTTGAGGCTGGTTTGAAGTCCTAGGCTTCTTTGTTTGAAAAGTACTATTGGTTTAGAATATGGGAAATTCTTATTGAGAGACAATCTGGTCAAACATTGGCTCTTTGGTATAGTACTCTTTCTTTGTAGAGATAGATCTCATCTATAGGGATCTCATTTGGATTCTTCATCTTTGTAAATATCTCATTTGTAGAAATATTGTTCACATTTCCTTTCTTTGTTGCTGATACTTTAGCACCTTCCTTCTCTATGGAAAATTCTCACTCTTCTGATTCTACTCCTCTGAAGACTTTGGATGACAATATGCTCCACCACTACAGAACTAACTCTGCTTCCTTTATCGTTGGCATGATTTTACTAAGGATAATTTGGAACTCCAATGCCCTATTTGGGAAAATTGAGACCTCCCCAAAACTGACTTATCAAAGACCTCTGCCTTTCCATCACCTCCATTCCTCTTTCCTCCACTTACTACCTTCAATCTTAACCTTCAGCAACCTGAAATTCTTTGATATGTTCCCCTTCAAAATCCCAATCTCCACCATCCCTCTATCCATATCTGCTAAACTTTTCCTTTCTCACTCCAGCCCCTCAATTCCCTGCAGTCTCTCAACTTTTTAGCCCCTGTCCCATCTGGTGCTCTCAGGACTTAGGGACCCCTGAAGCAGCTACCTAAGGATGAAAAGTCTAATTGTAAGCAGATTTGATATTTTATCCACTCAGATGGGCTATGGAAACACCCAGATGCCAACTTGGTGTAACCTCAGTCCTTTATTTAGTCCCAGCCTCCATATGATTACATATCAGGGCAAAAGAAAATCTTACAAGTCTCCTTCACAATTACTGGTGGGCAGTGTTAACCCTCATATTGAGCAGATAATCTTAATTTTTCCAATTATCCAAAAACACAGTTTAGATAAAACTATAAACTGGGGTCAGCTCTTTTATATAAATCAATTACTTTCATGTTACTGAATATATGCTTGATTCATGGCTAAAATTTAAGAATGAAATCTAAAATATCTCTATTTGTGCCTGTCTATGTGTTAATGCAGTGATCCCTAACCGTTTTGGCACCAGGGACTGGTTTCATGGAAGGCAGTTTTTCTATGGACTGGAGTGAGGGCATGGTTTCGGGATGATTCAAGCATGTTTCATTTATTGTGCAGCCGAACCTCTCTACTAATGATAATCTGTATTTAAAGACACTCCCCAGCACTAGCATCACTGCCTCAGCCCCACCTCAGATCATCAGGCATTAGATTTCCATAAGGAGGCAACTTAGATGCCTCACATCCGCAGTTTACAGTAGAGTTCACGCTCCTCTGAAAATCTAATGCCACCACTGATCTAACAGGAGGTGGAGGTTATGTGGTGATGTGAGCAATGGGGAGCAGCTGTAAATACAGATGAATCTTCACTCACTCGCCCGCTGCTCACCTCCTGCTATGTAGCCTGTTCCTAACAGTCCACAGCTCGGGAGTTGGGGACTGCAATGTTAATGTACATATAGGTATATGTGATATTTTATAAAATCTGATAAAGGAGCTTTATCCTAATTTTCTTAGAGATAATTAAGCTCCTACAGAAGTTAAATATTCCTAAAATTCCCAGAATTTTTTTTAAAAACTAAACTTCTAATACCGTCAATGAAAATAAAAATAATTTTATAAAAAACTAATCTAAATGTTTTAAAAATTCACATTAATAGAATTTGGGTAAATCTTTCACAAGAACACTAATTTAATACTGTTAGTTTAACAAAAAACAGCTATATATTCTGAGTTATTAGCATTATGTGCAATTAAAATGTACATTTTTATTAATATTTGCTGGGGTCTAACAGTCAATTCAGCTTATCTTATATAGACTAGATGTTTGAAATTATAAATTTGATTTTAATCAAGTCGAATTATTATTTAATTGTATGCAAAGTATGCAAAATATGTAAGAAGTATTTTTGTTAAGAAAAAGAAAAGGAAATTTTTCCTAAAGTAAAATGGTTGTTATACAATGAGAAAGAAGAAAGTGTAGGATGAAACCTGAATGTAGATAAGAATTTTGTGGAAAAGGAAACATATATTGCACAGTGAAAATTGGCTAAGATTGGATGATTGGATGAGTTTATCTATAAGCTGTTTTTTTTTTTTGTTTGTTTTGTTTTAGCTTTGGTACCAATAGCACACTGATGCAAAACTAGAGTTTAATTTTCTCTTTGTAAAAATGACAAAATTTTCTTGGATTATTGATCTGTTCCTAAGAAATTAAAAGTTTTTAAATATATATTCTGAGTAATCCACCCAGAGGACACAGATTCTGTGTCTTATCAGAATAATTTCTTGTGTTTCATGTTGACTTTATCATATCCTTGATTATTTAGGAGAACCCAGTTTTCTCAGTTTTAAAAGAGCTAAAGTTTCCTTTATTTTTCAATTATTTGATCTGCTATATTAACTTTTAACATCTTTATTGTCATTTTGACTAAATAGGTAGTCAAGTATTATTTCTTAGTAACCCATGATTCTCTTTAACAAAATGCTCAAAGCTTTTTGACATTTTAGAAAACTTTTGATATTTTTATTTCCAAAATTAAATCCTAAATGACACATTAATCTCAAACTAACTTTAAAATTTCAAAAAAATGTGTTCTTTTACTTTGGAAAAAGAGTGATATTAAAAATAATTAGGTTTATTTGACATTATGAATTGCATGAAAGTGTTGCCAAATAGAAAGAAATGTCTAAACTTCCCTACATTATATTTGTAAGGTCAAATGTTAATATAAATATTTCAGAAATTATGTGAAGTTTCTAGAAATCTGTCAATGCCCTCACTGTCTATGACAGGTCCAGGTGCTGCTTCGTCTAATAGACATATAGTATAACGTTATCAGTTATAAGTTTAGTTAATTTTTTAAATTATGTATGCCAGACAATCAAATTTCCTGATCAATTTTATTATTTTTATGATGAACTCTCATCAGATTTTCAATCATGGCCATTTTAAGGTGTTTGGTATTCACAGATTGTTGTGTTTTGTTGTGTTTTACATTGATGCTTCCCTGAAAGTTCATACAATCAACTATAGGCCAGAGTGTTTGTCTTTAATAAAAAACGACTGTTTCAGAAACTCTTGAAAAGGAATGTTCCAGGTACCCTGGACCACAGGCTTCTGACAAAATTGCTTAAATAACTTTGGGACCATACCACTGGAGTGAATTGGGATTTCCAGAATCCCAGTGAAAAAACTCATGGTCTCATATAACTGATAACCCAATATCAAGCAGAACAAGAATTAATTACATAGGACTGAGTGCTCTAAGGAAGGATAATTAAGGCTTTTGTTTGGAATATTGCAAATGTTTTATTGTTCTATCTTCTGGATTTAAGAAACATCTTTTTCTTAAGCTATCTATAACTCATAGCAATTTAGTAGATTATCTTTTGCAAAACATTTGTCTTTTTAGTTCTGTCAGATCCCTCCAGAATTTGGAAACTATTAATGAGTATTCTTATTTTCATGGCAATATAATCATTTATATATGATCATAAGATTCTATCCTCCTTGTAAGAGGAGAAAATTGGAAAAAATGATTAGCCAAGACCCTGACTAGAATGTCATATATGAGAACAAGGTATGAAACCTGATATGACCAGAGTTTTAAGGAACTAAGATTGACTTAGTTCCTTGAACTAAGAGCCAATACTTACAAAGCATTCTTGGAAAAGCAAGTGTATTACCCGGCTTACAGTGTTCACAGACTTACAGGTAGGTAAGAAAGGTTATTTCCTGAAAGATTTCAGAATCTTAATATTTTGGAGACCTAAAAGACATAAAATCACTTAAATATATGGATACAGTGGTGAAGTATAGTGGTAAGTTCTTGGGTTTTCTTCCTAGTCTCTGAAAGGTGGTCTTACTAATAACATTTGTCTTTCTGTGCCTGACTCATCTACTTAGCATAATGCTCTCCATGTTGTAACAGATAGAATTTCCTTCTATGTTAAAGTTTAATAGTATATTATTGTGTATATATGCTATATTTTCTTTATCCATTCATCTGTTAAAGGATACTTAGGTTTATTCTACATCTTAGCTATTGTGAATAATGCTACAATGAATATGGAAATACACATGTTTCTTAGAGGTACTGATTTTATTTTCTTTGGATATACATACAGCAGTGAAATAGCTGGATCACATGCTAGTTTTATTTTTAATTCTTTTGAGAAACTTTCATATTGCTTTGCATAATGGCTGCACTAATTTATTTTCCCACCAACAATGTATAAGGGCTCCTTTTTCTCTACATACTCTCCAATACTTGTTATCTTTCTACTTTCTGAGAAAGGCCATTCTAACAGGTGTGAGATGATATCTCATTGTGCTTTTAATGTACATTTTCCTGGTGATCAGTAACATTAAGCATTTTTTTCATAAACTTGTTGGCCATTTGTATGTCTTCTTTGAGAAATCTCTATTCAGGCCCTTTGTCTGAATTAGAGTAGGTGCATTTCCACTGAAATAGAATTGTTGAAAATGTTAGAATCTATTTTGTAATTGGGTTATTTGTTTTCTCGCTATTGAGTTAATTACTTATTTGGTTATTAATCCTGTATCAGATGAATGATTACAAACATTTTCTCTGATTTTAATCAATTTCTCCCAATCAATGGCACTCTATTGATTACAGTCTCTTCAATAAACGGCATTGGAAAAACTGTGTATCTATAAGCAGAAGAATGAAATTAGGCCCTTATCTGATACCATATATAAAAATTAACTCAAAATAGACTAAAGACTTAATATAAGACCTAAAAGTGTAAAACTACTAAAACAAAGAAGAAAAAAAAACCTCCATGACCTTCTCTGGGCAATGATTTTTTGAATATGGACCTAATAGCACAGAAACAAAAGCAAAAATAGACAAATGGAATTACATCAAACTAAAAAGCTTCTGCACAGCAAAGAAAATAGTCAATAGAGTGAGTAGATAATCTATGACATTATTTTGGCAATTTGTTTTATTTTGTTGTTATCTCAGGGATGGTTTTGTTTCTTTGTTTCCTTGTCTTGTTATTACTTTGACATGTTTACTTTTCCAGACTGCTTGCTTTTTAATTTTGACCCTATAAACAAGTATGCAATTAACTATTTTCCATGATTGTGTTTGTATACTTATACGTGTTTGCCTCTGTGTTTGTTCTTATACAGCATATTATTATTATTTACAATGTATGTATATTGTACAAAATTGCATAGGTTATAGAGTACTACGTTGGATAGGATAAGGAGTTTTGGTTTTTAAAATTACAATTTGTTTTGCCAGGTTATTTTTCCAGAAATCTCTATAATTTCACATTCCCATCAGTGTTTTGTAAAAAGAATTTTGCCTACATTAATATTAACACTGGATTTTTTATCACTGAAGCAACAGTAATAACAACAAACTAAAATCATCTAATTTGTGGCTTAATATTAAATCTCAATTTTGCCAACTTGCATTTTTCTGACTACTAAGGAAGATGACTTAAAAAACAAATTTTGTTTTATGTTTTCTTAGTATTTCCAATTTTGGGGGGAGGAACTTTCTATTGAGTTTTAGTTTAAGATTCCAACCCTTTCAACAATTCTCCTTCAGTGGAAATGTACCTACTCTAAGTATTTTTCTGTTCCTTTCTTTCTGAAAATAGTTTTTTTAAATCAGTCATTTTTACTAATAGGCTTCCTGAACATTGCTTTTTAGGATCAATACTCAAACCAATCTGTTAGGCTTTTCAAAAGCTTCAAATAAATTAGTGATGTTTGAAAAAATTATTTTCTTTTTATGCAATAAACAGACTCAAAATCCTTGGACTCTTTGTTGTGGCTTAGGAGGAAGCTTTCCTGTCCCCAAAGTCTCTCTATGTTTTAGAGTTACCTTCTTCCAACCCTAGGGACCAGGGATAACTTAGTTCACAAGTATTGCCTCCTTATTTTTTGCCTAAGGGTCCTCATAACCACATGCTTCACTTCCTGGAGGGGAATTGTAAACATTACAATACTTGTTCCAGTCAATTCACTCTGGCAATAAATTACACTCCACTTCTCCTCTGGAATTTCACTGGCTATTAATTTTGTTAACCCAACAAAATTTAAAACTACACTTTAACAAAAACTGCAAATCACAAACCAATATACTTATAGCTATGACCCACCAAACATCTATTTAAATGCTTATTATAAACAATGTAGAGTCAGGAGACACAAATTACTGGAGAACAGAGAAAGAGAGTCCACCCCTGTACTAGTAATATCACCTACTCTCACTAAGTATACATTAATGTGAGTTGTATTTAACTCATGCTAGTTTTGAGCTTGGGACCTTGTAAAACGTATAACTCACACATCTCTTTACCTTTACCCTTGTGACTATTTTTGCATATAACTCATGCACATAAAACACTAAAAAAGAACAAATTTTTCATTAAATTAGAAAAAATCATTTTGTTTTCAAAGTTTTTATTCTATTTTCATAATAAAACACCATGGCCCCAGGGAATTTTTTTTCTAGTGTGGCAATCAATGTGTTAATTTGGTCCTGAATGGTGGAAAATTTCTTTGAAGTTTGAGGCAATTGCAAACCACTAGTCAATTCTCTACTGTCAATCAATTATATATCTATAAATCATATATATATACACACACATTTTTATGTATATTAGACTATGCATTATATTATACTAATGTTTCTAATTCTAGCTCACTTCCATATGAATTATTCCAGTCATTTCCTCTTTTTGTCTATAAATTCCTACTCCAACAGTGAAAATATATTTCTCACCATCTGAATTCATTTACTTAATTATTCAATTCTACTATATATGTTTTCTTCTAGATGTTTTGAAGGTTTGCAGTTTACATATAGGTGTAAAATCCATGTTGAATTAATTTTTGTGTAAGATATAAAGTTTAGGCTTTTTGTGGTTGTTGTTATTGAATATGGACATCCAATCTTCCATCAGCATTTATTAAAACGAACTACAAAACACTGAGGAAGGAAATAGCAGAGGACGTAGAAATAGCAGAGGATGTAAACAGGTGGAAAACTATATCATGCTCATGGATCAGCAGATTCAACATTGTTAAAATGTCTATACTACCCAAAGTGATCTACAGATTCAATGAAATCCCTATTAAAATACCAACATCATTTTTCGCAGATCTAGAAAAAACAATTCTATGTTTTGTATGGAACTAGAGAAGACCATGTATAGCAAAAGCAATCTTAAGCAAAAAGAACAAATTGTCAGGCATCAATTTGCCAGACTTCAAGTTATACCTGAAGGCTATAGTAACTAAAACAGCATGGAATTGAAACAAGAACAGAGACATAGATCAATAGAACAGAACTGAGAACCCACATATAAAACCATCCTCATATAGCCATCTAATCTTTGACAAAGCAGACAAAAACATACACTGGGGAAAAGAATCCTTATTCAATACATGGTGCTGGGAAAATTGGATAGCCACCTGTAGAAGACTGAAACAGGATCCGTACTTCTCACCTCTCACAAAAATCAACTTGCAGCAGATAACAGACTTAAACATAAGGCAAGAAACTATAAGAATTTTAGAAAAAAATGTTGGAAAAACTCTTACAGACATTAGCTTAGGCAAAGAATTTATGAAGAAGACCCCAAAAGCAATCATGGCAACAACAAAAATAAATAAATGGGACCTGATCAAATTAAAAAGCTTGCACAGTCAAGGAAACTATCATGAGAGCAACCAGACAGCCTACAGAATGGGAGAAAATATTCATATTCTAGACATCTGATAAAAGGCTGATAACTAGAATCTATATAGAACTCAAGAAAATCAGCAAAGAATCAAACAACCCCTTTAGAAAGTGGGCAAAGGATATGAAGAGAAATTTTTCAAAAGAAGACAGACTAATGGCCAACAAACATATGAAAAAAAAAATGTTTAACATCTCTAATCATCAGGGAAATACAAATCAAAATCACAATGAGATATTACTTAACTCCACTGAGAATGGCTTTCATCAAAAAGTCCCAAAACAATGAATGTTAGCCTGGATGTGAAGAGATAGGAACACTCCTACTGCTGGTGGGACTGCAAACTAGTACAACCTCTGTGGAAGGTAATATGGAGATACCTCAAAGAGCTACAAGTAGAAATACCATTTGATCCAGCAATCCCATTAATGGGCACCTACCAAAAGGAAAAAAAGACATTCTATAAAAAAGACATCTTCACTCGAATGTTTATAGAAGCACAATTCACATTTGAAAAGACATGAAAACAACCCAAGTGCCCCTCAATACATGAGTGGATTAATAAAATGTGATATACATATGCCATGGAGTTCTACTCAGTCACAAAAAAAAAAAACAATGTTGGTCTAGCACCTCTTGTATTATCCTGGATAGAACTGGAGCCCATTCTACTAAGTGAAGTATCACAAGTATGGAAAAAGAAGCACCACATGTACTCACCATCAAATTGGTATTAACCAATCAACACTTATGTGCACATATAGTAGTAACATTCATTGGTTGTCAGGCAGATGGGAGGAGGAAGAGGGGATGTGTATATTCACACCTAATGGGTGTGGTGTGCACCATCTGGGAGATGGACATGCTTGAAGCTTTGACTTGGGTGGGGCAAAGGCAATATATGTAACCTAAACATTTGCACCACCATATGCCAAAATAAAAAAAAGAAAGAAAGAAAGAAAAGTCTATACTTTCTCCATCAAATAGTTTTTATAACTTTGTTAAAAATGAGTTGCCTATATCTCAGTTACTATATTTCTAGGCTCTGTCCTTTTCTATTGATCTATGTATCTACTATTTTGCAAATTCTATATTATCTTGATTAGTGTACCTTTAGTTAGTCTTGAAATCAGGAAGTATGCATTATCCAACTTTGTTTTTCAATATGGTGATGGCTATTTTAGGCCATAACAATTTTAAAATCATTTAATTGATATCTACAAAATAGCTTACTGAAAATTTAATTGGAATTGTGAGTCTATAGATAAATTTTGGAAGAATTGACATCAGATTGATATTGAGTCTTCCAATCCATGAACGTGGAATTGTTCTCCATTTATTAGCATTTCTTTAAATTTTCTCGATATAAATCCTTACATATATTGTTAGTTTTATGTTTAAGTATTTTATGGGGTAGGAAAAAAGTGATTGACAGTGTTATTGCAATTTTAATTTCTAATTCCAATTTTCTTTTTTTTGGTATATGGAAAAATACTTGATTTTTATAAATTGACCTTGTAATCTGCAACCTTTCTTCAGTTCCTTATTAGTTGCACAAGTTTTTTGTTTTATTTTGGTAGATTTTTGGGTTTTGTCCACAGAGACAATCATGTCAACTGAGAATAAAGACATTTTAATTTCTTCCTTTCCAATCAGTATGCTTTGTATTTCTTTTAATCGTCTCATTGTCATAGCTCAGAATTAGAGCAAAATGTTGAACAGGAATGGTAGGAAAAGATATCATTGCTTTATTCTTGATTTTAGGATAAAAGTATCCAGTTTCCCATTATTCAGTATGGTGTTAGCTGGAGTTTTTTGTAAATAGTCTTCATCAATTTGAAGAAGTTTCCCTCTGTATTAGTTTCCTATGGCTGCTGTAACAAATTACCACAGACTGAGTGGCTTAAAACAACAGAAATTTATTCTCTCACAGTATTGGGGAATAGAAGTTCAAAATCAAGGTATCAATAGGGACATGCTCCGTGAAGGTTCTAGAAAAGAATCTTTCCTTATTTCTTATTGGCTTCTGATGATTGTTTCTTATCAGTCTTGTTCAACATTGTACTCTAAAGGTGATATGGAGGTATCTTGATAGAGGCACAACACTATGTAACTATGTAATTTTCCAAAGGTGAAGATAGGGGAAAGTACAAGCCAGGATGGACTGCTGACCTTCATATCCTGCATAGCTGGTTGCTGGAAAAGCTACTTGTGCAACTGAAATAGGTTAATGGGAAAGGCACACACATTTCAGGAGATGGAGGCTGGAGAAGTTGCCTACACTTTAGGAGCTTGGCATTGAAGATGCTGTCTGTGCCTCAAGAGTCAGGTGCTGGGCAGACAAGAGCACTGCAAGAGCTAGCTGGGTGCCGGAGAAACCGACAGAGAACACTAGAACCTGGAGGGAAAACTGTTTCTGCAGTGTTTCTCCTGTGCCCTTTATGATGAAAGCTTACCATTGTGCAAACTAGAAAGAATAAACAAATAAATGAAGGGATCAGCGGAATTTTCTTACGGTAGGCAATGAGGGTAAATTTATAGAACCGAGGGCAAGTTTTTTATGATTTAAAGTCATTTATTTTAAGAAATAGGATAAAGTACAGAATTATCTAGTTAACTCCTTTCTTCTTTATTCTATGTTTTAAACGAATAGTCTTGCGATAGCAGCATGACAAAACAGAATAGGATACACTAAAGCTATCATAAAACCTTTTAATCTTTCTTTTTGTTTATTTTGGTCTCTCTCACTTATTATTTTTTTAAATTTTTCTCTCTTAGAATAAGTGAGCAAAATGTGCATTGTATACACCTTCATAATCCATTTTGATTCTATTTTCAAATGCAATTATATGATATTTTGGTCTTGGCTTAATAGTTCATCCTATGCTTTCAGGATTAAAATGCTATAATAATAAAATAGTTGTGTAATTAGAAAAAATTTGACAAGATTGTATAACCCAAGTCTGTTAAATATATAGCATTTGAAATTTAGAGCTTATTTGAAGTAAAAACAGGATTTTTAATAATTTCACAGTATAATCTATTCAACAACCCTGTGGCAAATCAGATTTACCACCTCTGTTGAAAAATTTAGACATTTGGAAGGTCAAGTAAGGGGCATGCGATGCATTTTGCTAATCCAGCCTTAGCAATATTTTATTTTTACTCTTTTCTTTTATTTATAGAATTGCATTTTCTTTGCTATAGTGATAACTATCCATCATAAAGATTTTTCAAATAACAGGAGTTCAGCTAATATCTTAGTCAAGTCTGAATTCAACCAATTTGATATTAAAATAAGGACTTTCAATGTAGAAAATGGACAATAATTATGCTAAACAAGATTTTGTTTATTCACAGATTCCATTCGTTAAAATAATTGTGCTTATATACAAGTAATAGAATCACAGAATATTAGTCCTGGAAGGAGACATTTATATCATTTCATATAATCATACTTTCTTTTGGCTACAGAAACTGAAACCCAGTGTGTATTTTCTCAAAGTGAAAACATTCTGGGATTTGGAAAGGGAAACTAAGCACTTTTATTAAAATCTCTGCTTATTCTGAAATCCAACTAAAAATAAAAATAAAATTGTAATATATAACAAAGTCACAACTATAGATGGCTTAACAAAATTCCACTTTATTTTGGATCACATGAAGTCCAATATAGACATTTCCAATTGGGGGGCAGTTTTTATGTGAATATTCATACATACTTCTTCCATCTGTTGGCATAGTCATCCCTACTGCTCCTGGAAGGCAGATAGGACAAGAAACCATGCAGAAGTCAAATCTATCTGACACTACTAAATGCTGAATAAACATTAGTTTTTGCTACACTACATTTAATTATACATGATTTGTATATAATATATGTAAGTATATAGATATATACACACATATTCTATTTATCTATCTGTGTATTTATATTCCTAGTGGTTAATACCATACTAATATTATTATTGATTTTGATCATAAATATAAGTTTTGGTCCAGATCTGGCTATGGCCAACGTATACTGAAAGAAATATAATCCTGAAAAACTTACATTATGCTTACAAGTATTCAAATGCATAAAACAAAAAGTAGTCTGCCTCAACTACAAATTTCTTCTATGTCAAGTTGCTGTAACATCCACTTTTTCACTGTTTGAAGAGCTGGTGAAGGATGTAACATTAAAAATGATATACAAATAAAGCCTTAAAATACTATCACCACAATCTTATATACTTACCCTGATTCCTCATATATCATATATTATCTATTTTCTTTTAATTTTATATTTTAAAACTGAATTTTGATGGATTTTATCTAACACCAAGATATTTTTATTAAAAATGATAAAATTATGATAAAATCACAATGAGGCCAAATAGGACCAAAATCAACGAATGCTTAAAATTGTACAAAATACATCCAAAGACATCATTGAGGATACTCTCAGAATTATTAATTAAAGTTCACTTATTATACTCATTTTAGAGGTGAAGGAGGGGAGACTCAGAGAGGCAGAGCCTACATTCTGGTTCAGGTAGTATTTAAGCAGTAGATGAGGACATAAATGCAAATTACTATTTTATTCTAAATCCTATGCACTTAGATTTTTGTAATGCTGATAAAAGTGTGGCCTCTTAAATTCACTTTATTATATAAGTTGAAAATCAAATAAATAATTTCATACCATTCTTATTTTCCAAAGAAAGAACATGAGGCTCAAAGATGTAAGGTAGTATGAACAAGGCTCAAAGAACATTTTTAACACAAAGTATTAAGTAAATTAACCCACTTAGTCCTAAACCCAATGCTAACCCTAACTTTGACCATTAATTTCCCTAGCAACCTTAGCTAAAATGGAATCTTTACACAAAAGTCTATAAAAATGTTTTTCCTAAATGAGCCAGTAGGTTTTCTGCATGCAATCAATGTGGGGGAAAGTCATAAAATATAGTCTCAGAGAAAATAATCACATTCCTAATGGAAAATTGACTCAGCACTTGAGATTATTACAGAGTTTCAATATAGAATGAAAGATAGTACAAAATATATCAGTATTTTGAAATAAAATATCGAGATAAGATAAGAAAGGAGTTACACTTTTGTTTACCCAGATTTCAGTCAAATGAGTACTATACAATACAATCTTAACAAAATATCAGTAACAAGTAATCTATCAAATAGTATGTTTAAATACTATCACCCAAAACAAGTCTTAAGAAACTTTGTCATTTTGCGAAATCTTCAAGTTGGGAGCAAATTGTCTTCATAGCTAGAAAATTTATATTAAAAAATTTAGGTCCTAAAAACAATTACAGAATTTGAGAGACACATCTCTTTTTAAACTTCAAAAAATTCTGCATAGGTTTTGAAGTGATTTTTTATAGCTCTAATTTCTATCCAATTGTGTAATAATAGTATTTGGCTTTTATTTCAGTGCCAGAAGAAAGTGGTCCATGATATTGTCATTCAGTAGAAAACAATTTGAGGATCAGTCCAAAAAATTTTTAACAGAAACATGATCTTAAAGTTGTGGTTGTCATTTTTTTCCCCCAAGTTTTCTAATTATATAAGGCACTAAAGTCAACTGATTACTTTTTCTCTGAGTAAAGATTTATTTCGTAACTGGGATTGAGACTCAGCCTTTTTAATACTGACACCAATATTTCTTACAATGATATTGAACTACATTAAAGTAGCAATATCACTCTTGTCAATAATTTTAATTTTTTCACTATTTTAATGCAGAAGATTATGGCAGAAAGGTAAGCAGTTGCTCAAATCTGTCTGGATTTTTTTCGCCTGATAGCTCAAATCTAATTATAATAGATAGTTCAAATCTAACTGTAGCCACAAAAATTGAAAAACATATAGCTAGCTATTAAAGCCTTAAAATGAAATATTACTCCTATCATCTTGTTTTATTTTCTAATACTTAGCTAGTTTGAAAGGAATAAAGAGATATCTCTATTCCCTTAGTCCACCTAAAAGGAATCCCTTCGTACCAAAACTGAATAGCACTAGATGAAACAATGAGAAAAAGTTGATGGTTTATGGCTGAGTCAGCAGACTTCTCCTCTATATAATAACTTTTTCTGGTCCTCTGCCTCCCAATTTATTAATCTAATCATAGCTCTCAGGCTCTAAATCCATCTCCTGCAATTTTAAAGATAGAGACCACATATATAATTGATGGCTTAACAACAAATACAGGTCTCACAACAGGTCCATCAGAAGAAGAGGCACTCCTGAGATTCAGTCAACTACTGGTTTATTGCAGTCAGTTGCTTCTGCTTGTTGATGTGATTCTGAGAACCCCGGAACTATTTAGGATTCTGGCATTTACAGCCCAAATTTAATCTATTAAATTATGAAAGGAGAAATCAGAAGACAGAAGGATAAAAGTTCTCTGAGTTATTCAGTGAGAGCTAAGAGTTATATTCAGAAAACAATTATGGATATAATTAAACATAGTACTGTAAAAACTTGCAAGCTTTAAATATGTGAATTTTAGCTAAATGATAAACAGCTAATAATATGGAAATATATACAAATCATGATCTTAGAAACTTTTGTAGTTATCTCAGCTAATAAAAAAGATGATTATAGAAGTCAAAATATATGGAATTTGAAGAAAAAAAGAACGCTTTTCACAAATATAATTTTTATAATTTTTTAAAATTAGAAAAAAATGATATTTGTGGGTAGTACTTGGAAAAAGTTATAGTCTTAAAGGTATAGCATTTTCCCAATTAAAAGAGAAAAAATAAAACATAATTACATGATAATGACTCAAAAGTAGCCAATATTTTAATATTGCATAAGTATTTTATGTTTTTTATGGGAATGCATATAAACTATTTATTTAGTCAATGTTCATTAAAATGCTACTTATTTAGTATTCCTGGTACATTATAAAATTAAGCTTTAGGGATAGAAATGACTATAGGTAATTGCTCATCTCTCTGCTTTCTTCAGAAGACTTCATCTTTATTATTGTATTTTAATGCAGAAGATTATGGCAGAAAGGTAAGCAGTTGCTCAAATCTGTCTGGATTTTTTTCACCTGATAGCTCAAATCTAAGATGGAGATTATCTGTACTGTCCTGACATTCTAGAATTTATTACTTCCTAAATGTATAATATAATGTCAATAGTTTATAGAAATGAAGATACAGGGACATGTTCTGGACAATTAGAAAAAAAATTTGTTTGTAAAAACCAAACACGTTTTGAAACTTGAAATATCTGGAATATTAATATCACTACCATTTACCTTAATAAATCTCTTCTATAATTTAAATCCAGGGTTGTACAAATATACTGGACTTGCTTTTAAAAAAATCAGAAAAATGAAGAGAAACTGAGATGAACTACAGGAGCAATGATCTTACCTTTTAAGAAAGTATAGAGTATATGAAAGTGGTCAGGTGTGTCAAATGCAAAAATGCAGGTATGGAGATTTCTGGGAGCCTAACTGATTAGATTAGGGATCGCCTATATAACCTTTCTCTTACTAGATAACAGCAGTAACATTTAGGGGCAATCACGCATTGTCAGATAGAGTGTATAATCTGCAGAACATAGGTCAAAGCTTATTCAGTTGCAAAGACCTCAACAAAGATGGAAAGCAAAGACAAAGTGAGTTACTGAGATAGGTCTGATGGAATTGGGCCAAGGACTTCCTCTTCTTATTTACCCTACAGCTTTTATTTCTTAGCAAGGCCTTAATGCACTAGTTTCTTCCACTTGGCTCAATGCTATAAGTGAATTCACAGTGCAAGAGATTGATAGTGAATGTGAATAAGGAAACATTAGGGCAGAAAAGACTTCAGTACATCCATGGTCATATGCAAAAATCAGTGCATAGATGGAACCAAATTTGTTATAAAACTATAAATATTCACTGGGAACTGGGCCACTTATGAAACCAATCCCTCTCAACCATTTCTGCTCCCATTTAACATTGAAATCTACCTTTATCTTCCAAATAACTTATGTTAGACCATTCTCTAGCTACTTTGGAGAAACTGCAGAAATATATACTAATATATACTAAAGTATACTAATAAAAAACAGCTGCACAAAGAAATTGCAAAAACCTAAAAAAGTTTTGGGGTATCTTGAAATTTACTCATATGATCTCAGAGAACAGATTATATCACACAGAGATTTGGGTACATGTAGATCTGGTGATGAAACCAGCTAAAAATTGAGGTAGAAATCAATGAATATAAATGAAGATACCTTTTCAAAAGATGGTTTGGCTATCAAAAAATTAAGGGGATTCACTGATAAAATTGTTAAAATAAGGCCTGGTGCGGTGGCTCACGTCTGTAATCCTAGCACTCTAGAAGGCCGAGGTGGGTGGATAGCTTGAGCTCAGAAGTTCGAGACCAGGCTGAGCAAGAGCTAGACCCCGTCTCTACTAAAAATAGAAAGAAATTAATTGGCCAACTAAAAATATATAGAAAAAGTTAGCTGAGCTTGGTGGCGCATGCCTGTAGTCCCAGCTACTCAGAAGGCTGAGGCAGAAGGATTGCTTCAGCCCAGGAGTTTGAGGTTGCTATGAGCTAGACTGATGCCATGGCACTCTAGCCAGGGTGGCAGAGTAAACTCTGTCTCAAAAAAAAAATTGTTAAAATAATTTTGCAATCTTGATATTCATATTCAGCTTTAAAAAATATAAAAGGTAAAATTTACTACTTATTCATTACATTGTCATAAATTTTGTCAAAGAAATACTACTGCCAAAAAATCCATTCTTAATATATTTTTGTATTAAAGATAAGTGCCTAGTTATAATTTTGATTGTATTCTTAAAAGAGATAAATATCTTAATTCATAACAGTTGGTGTTCTTTGAAACACAGTCCCAAAAATTAAGTCCCATCTATTTATTTTTCCATCTTTTTTGTTTGTTGTTTGACCATTTCGTTATTTTACATCACTTTGAATTCCCCTTGTGGCCTGTCATTATGATATCAATTACAGAACATAAAAAATCTTTTCTTACTTTTCTTTTTTTCTTTCTTAAAAATTTCACTAGGTAAAGACTTAATTGCCTTTGATATAGGTTTTATTATATTTATTTAGTGGGTGCCTGAGAGAGTTATTTATATGTATTTATCTTTCTGAACTTTTACTTCTTAACTAACATCCTCTGGCATCTTTTTAGAAATGCAGAGTATCAGGAGCTATCTCAGATCTATTAACTCAGATTCCCCATTTTAACAATATCCCAAGATGATTCATGTGTACACTCAGGTATGAAACTCTAGGCCAGTAGTTCTCAGCCTAGCTTGTGCACAAGGCAGATCAGAGTCCTTCTTAGTGGCGAGGCATTGGTCAGTTTAACAGGCTTCTCAGGTGATTGCAATGTACAGACAGGGTGTGAACCCACTTCAGGCAAACTTCCTGAGGTCAATGCCATATCTTTGTTAATTTTATGACTTTCTCAAGGGCCCAATAAAATGTCCTGGCAAAATTAATGGGACTCTGTCCAATGGCATTTCATATATTCTTAGAATATAGCCTGATAAAACTTGAATTCCAAGTGGTTAACTGAATTTTGGGATTTCAATTCTGAAATGACTTCCTCAGTTGTGTTCTAAAACTGAGGCTGTAATGGAAACATAAACCCCAGTGACGATGAATAACGCATGCTGACTTTGAGTTAAAGCTGACAGTGGCTTTTTCCTTATGAAAATCATAGCTTTTGTTACTCACCTTATGAGGTGAAATTAAAAAAATAAATAGCAAAGAATTCTGCAAATATAAAATGTTTTTTACATAAGAACAAAACTACTACCTCATCAATATTGTTGCACAGAAAAAAGTATATATCCACAGAAAATGGAAACTAAAAGCTATACAGTCATATATATGCAAGAACTCAAAGCTGGGCTCTCTTTTCCCTTAATTCATGTGTCCCCTAGCTTTAGAATACTATCAACATTTACAATAAAAATCATATGTAGTTCTTTGTTTCCTTTCCCTATAACCTTTCTAAGGTAAATAAAATATCAATTTTCATTTAAGTTGACATAAAATATTAATAGTTCAGATTTTTGAAAAACTTTACTAATAAAAATGTATTGATTTATTTCAGTTGAAATATTCTTGGGATAAAATCTTCAGAATAAAACTAGTTAGCTCTACATCATTGCTGGGCTATGTAATATACAAATTAATTCACATCATCTTTATGTTACATAGCTAGCTACTTCTTTCTAAGTATTTGTACATTTAGATATAATGAACTTATAACAAACTATTTGTAAAAATATCTTCAGTAATTTTCCCCACAATTTTCTCCTCTTTAAAAACTGGAAAATAGCTAATACAGTAATACCTAGGGCTGCCACACTGACATGATTTATGCTTTGCAATCATAAAATATTGTATCTAGTCAACTGAATTTTAAGCAGCTGAATGCTAGTCAGAAAATTTTATCCCACTTAGGAATAAGTTCACAGTGACAGAATATATTTCCCTTGTGAATTTCTGGGGAAATTGTCAGTGAGGAAGGGCTTTTAGTTGCTCCCAGTCTGGGCTTGAATCTCTAAAGAAAAAGGCACTTACTAAAACTATTATCTGAGTCACTTAAGATATATGACCCTGACTACCAGTACTTTCTCTATTTTTCACTTCAAACATGAACAAATAACAGCTATTCCTTTCCCAGAAAATCTGGGAATGTTTCTTAAAGTGAGAAAAGCTGAAAGAGAGAAAGAAAATCAAGATTTCTCAATTTTTGTTGGAAGAGGGGGATCATTTCTTTGGGTCTGATTTTTAAATATTGTTCTCATAATAGCCACTCAAAAAAAAGCCAAACTTTTCTTTCATTACTGTTATTCATAAAGAAATCCCCAAACTTGATAGATATCAAAGAATGAATACTATTTCATTTGTGTTTCTTTCTAGAATAACACTTTTCCGGTAGTTTATGGAAGAAAACTGATCTTCCATTGCGTAGACTCAAAATACCTTAAACAAAATGATTATTTATAAATAAACCTCTTAGGGCTACAGATTCATCATTTTGCTTTGTTTCTTTGAGAAGCTCATGAGAGTTTTGTGATTTACTAGCTGGTGAGTAATTTATTTGTAGCTGACAGGCCCTGAACAAGCAACCAGCACAAATAACAATGTGGAATGGCACTAAATACAGATTACCAGGATATTATATCTTTCCTCATGATATTTGGGGGGATGACTAGTCAAAAACTGATCTAAATTAAATTAAATTATGTCAAATTATCATGCCAGGAACACTGAGTTTTCAGAGTATTATGAAACATTTTTATATTGAAAGGGGCGGCCTTGCTTAAAATAACAGGAAAATACCTAATCACACAATTTCTCCAGTAACAGTTAAAGATCAATCCTATGAGTTCTCTCACTAACAGGTATCCCACAGGACTTCTGTTTTGCGCAACTTCTGAAAAGAGTTGAATGGACCAAAAAGAGATGTAAATCTCTCTCTTTCAAATTTTTTTTCTTTTTTTTTTTTTTAG
>VBSM01002616.1:11465581-11490269 GCA_008086735.1 Cheirogaleus medius | reverse complement strand
GAGACAGGGTTTTTAAGGATAGTTTGACAGGCAAGGGATTAGGCAATTAGGTTTTTTAATTCGGGCAAAATTATAGGGATGTAGAAATCATCTTCTTGTGTTGCTTCAGTCTCTGGGGCCATAATTCCAGTTGGGTCAGTTTCTTGCTATGGGTGGGAGAATGGGGCCTAGAAAATATCCTAAAAACTACCTTTAGGTTTCGAAAAGGCGATGTTATCCACAGAGAAAGTTAAGAATATGGACACCAGCTATGGGGAGAAGAATTTTTATGACCACCATCTGTGTGGCTTTGGAGTGGCAGTTACAGGGAGACAGTTACTAATTATCATCATTTTTAGCTAGGCCCTTACCACAGTTCCCATCTTGCACCCCGTTATTGAAAAGCGGTTTCACCTTCCTCTCTCTCATTCTCTCAAGACGATAAAATATACTTTTTTTACTTTTATGTATCGTAATTTCTGCGTGAGAAATCTTTCTTCACCCGCACCATGAGCACCTACCAAGCTTTCCACCCTAACATATATTATTTAATTTTCAAAGGAAAAAAAGAGAAAATATAACATTAGATTATTTAGGTCTAAAGCTGTGATAGCTGGCAGGAGGTAAATAACTCTGCTGGAAGAATGAAAAATATCAAGAATATTGATGCAATTACAGCACAGTGCAAGTTTACCCTATATAAATACAGCTAATGGCATTAGAATAAGAAGAAACACAAACATGCAATTACAACATTATTGTTTACTGCTTTGACCAAACTTAAGCAGAGCTTAAACAATATGCTGCTGTAGGGGTGAGGGGAAACTTGCCCTTTCCCCCTAAATTTGCTGAAAGATCAACTCACAATTAAGGCAAATTAATAAGAGAAATGTTTATTTACCAATACCATATGCATAGGAGAATCACATAGTGATTACCCAATGCCCCAATGAAATTCAGATATTGTTATACATGCTTTTTAGAGGAGATAGGGGAAAATGAGGACTATAGGTAATTTTGTTTAGGGGCCATAAATAGTTGCTAGGGAGGATGAATAGATTGGGGAAACAGATGGACTTGTAAATGATTCGCTTTATAAATTAAATTAACCTGAGAGACAAGTATTGTGCTTAAAATAATTTGGGCCAGGTCTGCATTCTCGATCTTCTTTCCTGCAATATATTGAGGTAACAGGAGAGGAAGGGAAGTTCATTGTCCCCTTTGATCTTTTGATGGGGGACAGTCTAGTTTATTCAGATAATGGGAAAGCCCCTCCACCACTTTGTTGTTCTCAAGAGGCCTGAAATTCAAAATACTCTTTATATCAAGGAGTCTTATTTTGGGGTGAAATTTCCTGTGCTCATTCACTGCCTTTGTACTTCTGTGATCAATTTCTAACCTAAAACTCACCTCCTGCATAACAAGGTCAAGGCTTGCTTCTAGGATGACACTGAAGTCACCTGGGCAGGAAGCCCTAAATCAAGATATTTGTTGTGTAGAGAAATCAGGCAAGAGAATATTTTTTATAAAAATAAATGACATCAAAGTAAAAGTAAATTATTTGATATGAGTAACTTTTTTAAAACTTTGTGTTGTTTTGTTGACATAGTCTTAAGATTATTTTTTTTCAAATACCGAGTATAATGACCTTAATTTTTCTCAAAGAATGTCTGTGACTCAAAAGAAAATCTACTCTACTGTTTTTTCTAGTTAATTTAATAACAAAATGCATAATTTGTTATGTAAAAAATGTGGATATTGTTCAGTCAACTCAATTTCTTCCTAATGATATTGAAGAAGCTTAGGAAATTTCACCCCAAAATATGACTCCTTGACGTAAAGGATATTTTTAATTAAAGCCTTTTAAAGATTAATAAGCTTTTGGAAGAGGCTTTCCCTCTATCTGCATAAAGGGGACTGACCCCGATAAAAAGAACAAAGGGGCAATTGACTTCCCTTCCTCTCCCTGTTATCTCAATATTTTGCAGAATGCCACTAGACCTAGCCCAAGTCATTTAATAGATAATACCTGTCTCTCAGGTTACTTTACAAATCAATCTGTTTTCCCCCACCCATTCATTCTCCCTAGCAGCCTTCTAACCCCTACACAGAATTACCTATACTCCTCATTTCCCCCCCTCTGCTCTGAAAAGTGTGTATAAAAATACCAGAACTGCATTGGAATTTTGAGTGATCACTCTGTGATTCTCCCCGTGTGCATGGTAAATAAATCTTTCTCTCATTAATCTGCCTTAATTGTGAGTTGATCTTTCAGCAAAGTTTTGGGGGAGAGGGCAAGTTGCCCCTTGCCCCTATAATATCAATAGCCATTTTTTCTTGGGGGTGGGACAGAGTCTTACTTTGTTGCTGCCTTGGGTAGAGTGCAGTGGTGTCATCATAGCTCACTGCAACCTCAAACTCCTGGGTTCAAGCCAACCTCCTGCCTCAGCCTCCCAAGTAGCTGATACTGTAGGCCTATGCCACCATACCTGGGTAACTTTTTATATTTTTGGTAGAGATGAGATCTTGCTCTTGCTTGGGCTGGTCTCCAACTCCTGAGCTCAAGGAATCCTCCCACCTGGGCCTCTCTGAGCACTAGGATTATAGGTGTGAGCCACCACTCTCGGCTTTTGTTTGCATCTGATATTGCTAACTTCTTCTCTGTAGGGAATTTAAAATTTAGATTCATGAGCTTGAAAAGAAGTAGGTAGAAAATATTCAAAATTGAATTCTGGTTTCATGTGCATGTAAATGTGCAGCTAAACAAATTTCATTTCATTTCCAGTTTTTCATCCATACATTGTGTGACCTTACAATTGTTCAGTCTCAATGATTTTTATCCCCTACTTTATTTCATGACTTTTTATTTTTTATTTTAATTTTGATAATTAAATTACTAATATATATAAAGGACTTCATATATGTCCCATTATGTGTAGAGGTTTAGTAAACTCTACTATTACTAGTAATGTTACTATTAGGTAGGTAGTGAGGGATTCCGTGTCTCCTAGGGAAGAAAGTGGGTGCTGTTACATTGGTGCAATTGCTCCACCTGAGAAGAAGGACAAGGATGGTCCCCAGACCCCCATCTTCATCCTGCCCCACCCTAATCCTTTCCTGAGTGACTGCTATACCTGGGAGAGGAAGGAATGCCCTATGAGTTGACCAAGTATAACTCAGCATGCCAACTGCAAAAGAATGCAGAGGAGTCTGTAGCCCATGAGCCAAGCAGCATAGGTACCATAGAGTCCGGAAATTGAACTAGAACAATCCACATGCAAGACTCAGGTCATCCAACTCCCACCTGTCCAATCAAAGTTGTTCCACGGTGATGTCTGAGCTAAAGAGAGGTCCCAATATGGGCACTATAAAACAAGATTGAGACCATAGCCAGTCCCTTTTTTGGGCCCTTCCTTTTGCTCTCCCTTTGCTGCGACAATGAGTCAGGTTTGTCATCTGTGGCACATGTATCATGCTCTGTAAACCTATATCTTGCTTTGGCTCTATAATCCTTTCTTTCTCTCCTCAATAAATCTCATTTTTGTGCTTGCCTACTTTGGTGCATCTGGACCTTCTTCCACCATGAGCGCACTAAGAATTGACATTTCAGACTGAAACCTGACATTACTATTGGGACTTTAGCTACAACTACCATTGGTATCAGTCCTCATAACATGGTTAATGCTGAATAAGTGCTTGTTTTGTGCCCGGATTACAGACATGTGTCTTTGGATATTCATAATGCTTTTAGGTGTAGGTACATTGCCTACAGATGAGTTGCCTAAAGCTTTAAAGAGATTATAAAAATGTACAGAAATCTCATAACTACATAGTAAGAAAACTGGGACACAGTGCCATGCCAGGCAATCTGAATGTAAAGCTTTTGTTTAACCATACCACCACCACCACTACCCTAGCATGACCACTCCTTGTACACCCTCCCCAAATGTGCCTATCTTTTTACTAAGATTCCTTTATTACAAACAATTCTTGCAGGAATTATTAGATTAAATGGTTGTATGTGACTTTCTCTGTCTATATAGTTAAAGTAACATTTGCCTTTCAACTGCTACTTTCAGAAAAATTATGTTCAGACTAGGATTCCCAACATGTCCACTTAGGATAAATAAAAATGAATCTAAGAAAATTGAGAAAAAAATGGGAGTTTTATACTTGTTATTTGATCTCTGCCTCTTTTGAAAATGCTGATTCAAACTAATTTTTTTTGCTATCATTCAATATTAGTGAATGGGCAACCTGTAACCCAGAAAGCATCTGCTTTGTTTTGTCTAAATTGCTCATACTGGCAATTTTCAGAGATTTCGTCTTATTGTATAATTGTTCCCATGTAACAATGTATGAGCACCCCTTGTATAATGTATGGTGCTCCTGGGGCACCTACCTCATTATCAGCAGAAGAGACCTGTATCTTTGGGTGAAGAAAGTTAAAGGAAACTTCTGACTTCTAAAATTTGTCAAACAAAGGAGTCCAGTCTTATTTTTCCTAAAAATAAATCTTAGAAAGGGTATCTGAGTAGATTTTAATGGGTTTAAAAAATAAAAAAATTCCTCCAGCATGAAATTAAAACCTGACACATTATATTTCTGTATTACTTTAATAATAACAAATATATTTTCCATTGGAGGCTAGAGAGATGTTTGGGGTTGGGAATGGATAATAGTCATATAGTACAGCATTCTAAATGGATTATAAATTATATCAAATATAAATATTAGCAATAAGAAGATTGACAGCTTTTTTTAATGAATTGAAATTCTTTAAAATATTTTAGAAAATGGTCATCACTCATCTGCCACAAAGCCCAGGTTGTGTTGAGCTGGCTATATCATCTAGTAAGAGATATCTGAGGATCTATTTTTGGGTACCTCTTCATGACAAGGTCTCACTTAATTTTGGCATTAAAAAAGTACTCATTTTCTGGTAAGAAATGCCTAGTAGAATATTTAATATATGCAAAAAATACAAAGAAGGAAATAAAAGTGTGCATAAATTCCAACACAAAAAACACAGTGAATGTTTGGTCATATGCTATTCTTATCTTTTTTCCCATCTGCATATAAATTCATATTTTAGTTTTATAAAATATAGGTCATACTATATATGGATATATTATTTGGTAAAATGTCTTTTAATTGCTAGGTCTCAAAATTTTTTTTTTTACCATATTACTAAATATTCTTCTAAGACATAATATTATGGCCACATACAGCCCAATTGCATACCTCAGGTCCTTATGTTTTTTTAAAGAACAGGATCTAGCTCTGTCACCCAGGCTGGAGTGCAGCAGTACAACCAAAGTTCATTGTAACCTCAAACTCCTGGGCTCAAGAATCCTTTTGCCTTGGCCTCCCAAAGTACTGAGATTATAGGTATGAGCCACTGTGCCCAGCCTCATTTCCTTTTGTGTTAAATTTACCCCTTACTGTTGAGCATGTAGTTTATTTTTTCTCCCTCCCATATACACTATTTAAAAATGCTATAATAAACATTATTAGACTTTCATCTTTAAATACATTTTAAACAATTTTCTTAGAGTAAATTTCTAGAAATGGCTTTATAGGACCAACGAACATGAATATGTCTAAGGTTGTTTTATAATTAGAGGTGAATTATTCCATAAAATATGCATACATTTAAATTCAATTTTTTAATTCTAATTGCTTAGCTCTAGGCAGCTTCTCAAAGATGCAATGAATTGGACAAAATACTATATCTCTTCATTATCCTAGGTATGTTTTGATATATAAAGAATATATACATATTCTCCTTTCTTCTCTCCATAACTTTCCTTTTCTAGTTCTTTACACTTTTACTTTCATAATACTTTGTAATATTTTAAAAATATAGACAATATTTACAAGTCTTTAGAGGATATAAAAATGACTAATACCTGCCTTCAAATTGTTACTTGTTTGGTATATAGAAAAATATAGGTATAGCCATATATGTATAAATATATTACAGGTAGAAATTGATTAGTGCCTTAAAAGATGATGCATCCTCCCATTTATCTATCCTAAGAACATTTGTTTTATTTTTAATAATGGGTTCAGGATGGAGTGACAGTTTTAGTGAAAACTCCATCAAATATCCAATATCAGTATAGAGTAATACTAAGTATTACTCTAGTAATACTGACATTAGCTTCCATCAAATATTAGCCAGGCTAGCTTTGGTGAACACATTCTCTTTCTTATTCATCATCTTGGAAGTCATCTTCAGTAACCATGCCATTTTTATAAGAACACCATACTTTCAATCAGAAAGTCAGAATTCATTAAAGTCCATGAGAAAGCGTCACTGATTCAGGGCTATTTTATAACAATAATGTTATCAAATATTATAATTCTCTGGAGAGTTATAAAACAAAAAATAGAGAAACTTTTATGAAACATTGTATGTATTCAAGAAACACATAGTATAAGAACTAATATAGCATAGCCCAACACTTAATAATTAAATAAAAGTAATAATCATACCAGAGTATTCAAATTAAATGTTTGAATCAATTCATATTTGTATATTGAGTTAATTCTTTTCTAGCTGAGGAAAAATGTTTAACTTTTAATGGTTTGTACTCAGTCCTTCCCAATGTCTAAATCATACTTCTCAGTAATTCAGGTACTGAGAGCAAAATAATTAACACTATTTAAAGAGTTTCCATATGCAATAATTATGCCATATTTCTAAGATAAATACTATTTCTTTATTTAACAGTTGAGAATTGAACTTCAGCAAACTGAAGTAATTTCTCTTAGTTCGTACAGCTATTAAACGTGAGAAAATTTGGCCAACGCCAGTCATATGACCAAAGCCAAAGTCAGTATGAGGAGGGACAGCACAAAGACAATAATGGGAAGCTTGAATCATTGAGGGACAGTAAAGTCTAGTATAATGACTATTTTATTTAATTCAGTAGTAATAAATTCATAGAACTCCTTATTTAGAGGTTTTTAAACACTTGCCAAAAGATATTTTTAATGTTACAACAGTCACAGAAATGTGTATTATAATTGATTAGTTCCAAACTGCAATATGTATGGCTGGAATTATAGAGCCACCAAACTGTTTTAGATGTTATTGACTCATGTATTTATTTCTTTATATTTGCCATGCACTATGTACTCTAAAAAGCACTATGGTAACTGATGAAACAGACAAGCATATTTACTGTGCTCATGAATAGCCTAGGGGTATTAAATAAGGACTTAAATAATTTTTAGATAAAATTATGATAAAACTCTACTTTTTAAAGTTCTATATTTATGGTTAAACAGCAAAAAGAAAGAAGCATGATTAATAGCTTTAGAGATAATTTTAGTAGCTTCAAAGATTCTAAAAATATAGATAAATGAATAAACATGAATAAAGTCTCATAGACTTCCCTCTTTCTGGTTTCAGAACAGTGTTTTCTTTTTAATTTTCTAAGATCATGGGATTATTTTAACAATGGAGACATTTATTTAACAATATAACTGCACAGTTCATCAAAATTTCTCATAAATATTATATGCTTAATAAACATTTGGTGCATATAATTGAATGTGTTAAAAATTTCCAAAAAGAAGTCTTGGCTGTTGGAGTGGTTCTTTTGATCTCTTTTATTTCAGGATAAAACCAAAATAACAAGTTATTTTGAAGAACCTTTGATCATTGACTTGATCTTATTTTCAGAGCCAGTGCAGCTTGGCAGTCATGAGACACAATGCCAAGCTACATGTTCCTCAGTATCAAAGATTGGCAAAGAGATTTACCAAGAACAGTCAATCACAGAATGCTCAGAGGAGAAGTGTGGATTATGAGTGAACACGGAAGCCATAGGTCCAAGCCATAGCAGCAATAAAAAATAATTTCCATGTGTTGAGTTGAGAGCTTAAGCAAATAAAAAGAAAGGCCAGAAATTGGATAATTTCAAAAAATGGTTGGGAACTGGAGAGTAAAATAAACTTTAAAAATCATTATGGGAATTACATGACTGCATGTTCTAAAATGCTTAAGGCTGTAATTGTCACATTGCAAGTACTGCATGTGATTTAAGCCAAATAGTATTCATAATTCAGGTCATATTTAACAAAAAGTTTATAAATGGGGCAGGTGGTCAAAATTGACCTTATGAGTGGTTTGATTCATCTCATAGGTGTAAACATGTCATTTTAAGGATACCAAGCAGGACTGAACATCAGAATCTATTTTATATTATAGAAATATACTTCCTGTTGATATGTTAGCACAAAGTCTCATTCATCATAACTTCTTGTTTTCAATACCACGGTTTTTAACAACTAGTTTCATCTTCAGTTTTTATAAATCATCAGATTCGTGACTGATTGTATTAAACTTCTGATAATCTACTTTATCATAATGTCTATGATTTCTGTTCTTTCCATTTGATATACCTTGTTCCTGTCAATAGCTTGCCTTGCTCTGTCTCCTGAAATTCAGTCTACTAGTTTTCTGTATCTGGGTTTTTATTTTACAATCAACATTTTGATCTTTTAGTTCTGCCTCTTCACCTTTCCCTTGACTGTTGGTTTGTATTGACTGTCTAGATGTTGCCTTGCTTTATTTCCTTTCGTCTTCATTCATAAGTTATCTATAAATACCAACTATTCTATGTCCAACTACATTATGTTCTTATAGTGGGTACAAAAATACATTTTGCTCATACTTCTTAGTGCTTCTTTGCACATACTTTAAAGTGGTTGTGGAGAATAGATGAGCCCTGATGCTGAAAAGAGGATGACTAAGAAGTGAAAAAAAAAAATCAAATGAATGCAGAAAGAATAAGTAAAGAAACATCCAAAAAGTAAGAAAAAAAATTAAACTATTTTATGAGTCATAATTTTTCTAAAACACCATCATTTATGTCTTTTTCAAAATACAACTTTCAAAGTGGAAGAAAAATAAGTAAGTGTAATAATAATTTGGTGAGATTTTTTAAAGAAGCTGAAATAAGTAGAATGTAAGCAGCTGCTTACTTCAAAAAGCATAATGGAAATAAAGAGTGTTATTGTGCGTCAAGGGAAAGTGAGTGATACTGACTTTATGTGTTGTGTGTGGATCCAAATACCATGACAGCCATCCTACGGACTAAGAAGAGGACTGGGGTATCACTGTTATAGGTCACTAGAAAACAGGAAGCTATTGCCAATTATGCTTCTCTCTCTCTCTCTCTCTCTCTCTCTCTCTCTCACACACACACACACACTCTCGATAAAATGTTCTGTTTCTGTATAGAATCTGTCCACCTAGAAAAAAAACTTTTGTGGAGCCAGGCCACATCCATTACTTTTATAGAGAAAATATAAGTATTTCACGTTTAATCCTGGAATATGCCCACACTAATTCATTACATTATTTACAAAAGGAAAGAAAAACACTGGATTCAGTTTCATAATGATTCAAATACACTTCATATGATAGAAATGAAATGTGTTACTTTGGATGTGGCAGAAATTATAGAAAATCTATGGAGTATGATTAGAAGAATTAAAATACAATATCTTCATACATTGTCTCTATAAAAAGAAATTTTCTGGCAATGGGCTAAAATTTTATTTCTCAAGTAACTTATTAAGCTAAACTATATATATATATATATATATATATAACCAATTTGGGGAAAATGACAAACAGCATCATTTTTGAGACTTCCTGAACACTCACATAAAATCAGAGAGAGAAAATAAATAGAAAATCCAAAATTTCATGGAAACATTTAAAATAGAACTAGGTGACAATGAATCACATGAACTCCAAAATGCGTGCAGGTAGGGAGAGGCACCCATAGCAGCAAGATACGTCCTCAGCATCAGTGCAGGAAGAAGCAGAGAGAAATAAGGCAACAAGAAACAGAGCAGTAGAACCCTAAAATAGGCAATAGGCATTTGCTGGTTTTAAAGCATTATGGGTAGAGTTAAGAATTGCAGCTGAAACTAGGAGAGTTCCCCCCATCCCATTAGAGGGCAGCTTGAAGGTTTTGGGGTGATTTTGACAGAGCTGAAGCAACATAACCTCTAAAATCACTTAAATTGAGATGCTCCTTTCAGAACTGGACACAACAGTGAAGAGAAACTTCTATGAATGAAATCAAAACTAAGGAGGATAGGAAAAACAGAGACAACGGAGGGCCACAGGGCCCCCCAGGACATATCAGAGAGTAAGCCGCCATATTTTTTTTAACTTTACATGAAAACAGCAGAATAGGAAGCTCTTTAAAGTTTGAAAAGCTACCCTAAACTATGCCTTCTTCTAAAAGTTCAGAAACTTTTGCACGAAAAATGAACAAATGAAAATCACTGAGGACAAATCCTATATAGTTACCCAAAAATAAGAGAATAACATGCAAAAGAACAGTTCTACAGAAAATGAAACCATGTCATAAAGACATGTTCAACAATCAGATCATAACAGTAAAGTCCTATGTTCTTGAAAATAAAGTAGCACATTACATAGATTAAGAAAAATAATAAAATGTGAAAGAATTTTTAAAACTCAGAGATTAAATGAGAGAATGTACAAGATGATAAGACATTAAAAAATTATAAATGTAAACTTAGGTAGAAGAAACAGAGGAGTAAATAAATATAACAACAAAATTCCAAAGCCCTAAAAGAAATAGAAGATAGAAAAAAATGCCTAAGAAAACAAGAGAAGAAGTTTGGAGTTTCTTGAAGAAATGATTTTAACATGTACACATTAAGCCTGTAATTCTGATATACTAAATAGCAAAGAACTAGGTCCCCAGTTTTTCTTTTAAATTAGAAAATGTTGCCTCAGAGCAAATTGGACAGTGAAATATCTTGGTCTCTTTTAAAAGTATTTATTCTCACTTTTCTCTCAGATTTCAAAAACAACAATTATCACATTTAAACATTCAACCCCTAAATTGTCACATTTTAGAATATTTTCTTACTTTTTAGTGCTTTTTTCTTCTGTATACATATACATTCTGAATATACATACCAGTTTGCCACTTGCATATCATGCAAATATGACATTAGTCTTGGATCTTCTTTGAAAATAAAGATGTTTTAATGGTCACACTGAATCACATTTCATGAATGTATTTTTTTAACCAGTCTCCTATGCTCTAAATGTGAATTGTTGTATTATAAATCAGGCTTAGAAGAGTACTCTTGTCTCTTCATTGTCTACACAAGGGAGTCTACTATATGCTTCAAGAGGATTATGTTATTTTCCTGTCAAACATTTGTTATATAATATAGTTATTGCTATTTGAGTTGCCTATTCCACCATTAAATGGAACCAGTTAAAGTGGAAGACAATGTTGGAGACAATATGTCTAAAATATTCTCCAAAAATGCAATGTTACCTTAAGAATCTGATTATGAAGACAAGCCATTTAAAACTGGATCCACCAACATTTCAATAAGGTTAGGGAGAAAATGAGACAGAGAGTTGAGGACAGAGGTTGGAGGAAAAAGAGGGGGGAGGAGGAAAGGGAAGAATTGTTGTAAATAAAATAAAAGAAAATAAATAGGTGAAAGGGATAAACAGGTGAAGATAGAAATAGCCAGAAGCCAGAAAATGAGCCTGAGTGGAAATAGGGCCAAGATCCATGGGAAAATAATAATTTTTTACTTAGTTGTTACTCACTCCTTTTAGCCATGTGAACCTAATCATACTTATTACCCTTCAAAATAAGCAAACAGTGGACGCTCATTTCATTCCACTCATGGGAAGAGGGATTATGGTTCCATTATTTAGCAAAGACACACAGATAAGACGTAGTGTTCTCTCTCAAGAACAACTACATTAACCAAACAGAGGGAAACTTCTCCTAATCTTGGAAAATGTTAATTCTTTAATCTACTAATAACTTTATTATGAATAATAGCTTAGTACAGCAATTCTCAAACATTTTGGTCTATAGGATGCCTTTAGAATGTTTAAAAATTATTGAGGACCATAAATAGATGTTGTTCACATGGGCTATAGCTATTAACATTTATCATATTAAAAATTAAAACTGAGCAATTCAGAAATATTTATATTTATATTCAGAAATATTTATAAAAATCATTATAAAATAGCAAACTTACATGCTAGCTTGAATAAATTTTTAATATAAAATTCTCAAACAGAAAACTTTAATAAGCAAAATAGTATTATTCTACATACTTTCAAATCTCTATAATGTCTGCCTTAATAAATAGTTGATTGTTCATATCTGGCTCCTATATTCAATCTGTAATAATACATTGCTTTGGTTCATATAAATAAAGAAAATCCAGTCTCACATAGATAATTCAAAATTTGATAATTGTACAAATGTGATAATTTTTTGATACCATAGTAAAGGTTAACAAATTATATTTTCTTAAAGTTTAATTGCAATGTGAAATCAAAAACAATCAGTGTACTTGTTTTGCTTTGTAAAATTCATTGATATGTCTCTGTGTAGATCCTTTATTCATACATGGTTTCTATAACATCAAGCACTGATTATTTGGGACATTTTGGTTCATAGAGTTATGCAGATCTTCCAAATGTTTGATATATTTTATTTCATGATAACAAAAGCCATATTTTTATTATAATTGATCTTGTCAGTACAGTGTTTTGGTATCTGGATGCTTTCAAGCCCACACTGACTAACATAAGTTTTTCAGAATTTTTATTCTTACTGAAAGGCTCAAAGTTTATCATTGACAAAACCAATTTCAACTGTTTTTATTTAAGTTACAGGCTTTTGGTTCATTGTTGAGAAAAATGTGTGTCTGGATAACCATATTATTTAACTTGGGTGAAGTTGGGTGTTTGAGAGTAGAAAACAGGAAAATATAGGCATATGCATGGACTATACTATAAATTTTCAGTTGCTCATGTATGTTCCCTTCCTTTTCCTGTCTTTCAGACTCCCTTCCCATCCCTTATTGAACACATGAGGTTTTGCATAAGAGTTTTAATTTACTATTTGGCACGCCTGATCCTTCTGCAATGAAGAAAGTTAAATAACACACAAAGAACATAGCAAAGCAAAGTTATCACTAAGTGAACTGAAAAATAAATATTTGATCCATCTTCTATTTTTTTAAAGAAAGGAATATCTCCAAATGCATAGAACAGGATTTCCAAATGTTGAAAGGGAAATGCCAACATATTTTAATTTGTGGGAGATCAGAAGCTGGTTTTGAGAACTGAGGAATAGAGCTCTGCTCTGGAATCACAGAGATAAATCAGTAATATATAATGTTCAAAGATCATGTAAAAAGACTGTGCTGGCCTACAAAGAACTTGGTAGGTAAGAATTTTAAATTTCAGACAGTATATATTTTTAATTATAGCAAGGCCAAATTCAAATATAAGGGCAACAAACATATTCCAAATTTCGATAAGTAGGAAGTTCAAAAATAATTTTTGGAGATTAATGAGTATTTATATTTTAAATTAAACTTGATTTTTCAGATAATTATAGATTAACATGTAGTTCTAAGAAGTGATACAGTGATCCCTTGCATTTTGCCTGGCTTCTCCCAATGACAATAACTTGCAAAACTACAGAATAATATCATAATCAGAATATTGACATTGGTACAACCTACTGATCTTGTTCAGTTTTCCCAGATTTTATCTGTACTCATTTGTGTGCCTCTGTGTATATTTACTTCTTGGCAATTTTATCATATATGTAGATTTGTACATCTACTACTATGGTCAAGATATAGAACAGTTCCTTCATTACAAAGATCTCTTGTGTCACCCTTCTACAATGACACATACCTCCTTCCCAGGCTCATACCACCACCCTGATCTTTACCCCTGTGTAAACTTTGTGTGTCAGCTTGGCTAAATCATGGTGCTATTTTGGATGTTTTTCTAAAGGTGTTTTGAATGGAATTAACATTTAAATTGGTGGATTTTGAGTAAAACAAATTGGACTTCATAATATGGGTGGACCTCATCTAATCTGCTGAAGACCAAAACAAGGCAACTGACATTTGAGTAAGAAGGAATTTTGCCAGCAGATAGCCTTTAGACTTGAAGATTGAACTGTAGCCTTGGTTTGTCCCTGGTCTCCAGCCTTCCTAGCCTGCATATTTTAGACTTGGTAGCTCCATAATTATGTAAGTCAATACTTGAAATACACATGCACATACCTACACACTCCTTATTGGTTCTTTTTGTCTGGAGAATCTTAACAATCCTGACTAATACACCTTGGTAAACATTAATCTGTTCTCCATTTCTATAATTTTGTCATTTCAAGAATGTTGTATAAATGGAATTATTTATACAGTACAGTAATCTTTTAGAATTGCCTTTTTTGCTCAGCACAGTTCTCTGGAGATTTATTGAAGTTGTCGCATATCATTGTTTGCTTCTTTACATTGCTGAGAGGCAATTCATGCCTAGATGTACCATAGTTTTGTTTTTTTTTTTTTTATTTTAACCATTCACCCTTTTAAGAAACCTGAATTTTTTTTTCTCTTCTTGATTATTACAAATAATGCAGCAATGCACATTATGTGCAGTTTTTGGTAAACATGAATTTCTATTTCTCTGAAATAAATGACCAAGGCTGTAATTTGTGATTTGGATGGTAATTGCATGCTTAGTTTTATATTAATAAAAAACTGCAAAATTATTTCCCATAGTGGCTGTACCATTTCACATTTCCACCAGCAATGTATGAGTGCTTCAGTTTCTCTGCATCTTTGCCAACATTCGTTATCCTTTTATTATTACTATTAGTATTATTATATTAGCAATTCTGATATAATGGTGGTGATATTTCATTGTGGTTTTAACTTGCATTCCCATTATGGATAATAAAGTTGAACATCTTTTCACAAGCTGATTTGCCATCTGTATAATGCTTTTTGGTGAAGTGTACATTCATATATTTTATGTATTTTGTGGATTTTCTAACCAGATTGTTTTTACTATTAAATTCAGAGAGTTCATTAAATATTCTAGATACTAGTCTTTTGTTAGCTTTATGTTTGCAAATATTTTCTTCCAGTCTATAGCTTGTCATTGCATTCTCTCAATAGTGTCTTTCAATGAACAAAAGTTTTTAATTTTAATGAGGTCAAATTTACCAATTTTCCTTTTATTGATCATACTTTTAGTGCCAATCTAATCCTATATCCTGAATATTTTCCCATGATTTTCCCTAAAAGTTTTATAGCTTTACATTTTACATTTAAGTCCATGATCCATTTTGGGTTAATTTTAATTTTTGTGTAAGGTGCAAGATTTAGGTTGAAGTTCATGTTTTTTCTTTGTTTTTTTTTTTGGTCTAAGAATGTCCAATTGCTCTAGCACCATTAGTTTAAAAGTTTTTTTTTTTCTCTACTGAATTGCCTTTGCACCTTTGTCAAAAATCAATTTTACATAATTATATGAGTATATATCTGGACTCTTTATTCTCTTTCACTGATCTGTGTGTCTAGCATCCCACCTATAGCATGCTGTCTTGATTAGTGTATCTTTGTAACAAGCATTAATATGGGGTCAATTAATTATTTTTCAAGATTATTTTATATATTCTAGAACTTGGGTCTTTCCATAAAAAATTTAGAATTACATTTTCTATGTCTACAAAAAACTTTGCTGACATTTGGACAGTAATTGATCAATTGGAGAAAATTGAAATCTTTACAATGTTAAGTCTTCCAGTCCATGAACACCGTATATCCTTGTATTCATTTAAGTCTTTTGATTTCCATCATCATTATTTTGTGATACTCAATATACAGACTTTATATATGTCTTATTAAGATTATAACTAATTATCTCATTTTCTTTCAAGCAATTTGTAAATAATATAATTTTTTATTTAATTTTCTAGCATATAGAAATGTGATGGCTATTTATGTGTTGATCTTTTATCCTGTTATGCTGACCTCATTTATTAGTTATGGGTTTTTTTAATAGATTTCTTAGAATTTTTTATGTTTATCAGTGAAGAAGAGGATAATTTTCTTTGGCATGACTTTCTGTCTTTTTTTTCTTTTTTTTCCCTCTTTTTACAATATCTATAACTTTATACAAGAGTGATAAGAGTATACATCCTTGCCTCACAATGGATCGTAGGGAAAATGATTCCATTTTTCAGTATTAATTATGATGTTAGCTGTACTTTTTTTGGATGACCTCTAGCAAATTGAGGTAGATCCTCTTTATTGCTAAATTGCTGAGGGTTTTTATCACAATTAAGTATTAGATTTTGTTGAATATTATTTCTGTGTCAATTGATATGATTATATCATTTTTCTTTAACTTGTTGATGTGGTGGATTACATTAAGTGATTTTGAAATGCTGTACCAGCCTTGCATACTTGGACTAAATCACCCTTGGTCATGGTGCATAATTCTTTTTTTTTATACATTGTTGGCTTGATTTGCTAATATTGTGTTGAGAATTTTGGTACCTAAATTCACAAGAGATATTGACCTATAATTTTACTAATTTCTTAGGGCTGCTGTAACAAATTATCACAAACAGAAATTTATTCTCCTACAGTTCTGGAAACAAGAAGTTGAGAATTAAGTGGACAGGGTCATGCTTCTAAAGGCTGTGTGGGAATGCTATGAACTAAATTGTGTCCTTTGAAAATTCACATGTTAAAGTACTAACCACAGTTTGGTGGTGTTTTGAGATGGGTCCTTTGGGGGATAACTAAGTTTAGATGAGATCCTGAGGGTGGGGCCCTTGCAATGGATGGGATTAGTGTCCTTATTCAAAGATACACCAGAGAGTGTATTCTCTCTCAGCTCCTCTCTTTCTCTCTGCCTGCCATATAGGGACACAGTGAGAAGCAGGCACCTGCAAGCGAAGAAAAAAGTCCCCCTCAGAACCTGACCATTCTGGTACCCTGATCTCGAACCTCTGGGCTCCAGAGCTCAGAGAAAATAAATGTATGTTATATAAGCCACGTAGTCTGTGAAATTTTCTTAAGGCAGCCTGAGCTAACTCAGACAGATTCCTTCCTTGTTGATTCCAGCTTCTGTAGGAGCTGTTGACATTCCTCGGCTTACAGTAGCATAACTTCCACCTCTTCCTCCCTCCTCACAGGCCTTCTCTGTTTGTTTAAATCTCTTTCTTTTTCTTGTAGACACCACCAATTGGATGTAGGACCCACCCTAAATCCAGAATGATTTCATCTCAAGATCCTAAGTAATTATATCAATGAAGGTCCTATTACAAATGAGGTCATGTTTTAAGATTCCAGGTGAACATAAACTTTGAGGGGAGACTATACAATCCATTAAAGCCATTTTTTAGTTTTTTGTTTGTTTGTTTTGTACAGTCTTTATTTGGTCTTTGTACCAAGGTAATATTGGCCTCATAAAATGAACTGGGAAGTATCTCTTTCTCTTTTATTTTCTGAATAATGTTCTTTAAAATTAGTGTCGATTGTTTTATAAGTGTTGAGTATATTCTTCTTCAGTGAAGGCCTCCAGGACTAAGGCTTTTGGGGGGGAAACTTTTAATTATGAGTTCATTTTTAATGGTTATGGGAATTTTCAGGTTACCTATTTCATTTTGTATAGAATTGGGTAGTATGTGGCTTTTAATGGAATTGATTCATTTCTTCTAAGTTGTTGAATTTATGAGAGTAAAGTTGCTCATAGTTTTCCTCATTATCTTTTCAATGTCTCCTGGATTTATAGTGATATTTCTTGTTTCAGGTCTGATCTTGTTGATGTATGTTTTCTCTATTTTTGTCTCCATCATTCTTGCTAGGGATTTACCCATTTTATTGATTTAGAAAAAAAACCAGATTTTAGTTTTATGGATTGTTTTTCTGATTTTCATTTCATTAAGTTTTGTTTTGAACTTATTATCTCCTTTCTTCTGCTTGCATCCAGTTTATTGTGCTTTCATTTTTTTAAATTCTTTGAGGCAGGAACTTAGTTTATTGATGTCTAATTTTATCTTTTTAAATGTAAGCATCTTAGTGCTATAAATTCCCATCTACCCACTGCTTTAGCTGCATTTCATATATTTTCACATATTATATTTGCACTTAAGTTCAGTTCGATTTTTTTTTTTTTTTTTTTTTTTTTTTTTTGGAGACAGTCTCACTCTTTTTACCCCGGCTAGAGTGCTGTGGCATCACAGCAACCTCAAACTCCTGGGCTCAAGTGATCCTCCTGCCTCAGCCTCCCGAGTAGCCGGGACTACCAGCCTGCACCACCCTGCCCGGATAATTTTTTCTATATATTTTTAGTTGGCCAATTAATTTCTTTCTATTTTTTTTAGTAGAGACGGAGTCTCACTCTTGCTCAGGCTGGTCTCAAATTCCTGAGCTCAAACGATCCACCCGCCTTGGCCTCCCAGAGTGCTAGGATTACAGGTGTGAGCCACCACGTCCGGCTGAGTTCAATTAATTTTTAAACTTACTTTGAAACTTCCTCTTTGACATATAAATTATTTACAAAATTGTGGGTGTTTTAAAATGTCCATGTGTTTGTAAATTTCCTGCTGTTTTTCTGTTATTGATTTCTTGTTTGAGTCCATTATGGTCATTGGATGTACTCTGTATCATTTTAATTTATAAAATTTGTTGAGGTTTGTTTTATGACCCAGGATATTGTCCATCTGGTGAATGTTTCATGGATACTTATAAAGAATACGTTTTTTTTTGCTCTTGTTTCATGAAGTGTTCTTGTTCTATATTTAAAAAGTAGATTAGCTTGTTTAATGGTGCTTTTCAGTTTTTATCTTGTTAATTTTCTGTCTAGTAGTTTGTATCAGTGAGAAAAGGAACCAATACAAGTGTTTGTGTGTGTGTGTAGAGTGTGTGTTTATGTATAATATATATAGTGTGTGTATATAGAGAGAGAAAGACTATGCAGACATATATAAAGGAGAGAGAAGAGAGAGATTGATTTATTAAAAGTAATTTGTTCATATGATTATGGAGAAAGGCAAGTCCCAAGATCTGCAAGGTGAGTGAGCAAGCTGGAAATCCAGGACAGACGAAGTTTAGTTTCAGTTAAGAGTTCAAGGGCCTGAGAAACAAGAGAACTGATGGTATATTAATAGTTCCCATGTGAAGGCCAACGAATGTGGGAAACTATCAGAAGCTGGAAGAGGCAAGGAAACAATTCTCCCCTTCAGCCTCCAGAAGGAGTGCAATCCTATCATCTCCTTGATTTTATTCCTGGAGAACCCATTTCAGACTCTGACTTCGAGAACTATAAAATAATAAATTTATGTTATGTCACCATATTTTTGGCCATTTGTTACAGCAGCAAATTAATACAAGTATTTAAGAATCTCATAAAGAGGAGGGTAGCCTATTATATTTACTTCTATTTTACCCATTCTACTGTTCATTTTTTCTTCCTAAAGTTCCAGACCTTCTTTTGTTATCTTTTCCTTTTGGTTTGAAGAGTGCCCTACAGCCATTCCTTAAGGATACATCTACTGGTGACAAATCCTTGGTTTTCTTTCATATCAAAATGTCTTTATTGTCCCTTTATATCTAAAGCTTAGTTTAACCATATTTAATTTTGTAAGTTTACAGTTCTATTCTTGTAGTATTTGAAAAATGTTTTGTCCTTTTTTCTGGCCTCTGTATTTTCAAATAAAAAATATACTGTCATTCAAATGGGTGTTCACTTACACGTAATAAATTTCTCTGTGGCTGATTTTAAAATTGGTTCTTAGTTGTAAGAAATTTAATTATGATCTGTCTTGGCATGATTCTTGGTGGTTATTCTATTTAGGGTTCACTCACCTTCTTGAATCTTTAGGTTTATATCTTTTGCCAAATTTGTAAAATTTTCAGTCATTATTTTTTGGAATACTTTTTCAACCCATATTCTTTCTATACATTCTCTTCTCTTTCTGAGATTTCATATGAATTTTAGATATTTTTTATTTCCTATAAATCCCTAAGACACTGTTCTCTTTTTTTTCCAGTTTATTTTGTCTGTTGTTCAGATGAAGTATCTTATTAATGTATTATCAGGTTCACTGGTTTTCTTTTCTGTCATCTCCACTGTATTATTGAGCCCTAGCAGTGGGTATTTAACTATGGTTATTGTATTTTTTCAGTTCTATAATTTTCATTCACTTTTCATTTCTTCTTTTTATTTCAAAGTATTATGGGAGTACTTTAGTTGTTTTTGGTTACATGGATCACTTTTGTAATGCTTGAGTCGGGGTTAAAAGTCTGCCTGTCACACAGATAGTGTTCACTGTATTTGTTAGGTAGGTTTTCAACCACCGCTGTTCCCCACCTTCCCCTGGTGCTCTCCTTTGAGATTTACTTACATCTAAGCAATGTGTGCTTATCAATTAGTTTCAGTTTAAAAGTGAGTATATGTGGTATTTGTTTTTCCATTCTTTAGGTGATTCACTTAGGGTAATGATCTCCACTTCCACCCACATTGTTGCAAAAGGCATTAAGTCATCCTTTTCCATGGCTGAGTAGTATTCCATAGTGTATATATATATATATAAAACACATTTTTGTTAATATACTCATGAATTGATGGGCATTGTGGTTGATTCCACATCTTTGCAATTGTGAATTTTGCTGCAATAAACATTCGATTTCAGGTGTCTTTTTGATAAAATGACTTCTTTTCCTTTGGGTAAATAACCAGTAGTGGGATTACTGGACCAAATGGTAGTTCTTTGAGGAATCACTATACTGTGTTCCATAGAGATTGTACCAATTTGCAGTCCCACCAACAAGCGTTCCTTTCTCTCTGCATCCACACCAGCATCCATTGTTTTTGGACTTTATAATAAAAGCCATGCTAGGGTAAGATGATATCTCATTTTGGTCTTGATTTGCATTTCCCTGATGATTAGTGACATTGAGCATTTTTTCATATGTTTATTGGCCATTTGTCAATCTTCTTTTGAGAAGCTTGTGTTCATGTCTTTTGTCCACTTTTTAATGGGGTGGCTTGAGTTTTTCTTGCTGATTTGATTGAGTTCTTTGTAGATTCTGGTTATTAGTCCTTTGTCGGATATATAGCATGTGAATATTTTCTCCCATTCTGTAGGTTTTCCATTTTGTCTATTTTGAAATATATATATATATATATATAGCACCAGAAGTAAAAATGGACTGATCTGAATTTTTCAGGTTGTAAATATTGGTCAAATTGATAGAATGTTTGTCAAATCTAACTGTGATGTCCATTATTTGTTCCAAGAATATGAATTTAAAAAATTAAGAACTTATTCAAAAATTTAAGAAGGTGTTCTTAATTCAACAGAAAGAAAGTTTAGAAAGGTCAGGATCTTTTAAAATTTTTGAAATCTAAGAAATAATTTTAATTATTTGTGAAAGCCTATAGACTTCAGAGTAACATTTATATATTGAAGGAGAAATAGGTATTTCATCTTCTGGGAAAGCTACTAACACTGAGTCAATTATTTAATTCCATTCTAGACACATCTTTGAAATATTAGCTTTCAGTGTCTTAAACCTGAGCCTATAATGAGGCAGGTGACTACACCAACTCTTGTGAAGTCCTTATATAGTTAATTTTCTTTAACTGCACATCTTTGGCACTGATTTGTGCTATCATTCCTTAGAAGTTGACCTAATGTGGAGAGACATGATAATTCATCTCAGTAGGACATTGAACAGTCAGTGCCAGAGGACATTAAAATTAGAGTCAAATAGAATATTTGCTGGTTCAGATATAATTGTCTAATGAATGAAGGATATACTAGAACAATTAGCCTCTAATTTTCTAAGTCGAGAGTAAGAAAAGAGAGCGCATAGAATCCTTTCACAACCTTCTTTCCAACAGACCCTACTTGCTAAAACCATATGAAAGCCAACTAAATCCAACCTAACCCAAATAAATAACACCAACAAACACATAACAATCACAAGATGTCAATAATTTTGCTTAAAATGCCCTGAGTGATTCTGCATAGAATATCACAAATCTCAATATGTCAGTGTTTCCCCACATTTATAAAGCATCAGACATCATGTTGGGTACAGAATATAGATTTTTCTAGGGGCATGTCAAAAGTTAAAGCAGCAGAAAAACATTTTTTAACAACTGACTTCACTTATCCAACAGAAGAACCCGAAAAAGGTCTCTGGCACCTGAAATCGTTTAATGTTTTTATGGCAGTGATAAAAATCACTTCAGGTGTTGCTGCAGCAACAGCTTTGAAAGCAATAGAGTTCTGATGTGGAGAAGATCCATCAAAAATAAATCAAACCTTGTTTCACTGGTGCCAAAGGAAGTGTGTGTAATGGAAAGTTATTAAGAGCAAAGCCATATGCAGGCCTTGGCCCCAGCACAGGGCCCTCCTGCCTGAGTATTCCCCAATCAATCACTGCCCCTGTCATTGCTTCTTCCTGATATTGTCAGGAGACTCATAGGCTGTAGATTACAGAAGGTAAGTGCTCTAAAGCTCGGGGAGCCTTTCCAGTATACCATTTTGCCACCATGTTACATATCGAGAGAGAGAGAGAGAGAGAGAGAGAAAGAGAGAGAGAGAGAGAGAGAGAGAGAGAGAGAGAGAGAGAGAGACAGAGAGAGAGAGAGGAGAGAGGAGAGAGGAGAGAGAGAGAGAGAGAGAGAAAGGGGAGGGGGAGTTACTGCAAATAGTTTCGAAGAATTTATAAGCCAGTAATGTTTATCTAACATCTACTAATTTCTGGACTCTTTATGTAAGCAATTTTATTTAAGATTCACAAAATTCTGGGTATGACCCTGCAGAAATGTTTTCTTAATTGCATTTTGCAAACCAAATACCAAGGCTCATAGAAGTTAAGCGTTTTATATAATTTACAAAACTAACAAATAATACAACTAGTTTAATATACAGTATCTTCACTTGCATCTTCTGTATTACTTCCATTCAACTTTCCTACCTCTAAGGCAATATTTTAAAAACCTCTCTATGTGTGTTTTTCAAAAATAGAAATAATTTCTGTATGAAAGTAATTTTCTTTTCTGAAAAGTGAATGTTGACATTCATTTTTTTAAAGTACAATATTATTTTAAAATGTGCAAACATAAAACTAAAACTAGGCACACTCTGTCATCACTTTTAAAGATGATAAAAAGCAAAGTTAATGAGAATATCTGCGAAGAAAAATACAAAATTAAAATGGAGCTCAAGTTAACATGACCGAGTTGTGACTTAGTTTTAATAATCGTTGCTTACAATGTGAATATGCAGCTGATTGCTAATAGCACAGATTCACTTGGATTCTGCATGCCTAAATCCATGTTTGACTATGCAGTGCCTCAATTTTCCACCTTTCATAAAACTAGTATTTCTACGTTATGCTGTGCTGTGCCACAAATTGGCCTTTATTTAATGTTCGTGCAGCTGCCTCTTTTCCTTTCATGTTAGCCACTGATACCAGAATTAGTTCTACTTGGTTCCAATATGATACTTAGTACAGATAATTGTGTAATATTTATTTACAGCATAGTCATCCAGATGATACCAAATGCATTCATATATTATTTTGTAATTACAACTAAAATGAAAACGCAATAGTGGAAAACAAATATCGAGGGTTCTCAGACCACAGAAAATAAATCAAGGGACAACATATGTCCACAGACTCCAGTTTGAGAAAATACTGCAATGAAAGAATGAGAAATTTAACACAAGGAATAATTTTTTGATAACTGATTCTTACCACTTCTATTTAAATCATTACTTTATTTTTAAATTGAATTGGAATTATTAATCTAAGTAATTTATTTAATGATCTAGGTTTATGATTGTGAACATCATGCCCAGATGACCCATTATGCAACACTAGGGTTACTTATCACCTACCCTCAATGTAGCTTCCTACCATCAGCTTCCATCAGTTCTCCAGTTTTGAGTATCTTTTAGGCAATGATTGTCAATGCTGGCTTCATGTTCAAATAAACAATAGAGCTTTAAAAAATAACCATACTCAGGCTCCATCTTCGGAGATTCTGATTTAATCAGTCACAAGTGGGACCTGAGTATAAGTTTCTTTTAAAGAGTTCCTGGAGATTCTAATGTACAGCCAGAATTAAGAGTAACTGTTCTAGTTAATCAAAAATAACTATGTTTTAAAAATAAAATTTCTCAGATAATGTTTTGAATTTCTGTCTGTTCTTGTGTTATTTACTTTCTGATTTCTGCCTACTCATTCTTAGGGGCATACTCACATATCCTGAGATGTCCAGATCAAATATCAGTGCCCTGCTACACCTTCCTAGAACAATGCAGGCTATGTTGATTATTCTCTTTATTTTTCTCACAGCACTAAAAACCAACCAAATAATAAAGCACGCATTACAGTATCCCAATCCCTTGTGTACATTTTTCTAATCCAGTAAGCGTGTGACTATAAACTTGTGTCCTATAAGGCCCACAATTCCAGCAGCATGTATTAGACATGTGTCAGTAATTTTTTTGAATGGATAAAGAAAGTAAGGAAGAGATGAAATAAGTAATGGATCAATCAATCTGAAAAATATTACATATGTTTAATCTAGTGTTGTGCTCAGGTTCCGCCTGGTGTGCAGGGTTAATTGCAGCTGCACTCAACAGGCAGTAGCCACCTTTTATCCTTGCCTCTGTGTGCCCCTATTGTTGCTTATCTCTTCTCATTAAGGCAGCTTTACACAGGCTCTACTTATATTCTTTAATTTTTTTTGTTGTTTTTTCCCTTTTATTTCATCATATAATGGAGGTACAAATATTGTTAGGGTTAC
>VBSM01002616.1:11451171-11463032 GCA_008086735.1 Cheirogaleus medius | reverse complement strand
CACAGAAACAAGAGACAAGACCAAAGTTTACAGGAAGTGTGGGATTATGTTAATTTTTTTAATACTACATCTAAGATAATGAAATTTGTTAAACTAGCAAATAATACTTTTTATTGGCCTGAATTTCTTTTGATATAAAAGTATTTGTCTCCGGTGGTAACTATTTTTACATATTATATATGTTATAAATCATTTACATTTTCTTTTGCATTCTGTACAAATGAGATGATGTCCCAAAGATGACAGAATTTTGGGGAGACAGTATTCAAACCACCATACCACCTGATATACAAAAGATGTTATATATTTATTATCTTACTACACCAGAATCCATTAATGAGGACAGAATTTTTTTTATTCTTTTTGTTCATTGTCATGTTCCTAGTGCCTACAATAGGATTCAGTAAATAATTAGTGTTTCAAACTACATTTTAATACTATAACCCAAACATTATTTAGAAATTATATTTCTTTTGTGAATTAGTATTATAAATCATCAATTAGAATTGATACCTATAGGACCAAGTATGCAAGATAAGACTTTAAATTATCAGCACTTTTCTGATTACTTTAGTTTTCAATTATACTTATATACAGACTCTTGATTGTAACTCTTATTATATCAATTCTTTCTTTCCTTATTTGTGACACTTTTTTTTCTTTTTCCCCTCCTTTTTATTTGAGACAAGATCTTGCTCTGTTGTCCCAGCTAGAATGCAGTGGTACAATCATGGCTCACTGCAGCCTCTAATTCCTGGGCTCAAGTAAGCCTTCTGCCTCCACCTCCCCAGTAGCTGTATCTACAGGTGCATGCCAACCACACTCAGATAATTTTTCTATTGTTAAATGGAAACAGGGTCTTGCTATGTTGCTCAGCTTGGTCTTGAACTCTGAGCCACAAGCAATCCCTCTATCTTGGTCTTCTAAAGTGCTGGGATTACAGGTGTGAGCCATCATGTTTAGCCTCTTTAGAAGGGATTCTCTGAATTTTCAAAATCTCTTATCTCCTATCATTTCCTAGGACCAGCCAGGGGCAAGGCTAGAAGGAAAAAAGTGAAGTTGAACTTCATCCACAAAATAGATCATGTAAATTTCTACATTTCCAAGTAACAGAGAACAATGTTGAAACATAGATTATTGTGTCTTCCTCCATACTACAGATCTAAAAAAACAGTTCTAAATATAGGAAAATTCTCCACTGTAATCTTCATGACTCTGATTTTAATCAATGTGATTATCGATATTGGCGTAGGATGTGAAGTGATACATTAATATTTCAATATAATAAATGAGTAAAAGAGATATTTTAAAACAGATATATTTTAAACCATTTATTTAATAATAAAGAGATGATTTTTAAGGTCTATATGAAATGAGATGGTTTCATACTCTAACTTTTCCTTGTGCCACCACCAATTCAATTAGTTTTGAACATTCAGTCCATAGCAATTTATTCCATCAATGAGAATAGTTTTAAATTGGATATTTGAGAAGATTAGTAATTAACATATTAAAAATATTCAATAATTCCTTCAAATAACCAATGGAAAATTAGTATTTTAAAAGTATATATCATTTAATTTTTTCAAACTATTACAGCATTATTAAGAAAAGTAGACTACAAAAATATTTCATATGATATAATTTCTAAACTATGCCTAAGACTATATGGTGATAGGTACATTCAAAGCCTTGATGTCAGCATTATACAATTTGTCTATGTAACAAAAAACACTTGTACCCTCTAAATCTATTGATATATTTTTTAAAAAGTATCAATATTTTACTTTCCAGAAGGAAGTATTCTAGGTTTTGTAAAGAATACAAATAGAACACTTATTCATACATGCAGGACTTCTGAGGTAAATCAATAAAATATTTGCCACCAGACTCTATCAACAGGGACATTGTATTTGTTATCTACTGTTGTGTAACAAATTAACCCAAAATTTATCAGTTTATACCAAACAAACTTTGTCATCTCACATAATTTCTAAGGAAATGAAGATCCGGAATCTGGAAGCAGCTTAGCTGGATGATCCTAGCTCAAGATTTCTCATGAGACTGGAGTAAAACTGTAGCCAGAACTTCAATCATACAAATGCTCAGATAGGGCTACAAGCTCGGCTTCCCTGCTCACTCACATTGCTGTTCCTCTTTGGCTATTGACTAGAGACATTAGTTCCTTGACTTGTGGGCGTTACCTTATTCAGCCTGAATATCTTTATGAAAGGGCAGCTGGCTTCCTCCAGAACAAGCCAACAAAGAGAGAGAGAGAGTAAGAGAGTGCACACAACTAAGTATCCTTTAGAACCTAACCTCAGAAATGACATACCATTGCTTCTGCTGCATTCTCTTGATCATACAGACCAACACTGGTACAATATGTGTGTTGGAAATATATAAGTGTGTGAATATCATGAGGTCAGAATCTTTGAGGGCTGTCTTGAAGGCTGGCCACCACAGACATTTTATCTACATTTTGGGCAGAATAATTATTTATTGAGAAGGACAATAAATCTATCAAGAGTATCAATCATTCCTACCAACTGTGTCTCTATGTCTTACTTCATGAAGCTAAATAACAGTTATTGTGAAAATAAGAAATTCCCTCCAACATTTCCAGAATTTTTCCATTGAGTAGCAGTACCTGAAATAGGGGCATGTCTTATTTTGAGGAGCTGCTTTTTAAAAAGGAGTCTCTCTGAGCCCATTAGAAATGCAAGAGAGGTTTATGTGAATTAGTCAGCAGATCCTTATTTAGAGGAAAGTCAGCCAGCCTGAGCTCCCCATGTCAAGGTGCATCAGAGTGTTCAGAGGTGATTCGTTGTGACAGCAGGAATGTGTAATGATGTGCATAGCTCTCTGAATTTTTAATAGAATATTCTATACATGAAAAGTTGTAAGATATACTACTGTAGAGTGATGTTTGTGTCTACTTTCCTATTGTTCTTCATCAAACAACATTAATGTGGAGACCTTCAATTCCACCTACTGTAACAAAACCATGATTATTAAATCAATAAGTCCTTAGCCTGTTCAAATTCTATTTACAAATGTCTTTACCACTGCAGTGTCTACAGACTTCAAATTATTCTTCATTTTTAAAACAAATAAAAGATCAGAGATTAAATTTTTTCCTCTGTCAGAATGATGAAATAAAAACTCAATTATTTCAGATTTATTGTACAAGTAACACACTTGTATTCATATGTTTGTCTTTTAGATGCCAAAGAGCACAATTTTTCATGCATTCATTCTATTATTTATTCATAATTGAATAAATTTATTATGCATGGTAATTACTTAAGAACCCTTTGTTAGAAACCAACTAGGTTACAGAGAACTTCACATGGATCCTGCCCCCAACAGGTCTGTACTCTCATTAAGAATGTTCATGGTGTGTAGTGATTATAAGGTAATTCATTATTATTTTTATCAAAAGACTAGCTCAGGTGAATGTATATAAAAATTATCCCTAGATACCATATTTGGGATGATATGAAAGTCTAAATAGACATACAACACAAATTTTCTTATAGCTTTTAATATTCAGATATTATAAATGAAGAAACAAATATTGAAAACAATATTGCATGTAAATACAAGCAATAATAAATGATTCATTAATATTGAATGCATAAGACCAACTGGGTCAGATTAAATATTGCTTTGTTCTCATCAGTGTTGTTTATGGCATGTGGTTGACTTAAAATGATGTTGTTAAAAATTTTATACTGTCTTGAGGGATGCCAATGTAGTGGAGTGCTAGAACCAGCATATAGTGGCTCACAAGAGCTAGTTACTAAATGCTTAGGAATTTTAGAAGTTGGTAAGTATGTTGACATTGCATTTGTAGCTTTAAATCCACTGTGGTGGGAATATTTACACCATGGAAATTGTCAAATACTATAAACCAGGATTTGAAAAACTTTTCCTCAGAGAGTTGGTTGTTGAACATTTACCAGCATACTACTGTTCCAATGCTCATCTTAAATTTTTGATCAAATAAGATAGGGCTATTCTAGTATCACACTCAGTATCATAACACTTTCTTGAGTTTCATAATAAGGCTACAACCTTGGCCAACCAAAATGATAATAATTTTCCATCAAGGAAAACAAAGCATTCCAACACTATTCCAACACTATATATTTGGGATATATAACACTCTAGAAAATCAATCAATCTGAATTTTCAGAAAAGAAAATTCCCAATAAAAGTGTCACTTTCATCCTTCTGGAGTCTGATAAATACTTTATCTATTTCATATCTATGAAGATTAAAAATAGAAAAAAGTAGAATACTTTCATGATGAATATTTGTGTAGATAAAATTTTACCACTTCTCTATTAGCTAGAGAATAAGGGTTATTATTACTGCTACAATTTGGTCGCAAAATATTAGAGAACAAGGATCTACAGTCATAAAGCATGTAGTTTTACTATTGTTTTATTAAAATAACAAGTTACTGGGCCCTTGACAGAACCTGCATGTCTTATGTCAAGCAGTTATAAAATACAAGTTTATGAATGTACATTTATTCAAAACTACCTTTATTTCTCTGAGAAATCAATGCTGCTATTTTCTCCATACATTTTGAAAATAAAGCAAAAAAAGGAAGTGTGTGCCAAAAACTATATTACTATGATTTTAAGACTTTGATTATTAATACACATGGGTCAAAAAAATTCAGTTTACGGTTCCCAGAGTGAAAATAGCTCTGTCAGGCTACATATAGTATATATAAAAAGACATACACATTATAGTATATATGCAATGCCAAAATCTTCCATCTGTGCACAAGGGCAGAGTTACTGTTGCTGGGGGAGATATAACTTTCTAATGTACTTACTTTCATGTCTTTCAAAATTTTGCTATGCTGAAGACTTTTTTCTTATAGCTGTTATTTTTAATATTGGAAATTTAAAATGTGACATAGGAATACTCAATCCATGAGCTTTTAATAAAATTGTTAACCTGAAAAATCAAAAATGGGTGACCGCAGAGAGGATATATAACTAGGAAACCAAGACATTGAACATCTTCACCACTTACCAGCCCTAAAGCGTTCAGAACATTATTCCACATGAAGTAGAATACATAGAAAATGCTGATTTATATTCAGAATCTAATTAACAATCTTAAAGTTTTCATTGTAACCAATGATAGAGTCCTGCAATGTATAATTGTCATTGTAAATGTACTATATTTTAAAAAGAGTGATGTAAATAATATAGAGAAACAACTGCTACCAATTATTGTGCTTGTATTTACATGCAACATTGTTTTCTTACAAATATTGTTAGACTCCATCAGAACTATCACATCATCATATTGCAGTGGGATATTTCTTCATGTGATTGTCATACCCCAATAGGTTTTAGGTCCCTCTACAAAAAAATCGGTTTTATAGTTCATGTTTGTATATTCAGCCTAGCCCCTGATACATCATATTATAAATATTTTGATGAAATAGATAAAATGAGTAATGTAATTCAAGATTTATATTTTTTAAATTTTGATTTCTGTATTTGTAATCAGTAATTGTTCATCTTCCCCAATAATCAATCTTTAAGATAACTCAGCGTCTTTTTCTGGACAAGAAAATTATGTCCGAAGGATTTCTGTTAGGCAACATGTGGAGGATACTCTCATAGCTGCCTACAAACCTTATTAATCAGAGTTAAGTGTCCTTTTCAGGCTCTTCATATATATATATATATATATACACACACACACACACACATACACACACACATATACATACCGTGTTTCCCCAAAAATAAGACCTACCCATAAAATAAGCTCTAGCAGGATTTCTAAGCATTTTCACAATATAGGCCCTACCCCAAAAATAAGACCTAGTGATGGGTGTGGCTACGCAGCATATCTGCACAACCCAAGCATTTCAACACCGAGCGGTAAAGAAGACAAGCAGCCCTTCTCATCTGCCCCATGAGAGCTCTATTGCTCAACATGAGAGATTGTGGCCAATGGTTCTAAAGGAACTAGAGTCACAAGAAATTCAGGATGGAATTCGGAGTTTGGAGAATTATGATGATGTTCCAGAAGAACACGATTTAACTATATTTGAATAAATGTAGATTGTTGTACCGTACTTAAAAAAAATAACACATCCCCTGAAAATAAGCCCTAGGGTGTCTTCTTTAGGAAAAATAAATATAAGATCCTGTCTTATTTTCAGGGAAACACAGTATATATGTGTTTGTATGTATAAATGTGTATATATGTATGTATATGCATGGTAAGAGAATGAAGCAAGAAGGGAAGGAGAGAAAGAAAAAAGAACCAGGATGCTAAAACTCTGTAAATTCACTGGCCTTAGTGCCTACTTTTAAATTATTGTTACTTATTCCAGAGAAATGTTCCATTTCTTTCCTTCTGGAAATATATAATGACTTTGTATGGAAAAAAAGATAACTGCAGAGAGTTCGTATATATGTATTAAATCCAGTAGGGAGCATGTACTCTACATTTCCATTCAGCAAAACATGCCATTAATTGGATGAGTGTCAATTCTACCTGTAGGTTTGGAAGTCAGAAAAATAAAGTAACTAAGATATTTTATTGAACATAATCAGGTAGTAAAAAAGAAAATGAGTTTCAAAAATCTTTACTGATTTCTTGTCTTATTAACTTCCATTGTGAGGTAATAACTACACTCCCAAGAAAACAATTCCAGCAAACAAATTTTACTGAAAAATGAATAGAACTACAAGAGCTATAAGAGTTAACATAATGCTCCTAGTTTGTAATTTATGTCATTATATTTCAACATAATCTTACTACTGTCTACTTTCCTTCACTAAAGTACAAATCTCGGGGTGATCTGTGTGCCCTTGCTTTTCAATATGTTAATCAGCACATCTCATTTTTTTTCTTTTTTGTATTGAGTCTTCAGAAAAAATAATGTTTTCTTTTTAGTTTGTACTATGACCTTAGATCTAGGTTCTTGTAGATTTAGTGATGAATTTAAAAAGACTACAAGTTGAGGTTGACAATGACTTTCACCTCCTCTGGGGCATTGGTGAAGTGCATGTATCCTGACATCAAACAGCATAGAATTCCCAGTTTTTTCACTTGGGTAACTGTAGACAAATTAGTTAAACTGTCTGCCTTCAGTTTCCTCTCTGTAAATTGGGAATTATAATATTACTTACTCTTATGGTTGTAAAGGCAAAGCATCTAGACTATTACCTCACATATAAAAATAACTAAAAAATATTGTTTTCTCTTTATTAGTGTTATCTATAATAGTACAGAAGCATCAGATTATTGTTAAGATTAAAGCCAAGCAAAAATGCGTAATTTCTGCAAGGCCATAGAGTTTATTAGTGGTGCAACTAGGACTAGAAACTAAACCACCTATTATCCAGAATTTGGAAAAATAGAGAAAAGGAAGAAGAAAAATGGGAAAGATATGCAAACTTTTTTTTTTTTTTTTTTTTTTTTGAGACAGAGTCTCACTTTGTGGCCCAGGCTAGAGTGAGTGCCATGGCGTCAGCCTAGCTCACAGCAACCTCAATCTCCCGGGCTCAAGCGATCCTACTGCCTCAGCCTCCCGAGTAGCTGGGACTACAGGCATGCGCCACCATGCCCGGCTAATTTTTTCTATATATTTTTAGTTGGCCAATTAATTTCTTTCTATTTTTTTAGTAGAGACGAGGTCTCGCTCAGGCTGGTTTCGAACTCCTGACCTTGAGCGATCCACCCGCCTCGGCCTCCCAGAGTGCTAGGATTACAGGCGTGAGCCACCACACCCGGCCGCAAACTTTTTATTGTTGGTGCTGGTGGTTTCTTATAAACATGATTTAATATCATAATTTGAAAATGCTTTATATATACAGATAGTATTCTTGACCTGGATACATGAAGTAATATTAATGTTTCAATAAGTAAATGAATAATTCTTTTATTTAAAGCTGGGACTTGAACACTGCAGAGATTGTGGTGAAGAGGATTGAAAATAGAAAAATAGAATCTTTCAGGGGTATTTATTATTTATATTTGTGTGTGTATATATATATGTAACAGTAAAATTAGACAACAATGATCTCTTTTTTGTGTGCTGGTCAAAATCATTTAAAAATGTTTCTCAAAATCTTTAGGAAAATTATGAATTTAGAAAATCAATTTTCAAAATTTAAGATATATTTTATAATGCACTGTTTAAATCTATATCATTAATGTTTATTTTGAATAAAAACATTAAGATAACTGACTCAAAGGACTTGAAGACAGACAATACCAAGAAAATAAAATTATTACTAGAAAGACACCCAGGAATTTATTCCATTATATTTTAGTCACATGTATGTTGAATGCACAATAATTAAAATACTTAATAGTTCTAAATGTAGCAGACATTACAAGGTCACTTCCCAGTGGAGGGAAGCATACCCTTAGGGCTTGCTTCAAAGCAGCTACACAATTATGCTTTATGTAATGTAAAAATCCCAGAGCATTTGATAGGAATTTTCTAAAATGGAGAATACACATGAACACATGCACATATGCATATGTGCATATATAGCTCTGTATATATGTGTATATGTGTATATACACATACACATGTAGTAGGACAGAGTCCCAGGTGGCCTTGGCTGAGCCAACTCTTCCCCCTAACCCTTTCAGTTCTTGGAATAGACCAAGAAAGTAACATCCTGTGATAAGGAGAAAGGGTCTGGAACAACCTGGACAATGTCTTCATCTCTCTTAGAACAGGATGTTCTGAAACAGCCCAGCTCAATGATTCCCAAATCACCCAATTTATATAAATTCAGGGGGGAGTACTTTCAGAGTGTCTCAGCTGCAATGTACCATAGAGTATGCACAGACAAATATTCATTAACCCTGGGCAACCTGGGGGACTGACTGGCTCATCTTAGATCCTAGGGTCCACAGTCTGAACATTTGTGTCTCCCCAAAATTCATATGTTGACACCTAATTCCCAGTGCAATGGTATTAAGAGGTGGGACCATTGGAAAGTGATTTTATAGGAATTTTCTAAAACAGAGAAATATTCATGAAAACATGTGGAAGGATTAGTGTCCTTGTAAAAGAGAACAGAAAGAACATGTCCACACCTTCCTCAATATGCGGATACATCTAGAAGGCACCATCTTTGAAGCAGAGTGAACCCTCACCAGACATTAAGTCTTCTGCTGTCTTGATCTTGGACTTCCTAGCATCCAGAGCTAGGAACAATAAATTTCCATTGCTTATAAGTTACTCAGGCTAAGATATTTTGTAATAGCAGCCAGAATGGACTAAGACACTAAGCTCTATTTATTGATGCCTATCTGTGAGTAATAAATATGTTTTGCCTGACTTGTGGGAGTGTTCTCTTTCGCTGGACTCATGCAAGTTGTCAGGATACTGGGATTCCTTTCTCACCTCACAGCTGTCTTTATGTGTTGGGACTTATGTGAAAGATGGGTGTACTCTAAGCTCCTGCCAGACTTAAGAACCTTTGTAACACACCTACACATTCTCTTAAGAAAGATAAAGGAAATGGGAAATCCTTTAAAAAATTAAGATTTATTTTTACAAAGAGTTGCATATATTTGGTAAAGCTTAAAACAGAGCTTTCAATTTCATGTTAACAGGAACAGACATATGGACAATTCAAAGGATATTTAGATTTTTTTCTACTGGATTCATTCATATAATTATATATTGTTCATGTTAATATTGATTGGAATTTCCAATGCCTTAATGGTATCTAGGAGATAGGAAACAGCTGGAAGATACCTGAAATAAAGCATGAATTAAAACTTCACTACTTTTAACTTTCCACATGGAAGACCCAAATCAGCAACATTTGTTTACTTTCTGCTGTATGTAGGTCTTCTTGTGTAGCCAAATACTTCTAGGAGTTCTCAGTGTTTGGAAGAGAAGTCATTTCTTTATTTATTCAACACACATTTACTGAAATATTTCAGTCATTGGCTTGAGGGATGCACAGAGGAATAAGGTAATTCTCTTAAGAAGATCATATGCTATTTAGATGAATATATAAAGAAATAAATTATAATAAAATAAGTAAGTACTATAAAAGGACATGAAACAAGTTTGTTTACAGTTGAGATATTGGAGTAGCTGATGAAATCTGATTGAAAATGTGCTTTACAAAGTCAATTTTGAACTTAAGCTTAAAAAATAAATAGATGTCTTCAGTGTCAGAAAAAGGAAATAATATATACAAATAGTTACAGTAATCAAAGGAATGGTTTCATTCAGCAAAGTTTGAGACGTATGGAAAGACTGAGTAAGAAGTCAATGATAGGTAAACTGGGCAGGAGAGAAAGGCTCGGTCAGATTGAGGAAAATCTTTTATGCCTCACTAAATTATCTTGTAGACTAGGAAAAAGTATTTAACAAATCCTAACCAGTATCAGAATTCTACATCAAATTTTTGTCTCCCCTAAGGTTTAGTAAAAATCCTTAATTGCAGTTCTCAGCTCAGCTCTAGATGGTCAGTTTCTATTGAGTTTCTGTTTGGTACAACAGTTATAAGGGGATATTTAGCAATGTGATTGTTGCTCATTAGGATGAAAGGAGGAGAATGAAGAGAGGAGTGTAAATGAGTGGTGAAAATATAGTGAGATAGATGGGTAATCATACTATCATTGCCAGAGAGTTTTGTTGGCCCCAGTGCACCCATATGCTATGGGTTACCTTTCTAAGAAAACTGTTCTACCCTATGTTTCTCTCCAATTTAATGAAGCAAGAGCAACTGACACCTGATCATTGGTCAATAAACAGATTGCTTGAGACCAAACAATTTTCCAACAGATTACAGGTAAGCTGGCTGCCAAGCACCTCTAGATTGTGAGATTAATGGAAAGTTAGAGTCAGACACATTACTTCTTGTTAGAGGGTTAATGCCAGTAGTCCAGTGAAAGGCTAAGGTTAAATGAAACCAGTCCTGCTGGAAAAGCAGAATTCCTAGTCCCAAGCAGCTCACCATTAAGCTAAATCAGAGAGAGATTTCAAGGTCACTTTCAATCTACTCGTACATTCCCTAATGTTCTGCATTTGCCAAATACAGTAGATTTCATATAGGGAATTATCCTGCCTATATATTAAACAGAAAAGAGAGAAAGATTATTAGTAGAGTGATTATTTACACCCAATTCTTTCTTGGGGTTCAGATATGAGATCAGATAGTTCTATGTCTAATTAATAGAATTTTTTGTTTCATTCCTACTTAGGGAGAAAGACATGTGCAGTCTCTTTTTACTAGAACAATAAGTGAACTGCTGGAGTTCGCTACCTTCATAGAGGAAGTGCAAGTCAGTTCTTAATTGGGCCCTTTTACTTTCCCTGGTGAAGCCATAAGTTCTATTGTGCCCTAATGATTAAAGCTACAAAGGACATTAAAGAACACCCATGGGCCCATGGGCTACCATATGGGTGTGATAAGTTAACTAAGGTACCATGTAGGGGCTTTTTAAAAAATCAAGTAGATATTTATAAAATATCACAATGCCTGGGATGAAAATAAATCTCCATCTATCGATACTTTCTTGGTTGGAGAAATTACAAGAGAATTGGCTATTTGTTTTCCTTCACACAGCTGAGTCAGACCTAACATGAGCCACTAAGGAAAGGCTAGGTAGGGGATTTTGTTTCACTATAACTTACCACACAGGTTAAGCAGGACAGAGTAGACATCTTCCACACTCATAAAATGGGTATGCAGACAATGGCCAAATACAAAATGTGTCTGGGCACGGTGACTCATGCCTGTAATCTTAGCACTCTGGGAGGCCCAGGCGGGCGGATCATTTGAGCTTAGGAGTTCGAGACCAGCCTGAGCAAGAGTGAGACC
>VBSM01002616.1:11438774-11451071 GCA_008086735.1 Cheirogaleus medius | reverse complement strand
TGTCTCAAAAAAAAAAAAATAATAATAATAAATAAAATAAATAAATACAAAACGCAGCATTCCTATGCAGGCTACATCCTGCTGTAATAGGAAAACACCTTCACTAAACATAATAGTTTTACAGGGAGATTAATAGTCTCAGTTTCTAAGAACTTTGCCAGCAGTTGCAGCTATGGAAAGCTGATACACTCAGACAAAAACATAGATGAACCTAAGAGAATATCCAGAAAGAATTTCAAGGATGTGGCAAATAATGACAGATAATAGGGGAAAAATAGAACAATTATTTGGGAAATAATATATTTAGATGAAGAAGGAAAATATAGCACCTAAAAGATAATGAGTAAAGATTATTTTCTCCTGGAGAGGGATACATAATTTGCCTTAGAGATCAGAGCACCATGGTTACCAATATCCCCTGCTGCTGAGTGGCCGTGCTTCCCAAGCAAAACCAGTGTGCAGTTGATACACCACATGCAGGCCACTGGGTACCAAACAGGCTACTTATTTCTACACTGCCATAGACATTTCCACCTTACTAATGTGAAAGGAATGGAAGATAGAGTCCTTTCCCTAGAAGGCAAAGGCACAACAGATGCCTAACAGAGTCCCTTTGCTTCTCTTTAAGAACATGAGAATTTAAAAGACTTAATCTTCATAGTTCACTTGTTGGTCCTTTATTTGTAAATGTTTCCAGTTAAGACTATTCTTAATCCATATTATATATGCCAGTATAGAATTCATCTACAGGAACCCACCTTGATTGATAATCGCCCCTTTTTTTTCTGAAATAGGTCAGAGCTCTTGCTCTTTGTTTTTTTATCTCAACAATTAATTTGAAACTTATTTGAAGGCAAGTGAAAAGTTTCATACTTCATTTACCTCCATAACACCTAAAGGAGTGATGAATACTTGGTAAGTGCACATACACACACACCCAAAAAGTATTAGTTGAATAACTGATTACTGAATGAGGCAAGAAATCTGTGCAGTATTCCAAAGTGCATGCTAGCACAAATGCAATGAATTTAGAGAAAACATATATTTATTTGTTTTATTAATTTTCTTTTAAAATTGTAGATATCCTTTCCTTACCAGAAAGTTATTCATGGTTGAGAATACATACACAATATAGCAATTTGTAGATCATTCTGTAGCATTTAATATCTTGGAAAAAAAGGAGTAGCTAAAGAGATAATATAATATCAAGCATGATTGCTGAAATAATTTCAGAATGAATCTGACTAATAAGTGACTCTCAAGCTATTGATATTTATCACAGTCCTCATAGGAAGAGCTAATTCAATTGCAGTGTACTCTTAGCAAGCATTTAGTCTTCTTTGATTCACTTTGTAAATTACCTGTTTACAGGTTTTTAAAAAATGAATAAAAGCTTTAAGAAATTAACTGGAAACATGACTTTCTTTCACTAATCTCTACTGCCTTATAAATCTTATTGTTTTAATATTATAATGCATTAAGTTCATGCAGTAAGAAAATAAGGGAAGATATAGCTCCTTTAACAAACCTTTGTTTATTCCCCCTTGCAGTAGCCCTAAGCCTCATTAAATTAAACGGATAGATTCGTTTTTTATATTTATACATTAGGTAAAAAAGTAAAATTATGTTGACTATTGTGCAGGTGTCTGTTTAATTTTTTTTCTTTTGGTTTTTTTAATTTTGAATAAACTTTATTGAAGTACTATTTTCAAATAATAAAAATACATACATTTTAATATACAGTTTGATGAGTTAACAGATACCTCCAATAAATAAAATTTACTAACTTTTAAAGTTATATTCTAAATTACATACATTCAAAAAATTTAGTCTAAATTTTTGAGAGATATTTTAAATATGTAACTGTTTGCCAGTGTAAATAAAAATCAGATATCATGTATAATATTGGAAAATCACAGGTGAAAAATATTTATTTCTTTTGTATAATGTTATTTGACCTAATTTTTATTAGGAATAAAGTTCATTAATTTCTGAACTCCAGAAACATGAACCAATATAGACAAACACTTAATGCTAAAGAAACATTAATGTAACATAAGTGCATTTTAAAGAAGTAATAGAAATAAAAACAATAGAAAATAATGACACCCTATGAAATATGTATTACTATTAATGGCAATCCATTATTAATCATGATTATTGAGTGGGAAGCTTTTTTGGCTGCCTAGACCCTACTCCAAACCAATGAAATAAAAAATAAAAATACCTGAGAATAAGGATTGTCCATCAATATTATTTAAAAGTTCTCCAAATTCATTTTTCCCATATTAATTAAAAAATGGTTTAATTGTGGCAAGGTACACTTTTTATCTTAACCATTTTAAAATATACAGTTCACTAGTATTAAGTACATTGACACTGTGGTGGAAACAAGCTCAAGAACACTTTTCATCTTGAAAAACTGAACTATGTACCTATTAAATAATTCCCCATTTTCACATCCCCCAACTCCCATGGAAACCATCATTCTACTTTATGTTTCTATGAATTTTAACACTCTCCAGATTCCTCATATATGCGGAATTATACCTTATCTGTCTTTTTGACCCTGGATTATTTCATTTAGCATAATATCATAAAGGTTCATTCATGTTGTAGCATGTGTCAGAATTTCCTTATTTTTTTATCTTTTTACATTTTAATCACCTGAATTTAAGGCTCATATTTTAAAAGCTGAATAATACTTCATTGTATACAAATGCCACATTTTGTTTATCAATTCATATGCCAGTGGATAGTTAGGTTGCTTCCACCTTTGACTATTGTGAATAATGATATTATGAACATGGGTGTACAAATATCTCTTTAAGACCCTGCTTTTACTTATTTTGAGTACACACTTAGAAGTGGAATTGATGATTCATATGGTAATTCTATGTTTAATGTTTTGAGAAAGCATTATACTAGTTTCCATAATGACTGCACTATTTTATTTTTTTATTTCTTTTTAATTATTATGGGTACATAATAGTTGTATATTTTTATAAGGTACATGTGATGTATTGATACAGGCATATGATGTGAATTAATCAAATCAGGGTAATTGCGGTATCCATCACCTCAAGCATTTATCATATCTTTGTGTTAGAAACATTTCAATTCCATACTGTTAGTTATTTTAAAGTGTATCGTAACTTATTGTTGATTATAGTCACCTTGTTGTGCTATCAAATACTGTTCACTTCATCTAACTATATTTTTGCACCCATTAATCATCCCCACTTTATCCCCCTCCCCAGTACCTTACCCAGCCTCTGATAACCATAATTCAACTTTCTATCTCCATGAGATCAATTGTTTTTAATATTTAGCTCCCACATATGAGTGAGAACATGCATGATTTGTCTTTCTGCACCTGCCTTATTTCACTTAACACAATGTTCTCCAGTTCTGATCATGTTGTTGCAAGTGACAGGATTTCATTCCTTTTTATGGCTGAATAATATTCCATTATGTGTATGCACTACATTTTCTTTATCTACTCATCCATTGAAGACACATAGATTGATTCCATATCTTGCCTATTGTGAATAGTGCTGCAATAAACCTGGGAGTGCGGACATCTCTTTGATATAATGATTACTCTTCTTTTAAATATATACCCAGTAGTGGAATTGCTAGGTCACATAATAAGTACTATTTGTAGTTTTTTTGAAGAACTTCCAGACTGTTTTCCACAGTGGCTGTGCTAATTTAGATTCCCACCATTTTCTACTCTATTGGTCTTTATGTCTGTCTTTATGCCAGTTCCAAGCAAACAACTAACTCTGAGTTCCAAAGGAAAAACCAAAACAACAACAACAAAGGAGCAAAGGCCCTGAGGGACTAATATTAAGGACAAGGATTAGTGGCACAACTAAATTGGTGATTTTCTGATTAAACATTGGTGCCAGTGACTCTAACAAGTCTTTGGACATTCCCAGTATATGCTTGGGTTAGCATCATTCAGATGGGATGGAACAAATCAAATTTGTTGAAAGGAGTTCTATTTGACCTAAAAATACTTTTACTGACTACAAGTAAAAGTACAAATATAATTAAATTTTCACCCTGTCTAAGCTAATGCTAAGCCCAGCCAATGGGATGCGGTATAGGGATCATCTAAAATTCATCAACTTGACAACATAAAGACAAATCAAGAAGTGAATGATTAAATGACCCTTTTCAAGGTACTATTTTGCTGTTAGGTAAACTAGATTTGATTGGCTATGTTAATGAAGATATGCATTTCAATTTTTTTTATATTTCCTGCATCTTACAACCTCACAACATAGATGCATGGTATATTGAGAGCTCTAAAGTTAATCAAAGGGCCACAAAATTATACAGTCATAATCACTAAAGTGGGAGAAGTTGAGGAAACTGAGAATCTCATTAACAGCAACAGTAACAGCGATAGCAGTATCATTATCTAATAATGTAAATATTTTATTGTATTTACATCTGATTCATTTCTCCTGTCCATCACCATTGTTTCCCCTTTCTACTTTCTCAGGAGTATAAATACAAATGCTTCTCAGGAATAAATAGAATATCTTCCCTTTTACTAAGGAAAACAATTGGGGGGTGGGACATGGCTGAGAGTCCAATCGTCAGCATATACCCTCCTACCTCAAAATACTTATTTAAGCATTTTTTTCAAACAAAAGCTATTTTCCTTTTACGAGGATTTCTGATTCTTCCCAATATTATGTCACTGACTTTCTACAATCTCTAGGAGTAGATGTTATTATGCTATTTATTAGAAGAGAAAACAATATAATCATGTGAAGTAATTTTTTCCAAATTTTCGCATCTGAATAAAACATATTATTAAACCATAGAAAGAATTTCTAATATTTCCCATTATCCTGAATTTTTTCTTGTCATCATTTATTATTCTTCATTTTAAAATAATGTTCCCTTTTATAAAGAAGAACAAAAAGATTAAATATGGGCTTGATATAATATAAAAATAATAACTACCATTTATCAAATACTTAGTGTATGTCAAATACTGTGTAAAGCACTTTACATCTATTACCTCATTTAATTTTGACAACTGTTTAAGATATATATTATTATTTTTCCCCAATTGACATGTGCATTTATCCTCCATTTAGAAGAGTTTGAATCTTACAGAGATGGAATAATATGCTTGAGATTGTGCCCAAATACACTGCCACACTCGGATAGTTCAAACCTCTTGTTTGCATGCAAACTTGTGAGCCTAACCACTACATCACATTGCCACAGTTTGACCTTTGTTGACTGGCATAAAAATTTGGGTTGGTTTGCAAACTTCTAAACAGCAAGAAACTTTCTTAAATTTATTTTGAATTTTGCTCACTAGCACCGTAGGTTTGCAATAAATATTTATTTAATGAATAAAAGAATACATGAACATGTTGAACAAATGTTTCAAACATCTAAATGGTCTCATATATTTAAACCATGGTATTGCATAAAATATTATCTATTTGCCTTTTAGAATTTGAAAATTAAAGAAGAAATAGAGCATCTTAAAATCTTTATTGTTCCTCATTTTATTTTCATGTGCTTTTCCACACTAGGGGCTGTAAAATATGGAAACTGGCCCTTTCTGAAATTCTGATTTACAGGAAGCACAAACTATTACTCACTCTTTATAAAAGTGAATAATAAATTCCTGATCGAACATATAAATTAATGCATCCTGGCCAGTCAACAAACACATCTATTCACGTGTAAAATTATCATAATATTATTTAAATGGAGTATAGAAATTTAAGTTTAAACATTTTATACATTTTACAATATTTGATATTTCCTACAATCAAGCAAGATGGGCAGAGCCAGCATGATTTTATTCACATGATACATAGAGTAGTTGAGGGTCACCAAATTATTAGTGATTTTCTTTCCTGCAATTCAAATGTAGCATCCTTCTTTGTTTTCACTTTTCCTCTTCTTACTCCTCCTCCTTCTTTTTCTTCTTATTAAAAGACACTAGACCAAGAACGTATACTGCTATCACTCCAGACAGCACTGGCAACAATAATAATGATCAAATTTGATGCATGAAATATAGCTTTCTTTTCTCTTTGGATTGAACCATAAGCAGTGTTTTCAATCTTTTCAAATTTTTTAAGACTTGTTTTATGGACTAATATATGATCTCTTCTGGAGAATGTTTTACGTGCCCTTGAGAAAATGTGCATTCTGATGCTGTTGAATGGAATGTTATATATATCTGGATTAAGTCCATTTTGTCTAAAATGATGTTCAAGTCCAGAATTTCTCTATTGGTTTTCTGTCTGGACGATCTGTCTATTGTTGAAAGTGGAATATTGAAATCCTCCACTATTATTGTAGTGTAGTGTATCTCACTCTTCGGATCTATGAAAACTTGTTTTATATATTTAGGTGCTCCAATGTTGGGTGCATATATATTTAAAATTCTTATATCCTCCTAATTAATTAACTCCTTTATCATAATATAATGGCTTTCTTTATTTCTTTTTAGAGTTCTCCACATAAAGTCTGTTTTGTCTAAGTAGCACTACCCCTGCTATCTTTTTGTTACCATTTGCCTGGAATATCTTTTTCCATCCCTTCACTAGCAAGACTATGTGTGTGCTTAAGGCGAAAGTGAGTCTCTTGTAGATAATACATTTTTATCTTTTTTTTATTAATCCATCCACTCCATGTCTTTTGACTGGAGAATTTAATCTACTTACATTTAAAGTAGTTATTGACAGGTAAGAACTTTCTATAAGCATTTTGTTCTTTTACTACCAACTCTTTTATAGGTCATTTATTCCTCTCTTTCAAATTTGCTGTCTTTTTTGTGTGATTTGTTGTATGTAGTGGTATGCTCTGATTCCTTTCTTTTTATCTTTTGTGTATCTACTAGAGTTTTCATCATTGTGGTTACCATAGGCTTACATAAAACATCTTATTATATTGTTCTGATTTAAGCTGATGGTACCTTAACTTCAAATGCATGCAAAGACTGCACAATTTTACTTCTTCCTCCACCACTACATTTTATATCATTTGTGTCATATTTTACATCTATCTATGTTGTGAATCTATTAACCAATTGTTTATAGCTATAGTTGTTTTTAATACATTTGTTTTTTAACTTGTACTAGAGTTAAGAATGATTTACATTCCACCTTTACTGTAGTAAAGTGTTCTGAATTTGTCTATATATTTACCTTTACTGGTGAGTTTTAAATTTTCATATGTTTTCACATGATTACTTGTAGTTATTTGTTTCAACTTGAAGACCTTCCTTTAGCATTTCTTACAAGCTCTATATGGATCAGGCTCATGTAGTGTCTTCTGCACTTGCATAGTACTTAGCATAAAATAGCTACTCCATGTATATCAATTGAAGGAAAGAATAAATTGTTCCTACTTGAAAAGTATTCCTAATATCATTACATAATAATGAAGCTATACATAATTAATGTGTATCTTTGCTGGCATATGGGCTGATTGCTCTTTTGTAAATTTAGTCATACTGAAAAAAAAATATATATGTTTATGTGTGTATATATATATATATATGGCTTTGACTTATATGAACCACTCCTATAAATGTTATGTAACTAATCATGCTATTCTGTGTGTGTGTGGGGGGGTGAGTGTGTGAGATGTGCTACTGTCTCAGTGCAGATGCAAGTTTTATTTATTTATTTTTTATTTTTATTTTTTTGATGCAAGTTTTAAATAGTTCAGACCAAGGTAGTAAATGAGTGAGGCCTCCCGTGTCCTCCTTTGATTGAGCTTTGCATCATTCAGAGTTGCTTTAAACTGCCTCATATACTCTTTTCTCAGTACTTTTCTGCCAGTTTTGCAGCAATATAAATTTCCAGATGACAAAATCTGTTAGATGCTATAAAAACCAAACAAAGCAACGGTATTGAGGTTGGGTGGAATGAACATTTTTCTTTGAAACTGAGTGCATGGAGTGACTTCCAATAATTCACCATGGACAGCATGAGCTCAGCTATATTGAAATGGTTCAAGAAGCTGAGAAATAATGTCTTTTAGTTCTAGCTGTCAAAGTATAATCACCTCAAGCTCACTTTGTTTAATACTTTTTGGAAGTTTGTGGAGGCAACATTCAGTAATAAGGTTTGACCACTATAACATAAAATTCTACCTCCAGCTTTTAAAGTACTAAGCTATTTTTTTTTGCCTTAAAATGTATAGTGGTAATTTCATAATTAAACTCTAAATAGGACAAATTAAGTGACCTGCTTTGTGGTGCCCTAGAAGCTTGTACGGTCTTGCACAAGTTTGTCTGCTCCAAGCTGCTTCAGAGAATAAGCTTCAGGTAGCACAGCTGGAATTCCTCTCTCAAAATCCATCATACTCCTGATCCCACCTCTTGCAAGAATTGGCAGGCGCACTTACAAGAATATTTACAGTCATATTTATCCCCAAATACATCATACCCTAATTATGTGTGATCAGATTTCTCTTCAGTATAGATTCATTAATAGGAATGGAAGGACCGTGGTTGTATATGCAGTAGTACATTCTTATCTGCATATATATATATATATAGGCTAAACACACACACACTATGTTTTTTCACATACATACATACCTACCTATGATAAAGTTTAATTTATAAATGAGACACAGTAAGAGATTAACAGCAATTACTGAATAAAATAGAATAATTATAACAATATGCCAGCATCACTACTCTTGTACTTTGGGGCAATTATTAAGTAAGATAAAGTTTACATAAGCACTGTAATGCCACAATTGATCTGATAACCCAGATGGCTACTAAGTGACTAACAGGCAAGTTACTTAGAACGTGGATATAAGGGACAAAGGGATGATTTATGCTGAGGGTGGGATGTAGTGTATCATGTAAGATTTCATCACTACTCAGTGCACAATTTAAAACTTATGAATTGTTGATTTCTAGAATATTTCATTTAATATTTTCAGACAATATTTGACAATGGGTACCTGGAACAGAGGAAAACAAAATCACAGATAAGGAAGGTTAACTATAAAGTGCTTACAATTTATATATTTAGAAAAAGTAGTTTATTTATATTAAAGTATATTTAAAATTAACAAATAAAAAAGACTAATAGATAAAGTTGGATCATTTTTTATTTAATCTCAGCCTTTGTGCAAGAACCTTTTTTCCTGATATACTGACAGCACTCTTTATGGAGTAAAACATTCCTCTGATATTTTCTCAATTCAACTAAATCTTTACTTTCTGTGTTAAAATTTTATTGACCTTGCCTTGGAGTGCAGATTTTCCCCAATGTACCATGACAAATTTATTACTGGCAAAAATATAATTTAATTAATTGTTCTTTTGCCTTCTAATTAAATTAGTGCTAATTAAAGAAAGCCACACTGTGCTTGTCAAATTTAAACAAGGTGTTATTATACAATTCAAATTACACTGCTGACAGTGAGCATTTTAGATTTCAGTAAGAAATGGAAGCTGGAAATGTGAGACACACATATAATCCCAGCTACTCAGGAGGCAGAGGTAGGAGGATTGCTTGAGCCCTGGATTTTGAGAACAGCCTGGAAAACATAGAGAGATCCTATTCTCACCCCTACTCCCAAAAGAAATGAAGACTTAGTGACTTTCTGTATTAAGAACCCTCATATTACTGGGGGGTTAGAAGAGGTTATTACTGAAGATTACAATAAAATAATTTTTAAAGGGGCAACTATTTTTAATAGGCATACCTCATTTTATTGCACTTTGCTCTATTGTGATTTGCAGAGTTTGTGTTTTATTAATACAAATTGAAGGTTTGTGGCAACTCTGCCAAGAGTAAGTCTATCATTGGCATTTGTCCGAAAGTTTGTACTCACTTCATGTCTCTGTGTCAGAATTTTTAGCAATAAAATATTTTTAATTAAGGTATATACATTGATATTTGTAAACATAATGACATTGCACACTTAATAGACTATAGTATAGTATAAACATAACTTTTATGTGCACACAAATATCTAGGAAACCAAGATATTTACGTGTCTCACTTTATTGCCGTGGTCTGGAACTGAACCGACAATATCTCTGAGATATGCCTGTACATAGAAGAAGGTATAAACAGCATCAAAATATTCCCTTGGCTACACAGGTTAAGAGTGCTCATTGGCTTCCAGTTTTCCAGATAAAAAACAATCCTGAATGTAAAGTTTCTGCACTTCTAGGATTTAGAAATATTAAAACCTATTACTATGCATTTTTCCCTTAACTATTTAACCTTATGCATAAATTACCATAAAAATCTTTGCTCTTATTTTGTTTATCTACTCAAAGACTATTAGTAGGAACCAAAATTACATCATAAAAATATTTCAAGGTTATACCAAACTATTATAATTTTTACTTTTAGAAATTCAATTCAAAATCTGCTTTACTTGGAAGATTTTTAATCAAGTTAGATGCTATTTTAAGCTCTTGTAGTATGCAGATGTTCAAGTCCTTCCCAGTCTTATATATACTCAATAAAATTAGAATGAAAATCTTTCTAGATATTTGATTTAAAATAAATCTCTATGTAACAAAAGTGTCTTTTCAAAAGTTGTTAGTAATAACATTGTGTTTGATTTTTTTTCCTTTATGTAAAGAATAATTGAGTAGCGTCTTAGGATCAACAATGCTTTTAATTTAGTTTTCTGAAAGATAATTAGCTAAACTCAATTTAGTATAAAAGTTTTACTGTTCATTTTGTACATCACTACAAAATATTAAAAATGCCCTACTACATTATGGAGATTATGCTTCTTTTTTAAAATAAGTAAATACACCATGAAGATTGTATATGGAGACCTAAATTTTATTCTTATCCTTCAGTAATGAGGCAGCAAACCTTCTGTTTCAACTAGAGAGTGAGGAAAGATGACAGAGAGGAGCAAGCTGGAGGAAAGAATTTTTGAATTTGGGCATTAAACCCTCAGCAGAACCCCCAACTGACCTATGCTTGAACCAGTTAGAATTAACTGTGTGAAGGGTTTGAAGAGTGATCTACAGAGTGGCACAAGAACCAGGTTTCAGATTGTCTTCTGGGTAGCACTCAAGCAGGGAAGACCAGAATAACACAGCAAAAACTAAATATTAAACTGGCATTTGAATCATATCACATAAAAGTGGGACACAACATGTTTTATGAACCTAAATAGACTGATTTTCTGCTAAAATAGAAGATTTAAATAGAACAAGAATCTTATAATACCTAAAATTTTCTGCATATACTTGAAAATTATTTATCATATAAAGAACCAGAGAAAATTCAACTCAGATGAGAAATGAAAATTACCAGATGCCAATACTAGGATAAACCATCTACCATGAATGTTAGTGTTAGAATTACATACCATGGATTTTAAGGCAGCTGTCATAAACATTCTCCTATTAACAATTATAAAATCTTTTTGAAAAGTGAAAAATAGGAAGACTCAACAAAGAAATAGAAGCTGTAAAAAATAAACTAAATGAAAATTTCAGAACTAAAAATATGATAATTTAAATAAAACACTACATGAGTTCAACCTCAAAGTTTTGATGATAGAAAAAAATAATCATTAGACTTGAAGATAAATCAATAGAAGTGATCCAATTTGAAAAACAGTAAATATACTGAAACAAATGCTCAGGAACCAGCGACACACACACACATGCACACACACACACACACAAACACACTTTTATGTCATTGATATCAAAAGGAAGAAAAAAAGTGTGGATCTGAAAAAGAATTCAAAGAAATAATAGCTGAAATCTTCCCAAATTTGTCAAAAGACATAAGCTTACATATTCAAGAAGCGTAGAGCCCCTAACAGACTAAATCTGAAGAAATACACATTACAAAGAATAATAATCAAATTTCTGAAAATTAAATAAAGGAAAAATTATTGAAAGTAGCCAGAGAGAGAGAGAGACAATATATTACCTATGGGAAAAATAATTAGAATGATAACAGATTTCCAGTCAGAAATCATAGAGTACAGAAAAAAGTGTCAAAACATGTTTCAAATGCTGAAAAAACAGAAATGTATAGTCAAAATTCTGTATCTAGTAAAAATGTCTATGAGGATTAAAAGTAATATAGAAAGCCTCAGACAAAAGAAAACTAAGAGAATTTGTCACTAGCATACATCACCGACTTAAGTGAATTGGTCAAGAAAAACATTCTTCAAATAGAAAGCAAAGGATAAAAAGAGGAAACTGTAAAAAATAATGAGACCTGATATTATACCTAGAAAACCCCATGGACTCTTCCAAGAGACTCCTAGATTTAA
>VBSM01002616.1:11420869-11438674 GCA_008086735.1 Cheirogaleus medius | reverse complement strand
TGACATGTGGGGGGGAGGGGTGGTAGGGGCAATGTATGTAACAAATATAAAAAATAAAAAAAAATTAAAAAAATAAAAATAATGAAACCTATTCTTGACTGTAGCGCAGGTGAATTTTTGAGGACATGGAATGCATATTGCTATTCTTCCTAATTACATTATTGAGCACTGTAGCATGAACACTGTAGACCCTAACTAGTCATACTGAGTGAATGAGCTCACATGTGGGCCAATGATACATGGAAGGCAGGGTCATTATCACAGTCCATGGGAGTAAGGGAAGAACTCAAAAAGAGTTTACATCTGAATAAAGATATCAAAGATGAATAAGACTACACTCCATGCATCTGAAAGGGAGAAAATGGGAGAGAAAATTATATAATAGGAATATATAATTCATTTATGACCTGAATGGCATGAGGAATTTGGGAAACAGATTTTCTATAAAACAAAAGTATATGGTGTTTATGGGGAAGGGCCAGGACATAAAATTGCAGCCAGATTATGATGGATCATGTTAGCTAAACTAAGGTATTTGACTTTATACTCTAAGACAGGAGTCAGTAAACTTTCAAGACTAGATATTAAATATTTTAGTCTTTAGTCTTTACTGGACATGTGATTGTCACAACTACTCAGATCTGCTGTTGTAGGTATGAAAGCAGCTATTGACGGTAGTAAATAAATGAGTACGACTGTGTTCTAAAGAAACTCTATTTATTAAAATGTGTGGCAAGCAAATTTGGTATGAGGATCATACTTTACTGACTTCTGCTTTAAAAGATAGGAGACTATAAAATTACATATTTGTAAGTAACCCTGATGGCTAAAACTATTTGAATGCTTCATATGTGCCAAACACTGTGCTTTTATGCATGATAGCTCATCCTTACTGTCTTACTACTCAATTTTATCAATATATTATGTCTATACATTCATTATCCTAACTTTTCAGTTAAAATAAAACAAACAAAATTTTTGGACTCAAGATGTTTATAATCCAGTGAGGGGGGGAAATAATATACAAGATTGTTTTGTGTTAACTAGAACTATACAATATCTGTCAGAAATAATATAATGAAGTTATTTAGGTATTTTCTTTGTCTTTAGAGATCCCACTACACTTCTAAACACACAATGAAATATTAAGTTAGTTAGCCAAACTTTTTCAAAATAGCAGAACAATTAAAAGACAATTTTGAAAGTAAAATTCCGGTTTTATCAGTAAACAATGTCAGTGTTATTTATATAATAGATTTTCTGTTTATAAATATAGTAAGTGCCATACAGAAAATTTTAAAACATCAAAAACATAGAATAGAAGGTTAAGCTATGTACAGTCACATCATGTTCTTCTATTATATTGATGAAATTATTTTCATAATTTTTAAACCCATATGTCCTTTTCTTTTAATAAAAATTATACTATATATACTTTTTCCTAATAAGCATCTTTGGAATGATATTTCCAAAAGATTTTTTTTCTTTTTTTAAAGAAAATTTAATATTGCTCTCCTAGGTGAATTTTAGGGTTAATATTTGATAAAGATTAAAGGACTGATTGAAATGTGATGTTAGTACCTCCTGCCTGTTGCTTCAAGACCAGTGGTCACTTTCTCCATCTGAATAGCCCCTTGATGACATGATATCAAAATGCAATCAGACAAAATACAATCCCACAAAAATACAATAAAAAACTAGTAAAACTTGGAGTCTAGTAAAAAAAATTATTATGTATCTTCATTAAAATTTTATATATTAACAATAAAATGTGGCTTGACAAGAATATAGTTTTGTTCATAAAAGCAACTTCAGCATAGGTTCTTATAATAGCTTAAGAAAGATATATGAACAGTTTGAAGAAAATTACAGGAATAAATCTTTCTTGGCTGCTTCTAAAACTCTGCAGATAGTTAAAAACAAGAAAACATGAAGAAGGAAAAGGTATGAATTGCCTTGGGTTACTTAATCCTTTAGTGACAAGTCCTGCAAATTTCATTAGGATAATATTAGTGTTATTAACATTTACCTTCATTAAATACTATAATGTGATTGACATTCTATACAACACAGGCCAAAGCTTAAAAATGTTGGTAAATCAAGCACAGAATTTAAATTTTAGGAGTTATTCCTATGGCCATGACCAAATATAAGTTCTGAAACAATGCTACATGTAACAAACCCGTGTATCTGGAATATTTGTATAGAGCAAGTCCAAGTAGTCATGAGATTATTGGTTCTAGAAAATTACTTCCTTTGTTAAAACTTTCATGATCCTTAGTTTTCTCAATTTTGTGGAATGAAATTGCTGAAATTTGATTTTATACTATTTTCTTAGATTGCTTTTAGTGAAGACAAGAAGCAGGAAGAAGTCTACTCCATTTATGTACAGTTAAACCATCTGGCCTACCCATGACTGGCTTTTTGGATTTCACCTTATTTTTATCTGAAATCTGAGCGTTGACTATTGGCTTTGTCTTTGAGTGAGTTCTAAATGTCCACTTAATTTTTCCTCATCCTTTTGCTCACTTTATTTCTCGTTGTGAGTCTGCTTTATTGAGGGCTAACCTACATCTTAAACTCTGACCCCAAATGAGCAAATCCTGGCACCAACTATTCCTAAAGCTCTATAGTCTCTTACAATTTGAAAAGAAAAGTTGATTAAGGAATATAAAAATAGTAAAGGAGCATATTTTAAAAAATTTTTCCTGGCATTTTTGGATTAATGGTGTAGAGTTAAATCTCCTCCCAACTCTGATTATATCACATATATTACTGATGTTGACTCAAGGCAGATACAGTCTTTCTACTATTAAATAATAAGTAATGATTGTTACAATGATTAAAAATTAAATAAATAAATAAGTATATTTTGCAGGAGATGCTTTACATGAAACACTCTTAGATGCACTCCTCTTTATGTAGAATGGTAGTAAAAAGAATAAACTATTACGTATCTTGGTTACATCTTTCCAATGAAGTTAAAAATAGAAGGTGGGGAATAAAAGGCATTCAAAGGAAGAAATAAAAATGTGTTTTGCCAGTTATCACATTAATTGTATAAATATGTTATCAAAGTCTTTTCATATAGTGATATATTTTATATTAATGTCAGTCTTTCAAAGAACTTACATTAAACAGAACCTTTGCCAATGTGTCACACAATTTGTCTCAAATATACATATGTGAACAGATATACATTTATTTTTAATCCAAGATAAACAGAAGGTAACTTTTATATGGCTATTCGCTTTCCTGTAACCTACCTGCTGATTTCTTCCATCCAGGAAGTTGAATTGGATCTTTGCCTATTGTCTGACATGTTATTCCCACGTGAGAGGAGGCAAGCTTTGCAATTTCCTAGTTTTAGCTCGTGACACATGTTTCTTTGAGGGAGATAGAAGTATTTCATAAATACAATTTCTTTGGCAAGCTCATCTGCCTGTATAATTCATTTTCAATAAAAGGAATAAATTTTATGCCATCAAGTTGATATAACTTCTAACTTCCGTTTTTTAAAAATTCCTTTGTGTAATGCTTTGGAAAGCATCTGCTTTGATAGTCATTAGCTTACATCTGGTCAAAAATGCTTTCCACATGTTGGCTGTTGGAAAGGAAGTTTGCAAAACTATAACCCATGACTCAATGGAATATCAATAACATGTTTCAGTTACCCATTGCCATTTAAAACGTCCATATGTGTTGGCCAGTACAGCTTTTGAAATGTAACGAATTAATATATTTACTTCATCTTAATTTGTGGACAGATGGCATGAATAGGACTGAGTGATACACTGGGCATCCCTCTGCTTGTCAAGACTTATTTACAGCATAGGAGCCATTCTCTGAAGGCTGATTATCTGCTTCGTTTAGTAGGAAGGAAATTAACCTCTAGTTTCCATGCTGATGACGCAGCAGGTAATGTACCACTAATGAAAAAAGAAAATTCCAGAAAGGCACTGATCTTCAAATTTAACAAGATTCATTAAAGAGCTAAATTGCTTTATTGGACCCAAGAGATTAAAACAATTATTTCAGTCCACTAGTTGGAATAATAAAATTTGGGGAAAGGAATGAAAAGATTTTATTCCCTGGCATAATTAAATAAGCGGTGGTACTGTAAGTGATATTTTTCACATAATTCTATAAATATGCATGCCTTGTAATGTACTAGGTTTAGAAAAGAAGATTTGGTGCAGTAAAACACATATTTTAACTCCATATGTTAGATGTCACTTAATTTTTAATTGAAGATAAGCCTTAAAGAAAACACTATTAGCTAAAAGCATGACTTGAAGTATAGAAAACATGGTTTGTTTGCAACACAAATTCACTTAAAGTCATAAATTAAACTATCTTGTAAGTTGAGTTACTTTAATAAGGAGCTTTTTTGATTTGGTAACATATCTAAATGCTAACAACGAAAATGTAATAAGAAATAAGAAATGTAATAAGAAATATGCTTGAAGAGATACTTTTAATTTGATTACTCTAAATTGGGATTAGTGTAGAAAAGACTACAGGGGCACGATAAAAGCCCTGATGACTTCAGAGGAACCTACCAAAACACATTTTAAGAAGGATTGAAAACTGCACTGAGGAAAATCTAATTGAGGTAGAATCTAACTTTCATAGGCAGAAATATTGGGGATTAGAAAAAAAGATGGAAAAAGGGTTCCAAAGGACAGAGATCTCAGAAAAGCAGAGGAGGCTGTGCAAACAGGCATGTTTTTAAATGTTCTTAAATGTAAATAGTTAATGAAGCCACTCAGGCACACCCACCCTCAACTCCTACATAGGAAACTATCTAATTTAAATGGGAATAACATAAAAAATTGTTAATACCAAAATCTTACAAGAAAAAGGAAGAAAATTACCTAATTAATGAAGGCACACCAGAAAATTCAGACAATAACATGGAAGAAATTTTAGCCTAATTTTAAAAAACAAGCTACTAGAGAAAGTAGCTAGATTACCAAAAAATCATAGATGTTGTGGCATAAGGACAGATGATAAACCTTGAATATAATTAAGGGTAGTTAGTATTAAGACTGTATGATAAAAGTAAATATGTAAGAATGATATGAAAATGTTATATATTCTGTTACATAGATATAATGCAACTATCAAAAATTGGGAGGGATAATGGATAAAATAATTCTAAATATCTATTAAAGGAAATTTTATTCTAAAATGTATTCCTCTTCACCATTTTCTTGGCGATTCTTGGCTTTTTAATCTTTTATTTAAATTTTAGAATCACATTTTTAATATCTTAGGAAAACTCATGTTTTTGATGTAAAATTTTATTGGAATTATATTCTGTCAATAAATCAATTTGTAAAGTAGTAATATCTTTATAGTATTTAATATAACTAGTCATAAAGATTTTCTAAATCTCCATAAGTACAGTATTATTTAATGAACTAGTAATCTAAAAAATATTCTGCATAAAGTTCTTGTACATGTTTTTGTTGGACTCTGTTTTACATACCTCATTTTTTGGTAACTATATGAGGCATATTTACAAATTGCAGTTTTCTTTTTCCGGCTTAATATGGCTAAACTTTCTCATTAGTTTTAACAATTTAACTCTATGTTCTTTTTGATCTATGGTTTAGACAACCATATCATCTATTAATAATATTATCTGTAAATAATGACAGTTTTGTAACTTTCCATTCTAATCTTTAAAACAATTTTTGTTTAAAAAGGGAAGAAAATAATAAAGGAATAACAGCAGATGAACTTAAAAACAGAAAAGTAATAGGGGAGATAAGTGAAACCAAAAGCTAGTTCTTTGAAAAGAGCAAAAGATAAGATTTTAGCCAGATTCATTCAGAAAAAAAGGGAGAAGACATACATAAGTAATATCAGGAATGGTTGAGAACACATCATTACAGATCTTAAAAGACATTAAAAGGCTAATAAAGAAACTTTTGCCAGTAAATTTAATATCTTTGATGAAATGAAAAAAAAATTCCTTGAAAGATGAAAAGTATCAAAGTTTCCTCAGGAACAGATTGATTACCTAAGCACATGTGTGTGTACACACACAAATTAAATGCTAATTCCAAAAAGACCTTCCTAATGGCTTTATTAGTGGATTCTACCAACATTTGGAAAAGAAAAACTACCCATTCTACACAGAGTCTGCCAGAAAATAGAAATAAAAAACCACTCTCCAATTAATTATTTTAGGCTAAAATACCAAAACCTGACAAATATGTTAACTAAACCCATAAAGAGTTTAATATTCTTTATAAACACAGATGCAAAAATCTTTACCTGAATATTAGAAAATTTAATCTAGCAGTATAAAAGGAGATAATTTATTATGACCAAGTTAAGTTTTTGATAAAGAAAGCTATTCTACCACAAAAGATCAATGAAATATAATTAACCATAAGGAATTTAAAAAAAACAATAACTGTTTGATTATCTTTACATATACAGAAAAGCATTTGAAAAAATCAAAATCAATTTATGATTAAGAAAACTATCAACTGTGGAATAGAAGAGAAAGTCCTCAACTTGATAAAAGGAATTTACAAAAATTACAGTAAACTTTGTATTTAAAGGTGAAAGACTGAATGTATTTCCCCTAAGATTGAAAACAAGGAAAGATTCTGTTTCTATGTAACAGTATCCTGAAAGTTCTAGCCAGTAAAAAAGGCAAGAAAAAAAAAATAAAAGCTATGCATATTGGAATGAATATGTGTGTGTGCGCTTGTGTGTATGTTTGTAGACAACATTCATGATTGTTTACATAGAAAAGCCTAAGGAAACTATAATAAATTTATTTATTTAATAAGTGAGCTTAACAATGTCTGCAGATATAATTTTAATATTTTAAAAAATTTATTAATGTACTAGAAATAAAAATTTGAAAATTAAAATGTGAAACATAAATAACATTACGATGACTTAAAAACCAAGAAACTCTTGGAGATAAATGTAACAAAATTTATGTAAGATCTATAAAATAAAAACTAAAAATATTGCTAGAAATAAAGACTTTAATTAAGAGATATGCCATGTTAAGGGAACAAATGATTCAATATTATTAAAATGTCAAATTTTTCCATATTTTCAATATAATTCCAATAAAAATCTAAAGAGTATTTTTTTGGTTAAAAAAATTTAAGACTGACTTAAAAACTGCTGTGAAAATGCCTTAAAACTTGAATAGTAAAAATGATTTTATAAAAGAAGAAAAAAGTTGGAGAACTTGCACTAGGCAAGGTCAAATTTTTTTTCTGTTCTATTCTATTCTATTTTTTTGTTTGATTTTCTGTTTTTTTTATTTTTTTATTTTTTTTTAAATTTTAGGATATTATGAGGGTACAAATGTTTTGGTTACATGGATTTCTTTTGTACTGCCTGAGTAAAGGTCATAAGTGTGGCCATCACCCACATACTGTACATTGTACCCGTTAGGTATGATTTCACCCATCCCCTTCTCCCCCCTCCCACCTGCATGATTTCCATTGAGTTTTACTTTCATCTAGGCATATGAGTGCTGATGAGTTAGTTCCAATTTAATAGTGAGTACATGTGGTGTTTGTTTTTCCATTCTTTAGATAATTCACTTGGGAGAATGGTCTCCAGTTCCAACCAGATTGTTGCAAAAGGTGGTCAATTGATTTTTGACAATGATATTATGTATTAGCATTATGTGTCAACTTGTTTAGACCATAATATCCAATTATTCAATCAAACACTAATCTGGATGAAGTGAGGTTATTTTGCAGATGTGATTGAAATCTCTTATCAGTTTATTTTATGTAAAGGAGATTTCAGCAGATAATCTGGGGTGTGCTAGTTTCAATAAGGTGAAAAGTATTGAAGAGCAGAATTGAGCTTCCCTAAAAATATCCCACCTGTGGATAATAGCTTTGGCTTATGCCTGGAGTTCAGCTCATTCTTCCTAATGGACTGCTTAAAGATTTCGTATTTACCTGTCAGCATCCGCAATAGTGTAAGCCAAATTTTTGCAAAAAAACCCAAAATATATATATATATATAATATGTATATAATGTCCAGATGGATCAATGGATAGATAGATACAGATATCCTACTGTTTTTGTTTCTCTGGTTTGAACCCTGGATTATACAGATTTTGATACCAGCAGTGATTCTAAAGAAACACAATGGTAAGAATGAATTTTATGAATTAGTTCTGAGTTTTCTAAATTGATTCTCTAATATGATTAATTTAAAGGCAGTAAGGACTTCATTTCCAGTGGTAAAGAGTGCACCAATATTCCATGCCATGATATGGCAATAGAAATATGCAAAGTATTGCAATTAGATACTCCTAGTCAGATACTTTGCATATTCTATAGAAGACAAGATTTTGTGTAACCATGTATTTGATACCTTAGAACATTTTATTCAAATTAAGAAATATAATGGGATTAATGCTATTTGTTCCTAACCTTGCTGGTGAAAGTGGGGAAAATAAAGGATAAGCTAAGGCTTCAATGACCTGAAAAATCTCACTATAGCAGCAGGATTGAGATTTCTGTAAACCAAACCCGGAGTCTTTTCCTGACAGTTACTGAATTACAATGCAAACTGAATCCCAGCCATGTAGCAGGGTGTCCCTTGTAAAATCAGGGCATTGATTGGGAAGCAACAGTGTCCTGAAAATGGCAATGGAGACATTAGGACATATCCCAATGAAACTGGGAACATTAAATCCTCTAATTCTGCCAAGTTTTTGTTGTTGGTAGAAGTTGCCCTTTTACCCCTGAATAACCTGGTTAGCCCTGCTTTGCCTAAAGAAACTGTAATGGCCTCCCCTGAGGTAACTCCTTTGCCAGGATCTGCTGCTTCTCCTCCTGACCCATATCTGCCACCCCTCTTTGCTTCTGATCTGTAACTAGGCTCAAGTCTCAGCAGGCCCCAAAGGGTGAAGTATAAAGTGTGACCTGTATAGAGATATACACCAAAAGAACAGCATGATTTCTTTTTCTAATTTATATTGACATAAAACTGGGAAACATTTGTGGGGATGGATCTTAAGAGTGTGTGATCATGGTGAAAAGAATATAAAATTAGATCCAGTTGAATTTACTGATATGGGCCCACTAAGCAGAGACACTGGATGTAATGTTTTACCTCAAGAAGTTAGAAAGGGCACAAATAGTTTGGTTGGCTTAAAGGTGGACCCAAAAGTGGTCTGAACAAAATGAAGTTAAAATGCTAGTACCAGGTTGATAGATTATAGAGGAATATATCCAAAGGTTTAGGGAGATTGAAATGTTAAAGCAGATTTATCATGTAAGACAGACCGACTCATACCCCCTGGGATGGCCTGGAAAACACATCTTTCGCTACAACTGTGAGAAATAAATTTGTGAAGAGAATCCCAGAATCTCTGTAGGGCTCGGTGGTCACTTTTTTCCATATTTCAGAAATCACACTGGGAACTCCTACCATTGAACTGGGATCCTTAAATGCAATGGGGAAAATGGGATTCTGGGGTACCAGGGGCCAAAAGGCAACAATCACCAATGAGAGGGGGGATACGGTTACTCTAATGGACAACCAAGTCAAAGCAGTAATTAAAATAGCCTGATCCACAGAGACTTATAGTGTTGGCTAGCTGATCATGGTGTCCCTAAAAGAGAAGTAGTCTACTAAATTGTTACTTGATCTGTATAAGTAGAAGAGTTCTAGATTGTGTGAACAGAAGTCAAACTTGAATAAAATATATAAAGAGTCATAGTTTCTTAATGAAGACCCAGATTGAACCAGTTTACAGACTCAGGACCCTTTGAATGGAGGTTAGGCTAGTTCTCCTCTACTTTTTGACATTGAAAGTTAGTAAGGTCTCTCGCATAAAGACAGAAATTTTGACTTTTCCACTTTTATATCCAATGCTCTTCGTACTATTCTTAGCACATAATAGCAGCCAAATAATTGTTTGATAAAAGTATAAACTTGGCTTTAAATGTTTAAATTCCTTAGACTTAGAAAAAATAATCTTAAGCTTCATTTGGAATGAAAAAAGAGCCTTAAGAGCCAAAACAATCTTAAGTAAAAAGAATAAATCTGGAAGCATCATATTACCTGACTTCAAATTATACTATAAGGCTATAGTAACCAAAACTGCATGTTAATGGCATAAAAGTACAGATATAGCCCAGTGGAACAGAATAGATAACCTAGAAATAAAACCATCTACCTACAATCAACTGATCTTCAACAAAGCAGCCAACAATGTACACTTGGGAAAGGAAACCCTATTCAATAAATGGTGCTGGGAAAATTGGATAGCCACATGCAGAAGAATGAAATCAGATTCTATCTCTCACCATATATAAAAATTAATTCAAGATGGACAAAAACTTATATGTAAGACATGAAACTATAAAAATTATAGAAGAAACTTAGGAAAAACTCTTCTAGACATCAGCCTTGGCAAATAATTTATGACTAAGACCCCAAAGGAAAATACAGCAACAAAAAATAAATAAATGGGGCTTAATTAACTTAAAAAGCTTCTACACAGCAAAGGAAATCAGAAAGAGTAAATATACAACCTATAAAATCAGAGAAAATATTTGCAAACTATAGTTTCAATGAAGGGCTAATATCCAGAATCTATAAATAATTCATACAAATCAGCAAGAACAAAATAACCCCATTAAAAAGTGAGTAAAAAACATGAACACAAGTTTTTCAAAAGAAGATAGTCAAATGGCCAACAAATATGAAAAAATGCTCAACATCACTAATCATCAAGGAAATACAAATTAAAGTCACAGTGATATACCACCAGTCAGAATGTAAAAGTCAAAAAACAATAGATATTGGTGTGGATGCAGAGAGAAAGAAATGCATATACATTGTTGGTGGGAATGAAAATTAGTACACTCTCTATAGAAAACAGTATGGAAATTCCTCAAAGAAATAAGTATAGACTTACCATTGGACCCAGCAATACCACTATTAGTTATCTACTCAAAGGAAAAGAAGTAATTTCATCAAAAAAGACACCTACTCTCAAATGTTTATCACAGCACGATTTGCAGTTGCAAAGATGTGGAATCAACCTAAGTGCCCATCAATTCATGAGTAGATCATGAAAATGTGGTATATATACCATGGGATACTACTCAGCCACAAAAATGAATGAAATAATGTCTTTTGCAGCAACTTGAATGTAACTATAAAACATTATCCTAAGTGAAGTATCTAAGGAATAGAACAAACACCACCATGTACTCACTAGTAATTGGGAGCTTAACTATGGACACACCTGAGCACAAAGATATATAAAGGACATTAGAAACTAAGAAGGATGGAGAATGGGAGAGTGGTGATGAGTAAAAACTTACTTATTGGGTACAATGAACACTATTCTGGTGATGGGAAAACTAAAAGCCCTGACTTAAGCATTATACAAGGTATCCATGTAACAAAAACATTTGTACTCTCTTAATATTTTGAAATAAAGAATGAATTAATTACTATATAAAAATAAAACACAAAAGAAAATATCAATGCATCATAAAATAAAGATTAGAGATAGAAATTAGAGCCCTACTGGGGGTGAACAGAGTGAAGACAATGCGACAAAGAATTGGAGATGAATGGGAAAAACAATCTCCACCAGTGTGTATTCAAAAACAACTAGGTAAGACTGATGACAGCAGAGGTGGTTGGGCAGATTGAGGTTTTGAACCCAAACAGCTAGGAATTCAGAGTATCAATATTTGGAGTATTACAACAAATAATGACAACACATATACTTATTGGCTAATTGTAATCAGAGTAGGAGTGAGGGAAAGTAAAACAAATTAAATTTTAAAAAATATATTATGCCTCAAACAGAATTGGATCAGACACACAATGTGATGGGGTCTTCAGGTGAGAAAAATCAGTATATGAGACTTACAGGATTTATTTTTCAACCTGATATGTTTATACATTTAATAGACAGTTTACCTATCATATACTGCATTTAATTGATGGATGAAAACTTTATTATTAACATGTCTGAAAATTTTACATCATCTTTGGAGATGCTTTTATTGTACATAGACACAGCATCTGAGAATATACATGCAGTGAGTGTTTTCTAAGGCATATTATGGGGCAGACATGTAGCATGTCTGTCAGTAATTTCAATTATATTAATGCACTAAAATACATACATATATATGTAAACACATATCCGTACACAGGAAAAACTGTAGTTAATTAAAAGTCTGAACCAAGGCATTTGCTCATTTTAACAGATATGTTAAGTGTGGGAAATTTGCATGTTTTACCAAACCAAAATTCAAAATAAAGTTAATTTATATTTTTTGTTTCAAGTTAAATATCTTTATTTATATTCTCTAGATATAATTTCACATTAAAACCCATTATTAAATGAGTAAAAAGGAGTGTAAGTTTACTTTTGTTCTAAATAGACCTTCAAATTCTTAATTTTTAAACCTCTAGCCAGTGTTTTGCCTGAGAAATAGACATAATTCAATGTATCAAGATTAATCAAAGACATACCAAGAGAAATATACTAAGAGAAGGGTTTGCTAATTGCCTAACACGATTCTATGTCTTCTTTGTGTGTCTATTGTTTTAACTAATATATCAGAATATGCAGGAATAGCCTGAATTTCATAAGAAAAAATCAATCACCCAGCATGTGTCTCAAAAAGACTGCTCTTTCATCTAAAATAAAACATGTATTAGTTTAAAGCTTGTTTAAGTAGTAAAAGCACCCCAGTTCATAAAAGCTCAGAAAAGCACATTAGTGTGTACCTGTCTTCAAGATCACATGCGCTCATTTTCATGGAATATATACATATACAAAGAGCTGATCTTTGGATAGCAATAACACTGTTATTCTTTGTGATATTGATTCATTTGTATGTCTCATCTAAAAAGATATTTTGAAATCTTTTATTCAGTGATCTATTTCGTTTTCACTATAAGAATAAAACCATGGCTCAATGTACTGAAATCCAGTTGCACAAGAAGGAAATGGGAAAAAGTTGCTTAGTCTCAGCATGTATGAAGATAAAAGAAAAAAAACATTACCTTTGCAACTTTAGTCAACAGTAAACTCAATGATTAGACATGGTGATATATTCCCCCAAACCAGCAAATACAGGCCCAGACTACGTTAAGAGAATTATCATTTTTAGAACAGAGGAAGAGATATACTAAGCCACTCTATTTACTTTGCCCTCATATGTGAACAATTTAAATGCATGTCCTTTCACCTTAGCAAAGCAGGAGATAAGCACATTTTTATATTATGATAGCATGGTCTTTTGATCATGTTCTTGGAATGGCCTCATGAAATTTCATCTGGAAAAACAATTAAATTGCTAATTCTTCAAGGGCATAAAGAATACAGTAGTTATATTTTTGTACTTTACTAGCCTAATATGTATAGTCTAATATATAATATATATTGAGTATATATTTACTAAAAAGTATTAATTCATTTAAAATAGGAAACAATGAATATTAATTAGACTAAAGTCAAAAATATCATATTCATAACCATGTTTTGCATCTTATTTAACAATTTCACATATTTAATTATTTCTATCTCATCTTGCAGATGTGCTTCCTTAGAGAACTCCCTGTTTGGAAGTGATGATCGAAATTATTAACAAATGTTATAAGAGCCAGTATAAGTGGACATTGGGTAACTGTACTTTTCAAAATTCTTCCAAAACACAGACACATCTTCAATGCATTGAATGTTGAAGTTTTTCCTTAAAGACATTCCAACTTATTGCTGGAAAAAGTTGGTAATTCCTACAAGCAATCCCACACTCTTGAATTGGATTGAACAAAAGGTAAATGTAACTTTAGTGTATACCTAACATATGCCAAATACCATAGCTAGAAATAACATTCATAACAATTCTGGGAGGTAAACTTCATTACTCTTATTTTTTAGTAGATAAGGAAGGATATTCAAAGACAATAAGTAATTTTCCAGCTTACACACCTATTAAGTGGCAGAGCTGGAATACAAAAATAATTGTGTATCTGACCTACTCAGGCTTTCCCAGAAGTCTTCCAGATGGTAAACCAGAAACAATCAAGTTTGAACCAATACTGACAGTAAGATTAATTTTCTTGCAACAGAGATCTGTAATCATTGAATGCACTGGGTCTAAATTATAGTCTCCAGACCTTTTACATAGTATAGGGGTCAAGGAAAGATCTAGACACTGTGTCTCAGAACCTCACCTCTCATATTATCACTGGCAAGAAAGGAAGCTCCTAAAACTCACAGCCTTGCCACCAATTCTTCATTGAATCCAGAGGATTAATCTCATTATTCCCTTTATCTTAGTTTATGTAAGATAAAATTCAAAAACAAAAAGTAAACTTTCATATATCTTTCATCTTCTACACTTGACTTCTCTAAGACCATGTCTATTCCCTAACCTATCCCATTTTACCTCTCCTTCCCAAATCTTGAAACACTAATTCATGTTATGTCATTTTCAATATACACTATATTCTAAATCTCATCTTGAAATTTCTTTTCATCCCCTTGCTCTAAACCTAATTCTCTCTGAAGGCATGTCTTCCTGTGCAGTCCTCTAAAGTGCTGATTTTTCTTCTTCCATTCCCTATGTATTACTGGACTTAGAGGTAAGTGTTCTTTTTGCTTTTCACTGTAGATTGCATATATTTCTCCCCTGCTACCCTCTAAACATGCTCACATTTGAAATAAACAGTCTCACATTTCCCCTGGATTATTGCTACTCAGTCTCTAACACTACAACTGACATAATTCTTAAAATTTCTATATACACATTAAAGATTTGTCCATTATTCTGGCCTCTAAACTTATAAACTGATCTCAAAAGAACTTGTTTGTCATCCTACCTCTTCTATTCATCCAATGAGCATGGCTAGACCATATAATTACAAAAATACCCTGCAATACTTTCATAATCTCAATTTAATTTAACCCTCTGATAACTTCATTCATACCTTACTCCATCAAGTACTTTTTTCCTTATTCCCTTTTCAATCATGTTAGGGCATCCATACATCTTACCAACTTTTTATATACCTCATACTCTTGATATTTTCCCTTTTCTTCTTATTCAGCTTTATTAATTAATTATATATTTTATAATTAATTATTATAATTATTTTCTTGATTATCCTTGCATCTTATTGACTTGAGAAACTCAATGTCCCTGGTAAATCCAACTGTATTTCTTTCATTTCTGCACCTATGCAGCTGAATGTGGCTGCAAAAATATATACTCATTCTGATTAGACTCACTTTAAATTTATGACACATAATGCTTTCAGATAAATGTATTTTATATCACAGATCAAGAAGCCATGCTCTTGGCGAAAGCAAATCTTTCCACCTGTGCACAAAATCCATCTCCCTCTCCCTTTTAAAGACATTGCTCTAGCAGTTCTCTCCTCTCACTCATAAAACACGAAATTTTCATTCTCTATTATATCTTTCTTAGCAACTTACAAATATCATGTTATCACCACCAAATTTTAAAAATTACCTCTTTATTATACTTTCTGTTTCTCTGATTCATTTTGGAACAAAATTTCTTAAAAGTTTAATTTATATTTACTCTGTTTCTTATCAATCTGTTCTCCATAAAACCCACCCTAGTCACGTTTGCCCCCTCATCTCTAATAGGCAAGATATGATTTTCCTTAGAAGCTTTACAAAGCGGTTACTTCTAATATGTTCTATTCTCTCTCCTACCTACAGATATCTGCAATATAATTAAATATTTTAAGCTTCTTAACCATTGATTTCAGCTATGGTTTTAAGAATGTTCTTTGTCATAGTCCTTTATATTTCAGATAGAAAATGTTTTAAAAGTGCATGCTAAGTGTTAAATAATATAGGCCAAGCAATAAAGGATAAGGCACACTCCCATCAAAGGATTTTCCATCTAGCTGGAAGCTATGTAGCAGTTGGGTGTCACAGCTCCAGTCAGACAGACCTGGTTTGACTCCTAGCTGTGCTATTTACTGTTTTCATGACTTAAGAATGTTTATCTGTTCCCTTAGATGCCTAAATCCCTAATCTGTAAAATTAGAAAATAACAGTATTTCTGTAGCAGACACACTTGTTGTCCCACCTCTTCATTCCCTGGGTCCACCTGAGTTCGCCTGCAACTGTGAACATTTCTGGTACCATTCAGGTCTTTATACTTCAATGTCTGTGTCTGGATCTCCTCTTTTCTGAATAAGGAATTTCTCTGGAATTATGGGAGCTTGCTCAGCTGTTCATAGACAAATCTCAGATTGTTGAAACGTGGTTAGAGTGCAATTCCCAGCTAAGGGGGAATGCGAATCAGTGGATGCATGCCCCAATCTCCATTTCCTCTGGTTTAAAATTGCCCATAAACTACAGAACACCCAGTTAAATTTGAATTTTAGGTAAACAGCAAGTAAGTTTTTTTTTTTTTCAGTGTAAGTATTTACCTTCAAATATTTGTTTGTTTGCAATTCAAATTTAACTGGGCATCCTATGTCCTCAATCTGGCAACTCTGAGTGCATGATTCTGAGTTATTTTCAGTATAGATACTCCCCAAGTAACAAAACATCTTCACTTTCCCCATTATTTCAGAGAGTCCTTCATGGAACTGAGTTCCAGCTGACCACAGCGGTAGTTTCTCATTAACACAGAGAGTAGTTTGGCTGTTCCTGTCTCAATTCTTTACGTATGCTTCCTGAGATCACTTCCCAAATAACAACCTGAAATCAGGATTTTGTCTCTGGGTCTACTTTGAGTACAACATAAATTTAGAAAACTTTGTAGGGTTTTTGGGAGGATTATATTGGAAACTTACTGATACTGAATAAATATTAACTGGTATTATTATTAAGGGTAAGAGAACAATAGGCTTAAAAAACAGGAATAAAATTCAAAAAGAATGGCATTTAAGTAAATACATTTTGCAATTTAAACCACAATATTGAAAGAATTGTACAAAAGAAGTTATCCGTGTGGGCTGTTTTATAGTCTTTCTAGAATGTGCTATATATTGTTTCTCTGTGTATATTTTTAAACTATATGAAAACCTCTTCCAATTGAAAAGAAACAAAACAAAGGGATGGAAGAAATGGAACATAAAACTCCCTATGTGTATCTAACATTAGTACTTTCATATATAACTTAATACTTATTTTTCACAACAGTGTCAGGAAGGAGGTATTCTTAACTCATTTTAACCATTGAGGATGATGTAGGCTTAGATATTAAGGAATTTTCTCTTGAGTGTATCCATTTATGTGATTGATAGAGAAAGGCCCTGTGTAAATAAATGTTTAAGTAAAATCAAAATAAGACACAGCCTTCTATATTAATAATGCTGAGAAAATTAAGATATGAACTCACCAGAAGGTATTAAATACTAAATATTAAATACTCACCAGAAGGTATTATAGTTTCCTTGAAATCAGCCATTTCAAAATTGCAAAAAGATATAGCTAAAAAGCTTTTAGGTAAATCTAAAAATATAGTCAAATAATACAAAAGGAAATTAAAAAAGATGAAAAGGAGGACAAAAATGAAAGAAAGAAAGAAAGAAAGAAAGAAAGAAAGAAAGAAAGAAAGAAAGAAAGAAAGAAAGAAAGAATATTCACAAGCAAGGCAGATTAGTGGTGACCTCCGGGCTTTCTGCTCCCAGAGTAGGAGATGAAGAACATGGACAGCTACACACAAGTGGATCGCTCTCCCACAGGAACAGCATTGTGAATCTGCAGCAGGGGTCCTCAAACTTTTTAAACAGGGGGCCAGTTCACTGTCCCTCAG
>VBSM01002616.1:11400112-11420769 GCA_008086735.1 Cheirogaleus medius | reverse complement strand
AAACATTTTGAACTCTCCAGTGCTCTGTGCTAGGTCTGCACTGGGCGGGGGAGGGACTGGTCCAAGTGGACACTTCCCAGGTCCACAGGAGGGAGTTTGGAGACAGGCACCTCACCTCTGGTGGTCGCAGAGACCAGAACAAGGGAGGTGAATGTCGAAAGGGAGCCTCTGCCCTTGTAAACCACCGAAGATTCAGCTGGCACAGATTGGGACAGAGAGTACGGATCCCCCCACCCCCGATTGATGTGAGTCAGTGTGTCAGGGAAGCAGTGGAGATGTAGGTGCAGGTGGCTCATTGAGACAGCCTGCCAAACCCAGCACCTGTTGCCCCCTGAGCAGTCGCCTCCAGTGCTGGCTCTTTGTGGGTGGGCAGCTGCCATTTTGGGGGTCCATAGCCTAAAAATTCTGTGACGTGTTTCCAGTCTGGGCACCACCCCTTCTCCAGCCCAGCAGGGCAAGCCCAGACAACAGTCTCAGGCAGTGCCCCTGCCCCTGCCTGGCAGAACAGGCTCCGCCCTTGGAGGATGGGAATAAAGAGAGAAGCCACTTTCTGAACATTCCTCCGCCAACCCAGCCGCTTGCATTTTTGATCTGGCAGGTCAAACCCCACCCTTGAAGTAGTGGAGTAATGAGAGAAGCCACTTTCTGGGCTGAGACCCACAGTGGCCTCTGGTGGCCCTCTGCCTCCATCCAGGCCACTGTGTTTTGTGCTGACAGGACAGACCCTGCACTTGGAAGGGCAGAATAGAGAGGGAGGCCGCTTTCTGAGCTGAGACTTGTGGTGGCCCTGGGCAGCACTTTTCCCCAGCCCAGCTGCTTGTATTTAGCATGGACCAGACAAACCCCACCCTTGGAGGGGCAGAGTAATGAGTAGTAAGGAGAGAAGCTGCTTTCTGGGCTGAGACAGGCAAAGGTCTCAGGCAACGCCCCTCCCTTAACCTGGCAGGGCAGGTTCTGCCCTTGGAGGCAGGGAGAAAGTAGAAAAGTTGCTTTCTTTGTGTGACTGGCATGAATCTGTGGGACCTTGGAACTAAGCAAAAGGAGACAGACTGTTGATTCAGTGCAGCAGGTTGGTTTTGATATTCTGATAGGAACATAAGACTATTGCTCGCCCTTGGCACCCAGGCCACTGCCAGCTTTGGGGCTTGTGGTCTGAGAAGTAAAATCTTGGCCTGAGTCCTTAGCAATTGTACCAATTGACACCCCTCACCTGGAGCTGCCTGGCAGGTGTGACAACAGAGTCCTGAATAACATATTAGCAGCTCTCCCTTAGCAGCAGATCAAGCAACCACAGATGTATATGCTCTCAGGCTTGCAAGTACCTGTTGCTCTTCTTAGCCCACCTAAAGTGGCAACAGGGCTCAAGTAGCCCTTGAGAGTGACAAGACATTTCCCAAAGACTGAGGCAATTGTATAACCCATTTGGGGGTATAGAGCCCAATACAAAGGTAGGGGAATACCTTTACAATTGACTCATCCATGCAAACTACAAGCAACAAAAGAGAGGGTAATGCCATAGCCCAACACATTGCCTTCTCTGTCTCAAACTAGTAGAGGGTTGTGGAGTCACACACACAAGACTGATTCACCACTTGGGAGACTAAGCAATGTATTGAAATGCACTAATATCCTTTGGCAAGAGGTGAAGACAACAGGTCCGAGACAATACAAAACCAGAGTGCATCTGCCCAGCCCTGTCAAGCAACCTCCCTTTGGGGACTTGGAGTTAAAGCCATAAACATCCCCAGTACCCCCAGTTCATGACAAAGTAGCCTGTTGAGAAAGAATCAGCAAAAGAACACAGGAAACATGGAAAGATCAGAGAGAAAAGTCACCCCCAAAAGAAAATATTCAATCTCCATCGATAGACACCAACTTATATGATATGATTAAACTGACAGAAGGAGAATTCTGAATATGGATTGTAAGAAAACTCAATGGAATTGAAGAGAAAGTAGAAAGCCAACATAAAGAAGCCACAAGAACAATACAGGAAATGAATGAAAAATTCTCGAAAGAAATTGAAATACTATGAAAAAATCAAACAAAAATATTGGAAATGAAGGAGACATTCAAGAAACTTCAAAACACAGCGGAAAGCCTCAAGAACAGAATGGATAACTCAGAGGAAAGAATCTCAGAGCTTGAAGATAATGCCTATGTACTAAATGAATCAGATGAAGAAAAAGAACACAGACACAAGAGACAAGACCAAAACATACAAGAAATGTGGGATTATGTAAAGAAGCCAAATATAAGAATTATTGGCATCCAAGAAAGAGAAAAAGAAAATACACAAGGGCTGGAAAACTTATTTCTTTGAATACTGGAAGAAAATATGCCTGGCCTGGCCAGAAATCTAGATATCCAGATACAAGAATCATGCAGAACTCCTGGGAAACTCTGTGAAAAGGCAATTATCAAGACACATAATTATTAGGTTGATCAAAGTAAACATAAAAGAAGCAATCCTTCAAGCAGTGAGGTGAAAACAGCAGGTAACGTACAAAGGAAAACCTATCAAACTAACTGCAGACTTCTCAACTGAAATTTTACAAGCCAGAAGAGATTGGATGCCTATCCTTAATCTTCTAAAACAGAATAATGACCAACCTAGAATTCTCTACCTGGCAAAATTAAACTTCATCTAGGAGGGAGAAATAAAGACCTTCCCTGACAAGCATCACTGTTGGAATTTGCGAAGACCAGACCAACCGTACAGCAAGTACTCAGACCTGCATTTCACACTGAACAGCACATTAGACACTCTCCAAAGTGAAAATCACTCAAGAGTTAAAGTGTAGAACCTGTAGTCCATGATGGCTCAAGGAGTAAAACAAAACAACAGGAATTCACCCAACAATATGAACAGAAATCTACCTCAAATATCAATCCTCTCAATAAATATGAATGGTTTAAATTGTCCTCTAAAGAGACATAGACTGGGGCCGGGCGCGGTGGCTCACGCCTGTAATCCTAGCACTCTGGGAGGCCGAGGCGGGTGGATGGCTCAAGGTCAGGAGTTCGAAACCAGCCTGACCAAGAGCGAGACCCCGTCTCAAAAAAAAAAAAAAAAAAAAAAAAAAAAAAAAAAAAAAAAAAAAAAAAAGAGACATAGACTGGCAGAGTGGGTAAATCCACAAGCCTAGTATCTGCTATCTACAGGAAATGCATCTAACCCACAAAGATGCTTTCAGGCTCAAGGTCAAGGGATGGAAAACAATCCTCAAGGCAAATGGAAGCCAAAAGAAAGCAGGGATAGCTATATTTATTTTAGATATCATAAGCTTTAAAATAGCAACCATAAGAAAGGACAAAGATGACCACTATGTAATGATGAAAGAGAAGATCCAACAAGAAGATTTAACAATTCTTAATATGTATGCACTCAACTCAGGAGCACTCACATACATAAAGCAAACCCTGTCTGATCTAAATAACATGATAAATAATAATGCCATAGTAGCTGGGGACTTCAACACCCCACTGGATGAACTGGACAGATATTCCAAACAGAAAATAAGCAAAGAAATAATGGACTTAAACAGAGCTCTAGAACAAAAGGGTATGACAGACCTCTACAGAACATTCCACCCAAATAAAGCTGAATATACATTCTTCTTATCAGGTCATGGAACTTTCCTCAAAATTGATCACATACTAGGCCACAAATCAGACCTCAACAAATTCAGAAAATAGAAATTATCCCTACCATGTATCCTCTCAGATCAGAGTGGTATAAAATTAGAATTCAATTCCAACAGAAACACTCACCACTTCACAAAGTCATGGAAATTAAACAATCTATTGTTGAATCAAAAGAGTCTTCAAACTTGTGTCCCTGTTATCATTTAGTTTGAAGAATCTTTTGATTTCCCTCTGTATTTCCTTCTTGACCCAATAGTTATTCAACAATAGATTGTTTAATTTTCATGAGTTTGTGAAGCAGTGAGTGTTTCTGTTGGAATTGAACTCTAATTTTATACCACTGTGATCTGAGAAGATACATGGTATAATTTGTGCAACCTCTGTGGAAAAGCATTTGGAGATACCTCCAAGAGCTAAAAATAGAAATAGCATTAGATCCAGCAATAGCACTATTAGGCATCTACTCAAATGAACAAAAGTCATTCTGTAATAAAGACATCTGCACTTAACTGTTTATGGCAGCATAATTCACTATAGCAAGGATGTGGAAACAATCCAATTGCCCATCAATCCATGAGTGGATTAATAAAACATGGTATATGTATACAATGGAATACTACTCAATTATAAAAAAAAAACTACGGTGATCTAGCACCTCTTATATTTTCCTGGATAAAACTTGAGCCCATCCTCTGAAGTGAAGTTTCACAAGATTGGAAGAATAGGCACCACATGTACTCACCATTAAATTGGCACTGACTGATCAACACTAAGGTACTCATACATTAGTAATATTATTTGGGGCTTTGGGGGTGGGGGGTATGTAAACTCACAACTAATGGATGTGGTAAGTGTTGTGGGGGGGGAAGGGCATGCTTCAATCATGGCTTGGATGTGGCAAAGTCATAACATGTAACCAAAATGTTTGTACCCCCATAATATCCTGAAATAATAAAAAAAAGACTCACAAGCAGCAAATAAATAATAAAATGGTAGGTCTCAATCCAATAAATAATAAAATTATATTAAATGTTGCTAGAAAAAAATATTCTATTTAAAAGAAAGAAACTGCCACAATGGTTAAAAATGTAAGACCCAACTATATGTTGTCTCAAAGAAATGTATTTGAAACACAAAAGTTTTCTAAAATTATATTAAAATAAATATAAAAACATGAGGATTGATCTTTTGTATATAATGGTTTATTGAAATGTTCATTTTTGTTTTTATTTGGCTAAAGCTAGCACTTAAATTTCTGAGTTTTGAAAACACTATGTAATTTTCTGAACACAGGTAGGGATTGTATGGCTATCATTAGGAAAGTACAGTTATTTTTTAATCAGTGAGTTTTTAATACATCTACCTTTGAATCAAATTGAATATTTCATTCATGATTACCCTATTTCTGATTTAATGTCCCACTTTCCATTAAAGTTTTTCTTCCTACATGAATACTAACAACAATAGTAATGAACTATTATTGTTGAATTTTATATAAGTATAGGCATTATGTAAAATAGCTTTGTGTTCATATTTAAATGATTTAGAATAGCGTTTAGAACTAATCATGTTTTCAAGGGCACATAGTCTATTGGCAGCAGAAAATTCTTTCATTCAATAGATATATTAAAGCTTTTCTGTATGGTAGAAAAATAATAATAAATAAATATATATATATTTTCCAATCTACAGAGGATAACCAGAAGAGTCAAAAAGAATTTAACTGATTTCCCCAAAGGCGTATCTGGCAAAATTGGAAGAACAGTACAGATCTGTGTGGCTCGAAATAAGGCTTTCAAATTGAGAGTAACAGGGATGAGTTTCTTTTCTGGGTTAAAATTATTAGTTCTACCACACTTTCCTTTCTTTTAATATTTACTCTTAGGAGATCATATTTAGGATCATAAATAGGAGATCATATTTATCTCTTCAGTGAAAACCAAATATTCTTTTGACTTTATCACATATAGTATTTATTCATCTGTTCCTAGAAAACATAACAAAGAAACTATAGATATTATCATTTTCAGTGTAGGAATGAATGAATGAATGAGAATGTATATGAAGCTGCAAAACCATGATCTGCTTCTATCACAATCTAAACATGTTTAATTAAAGTTTCAAAAGTATGAAAATAATGGTTAGCGGCAGCAAAAGTAGCAATATCCAGATTTGTTTCATGTGCTTGTTAATTTTATTGCACAAGTGATATTAACAAAGTTTGGAAAATAATATGGAAAAAGTCACTGATTTTGGCATAAGAAGACTTGTGTTATAGATTGTATTAGTTTTCTATTGCTGTGTAATAAGTAACAAAAATTTAGTAACGTAAAATATACAAATATATTATTGTTTCACAGTTTTCATGTGTTAGGAGTACAGGTATTTGTTGGCTGGACACTCTGCTCAGGGTCCCACCCGGCTGAAATCAATGTGTCAGTCATGGCTGCTGTCTCATCCAAGGCTGGTAGTTCTTTTCCAAACTTACTGGTTGTTGGCAGAATTCAGTTCCTTGTGTCTGTATGTCTGAATTCTCCATTTTATTGCTATCTGTTGTTTGGAGGCCACTATCAGTTCCTAGAGGCTGTCTTCTAGTTCTTGCTACATGCATCTCTCCACAGATGGTTTACAACATGGTTGTGTTCTTCTTCAAAGCCAGCAGAGAATTTTGTTCCTTCTAATAACTCTGACTTATTTTCTCTCTGACCTCTAGATCTTCATTTAAAGAGCTCATCTGATTCAGTCAGGCCTATGAAGAATAATCTCCGTTTTTATTAGCTTAATTTATTAGGGATCTGAACTGTATCTCCCCAAATTCCTTTACTTTTGACATATGTTGTGATCTAATCATGGGAGTGATATCCCATTATTTCACTCACTCATACTCAAAGGGAGTGGATTATACAACATGTGAACATTGGGAGGTAGGAATCTTGAAGACCATCTTAGAATTCTGCTTACCATGTAGTCCAACATCTATTATGTTATATCTGTGTTACATTGATTGATTTACTTCTCTAACCTCTGTCTTCCCATCTGTAAAATTAGGCAGTTCTACTAAATAACTCCTCTAGGAAACTTCCAGCTTTGACATTCTAAAATTCTATGAAGAGAAGAGAGCCTAACATTATTAATAGTGATAAAGGTTACATACACAGATTTCTGGCAGCTTATAGTGCAAAAGTTTCTGGAGCTTGCATTGGATTCAGGAAGTTGAGAGGAAGCAAGTAAATAAAGATATCAAAAGCAAGTATTTAAATGCACTCAGGGTACAGGTTTATTGCCTGTTACCTCCTCATTCAACCACTAAGGATTCAGAGCATAACATATAACATTGATGTATTCATTCAGCTATAATTATCATGGAAATTTAGAAATTTGAGAGGTTTGACATAACAGATAGTAAAACTGACTAAAACTCTAAAAGTTGAGGTATTTTTAATGACCTTTCATCTAAAATGATGAGTTTATATTGCTAAGTAATCTGTCATATTAGAAAATTGTATTTCCAGGCTAATAAAACAGTTTATAAAACCTGTCTTTAAATACATTAGTAGTAGTATATTCACATTAGAAAAATGCAAGAATACATAAAACATAGATGTAGCAAACTTTGTCAGAGAAAGTTTAGCAGAGTGCCCCAAGACAGATAGTTCTTTAGTAAATTTCAGAAAGCACAAGCTCTCACAGGGAAGGATGTAAGATGAGATGGAAGAGTAGGGTTTTCTCTTCCATTATAATCCCATTAAGCATGTTCCCAAACTTGATTTGAAATACCAGAGGTGGTCTTAAGCAATGCCTCTGAAAACATGACAATGTGCACTTTCTTTTTACATGGTGTTCCACCTAACTGTTTTTCAAATGGTTTCTGAAAATCTTTTATGGGATTAACTAAGTCAAGACAATGTGGCACTGTGTAGTACTTGAAAAATTCACAGGAGTGAGCCTGGGCTAACAGATCTTATTTAATCTGTATAGATTCATGGCCAAAAAGTAAGTACAAATCCTTCAGTAATGCAAAGAAAACAGCAGTAATGATCAGCTGGGAGGTCTTTGAAAGACTTAAGTGGTGACCTGGCAGCTAGCTTTGGTCAGAGCAAAAAGCTAATCTCTAAGGTTGAATAAGAGTTGCTGGAAATATCCAGAACCACTTGAAACTATTGTCCTATTTATAAAGCTATAATAAGGAGAGTTGAAAAAAGTGGAGGTAAAGGTGTTGCAGGTTGCTAGGTAAATAGGCATAATGGTGACTTCCTTTATTCTTGTTCCACCAGGCTAATTCTCAAAAATAAATTGCTGTCTGATTTACTGGCTGACTGCCAAATTTATTGGTCCTCCTGCCAGTTGTGTTTTGGCTCACAGGGAGGTAGAAAGCTTAAAATGCCTTACAAAGTGCTGTGCTACACTTAGCAAAAGCAGGCAGTCACATAATGTCAGAAGCACAGTGCTACACTCAAGACTTCTAAAAGTCATCCCAACATCAGTCACTTAACTGAGTGACAGGCTTCAGGAAAAGTCTATGAGCTCTCACCCCAGTGCTATCCAGGATCTCTAGATTTCCCAGTGTTCAAAGGAAAGCCAATTCAGTAATATGTCCCCTTTTCAATCTAATTGATGAATGTATATTTGAGGGGAGAAGAAAATGATGTCTTTTAAAGAAACTCTGTAAAATTGGTGCAGTAGGAAGAATAGGCACTTAGGAGATTGTAAGCTATATTGACCATAACAGGAAATCACAATAACAGGCAGTCTAAGTTTAAATCTAGGCTCCTCTAGATACTGTATGACCTTGGGCAAATTAATTTACTTGCTCTGAACCTTGGCTTCAATATTGATAATAATAAATACTTAATAATATTATTAAATATTATCTAATGAAAAATAATATCCCTTACATTCCAGCTAAAACTCATCCCAAACTCTGTATCACTATATTTGCTTTACTCCATAGCTCTTATCACAATTATATACACTATATAGTTTGCTTATGTATTGTGTTTATCTTTGGTTCCCCTCCCCAGAGATATGTAAGCTCCCCAAGGGAAGGTGTTTCTGCCTGTTTTACAGCTTTGTCTCCAGAGCCAAAAATATTACAAAACACACAGTAAGAAATCATATTTACATTTGTTAAATGAATTCCTCTTTCACAGGTTCTTCTAGGAATAAAATGAAATGACTTATTTATAATAACAAGTCCACAGCACCTAATTAATATTAGTCCTCTTTTTCATATTATTAATAGGCCTTGTCTTTGTAAGAGTATACATGGATCTGCCTCCTTGTCAGATTATGAGTGCTGAGAATGCAGGTACTTAGTTTATTTATCTCTACATACTCATCACGTGGCAGAGAGCTTGGCAAAGTAGTAATCAATATCTATTTAATGAATTAATGAGTGAATAATATTAAAATAAACATATGATCAATAAATAATTGATGCAGGAAAAAAAGCATCCAAGCTCTATCTGAAGGCACAAAGTACATCTTTCAAATGAACAAGGTAATGAAGTTATCATTTGGTTTCTTGGCAAAATTATTCACCTTGTTTTTTAGCTAGTTACTGAGTCAGAGGAAAGCAATGTAGCACATTTTGTAAGTCATTTTAATTCTAATTTAATCTATATTTCCCAAAAAGAGTAATGTATTATGTTCTTCTCATGTTGTTTCCATAATTATGTGTCACAGTCACTTATATATAATAGGTACTTTTCTTATTTGAAAAGTGATCAATATATATTTTTTATCTGGGAACCTGCTCTTTTTTCCTTTGGAACCAATCTGCCAGAAATAAAAATTCAGTGATCAACATTGCTATATAAATCTCCACAATCCATCTGCACATAAACTTTAATAATGACAAAGTAAAAAACCAAAAGGCCATGATTTCAGATAGATTTATCTCTTTGGCTAAGATATGCACTAGGGGACTGTCACATTATTAGCTGCAATTGGTGAGAGAAAAATCAAAACAGAAAAAATCGTAGTCTCTGAAGAGCATGGCAACATAGCTGGTATTCCAGATTGTCTTGCATATGAAAGTATATGTATTAACATAATGAATAAAGCATTAAGATAAATCCACGGCTAGCATCCCTCAAAATTTCTAAGATTTGGAGAATTACTATCAGTCAAATCTAAAAAAAATTGAAGAATTGGTAACAGTGAAGTCTAATATCCATCAACTAGAGTGTTGCATGGAAGCAGAAATCTAATTTGGATAGAGTAGGAGGTTAAGAGACTATACTATCTTGGTAAGATAATGATATGTTCCTAATTGTAGAAGTACTGGAATTTTAGATATTTTTCTAAGAAAGGGAATGAGTACAGGAAAATCAAGTAAAAATTCATTTGTCAGGACAGAAACTTCAACTTAACAGGAGTGATTATGCTGATTCCAAAGTGTTCTTCAGTTTTTATGAACATTTCATATTGAAATATTGAAAATAACTTGAAATGGGAATAGAATTGTCACAGCTTCGGAATAGACTTAATATAAATCAAGAGCCCTAAATGTGAGGTCCAGCAAATTCAAAAGTTTTGTTTAATCTTGCATATATAATTACTGAACAATAGAATTGGACATGAGTTTCCAAAGAATCCCTGCAAGAAAAACTTTATGCTATTGATTTAAATTTTGTAAGACATATATATAAGAATTGCATATATATATATATATGTCTCGTATAATCTTATATTACATATGAAGTCTCAGGAGGGCTTTTGAACAAAACTAATTTTACTGCTTTAAAAACTTGATTTTTTGTTTCTTTAGTTGACAACTGTTGTGAACATAAATAGACTCAGAGCAGAGTGCCCAGGATCATCTGAAACATTGCAAGATCTGGCACCTCAGTAACAGCATGTGCTCTTTGAGGCCCTCTAGCTCTATTATGGTTGCAAATGACTGAGTGAGTCTGTCTGAGTCTCTCCTGAGTCTCAGACCTCCCCACTTGGTTGACAGTCCTGAGTTTTATGCAGATAGTTGTCTTCGCTCCCTGCCAAAGGGGTAAGTTCTTTGAAAGTTTTTCTTTCTGGAGAAGGAGGAGGAGAATTCTCTAGTTGAAAAATACTAGGAAGGAATGGCTTCATATAGAACACATGCTGAGGCCACACTTTCAAATATCTCCCTGGATGGGTGGGGTTTACTAAAGAAGATTTAACATTTGAAATGGCCAAGAATGGGATTTTCAAGCATTAATGCATGCCAGGTTTTCTGGGACTCCAGCTGGCTACATATTATGGCCCATTCCTGTGCACATTTTTAAACTGATGGGCAAATTACATCAAAGAAAATTCAGAGCCCAAATGGTCAACCTGCATCTCTAGAGCTAAAACGTAAAGTCTTTTAAGTTCTCTATCTATTTTTTTTTTCTTCCTACTTTGAATCTGCTGACTTTTCTGCTGGTATTGAGATAAAACTCACTGCTTATGATTATTAATTAATTCAAGGCTACTTGGAGATTTTGATTTTCTTATACAATTCAGCTAGTTCTAGCTAAAATGTAAACATTGAAAATTTAACCCTAAATTCATTCGAAACTGAAGGGAAAAAAAGGATAAAAGAGGTTTTTAAATCAAACTGCCACGGAAACTGCTTTACCCAAAATTTTCGTTCACAGTCTTCATTAAATTACTCATTGAGGCAGCCATGTGTATAGGCTCCAATTTTGCCAGAAATAATTTGGACCAAACCATCTTTTATAAATCAGTGATTTTTAATTACTATCTCATGACTTAAATTCTAAAATGAAAGCCATAAGATTCTTATGTATGTGTCTATATGTATTTATGTGTGTGTGTGTATATATATGTATTTTGCTATGTATGTGTCTATATGGTAACAAATTGACTATAAATAAATGAGCACTTGTAAATTAGTAACCCCAAATATTTTCCAAGTTCACATGGCTTAAGTAAATCTTTAATAAGCAACTGGTTTTGAAATTATTGATAAAATAAAAACAGAAATGTCTTATAAATTGTCAGCATACAATTTTACCTGAGTTTACTGGTCAAAGAGTTTTATATTTGTCTTTGCTAAATATTTTAAAGTGTCAGGGTTTGGCACATAGGCTATAAGACTATAAACCCAGCCAAAAACAAAATGATCTTTGTGTAGCTTTTGATAAGTTAGATTAATTTAATATTGTTGGTTTAATGAAAATAGCTGAATCTTCTGAGTTATTGGCAAACATTTTTATATATTTAACTTTAAATTTCTTACTTAAATGAACACCTGTTATTGAGAAGCTATAAAAATGATTAATAAGGAAACAAATTGAAATAATAGCTAGCTTTTTCTAGTATCTCAATTCTCATAAGTAATCTAGGTAAATTGCTAAAAATAAATAAATTAGATAAATGCAAGTAGGATAAACACTTATAAATGAAAATTTTATGTAATTTAAAATCTTAAGGTTATGAGTAATTAAATAATACTCATTAAATGTCTGGGTCATTTTCAATTAAGAAAAAATTATGTTATAAGGAAATATATTTCTAAAAATTATAAAATTGATCTCATCTATAAAACACTGACAATGTGAAAGACAATTCAAGATTTCTTGCTTCCTAAGTTTTCACTAAAATTTAAGATGACTAATCATCGGAGAAATGCAAATCAAAACCACAATTCTCTAGTGAGAATGGCCTTTATCAAAAAGTCCCAAAACAATGACATTGTTGCAGAGATATATTGGCGTTGATGCAGAGAGATAAGAACACTCATACACTGCTGGTGGGGCTGCAAACTAGTGCAACCTCTGTGGAAAGCAATATGGAGAGATTTTAAAGAGATACAAGTAGATCTGCTATTTGATCCAGCAATCCCATTACCGGGCATCTACCCAAAAGTATAAAAGACATTCTATACAAAAGACACCTGCACTAGAATGTTTATAGTGGCACAATTTACAATTGCAAAGATGTGGAAATAACCTAAGTGCCCATTAATACATGAGTGGATTTATAAAATGTGGTATATGTATACCATGGAGTTCTGCTCAGCCACAAAACACAAGGGTAATATACTACCCTTTGTATTATCCTGGATGGAGCTGGAGCCCATTCTACTAAGTGAAATACCACAAGAATGGAAAAACAAGCACCACATGTACTCACCATCAAATTGGTATTAACTGATCCACACTTAAGTGCGCATATAGTAATAACATTCGTCGGGTGTTGGGCAGATGGGAGAGCGGAGGAGGGACTGGATATATACACACCTAATGGATGTGGTGCACACCATCTGGGGCATGGACATGCTTGAAGCTCTGACTCGGGTGGGGCAAGGGAAATACACATAACCTTAATATTTGTACCCCTGTAATATGCTGAAATAAAAAAAAGAATTAAAAAAGGACAAAAAACAAACAAAAAAAGAAAGACAAAGATGATCATTATATAATGGTAAAGGGAACAATTCAATAAGAAGACATAATAATTCTAAATGTTTATTCACCTAATACAGAAGCACCCAGATTCATAAAGCAAACTCTACTAAATCTAAGCAAAGTTATAAACAGCAGCATTGTAATTTCTAGGAACTTCAATATCCCACTGAGAGAACTGGACAGATCATCCAAGCAGAAAATAAAGAAACATTGGACTTAAATGGAACTCTAGAACAAATGGGACTAATAAACATTTACAGAACATTTTACCCTAAAACTACTGAATATACATTCTTCTCATCAGCACATGGAACATTCTCCAAGTTTTATCCTATCTTAGGTCACAAAACATGTCTCAACAAATTCAAAAAAATAGAAATTATATCATGTATCTTCTCAGACCACAGTGGAATAAAACTAGAAATCAACTCTAAGTGAAACAGTCAATTCTACACAAAGCCATGGGTATTAAACAACCTGCTGCTGAATTATTATTGGATTAATAATGAAATTAAGATGGAAATCAAAAGATTCCTTGAAAATGACAAAGAGGCAAAAACTACCAAACTTATAGGATTCAACAAAAGCAGTCCTAAGGGGAAAATTCATAGCTTTAATTGCCTACATCAAAAGAAAGAAAGATCATAAATTAATAATCTAATGACAGGAATCAAGGAAGTAGAAAACGAAAAGCAGACTAAATTCAAAGCCAGCAGAAAAAAAGAAATAACCAAGGTCAGAGCAGAACTAAATGAAATGGAAAACAAATAAAACAATACAAAGAATCAATGAAATAAATAGTTGCTTCTTTAAAATAGAAGACTCCTTAAGGGGACAATAATGGTGAAAAAAAATTTTAGGCACACTACTATATGCCTACCACTTTGAGAAAAAGTCCCTGACATCATCAGTGAAATATAATATCACCTTGGTTGGAATTTCATCTATGTTCTGAGGCCTTCTGGCTCTGCTCTCAGGTCACTGGAGATGCCTTGAAGTGTGTCTGAGAGTTATGGGTCATTTGATTCTTTCATAGGTATACGAGTAACCTTTATGTGATATAGTTATTGAAGTCACACCCGATATGGGCAATCTGATAGCACTGTAACTTTTTTTTTTTAATTTATTTATTTTTTTATTTTTTTATGTTTTATTTATTTATTTATTTTCATTTCAGCATATTATGGGGGTACAAATATTACAGTTATGTATATTGCCCATGCCCCCCTCCCCCCTCGAGGCAGAGCGTCAAGCATGTCCATCCCCCATACGTTGTACATCTCACTGATTATGTTTGTATATACCCATCCCCTCCTCCCCCCTCCCACCATTGTAACTTTTGAAGAAGCGTTTTTTTGTTAAAATCTTAAAATTCACTAATTAGGGAGATCAAATTTCGTTAATTAGTTTGCTATTTATTTAATTAATTTGTTTATTCATGTGTTTATGTATTTAATGAAGAGGGGCTTGATCAGAGAGGCTAGATATGGATTATATTCAAATTTGGAAACTCAAACTCTCCTTAAACCTATGATATGGCTAGTAAGGTTAATAGCATTTCAGCTTATAATCCTATCAACATTTTACTACTCAATTTTTCCTTCATTATAGAAATCTTACCAGGTTATGTGATTACAGCTTTAAATAACACATAGTTCCCACTCTCAGGGTTTGTACCATATTACAATACATATTATGCAAAGGAAATGAGCAATTACTCATCACCTACACGAGCTGACCAACATATTCCTGCATGATATATAGAATAATAAAATGTAATTGCATTACCGTCTTGTCCTTATTGTAATTAGTTTACATTTTATATTCCTACAGTATTACATTTACTATATTATAGAAAATGGAATCAAATTTATAAAGGAAATAATGTGGAAGTATATACTGTATCTTTGATTACAAACCTCTGTACCATGACATCTGTGGTCAGAGCATGATAGAATTTTGTACCTGGAAAGGATACTGTTTAGTCTATTCACAGTGTGCAGTATTTTATCTTTTTCAAAACGTTTCCTTATAGCATTGTAAGGAACACTTTGCTTATATATCCATCAAGCAAGTACCTGGAACTATAACAGGAAAAATTAAGTTTGGCAGGGGAAGTTTTCTGTGTCAATTCTGAAAAAAAAATAGGAATAAAGTAGTATATTGCACCAAAATTAAAGTAATATAAAAATACAATAATCAAATAAACTCTGGACCTAAAGCAATGCTGGGCTAAATAATAAACATGTTTTTGACATTTTTCAGAGTTTTAAAATGATGATGGACATAGGGCTCACAGGCTCAAAATATGTTAAACTTTTGGTAACTGAAACCATTTCTCAAAAGACATCGTGAAACTATGTGAGTCAGAAAAGACTTGAGGCATATAGTTCCTCAAGATAATATAATTTAGAAGATGGTTTCACCTCTTGAATTATTGTTTTGGGACACAAAAGGAAATAAAGGAATATCTAGCTTGCATGAAAAGTTATTTTTCTGTATAGTTTTCTTAGGTTTATGTCTGTAAAAAGGTTTGATTTTTTATTAGTAATTAAAAATTATATAATGTTATGCATGAGAAAATTTTGATCTATAATTCTATTCAGTGGAGGATGGAGTGATATGCAATACTGAACTTTGACATTATAAAGTGAATGCCATCTAAGAAAGCACCATTTTAAGCAACTCAAGGACACGTGATTAGAATCTGGTTTTATGGAGGCTTATCTGTCCCATGAAATTTCACAGAGTTTAAGTCAATAATTATGCTTTAGGTATTAATGAATTCACAGAACAGCTTTTATATGCTGCATAATACTCTCTATTACTAAAAACTTTTATTAAGCAAGATGGAACGTGAATAATAGCATTAACAAAATAAGTAATTAACTCATAAAAAGGCAGTTAAGAATAGAGTTATAAAATCTTGATAAACATCTATATTTTATTATATTTAATATATATGATATAGACATAGAAAGAGAGAGGGAGAAAGAAAGAAGACTATTCTAACATTCATATGAAGTATACTGAGTCCTAAAATTGCTGATTATGGAAAGGATGAGATTCTGCAAACTTTAGAGTAGAAACAATGTCCCTTTACATAGGGCTCTTGAATTAATATCAGGTTCATTTCCTGAGTCCTAAGTTCAGGGTCTTCTAGAACACTTAACAACAGGCTAAATTAATACTTAAATTACCACCATAAATTTCATTTCCATAATTCTTAATAAATTTAGTCTTATTACGAGCATTCTTAGAAACCAGTTCTAAGAGCTCCAGTCAATGTGGTGGATGGAGCTAAAGTGAATAAACCTACCCTTATGTTTCAGAAACATAAAAATGTTGATACAATAAAATATATAAAAGTTCTAGGTACATAACTGAGTTTTATACCAAGAAAACAAATATTTTTGTGTTAGCAATGAAGAGGAGATTAATGGGCAGTATTTGATTATCCTGCAGTGTCAAAAAAGTCCAATAAAGAGAGAGAACTCAGTATGTTAGATTTTAGGTACTTAGGTGACCTAAAGCTTTATCTGCATAAAGACAAAGTGGTAAAGAATGAGACTAAAACAACAACAAAACCCCTCCACCCACCACCTCAGCATCAAAAATGTTTGCCATCATTTATGACTTTAGGTGAAAACTGTCATCTTTGAAAAATTAGAACCTCATGGCAGCACCTTGCTCTAGGGTTTAAGCTCACACTATTGAAGAAGTGAGGGGACACCAGCTGAGAAATTTGTATAAACACTGAGCCAGACCCACAGGGCTCTGGCAGCAAGGAATGCTAAACTGTCCTCTAGAGCTCAGCCCACAATGCAGAGCACAGGGATCCCGTGGAGCCATGCCTCCTGAGGGTAATCTCAGAATCGAAGACTTGAAAACATGGCAAAGAAATGAACTATCACAGAAAGTGAAGGTTGAAAACAAATGAGTAACTTGAGTCTTATAACTAGACATTAGAAAACAATCTGAAAGGAACCTCAAAATAAAGTAGGCTATTATGTTTAAAGAGAAAGAAAAATGCAGGCAGATTTGGAAAAGCGACAAAATAGAAATTATAGAAATAAAAACTATGATCATAGTCATTGAAATTAACAAAATAAAATAAAACATCAATGTATGCTTTCAGTTATTGATTAGCCATAGTAGTATAAAGAATTAATAAAATATACATCAATTTGAGCTCACCTAGAGAAAGCAATGAATAATATGAATGATATTTTAGACTTGGAGGAAAGAAGGAGAAAGTGCTAGTAGAAGGAGAAAATAAAAAGGGCGGAGCAAAAACACATTTCTAGTCATCAAAAGCTTGAACTTCAAGCAATTATATAAGATGATAGTGATGATTTCTTAGAGAAAATACATCAAATCATTCTTTTAAGGTAATTCAAATTGAATTCAAAGAAAAACAAAATGCTTTCCACATGCTTCTAATATTTTTAGTTGACTTTGTCTTTCTATAAAATGTTATTAAAATAATCATGTCTGCCATTTCTAAAGGTCTTACCTTATGCCAGGTACTTCACCAAGCACTTCATTCTTATTTATCTCCTCCAATCCTGATAACACCCATGTGAGGTATTTATCATTTTTGTTTTCTATTACTGCTAAGGAAACTGGGGCTTAGAGGGGTTGAGTAACTTGCAAAATCTTAGACAATTCCTGAGTGGACTCTGGATTCCAACTCTGGTAATCTGGCCCCAGCCCATGCCCTTAACAACTATTCTATACCAGAGGATTTTTTGAAAAAGGACATTGCAGATTTAAATATTCACAAGAAAAAAAATATTTTTGAAGCAAATAAGCAAACAGAAAAAACTTTGCACATTTCCTTTCTGACAAAAAAAAATTTAAATCAGTGCTCTTTAGAATACAGATATCCTTCCTAAAGCACTATTGTTTTAATGTGTCTTTCTTAACAGACATCTAAATCTCTTTGTGAACCTCTCACTATGTGATCCTAAGAGTCAAACAGCCACTTTAAATCTCTGTGATAACCTTGACAATTGAAGCAGACAAACGTTTTTATTGTAATAGATCTAAAAACCTATTAAAATCTGCATTTGTTATAATAGCTCTCTTCTAAAACTCTGTGCTTTCTACCTGATCTCAGCACCTAAAATACGTTTGAATTGTAACTGACTTCTTTCAGTTTTCGAGATTTATATTATCCATTTTCTCTAAGGACAAAATAAATGATGAGAGTAATGGATTTTAAACCTTATAATAAAATAACTATCCATGGGTCTAATGATACAAATAAATAATTGAATAAATGAATAAATGTGGGAGAAGGTATACTTTTTCCTTATAGAAGAATTCCCAAATGACCATTAGGAAAATAGCTTAGTACTAATTGTCATAGGCAAGAGTTATCAATGAGTAGTAAATTAGTGAGTTAAAGTATAAGAAACAGGATATTTGCATAGTCTCAAAGTATTTCACTACAAGATGAACCTTTCATTCCAAAGAGAAAAATAGTAAATTCACAGTGCTAAAACCCAGAAAACACTACCTTAACCATGTCATTGATATTAACATCACCAATAAGAAGACATAGTAACATCATGTCCTTCCTGGTATGAAGCACTGAGGAGGGCATCAATCACTTCTAGGTTAGTCTTTTCCTCTCAAAATACATAACTTTAATCTTGAGGAAACATCAAATGAACCAAAATTGAGAAATAACTTTACAAAGTAACTGGCCATTATTCTCCAAAAGTGTCAAGATCATGTAAAACAAAGACAGATTGAAGAACTGTCACCAATTGAAGACTAAGACAAAATATCAAGTAAATGAAATCTGGGGTCCCGGATTGAATTCTGAGTCCAGGAAAAGAGTATTAGTGAGTTCTTCCAATATTATCTAGAGATTAGTTAATAGTATTGAATCAATGTTAATTTTCTTTTAGTAATTGTACTATGGTCATGCAAGATATTTTCTGTAAATCTAAAATTATTTCAAAATTAAAAGTTAATAAAATATAATTATATATGTACATCTCTGTTCAAATTTAGTTGTTTAGTATTTTGTATATGCTAGAGAATGCTTTCCTATGAACCTGTAAACTTTCAGTTCTTCAATAGCCTGTTTTCTTTAGCTTTTTTAAAATTTATTTTATTGAGGTAAAATATACATGCATAATTTACCAGCTGTACTATTTTTAAGTGTATAATTTAGTGGTAATAAACACATTTATAGTATTTTTTTTCCTTGATCCTCTGCCTCCCTCATCCCCTTCCTGGCCTCTCTGGTAATCACCAGTCTACCCTCTATCTTCATGAGATCCACTTTTTTAGCTTATACATAGGAGTAAGAACATGTGATATTTGTCTTTTTGTCTTTGACTTATTTCGTTCAACATAATTGCCTCCAGTTCCATCCATGTTGCTACAAATGACAGGATTTCATTCTTTTTTATGGCTGAACACACCCGTTGTGTGTATATACCGCATTTTCTTTATCCATTCATCCGTTCACACACACCTCAGTTGATTTCATACCTTGCCTATTATGAATAGTGCTGTAATAAACATGGGAGTGAAGATATTTCTTTGATATATAAATTTCTCTTCTTTTGGATATATATCCACTAGTGGAATTGCTGATCATATGGTAATTCCATTTTTGTTTTTGTGAGGAAATTTCTTACTCTCTCTCTCTCTCTCTATATATATATATATAGAGAGAGAGAGAGAGAGAGAGAGGGAGAGAGAGAGAGAGAGAGAAAGAGAGAGAGAAAGAGAGAGAAACCTACATTAGAAGCAGTTTGATTTAATCTATGTATATAGATGCTCTAGCACAGTGGTATTCAACTGGGAGAAATTTTGTCCTACAGATGACATTTTGAAGGTTCTGGAGACATTTTGTTACAACCAGGAGAAAGCACTACTGATGTCTATCAATGCTGTTAAAATTTTTATAATTCACAGGACATCCTCCACAGCAAAGAACTATTGTGTCCCAAATAGCAATCTTGTTTAAAAAATTCTTTTTCAAATGCAAGGTTGTAAAAATATACTCATAAGTATTTTTTTAGAAGCTTTATGGTTCTGCTATTTATCTTTAGGTTGGTTCATGGTCTATATTGAATTGATTTTTGTGTATGGAATGAGGTAGGGCCAACTTTCTTTCTTTTCACATTAGGATATTTATTTATCCCAGCCCTGTTTGTCAAAACATTACTTTCCCTATTGAATTGTTTTGCTGCCTTTCTCACATATTAACTGAATTTATATGTTTGGCTCTCTTTATAGACTTTCTGTTCTGCTCCATTGGTTTATATCTGTTCATCCCTATAACAATACCTGACTATGATAGTATTTCAGTAACTCTTAACATCAGGAAGTAGTGTTAATTCTCCAACTTTGTTATTATTTTGCAAAATTGTTTTAATGATTCCAGATCCTTTGAATTTTCATATAAGTTTTATAATTGGCCTGTGAATTTCCCCAAAAAAATTATGTTGATATTTGAATTGGGATTGTGTTAAATGTACAGATGACTTTGGAAAAGAATAGCTATCTTAACAGTATGGTGTTCTCCAATATATAAACAGTGAATATCTATCTATTTATGTCTTATTCAATTTCTCTCAGCATTTT
>VBSM01002616.1:11371549-11391054 GCA_008086735.1 Cheirogaleus medius | reverse complement strand
AATACATTCATTCTCTCAAAAGTATTTGTTCTGTACTATCTGCCTTCCAGACATAAGGTTAGGAGCTAGAAATAAGAAAAACAGACATAGTTTATGTCATCATGGAGCTTACATTAAATATGAAAAGAAGGCAAAAACATATTATTACAAATTGCACTAGTAGTTTGAAGTAAAAACTATGGTATAATGAATGATAACAATAGGGAGGGCCTTATTAAGACTGGGTGATCAAAGAATATCTTCCTGAACAAATAAAGTGAAGGCTAAGAAAGATATCATCTGGAAACCCATGAGGAAGATAAATTCTGGCTGAAGAATTGGCAAGAATTAGTTGAGCCAGCTTTAACATGCTAAGTAAATATTTTCTGTGATGGGATAATGACTATATGAGGCCTCTATTGGTTCTTGTATTAGTTTCTTATTGCTACTGTAAGAAACTGTCATGAGTTCAGTGGGTTAAGAGAACAAAAAATTTATCATCTTATGGTTATGGAGGTCATAAATCACAAATTTGATATGTGAGCAGGACGGTGTTCCTTCTGGAAATTGAGGGGAGAATCTATTTACTTGCCTTTCCCAGCTCTTAGAGGTCACCTGCATTCTCTGGCTCATGGGCCCTTGCCCCATCTTCAAAGCCAGCAACACAGGACCTCAAATCAATCCTTCTTTCTCCCAATCTCTCTCTCTTCCTCTCTCTCTCTCTTTCTGTTCTTTCCCCCTCCCCATCTCGTTCTCACCTCTGCTTTTACCATCACATCTCTCTCTGCCTTTCATCCTCTTGCTTCCCCCTTGTAAGGATCCTTGTGATTACACTGGGCCTGTCCAGATAACCCAGGATAATCTCCCCATCTCAAGAACCTTGACCAATTACAGCTTCCAAGCCTCTTTTGCCATTTAAAATAACATATTCATAGATTTTTGGGGTTGTGATGAGGACATTTTGTAGAGGGTGGGGTGACGGGCGCGTGTATGTCTACCACAGTTCCAGACTGATTTCCAAATCTGCAGATTTATGAAACTGCCCCTCCCAGGACCCTTCTTCCCTTTTCTTGTGCGTATATTGAGTATTGCATATCCCTCTTATTGAAAACAAAAAATCTTGAATAGCAGGAGTGGTAGCCAAAGAAAAGTTGAATAATCAATGCAGAAAGTGAGGAAAACAAATGTAATAAATTCATAAAAATAAGATTATCAAATAATGTGAAGTGTTTATTTGAAGATTTGAAGTTGAAGACAGTAGATGTAGAGGGACATCAAACTGACTGGGTGGCTTCATTTTCTTGGGAATATTTAACTGCTTTGGTATAGATGTAGAATAAAGAGACAGCTATGTTCACTCAGGCTACAATTTGATAGGTCAGTGAAATGAATAGTTTAACTCCCAGAAAATGAAAAACTCTCTATTTCCAAATGTAACAGGATGACAAGTGCAACTATTTTTGATACTCTAGAATTTTCAACAGAGTCCATAGCAAGGAACCAGTGGTGCTTATTATCCCAAATTTAAAAAAAAATTAAGGATATTAGAACTTTCAATAGTTTGATAAACTTCGTATTCTGAGGTGATCTTACCACCTTAAATGAATGGATCCTGAATATGACAATTGTGTCAGTGCATTACTGGATATCTATAAATGATTATACTAATGAATACATTGAAAAGTAGAAATCATTATGATTTAAAAAACTAGAAAATTAAATTGAAAAATGTCATTGACAATATCATAAAATATAAAATAACTAGGATAGAGAAGAAAGGAAAAGAACAAATGTAACTGTAACTGAGGCTGATTGTAATTTTCATTTTTTTTTTTTTTATAATTTTCATTTTGCTTCTTTGTCCCTGGACTAGTGGGCAGCCCTATTGGGTGGGTACTGGAAAGACAATTCACATAACTCATGGGAAAATTAGGCACTCTGGCTGCACCAGCGACTTTGCCTTGGCCCTTCACTCTTTTTGATCTGTCATATATCTTGCAGTCTCATCTGTAATATTCAGCTAGGCAGATAAATGATGATTAAGCCCACAAACACTGGCCTTCCTCACAAGGACATTACAAATCATTTTGTTCACTTTCTTCAATGGTTGATGATGTTTAGTTAGTTTGGAAGGGAGATAGCCCTGGCTATGACAGCTCTCTGTGTTCTACTTGATTTTAACATAACATTTGATAGTATAAAAAGTACATGGAAATCTACTTCTGGACAGGATACAGTAATACATGGCAAGCCAATGCTCCCACTGCATCACCTAGAAAAATAAATAAATAAATATCAAATATATTTGTAAACACATAAGTAACCTGTGGAATTGAAGCACTAAATGAATTAAAATCCATAAATCTAAGAGCCTTTGTTTTTCAAATCTGAGTAGACAAATGCAGAAGTATCTATTAAAAGCCAGGTAAGGTTATGCCTGAGTACTGGGTTATATGCCCATTTCTTAGTTGGTAAAACATGGGGAGGAATAGGATATTGTGATTGACAGTGGACAAGAGGTTGAGATGGTTCCTCAAGAAAATAGAGCTGGGAAAATATCTATCCAATTGAAATGGGTGAAGAATTATAATAAACTGAAAATAGACTCACTTTTAAAAATCAAATCCAAATAAGACACATTCATTAATAATATATAATAAGTATTTCCAAAACATTAGTTTGTATCTCAAATCTGCTTTTTTATAAATGCAAGAACTTGAGAAAGTCACTTAACTTTTACAACATTCTAACCCTAGCCATAACTTTAATTTTGATTTAATAGGATTATAATTTATTCATGAAAGAGATCCAACAATATTTGCCCTATATTATATAAGATGTTTTGAGGAATAAAATAAAATCCTATATGTAAAAGTGGTTGTTTATTTTGTAGAGCAAACTTCATGTGCAAGATATATTTATATATGAGGAAAAATAAGATTAAATAAAATACATGTAAACATTATAGAAAAGATAAAATTTGAGAATTTTTACTTTTAATAATAAATGATTAAGATAAAATGTATCATTTATTCATCTCTTATTGATGAAGTTATTATAAGCGCTTGACATGCTTTATCTCACTCTATATGGCAAATCCATGAGGTTTTAAAATTAGGATTCCCATATTACCTATGAGGTGTAGAGGGAGTAAAAGGAACTTGATAAGAATAAACAAATAGCAAGTGGCAGAGCTGAAATTTGGACCTAGGTATTTTAACACCAGAATTCCTCTGTGTGAGCTACACAAATGGAGACTGAGTAGCTACATACTAAGAAGGTAATTTTTAAATATGGAAATATATTAGGTTTCATTCCAAAAAGGAAATAAACTTAGAAGATATATCTTAAATTAGAGTAAATTGCATTTATGAAACAACATAAGTACTTTCAGATGAAACCATTATGTATAAAAGCAATTTGTGTGAAAAAATTTGATCAACATTTTATGAAGGTTTGCAATGTTTGAGAGAAGTATCATATTTCTGCCATAATATTAAAAGCACAAAGTAATGAATTGAGAAATTTTCTGGACAACTCTGAAAAAAAAGTAAATAAATGAGTAAAAGTGTTAGTTCTTCATCTTTCTGCTTTTGTTTCAGTGCTCTAGAAAACTGAAAAAACACATTTATATACCTTTGTAATTATCATTAATCTTTTGCAAATTTGTTTCTACTTTTAAATATGTATGCAAATCTCTCATCAAAATACTCTTAAACACTCCATATAGTGACATAAATGTCATAGTTGAACTAATAAGGACAGACATTAGATATTTTCTCTGTATTGTGTGTAATAAACTAACACTTCATACTTTTCAAAGTAGAGAGCCATGACATGCCATTTTATAACTGATCTTGTGGTGGGAAAATTTTCTTGCTTGCTATGGAGGAATTAGCTGAGGCTTAAGCCTTTATAAAGCTGTATTTTGGCACTGAATTGACTTGACCCTTTTTCAGGTTGAGGGGTGATTGATCGTTCAGAGTGATAAATGTCGTTTCTTGTCAACAGACTTGCTAGGAGAAGCAAAACAATCATATGTCAACAACCAAATTAATCAGATCAGATCGACCACTCAGCAGTTCCATTCATTGTTCTGTTTTAAACTTTTGAACTGTGCTTTAAAACTAAACCATCTTTCATTGAGGTTGATTTGGTACACAATGTTTGCATAGGCAAGGAGAAATTTTTAAAAATGAAATTCAAAATCAAGTCTAAAAAATTATTTTTCTTGAGTAAATAGCTAATTGATTTTAGTGTTTTTCTTAGGCTTGAATTATTACATAATTGTCTCTATCCTAATGAGTAAGGAAACTTAAATGATGTCACTAAGATATCAGAAAAATGGAGACTGGAACATCAACAACAAAAGTCTTTTGTAACCATCTTCTCGGCTAATTTTTCTCTCTCTGGGTATGAGTTGCCACTATGGTAATCACTCAGCAATCTGTGTTGGTAATTAGAAGGTGACAGAGGCAGAGAGAGCATTCTTTCTCCTCAGTATGAAGACGAGCCCCAGGTTTTCTAAAAGGGACTGTGGGTATTAAAAGAAATTTAGTTTAAAAGTTTATTGTCAAACTTAATTCTTTTTGCTTTCATAAAATCACTGGCTCATTTACATTTTGCATTCATTATTCAAAGAATAAATTGTGAAATATTATAAGAAATGAGTTACCAAAAAGGCTACATGTTCTCAGGAATTTTTATTTCTTATCTAATATATAATCAGATTCAATAACATGGGAATGTATAACCTACTTAAATCTGACAGTACATACTAAAATTAATATACAACTTTACTGAATTTAAATATGTATTAAGTCTTGTTTTTACATTTTCACTATATAATCAATGTAATAGATTTTAAATATTAAAGTGATATTTGTCAAATGCTGTAATTTGAAAGCTGAATCAATATACATAAAGTTGAGAAGCAAGTCTGACTTTTAGACAGATATCATGAATTGTTAGTGTAACAAAAATGCATTCATCTCTGATTTTCAATTTATTCTCAGTAATTTCTGGAAACATTAAGCAGCAGTGATTTGTGGACAACCAAGGTAAAAAGATTGATTTTAAGCTGATTAATAGTTAAAAAGTAAGAGGTTTTGAATTAATGTTTTTTTTAAAAAGGCATTATTAGGACTTTATAAGCTCAAACTCAAAATCATTTTTCACTCTTTGAATTGACTGTTGAGTTTTACTCATTATAAATAGGCAAATTCAATTATTGAATTTGAAGTATGGCAAAATTGCATCATCAAATAGAGAATTGGTTTACATATGGAATTTTTAAAACTATTTTTTTATTTATTAGGAACAGCAGAACTTTGTAATATGGGTAAGTTATTCAAGTCAAATACCTAACTTCCATCTCCTATGATTTCAGGTAACATAACATCATGAACAGCTAAATTATAGTAATTATATTATATTTTCTCTAAATGGTGAATATTTTGATGGTAGAACCTGTGTCAGTTATTAAACTTTTGTCTATCAAGTCCAGATCTACTTTTCTGTACCTTAGTGTTGCTATGGCTGGTACCTTGCAAATTATGTTTCTTTTTTCTCACTACCTTCTTGATAGATTCTGCCAGCAGGTAACATTGAAGAGAGATTGGAGGTAGGGGAGAAGGAACACTGAGGGTAGGAGGAGGGGAGAAGGAACTACTTACCTCCTGTTTTGGTGGCTAGTTGCCCTAGGAATGACCCTTCACTCCTGATCCGGCCTCCAGCTTATTTGGGCACTACCTGATCTGGCCTCATTGCACCCGCCAGGGGTATCAGCAACTGACAAGCAGCCCTCCCTTTCAGAAGTGTGAGCTCCAGCTTTGTGGGGCCACCACTTTGTGGTACCAGCAGAAACTGGGTTGCATCCCCTCCTTAGAAGTCTGAGTTCCAGCTCCACAAGACCGTACTCTCCAACCTTTCCCTTTTGTTTCTTCAGCTCCAGGAGTTGTAGCTGCTTCTCATTGTTCTTATTTCATTGTTATCTCAGATTTCTGTTTTGCTTTTCAGTCTTCCCACATTGCTGTCCTGGCTCCCTAAAGTAAATTCTCTGTTGAAAAACCTAGTGAAGTTTCTAGTTTGCTACTAGACTGATTGATATGCAGTACATGTTTATCTACCTGAGACCAAAGTGGATAATGATGAGCTGAAAGCTATGGCGGAAGTGCATCCGTCTCAAACTACCCGTGAACAGCAGCCAGGTTTGACATTACTATTCCGACAACATTGGATCATTTGAAACAAATTAGGAAGGTAAAGAAGTTGGATAGATGGGTTCCACATGAATTAAACTAGCATCAGCAGAGATATTGTCTCCAAGCTTGCCTTTGCTGTCATGATATAAAGGTGAACCATTGCTGCACCGTATTGTTATGTGTGATGAAAAATAGATTCTTTTTGACAATTGCAAATGTTCGTAACAATGGTTAGATAAAGATGAAATGCTGAAACACAGTCCAAAACCAAATATTCATCAAAAAAAGCTAATGATGTCTTTTTGGTGGTCTAGTGCTGGTATTATCCACTTCGGCTTCATGAAATCTGGTCAACTGATTTCAGCAGATGTCTACTGCAACCAATTGGATGAAATGATGAGGATGCTTCCGATTAAGCACCCGAGATTGGTCAGTAGAGATAGACCAATCCTCTTTCAAAACAACACTTAACCACGAGTTGCACGAACAACGCTGTTCAAACTACAGAAGCTGGACTTGGAAACTCTCTGTCATCCACCATATTCACCAGACAATGCATCACAGATGACCACTTCTTCCAGGTTTTGGACCACTACTTGCAAAAAAAATATTCAATTCTCAACAAGCTGTAGAAAACGCCTTTTGCGATTTCATCACCACCCGCTCTTCAGGCTTCTTTGCTGCTGACAAAAACAAGCTACTGTTAACATAGGCACGCATACTTTGATTAACTGTAATGCTTCTTGTTTAAAATATAAGCTACACTGCTGCTTTGAAATCGGACGTTTCATATTTAATGACCTAAACAGTATCTGCTGAATGGATAAATGAATAATTCCGGTGATTTAAGAAGATAATCTCTCAACTGGAGAAAAATTTCTCTCCTGAATATCTGGCACTAAGACAGATATGACAGATTAATGTTAGGGATAGGGTTAGGGTTAGGGATGGGGCTAGGTTAGGGCTAGGCCTAGGGTTGAGTTTACTTAGTTATAAGGCCCAGTTGAATATCTGGCTCTAAAACTCCTATGACAGCATACTTGTCAAAAGATACAACATGTGATCTCTTTCTGTGAATGGAAGCATTTGAGAAGGAACTGGTTTGATGATAGAAACTAACACACTTGTCGGATAAACATTTCTCTTTTCCTATTTGTAGCTATCAGGTGAACTTGACTATCTGGCTCTATTATACAAATGGAAGCCTGCTTCTCCAAAGATACATCTCATCTAATTTCTTTTAGTAAACTGAAGTGTTTAAGAAGGAAACACCATTACATTATGACCTAACCTGCTTGCTGTGTACTCTTGAGTTTTTTCCTATCTGTAGCTGTTGAGCCAACATGCATATCTGGTTCTAAGACACATATGAAACATGCTTGCCAAAAGATACATCATTATTTGTTTTCTTTTAGTGATTTGAAGTGTTTGACAAAGAAATATCCTTCCTTTAATGCCTGCTATATGATATTTTCATGTCAAAATATTTTATCAATAATTTGAATTTTTAAAACATTTCTTAAGCTATAGAGAGCAATGAAACCATGCATATGTAATTTGTATATTTAAATGTAGTTACTAGTGCTTTCATCTCTATTTGCACATTTAATATTGTACATGTCAGTCCATAGAGGTTTTAAAAATGGTTATTATGTAATATACTCTCTGTATTCCAGACACTGGAATTTAGAGATATAATAAAGGCACTAGCATTGTCTTTAAGGAGCTTGCAACCTTTTGGTCATATTGAACATATTAAATTAAATAATATGAAAAAATATATAAAATATATGAAGAGTCTGTATAAGAGAGAAAGGAAATTTAAATATCATGAACCAGACCTTCTGGCATGACCTAGGACTTTAACTAGACAAAGTAGAGCTTCAGCTACAGTTTCAGTCATTAGCAGAATGAGTTCTCTGTGGGCCAGCTTATAGGAGCTTCTTGAAAATAGGTAGGTAACCTAGCAAAATCAAGATATAAACCTTTCAATAGATGGATAGAATGAACACCTTTAGGTGGAAAGAGAGGATACCTAAGTAGGATGGTGGCTCAACAAATTCTCATGAGGTCTTTACATAATTAAATGTCCAAAGGATCAGAACCTACTACTTGATGGAAACTCTGAAGGTGAATACCTCAATATAAACTAGACTCATTTAAGCAAGTGTTCACACAACAAGCTCTCTAGAATGCTGAATTCTCTCTGCCTAATTCTGCCTCTAATCACAAATATCAGAGTCCCTTAGTTCTATTTCCTCCCCTTCTAACTGTGAATACAGCTGATAAGAACTTTCTGACATAATCTGAATCCAGTTCTAACTACCAGTTAGCTCGACAAACTGTCCAGTCTGACTGAGAAACCCATTTCTGCTATCCAGGCTTATCTCACCAAAGCCCACTGTCACAATTTCCAAAAAGAAAGGAGAAATATAACATGACAAAAATTAAAAGAGAATTAGAACAATTTCTGGAAGCTTTAGCAATGAATGTCTTTAAAGTTTAGCAGATTCTGTTTCCAATCTCATTCATTTGCAGGGAAAAAAACCTTCATTTGTTTGTTAGTGTTTTGATTCAAAATGGATTTTTTATGAAGAACATTTTGGGGATCATATAGTTTGCATCCATGTATAACATTTTGTTGCCTTCACATACAAATGACGAGTAACATAAATATAAAATTTTATGTCAGAATGTTTTTTCCCTTTGTTGTTCTATAAGTGCTATTTTGTTATATCATATCAATCAAGAATGCAGGGGAGAAGTTGAAGACAAATACAATTTTGTTCTTTTTTTGGTATAATATCACTTTTAATTCCTTCCAATTATTGTGAAATTTTTTCTTTTTATCTATGAAATTTGAACACTTCACTAAAGTGTTTTCTTTACTATGAATTTGTTTTCACTGGGGTTTCCAGAAACATGATTCAGATTCTATATTTTCATACAGTGTTTGTTTGTTTTTGTTGTTTTATATCAGTAATGCTTTCTTCCATTATTTATTACTTATAATTTCATCTCCATTTGTTCTTTGTTCTTCAGATGAGTCATTTTTTATCTCGTTCTGAATATGACTTTATTCTTTTATCTAAATTGTTAGACTATTTTCCCATATATCTCTTACTACTGCAGTATGATTTTCTATGCCATTCAGACTTCTACCTAATGCTGTCATTATGCTTTTTAATTCATATATTATTGTTTGTTCTACCTGAAATTTTCTCTGACCTCAAGTTATTTTATATTTGTGATGTGTACTTTAGACTCATTTATACAATATCTCGAATTTAGTTGAGAATGAAGGTCTAACACATTCTGTTTTTTGGAGGAAATTTAGTTCAAATGGATACTTTTCAATTCCCTAAAATAGTTCCCTTTTTCTGAGTCTCATGATCTTTTCTAAGACAATATGATTTTACCCTCTGATTGTACATATCTAAAAACTGATATATTGACTCACCCTATATATCTTGTATGTCTTTGATTCAAGTTGTAATAGAGCTGGGTGTATAAGTGTCTGTTATAAGTCTCTTCCTGTTTTGTTTTGTTTTTTTTTTCTTTTTGGCAGAGAAATAAGAATTTTTTACGTATCTGTAGAGTTGCTTTTATATGTGTTTAATGCAACATCCTGGTAGGGTAAGGGAATAAAGATTAGGAAAGAAGGATAGAACAATATTTACTCAAGGTAAGGGATTTTACCTCTGTGACATAAACATGGAACAAGCATCAATGGGAAAAAGTCCACCTTCCATCCCTAGATTACAGCATTGAGGCATATTTGGAAGCTGTAGAAAAAGGTATGTTATTTAAAAATATTATTCCTACAAGAAGTGATAACAATATTGGATTATACATGAAACTTCAGAATCTGGTGTGTTTTTTTGTTTGATTACTTTTACTTTAAACTTCATTCTGAAAGTGAGGTTCTACCTAACAGTATACCTTCCTCTCCCTACTGCTTTGTGATTAGGTTAGAAGTGAAGGAGTTACTTAGTGTTCAAGAGAGAAAATAAAGATTAGCGTGACCAAAAATGAACTTATAGGGGACTAAAGAATTAAACTAAGTCAATAAATGATACTTAAAACCAAAATAATGAACAAAACCAAATTCATTTCAAGGCAGCAAATAACTACAAAGTCAGTGGGTTGCCAGAACTAAAAGTGAACAAATTGTTAAATAAAATAAGTTTGAGAACAAGCAAATAAGATGTAGGCTTAGGTGTGAAGAAGTTGGATACAATTTGTCAAAAAGTGATGGGAGAGACTCAGGTGGCTCCAGAAAGAGTATTTTTATATTGCTTTATATAAAACAGCTAAAGGGGAGATAGAATAAGTTGGCCTGGCATTAAGGGCAAGAAGAAGACTGGATATAACTGGACACTAAATTCTAGCATTTTAGCAGGTAGTTTTCTTTGAAAACCTACAATATTGGCACACCCAGAGCACTAGTGTAAAGCTTAAGTTTATACATAGAGGCAAAACTTTATTTAAATAAAGAAAGGCCAGCTGACTCGACTGAAGTCTCTTCAATAAAAAAATGTTATCAATGAAAATATTAGGTAACTTTGCGTGTGTTAATGTTTCTTATCAATTTCCATTATTTCTCTGAAAAATCCAGTGTTAATTGTGATTACACTGAGACTTTAGTCCTCATATAAGAAATCAAAATAAGAAATAAAAAAGGCAAAATATAAATGTAATTGTTTTTGGCATGGTGATGTTTTTATTTCTCCATAGGATGAAGTGCATTAATAACACCCATCATTATTATTCATGAAACTTTATTCCAATCTGTCTCTGAAACCCCACTGCAAATTCCTATGTTAAGTAGGTCAAAAGCACAGAATTAGTTCACTTAAATTCTTTCCATAGAAGTTACTTTTATAACTGCAGAGAGTGGAAATTAATGCCAAGGACAAAATTTTATAAGACATTGGCACAGAAGGGAAAATTCATTTTATAAAAGGAACACATGCAGTTGTTTGTTCAGCAGCAGTGTAACCCTCAGATAGTCAAGATTATTTCATTCTATGAAAATGATCTATCAATTTTGGAATAATGAAGAGTAGCAAAGGTCAAATTTGTAAAAGATGGGCTAAGAGGAGTAATGATGCTATAATAATCCTATTATCCTCCCTCAACTTTAATTTTATTTTATTGAGTTTAGCAATGTGAGGGTGAAAGGGTAACTGCACTCTTTTTCCAACACCCAAGTAGCCCAATCCCCAGAGCATGGCATTACATTTAAGGACTACAATATTTGCATTAGTAAGGAAATTACATTGCCCAAGCCATCGTTACCTTCTCACCATACACTGCAGACATCACCTAAAATGGTTAGGAACGACTGCTTTAACTCTTTCTGACTTTCTGTTATTTCTGTCCGTATCTTCCTAATTAACTAAATATTTCATTTTCTTTCTTGCATCCATCTACTTTGGTCCATTTGGACTGATATAACAAAACAACATAGACTAGGTGGCTTATAAACAATAGAATTTATTTCTTACCGTTCTGGAAGCTGGAAAGCCAAGATCAAGGTAGCTGCAGATTCCGTGTCTGGTGAGGGCCCAAATCCTGGATCATAGATAGCTGTTTTCTTCCTGTATCCTCACATAATAGCAGGGGCTAAAGTATTTATCTGGGGCCTGTTTCATATGGGCACTAATCCCATATACTTCCTAAGGCCTCACCTCCAAATACTATCACATTTTGGACTATGTTTCAACATGGTAATTTTGGGGAGATACAACATTCAATGTACAGTACCATTTTTTAAAACTGAATTTGAAATTGTTTATTAGGTATATATTACCAAAAGCTAAAATATAAGTGAGAATCAGAAGAAATAGGAAAAGAGAAAATATATGAGATGAAACTATGGTTAAGGTTTAGTACTCAAAATTCATGACCTATAAGTTATTCGCAGACTGAACATCTGAGCTTTATTTTTTTAAAATCATGTCGAAGAAGAAAATAGAATAGTTGTATCTTTTTTTTTATAATTTTCCACTATAGAGTGAATATACTATTTCAGTGATGTTAAGAGACAGAAGAAAGAAATAATTAAATGTCATGTTTATCTTGAATATTTGCAAAAAATTTATTTTCACCACCATAATATATGCAGTTATATTTTAATATTTTACATGTTTCAAACTATTAGCAATGAGGAAAACAAACTAAAATTCCCACCATGTTGTATGTGATTTTGGCTTTCTCTTACTACATTACCACATACTTAACTGTACTTGATAAAAATTGTAATACATGGTCCAAAATGTCAATAAAATTAAAAAGAAACTAGTTGCAGAGATTATGTACTGTTTTTCCAGCTATGAGACCTAATATAATTTTTCTTATAGTTTTATTTAAAAATTATGTATGAAAAAAGACTTTCCAAATATACTTATGCTAGAAATGCAAGATCATATACTGATGGTCTGCATCAACATAAATATCCCAGCATCATCAGTTTATATAACCCTTATACTGTTTGACACAACACTGATTACTATCCATGGAGCAAAAGCTAAGTTCGCAAATTATTTTATGTGGTCCTGAAAGAAAATTTCCCCAGGAAAATTGTGTGTGTGTGTGTGTGTGCGTGTGTGTGTATCACTGACCGATAAACCAATAGGGTAAAAACTGGGCTCAAGTTCACCTGATCCTAGTACAGAATATTGCAAAACAACCAATAGGGACACTAAGTAGTAATAAGGATGAACTGAATCTTCATGGCATGATTATGAATCATCTTTTATGTATAAACCAGTTTGGGTCATTGGATGTATTACTAATGAAACCAAAATGTTAGATTTTATTCTTATATAAAGCTGCTTCATATTATAATCAGCTTGTTTGTCCATTAAATGCCTGCATTTTCAAGGCAACTAGATGAGAGGATACACATCTCTCAAAAAATCACATCCCTGTTTATTAACTTGTGAATCTCCTGAACAAAGAAAAGCGTAGGGATTTAGTGTATCTTGTACCTGCTATATCCCTAGAACTTAGAACAGTATCTGGCACATAGTATGTACTCAATTTATATTTGTTATTGAATAAATGTTTATTAGAGACAAATACACCTTAAGAGTAGTTTGAAGCCGCATTTAGAGGTGAAAGAGTACTAAAGCTCTAAACTTTCCCCCCAACCCTTGGGTGGTAAATGTGACAATAAACATGTTTGTAGGACATAGGATAAAAATATATATGAATTCTGCCTCAGTGAAAGAACTGATAATGCTCATTTGAACATCATTAATGGCTGGTACTAGAGAAAGGTGGAGGGAAGGGGAGAAGGTCAAATGATACAAAGTTTTAGTTAGACAGGAGAAATAAGTTCTAGTGATCTATTACATGTCATAGTGACTTTAGTTAATAATATTGTATTATATATTTCAAAATCGCTAAAAGAGTAAATTTTAAATATTCTTACCACAAAGAAATGGCAAATATGTGAGGTAATAGATATGTTAATTAGCCTAATTTAATTATTCCACAACGCACACATGTATGATGACATCACATCATACCCCTTAAATATATGAAATCATTACTTGTCAATTAAAAATAAAATAAAATAAAAGAGATATAAAAAACAAAGACCAATGGCTTCCAAATAAGCATTTAATTAATTTATAATTGTAATTAATCTTCATTTTCATTTGTCACCATTAAGTCAGATGTTCTTTAGGAAATCATCTTGGTTTTCCTAGTTCTTTAGCCTTTCTTCCACCCACCAAGTTTGAATGTAACCACATTTTCTGTACACCATCTTCTTCTACTCTTTCCATAACTATAGGCAACACCTCTCTACAAATGACTCCCAAACTATATTTCTAACTCTAAAACTGTCTCAAGCACAAGCCTCATATTCTCATCTGTCTATTGGACACAAACACATGAATGATCATCCACTTTTCAAACTCAACTTGCTAGAATGAAGTCAATCATTCTTAAACATTTACCTCCTCCTCCTCTATCAATTTTACATCTATTTCTCCATCTCTATATCATTCTTTCCACCTCCCTGTATACATTTAATTAAGGCCTCCATTTCTGTCAACTAGGTCTTCATTATGTTCTCTTTTCTGTGCTTCACTTGGTGTTTCTGGCCATCATCCTGATTCAGGAGCCATTTTTCCTTCAAATTTTAATTTTTTCATAGCTAACCAACTGGCATCCCTGTTCCAAATATCACTACCTTTGAAATTACAAGAACAATCTCACTCTCACACATGATGATCAATCATACACCATTTCTCCCTCAACCTGGCAGTCAAGTCTTCCCCAAATCTGCCCCAATCTATCTTTCCCAGTTTTACATTTCATTACTCCCATATGATCCAGAGAATGTTCAAACTATTCCTCAAATATACCATTTTCTTCCCCACCTCTTTATTCATATTTATTTCTTTCCTCCTGGCATGCCTATTGATATTATAGCCATTCTTTACGACCCACTCAAAAGTCACTTTTTTCAATGATGCCCTTTATGATTTTTCAAACCCAACATAATCATGGCATTTTCTAAACTCCTTCAGCACCTTGAAGCAATTTTCTTACAGTATATTTCACATATGCTTTTGAATAGCTGCTGTTTGTGTGTATTTTGCTTCTCCTCATGAATTGTAAGCTATCCAAGGATAATAGAGTATATTATATATCATAGTTGCCCCCAAAATACATTGAATTTCAAAGCATATCAACACGTATTTGACAAATAAATGAAAGTTTGATATAAAATTTACTTACTGAGTTTCTCATAGGTAGAAACTAGATGTTTCTATCAAACATAGATCATAATAGAAAACCAAAGAATTGAAATATCTATGAAGAGAAAAAGTAAAAATGAGGGAAAAGTCAGATATTAGAGATTATATGAACCTGAACAAGTCACTTACCGTTTTTGAATGCTGGTTATCTTCATGTAAAGGAAAAAGTTGGCCTAGATAATTTCTAAGGGTATTCCTCGTGCTGACATTCTATAATTTTACCATTTTCTAGAGACAATAACAACTCAGTGAAAGCAGTTATATACACCTCCAGCTCCTCGCTGCACTGTCCACTATTTTCCGTTCTCTCCAACTATGATCCTATGACAAAAAGTCAAAATGATAAAGTGGTTTAATTCAACATGCAAATTAGTACAGCTCAGAGCCTAAAAGAAATCATGCTGTGGGCAGGTAAAGAAAATTGGAAAGATGATCCACAACTCTACAGTGTGTTGGTTTGGAGTAAATAATTTTCTCCTATATTATATTAGATGCCTAATCTCTATTAACTGAAATAAAAAAAAATAGGCAGGTTAAGAAATTATTTTAATATGAAATACATATTATATAAATAAATACATTAATTTTCCTTTACTGTGATTTTATTTATTATTGTTTACTATATGCTTTTATAATTAAGTAAATATAACAGTTGTGTTCTCAGTTTTTACATACTCATTTACAAATAATTGACATATGTCATTTTATATGAACACTTAGCTTCATTATATTCAAGAGATATGCTGAGTTGATGGGGTGGTGAGTTTTTATTCTGTTCCAATAAGACTTCAATTAATCATGATTCAAAGCATAACAGAATTCCATAGTAAATAAACTGGAATAAATCCTCAAATTGCCTTTGGCTTCTTATGAAGACATTTTGAAATATTTCGTGCTGAGTACATTAAAATATCACAAAACAAATCTCTGTGAGCTTCACCATCTATCTCATCCTGTTATCTATTACTTTCATTTTCCTGCATTTCCTTATAAAGACATGTATTTGGAACATTTTTTTCTACTTCTGGTTTGTGCTTTTCCATGTCATAAAGAAGTCATCTCTCATTTACTGAGTTGTGTAAGCCAGATATCTAGATTTATCCTTGACTCCTCCTTCTTCTTTAATTCATACTTATAATAAATTACTGTACCTTGCCAACTGTACCTTGTCAATATCTCAAATTCATCTATATATCTCTTTCTTCTGTATATTCTAGTTCAGGTTGACATCACCTGTTGCCTACAGTAGTATACACCAAGCTTTTATTAATCATGAGTCCCTATCAGTAAAAAATATTAAGCAGCAACTTTTAAAATGCATGCATTTATGTTTGTTTCTAAATTTTGCACTATTCTATGTTTGATAATTAGAAAACGATGAAACAGAAAGTACAAAAGGATAAATTTAAAATAAATAGACAGTTCAAACCCTGTCTTTCTACATAGGTGGTATGGCTCCTATTTATCCCCTAGGGGGCATGTGCTATACTTGGGGGCTGCTATGCTAGTTTCTTTTCATAGTCACCTGCCTGGTTAAATAGCTTTGAGTCTTATCCTCCACAATGCAGTATGTCTCAAATGTATGTTCACATCGGTCCCCAATCCAAACACATCTATGTCTTCTTTTTTTTCCCTAAGAATTAGATATAAAATTCTTAAGATGCTTTACAAGGCTCCTTTATGAGTTGACCACTTTTATCTTTTGCTATTCTTGCCATGCTCTTCTGCTGCCTCCCCACAAATATGCACCTGGTCCATGCTGAACTATTTTGGGATCCTCTAATAGGTGGCCATGCCTTTTCTTCTCACCAAGATTTTGCCTATTCATTCAATTTTGCGCAAAACATTTTCTCCATTCTCCCACCCGCTGCATCTGGTTAAATCCTACTCATCCTTGATATTTCATTTTAGATTTTACTTCATCTGGAAAAAATGTCTGTCCTATAAGCTATCTTGGTACATAAAACTCATCCTTACCTTAAACCATGCCACTGAATTTTAATTATCAGTTTGTCTTTCACATTGGCTCAGGGATTATTACACATCGGGTTAATAGAAATCACCTAGGAAGGTTGTTAAAGTGCAATTTTCTCAGACTCATCACAAGATATTTTGATTCTGTGGGTCTAGGATAGAGCCCAGACATGTACATTTTAAAAGCACCAGGGTGATTTTTATGCAGGTGTTTGCACTAGAAGAGATGCATATTTACTGCTTCATCTCGGATGACTGACATGTAAAATATATGTTTAAATATTTGTTGCTAAAGAAATAAGAGGGATCTGTTTGATAAGAAAAACAACTGAGGCAGAGGAAATAGTAAAATTAAGAAATTGGATGTATGGAATCTCAAGGTTTTATGGGAAACCTTAAAAAAGTAATTCTCTCCCCCTTCCCCAAAACTTATAATGAATGGGCTAACCTGAAGACAACCTGTGAAGTAACTAGTGGAGAAGTTCATGGCAGGCAAAAATTACTTTTTATATGGGTTTTGGTAAAAGACAATGAAATTGGTTGGGTTAAAGATTGTGGCTGGGTAGTAGAGAGGAAGAGGAAAAACTGAGGCCAAGGTACAGAGGCTTTATAGATTACAGTAAAGGATTGGGACTTCTTTTCAAAGAAGCTATCCTGGTTCCTTAAGAATAATAACTTAACTCAGAACACTGACTCGACATGGAATATTAACAGATACCAAAATTCAGAAGTGGGGGATCACTTTCAGCTCTTTCTGCCACCTTGGCTCTCTGCCATGTGGAGGGCCAGGTGCTTCACACTCAGTTGCTCCTTCTTTCCCACTCTCACTTACAATACACAAAGATTCTATTCACTGACAAACGTCACCACCACTACATACCAAAACAAGAGGCAGACCTAGCCTTGGCCAACTTGCTGCCTACATCTTCCAAGTCTCCACTGAATTCTTCAAGGCCCAAGTGGCCATGAAATATCTTCTCCTTAAGTAAACTTCCATTTCTCATCTCCCATGATTTCACCCTGACAATAATCTTGGTTGTTTTCTCCTGAAACCAAAGTCACTCTATTCCCATACTTCCTAAAGTGCTTATTGTTTTCTATTTTTCTTAATCCTTTGTCCTTAGAATTTAAGAATACAAATAACACTGTCCTTGTCTCCTAATTTATGAAAAACTAAAAAACAAACATATGAGTAACATAAATGGAGGTCTTAGTATTAGCTTTATTATTTACAAGAACAAGTTTGGGGAATGTGGGGCTTAGATGTTCAAGCCATAGGACCTGCTAATATTTCACCCCAGAATTAATCTTACATACCCCAGTCACACATTGAACCAGACAATTGCATCCTTCTCCCCAAGGACCTACACTTTGAAATTTACTATACAGAAGAACAAAGAAGGCCATAGTACTCTTCTGTCTACCCAGGAAAGATTCCCAAAACAATAGGTCTGGAAGGAATGCCTCAGCCACACACACAGCTTATTCCCAAACTCGGAACTCAGAGATGTCACTCTGTTACCTAGATAGGAGAGAATGAGATGAGAAGACAGGCCAGAATCGTTATTATAAAAAATGTCCCTCTGCATGAGAACATGAATGAGGAATAAATGATCCACCCAGAAGAGCATAACCATTTCTTTTTTATTTATTTAGATAGATTTGGGGGTACAAGTGGTTTTTGGTTACATGGATGAATTGTATATTGTGATGCCTGTGGTTTTAGTGTACCCATCACTTAAATAGTGTACATTGCCCCCAGTACACTATTCTTTCCTTCTCCCTCCTCTCACTCTCCCCCATTCTGAGTCTCCAGTGTCCTTTATAACACTTTGTGTGGCTCTGTATACCCACTGCTTAGCTTCCCCTTGTAAGTAAGTGGTATTTGATTCTCCATTCCTGCATTACTTCAATTAGGATAATGGCCTCAAGTTCTATCCAAATTGCTCATTTGTTTTTATGGCTGAGTAGTATTTCATGGTGTGTATATATACCACATATTCTTTATCTATTCTTCAGTTGATGGGCAATAAGTTAACTGTTGTCCATTTGTACATCTTCTTTTGAGAAATGTCTGATCATGTCATTTGCCCACCTTTTAATGGGATTATTTGTTCTTTTTCTTGATGATTTGTTTGAGGTCCCTGTAGATTCTAGATATTAGTCCTTTGTTGGATATATAATTTGTGAATATATTTTCTATAGACAATTCTGCAGATTATTTACTCTGTTGATTGTTTCTTTTGCTATGCAGAAGCTTTTTAATTTAATTAAGTCCCATTTATTTATTTTTAATTTTTTTATTTCACCATATTATGGGGGTACAAATGTTTAGGTTACATATATTGCCTTTGCCCTGCTTGAGTCAAAGCTTTAAGTGTGTCTATCCCCCAGATGGTGCTCACTGCCCCCATTAGGTGTGTATATACCTATCCTCTCCTTCCCCACCCCATCTGCCCAACACCCAATGAATGTTATTACTATATGTTAACTTAAGTGTTCACCAATTAATACTAATTTGATGGTGAGTACATGTGGTACTTGTTTTCCCATTCTTGTGATACTTCAC
>VBSM01002616.1:11357729-11371449 GCA_008086735.1 Cheirogaleus medius | reverse complement strand
ATATATGTAACCTTAACAATATTTGTACCCCATAATATGATGAAATAAAAAAAACAGCTAAAAAAAAATAGCATTGGAAGTCCTAGCCAGAGCAATCTGACAAGAGAAGGAAATCAAGGACATCCAAATGGGGACAGAAGAGGTCAAACTATCACTCTTTGTGAACAATATGGTCTTATATCTAGAAAATCTTAAAGATTCTACCATGAAACTACTGGAATTGATAAACAAATTTAATAAAGTCCCAGGTTACAAAATCAATGTACAGAAATCAGTAGTATTCCTATATGCCAACAACAGTCAAACTGAGAACCAAATCAAAGACTCAATACCCTTCACAGTAGAAACAAAGAAAATAAAATATATAGGAATATATTTAACTAAGGAGGTAAAAGACCTCAACAGGGAGAATTACAAAGCACTGAGGAAGGAAACAGCAGAGGACGTAAACAGGTGGAAAATCATACCATGCTTATGGGTTGTAAGAATCAACATTGTTGAAATGCCTATACTAACCAAAGTGATCTACAGATTCAATGCAATCCCTATTAAAATACCAACATCATTTTTCACAGATCTAGAAAAAATAATTCTATGCTTTGTATGGAAACAGAGAAGACCACGTATAGCAAAAAGTAATCTTAAGCAAAAAGAACAAATTGGGAGGCATCAATTTACCAGACTTTAAGCTATACTACAAGGCTATAGTAACTAAAACAGCATGTAATTGGCACAAGAACAGAGACATAGACCAATGGAACAGAACTGAGAATGCAGATATAAAACCATCTTCATATAGCCATTTATTTATTTTTATTTTTGATACATTTGCTTGTGGGATTTCAGTCATGAATTCTTTGCCTAGGCCAATGTCCAGAAGAGATTTTTCTAGGTTTTATTCTATTTTTATTGTTTCAATAGAGCAAATGGACAACCTACAATATGGGATAAACTATTCACATGCTCTACATCTGATAAAGGGCTAATAACCAGAATTTACAAAGAACTCAAGCAAATAAGCAAGAAAAAAATCAAACAACCCCATCAAAAAGTGGGAAAAAGACATCAACAGAAGTTTTTCAAAAGAAGACAGACTAATGGCCTACAAACATATGAAAAAATGCTCAATGTCATTAATCATTAGTGGAATGCAAATCAAAACCACCATGACATATCACCTAACCCCAGTGAGAATGGCTTTTATCGAAAAGCCCCCAAACAATAAATGCTGGCATGGATGTGGAAAGGAACATTTATATACTGTTGGTGGGACTTCAAACTAGTACAATCTCTATGGAAAATAATATAGATATTTTCAAGGAACTAAAAGTAGAACTACCATTTGATCCAGGAATCCCACTACTGGGTATTTACCTAAAGAAAAAAAAGTCAGTTTATAAAAAAAAAACAAAAAAACTTGCATTCAAATGTTTATAGCAGCACAATTCACAATCTCAAAGATGTGGAATCAACCCAATCAATTCATGAGTGGATCAATAAAACATGTTGATATACATATACTACAGTATATGTATACCATGGAATACTACTTAGCCATAAAAAATGAATTAATACCTTTCTTTGCAACAATCTGGCTGGAGCTGGAGACCATTCTCCTAAGTGAAGCATCACAAGAATGGAAAAACAAATACCATATGTACCCACTATTAAATTGGAACTAACTGATCAGCATTCATGTGCACAAACGGAAGTAAAACTTAGCAGAAATCAAGCAGGTGGGAGAGGGGAGGAGGGAAGGGGTGAAATCATACCTAAAGAGTACAGTGTGCACTCTCTGGATAATGGGCACACTTATAACTTGGACTCAAGCAGTACAAAAGCAATCCATGTAACCAAAACATTTGTATCTCTGTAATATTCTGAAATAAAATAAATAAATAAGCATGTGCAACATATTTATAATAACTGTTTTAATGTTTATTCCAACATTTATGTCATTTCTGAATTTGTTTCTATTTGTTACTTTTTTCCTGGCTGTGAGTTATATTTACCTGCTTCTATTTCTGCTTAGCAATTTTAATTAGAGGCTCAAAATTGTGATTTTATGTTGTTTGATACTGTTAAATAATGAATATTATTTACTTTCAAAATTAACTTTGCTCTGGCATATAGTTAATTTGGATATGTTTGATTGATTCTATATGGCTTGATTTTAAATTTTGTTTAGGTGTTTCTAGACCTCAAATAAGCTTTACTTAAAGCTGAATGTCCACTGTAAACTTTGCTGCTTCCAAATATGAATTCAGATATCATCCTTTTTGTGGGAATATCTATGATTTTAATGTGGTAGATTCTTATAGTATACAGATAATGTGGTCTTCTTTAGCTATATTATTTAAAATTGTTTGGTTTGAATAAAGAATATTATATAAAATAGTAATAAAACTAAAGTTCAGAGTATGAAAAAATAAAACTAAAATTCTTATATTAACTTATAAGGATGTTGAAGTTTAATTTAAGCAGGCATTGAAAATTAGAATTATGAGAAGTAAAGCACAGAAAACTAAAGAATTGTAAAAATATGAGCATCGAAAAAAGACTTATGGAAAATTGAGAAGAAATAAAATTATTTGTATATTTTACATCAAAGATTCATGATTTCAGAAGTATCAAGCCTCTTTTCAAATAGTGATAGCTAAATTCCTCTATTTATTACATTTTCAATTAGCTCTAAAAATGTAAAAATGCTTTGACATACACAGCCTTTAAGACTACTGCACAGATTTGAAACTCAAGAGTAAAATAAAAAGAAATGATCATGCATTCTGCAAGATACACTTTCAATGACTACAAGAAAAAACTAGCAATCAGTCTTTAGGGAGCAACTACTGACTGTCATAACACTCTGATGTCACCATCTTCAAATAATACACACTTAACCAGGAAGCACAACAATAACCAGCTACTGCAAACCATTAATCCAAGTAAAATTTAATTTTACATAAATGTCTCTATATCAAGATAGCATAATGAAAATGAACATTAATTGCTGTAATAACTCAAAGCTACCTCACAAGCATGTATTATTTCAAGCCTATTACTGAAGTCATCTTCATCCTCATTAATAAACACTGACTTACACTTTCATGTAGTGTCTATAATACAATTTTTAAAATAAGCCACCAACAGTATTTGTCTAATGTTATTTGCATGTTATAAGTTTTGAAGCTTCTTACTGACCTTGTTGACTTCCAAGCAAGATGGCATTGTAAATACAGAGCTCTAATGATGACCCTTTCAATTTTTAATTAAAATATCCAATCAAATGGAAAAATTGTGCATTTTTTTCTAAAATATGGGACTGAAACTCAGAAGAGGTTGATCAGGAAAAATAGAGTTGACAGTCATTAGCATATTAATGGAATTGAAACCAAGGAAGTGGATGAGTGAAGAGATATGAATTGGTTCAGAGATGTCAAGTAAGATAAGTGTCTTCTGGATTTAGCAACAACAATAACAGGGGTGACATTGCAAATACAATTTAGTAAAGTGGTACAGACAAAAAAGAGAGAAGGAGTGTTAGAATGGACAATTATGACTGTAAAGGAAAAGAAAGCTCATTCTGTAGCAGGAATGGGATGCAGGATCAGTGGAAGAAATTTATTTTTAACTTGCATGTTTTTGAGAATAAGAAAAACTCAAACATGTTTTAATGCTTAAGTGGGGAGATTGAAGCTAAGAAAAGAAGAGGGAGGTTTGATGGAAGTCCCTGAAGAAATATAAAGAGGAGGTAAAAATCCAAGATATAGAAATTGCCATTAGATAGGAGGAAGGACAAAATAGTATGACTACTTTGGGGCTAGAGACTATCACCCCAAAACATCTAAAATAAAAATGTTAAAAGTATCATGAAAATTGACAGAAACCTTATAGTAGTAGAACTAAAATATTTCTATCAGTTCTAAAGCAAATAGATTAAATAAATCAAGCACAGAGAGAATCTATAAAATGGAATTAAATGTTGCCTAAGGAATTGTCTTCTATTACTCTTTTCCTGTTCACACCATCAGAAAGTATTAGAGTATTAGTGTTATGTTAAACTGGATATCTCTGATTGCTCCAAGTTTTAAAGGAGCAGAGAGGGATAACATAAACCGTGTTGATATAGCCTCTCATTGGATGGTCTTGTTTATTCTCATGATTTTAAATACTAGCTATATGACAACAGTCTGACAATTTTGTCTTCAACTCCAGCCTCTTTTCAGAACTTTACACTTTATAAACAATTAACTTCTCAAAATGTGTACTTAGATATCTCATTTGAACATAGCTCCCATGAGGTATTGTCTTTTTCCCATACCATGTTACTCCACCTACCTTTTTCTATTTCATTACAATCTCCACATTCTACCCAGAAATATAAATCAGATACCTGGAAGACATCTTTTGCCCATTCTGCTCCTTCTATGCACATTTACCATATCACCAAGTCCTGATTACTCTACTTTAAATGTCCAGTTGACATTTGAACAATATGGGTTTGAACTGTGCAGGTCCACTTATATGTGGAATTTTTTTTCCATAAATGTATTGGAAAAATTTTTGGAGATTTACAACAATCTAAAAAAACTTACATATGAACCATGTAGCCTAGAAATACTGAAAAAATTAAGAAAATGTTACGTTTGTCACGAATGTATAAAATATATGCAGACACTAGCCTATTTTATCATTTACTATGATAAAATATACATAAATCAATTATAAATCAAGTATAAAAAGTTAAAATTTATCAAATCTTATGCACACAAAAATTTACACATCCTATATGACACTATTCACAGTGAAATGTAAACAGATGTAAAGATGCAATATTAAATCATAACTCCATAAAATTAACTGTAGCATAAACTATACTTCTGTAAAAATTTTGTGGACACCTCCTATTGCTATTGCAATGAGCTTGAGTTTTGTATCTATTTAAAATGCCATGTGATGTCAATCATCTCCTCCTGAGCAGTTTGTCTCTCCAGTAAATTGTATATTGCGGTAAAAAGTGATTTGTTCTCCCATGTTTTTCATCCTGTTTGGTGCAATACCATAAATCTTGAATAACACCATAGGAGCCATATGAAGTGTCAGTGGTGGTGCCAGAAGTGCTCCCAAGAAGCAGAGAAAAGTCATGACATTACAAGATGAAGTTCAATTGCTTTATATGTAGTGTAGATTGAAGTCTGTAGCTTCAGTTGCCCTCCATTTCAAGATAAATGAATACAGTGTAATGATAATTGTAAGAAAAGAAAAGGAAATTTGTAAAGCTGTCTTTGAAGCTATGTTTGCAGATGTGAAAACATTGGACTTTTTGTCAAATATCTTTTTAATTCATATTGAAAATGCAGCTTTTATGTGGGTGCAGGATTGCTGTAAGAAAGGCATACTTACAGACTCTAATATGATTTGAGAAAAAGAGAAGTGATTATATGACAACTTAAAGAAAAAGGGAGGTGAAGAATCTAAAGCTGGAAAATTTAATGCCAGCAAAGGATGGTTTGATAATTTTAAAGGGATGTTTGGCTTTAAAAATGTCAAAATAACAGGAGAAGCTGCTTCTGATGACCAAGAAGAAGCAGACAAATTCTCAGACATCATTAAGAAAATCTTTGAGAAGAAAGGATGTCTGCTTGAACAGGCTATTTTTTTAAGGCAGAAGAAAGCACCATATTCTGGGGAAAAATGCCACAAAGGACATGTGTTAATAAGGAGAAGTAAGCACCAGGATTTAAGGCAAGAAGGAAAAGACTAACTCTACTGTTGCGTGCCAATGCAGTTGGGCTTATGATCAGGACTGCCCTTATCTATAAAGCTGCTAGCCCCAATTCTTGAAGGGAAAAGATAAACACCAGCTGCCAGTCTTTTAGTTGTACGTAAAGAAGCCCTGCATAATAAGAACTGTTTCTGGATTAGTTCCAGAGATGCGTTGCCCCTTAAGTCAGGAAGTACCTTGCCAGTAAGACTGCCTTTTAAAGTTCTTTTGATATTGGACAATTCTCCTGGCCACCCAGAATCCCATGAGTTCAACATCAAAGGCATCAAAGTGATCTGTTTTCTTCCAAATACATCTCTAATTCAGTCTTTAGATCGGGGGTCAAAAGAATCAAGGTTCATTAAACATGGTACTTTATGGCAAGGATTATCAATACAATAGAAGAGAATACTGATAGAGAAAACATCATGAAAATCTGGAAGGATGCCATTGAAGCAACCATTGTTGTTATAGAAAAAGCCATAAAAGTCATAAAGCCCCAAATGATATATTCCTGCTGGAGAAAACTGTGTCTGGATGTTATGCATGACGTCACAGGATTTACAACAGAACCAATCGAGGAAATCATGAAAGAGATTGTGGACATGGCAAAAAAGGTATAGGGTGAAGAATTTCAAGATATGGATATTAGAAAAAATTAAGAGCTAAAAACACCATAACAGAGTAATTAACAGAAGATGAGTGCTTCCAAAACAATGTTAGATGATGAGAAAGAAGTCTTAGAAGAAACAGTACCAGAAAAAAAAATTGACATTAGACAATCTGGCGGAAGGGTTATGATTATTCAAGACTGCTTTTGATTTCTTTTATGACATGAATCCTTCACTTATACGAGCACTGAAGCTAAAGCAAACAGTGGAAGAAGGATTGGTATTATAAAGAAACATTTTTTAGAGAAATAAAAAAGCAAGAAAGTCAGACACAAATTACAAAATATTTCTATAAAATTAAATTTAGTGTGCCTACCTCTCCTACCTCCCCTTCCACCTCTTCCACCACTTCCTCCTTTGCCACTCTGAGATAGCAAGCCTAACCCCTTCTCTTCCTAATCTTCCTCAGCCTACGCAGTGTGAAGATGATGAGGATGAAGACATTTATGATGTTCCCTTTCCATTTAATGAATAGTAAATGTATTTCTCTTTCTCATGATATTCTTAATAACATTTTATTTTCTTTAGCTTACTTTATTGTAATAATACAGTATATAATACATATAATGTACAACATATGTGTTAATCAGGTCTTTATGTTATCTGTAAGGCTTCCAGTTACCAGTAAGCTATTAGTAGGTAAGTGTTTAGAAAGTCAGTAATTATATATGGATTTTTGATTGTGTAGGGGGTCCCCATGTCAAGGATTGACTATAGTATTACAAAGCTTCTCTTTCTCTCCATTTTGACTGCCATTTTCCGAAATCGAGCCACTGTCATCTCTCAGCTGGATTACTGTAATTTTTTCCTTGTTCATTGGTTTCATTTTGCCACACTCTAGTATATTCTCCACATAGCGAGCAGCCTGAGGGATCTTTTGATAATGCAAAGCTCTTCATGCCCCAGTGGATAAATTCCATCAAGGCAATATATTTCGACTGCATTTATAATAAAGTTCAAATGACTTAACAGAGTCTATAGGTCTGGTATATGGCTCCCAAATCATATCACACTATTATTACCACCCACTTTACTTGCTCCTCACACAAGCCTATAGGCCCTGGGAGGGAAGGGTTTATTTTTGTTTTATTAACTATTATATGAATGTGGAGGCTAGCGAAGCATCTGGCACATGGCAGTAATAATAAATATTGAATGATGAAGTGAATGGTAGTTTGTTCTTAGGATAAAATTTCTTCTGAGCAGCTGGAAAGAGAAGGCAGCTAGCTCCGAGGCCTGGTACCCTGTCATGAATGGCCTTGAACATTGGGGAAAACTATCTGGCTGTTCATTTCCCCACAGGTGCTTGCTAATGTGCTCTGAGCTAGATTTTCCTCATTGCCTGCATATGAGATTAGGCTTGGGGAGAGAAGTGAGGACAATAACCGGGATATAAGAGGTTATTTTTGATCTTATTTGGTTCTAGACTCTAAGGTAAAACTAATATAATCAAAAAAATCATCTACCAATCAACTTAGCTCAAGGGTTTCTACACTGGGTTTTGGTCTACCCATGGATATTCACAACTTTAGGCCTCCAACTGGGAGCCAAGGAGATTGGGAGATTAGGTGAGCTGAATGACTACAGCACAGATGCAGACTATTTAGAGGGGTGTTGGGGAACTTCGGTCCACATTAATATAAAGGCTCTTTCTTACATGTGACTCTGCCTCACACACTCTTTTCCCCTCTTCTTCAGGCTCTCGCCCTATTTATTTATTTTTTTCTTTCTTTCACTAACTCACAGTAGATTCAGGAAGAGAAAAATCATACATTAACCTCACCCAGATATATAAAAAGGAAAAATCTGTGTCCTACTTCTTTATGGTTAGAGAATGCCCATTTGAGAAATATTGGCTTTTACACTGGGGGTATATTTTATATTCCATCTTAGTCAAAAATGTGACTTCCATTCCCACTCATCATGCCAGTGGGAAATTTGAACTAAATATAGCAAAAATGAAAAAAAATAAAAACAACTTTAAGTTTTATGTGCTAAGGTTCATGTCCTGCTACATAGGATTTAGTTTATTCGTCTCTTCCCTATTTTCTGATACTGAAATAAATTATTGCCCATTTTTATTCTTTATTGATTTAAATGAAAATCTGGGGTGAAGGGAAATTAAATGTGTTAGCATAAACTACAATCTTGATGTAGGCACCTCCTCCAGAATATTTCTAAAGAAGGACATTCAAGTAACATATTTTGTACATTTTCTATGTCATTATATATTCCTCGAGGCATGATTTTAATGCCTTTATAATATTCCCTTACTTGAAAGTATAATGATTTATTTAACAATCTCCATGTTGTTGATTACTTCAAGTTGTTTCCAATTTTATACTCTTACAAATAACTCTGCCCTGAATATTATTGAACATAAGTCTTTGTCTCCTCTCTGTTTGTTTCTTTGGGATGTTTTTCTAAAAGCAGAATTACTGTGTCAATGACCCTCAATATATATAACCAAATGACTTTTCAGAATATGGGCATTCATTTAAAACCCAACCAAGAGTGTATGCAAGGATTATTAAAATTCATATAATTGTTTCATGACAGTCAATTTTTATCATATTATTATTAATTTATCTTTATACTTGTGGGAACTATTTGTATATGCCCTTAAACCTTCTTTTCTATTTAGTATAACTTTTTTCTTATTAACTTGTAGTAGTTCTTAATATATTAAAGGTATTAATCATTTTTTGTCTTATTTATTTTTTCTAGTTTATTGTTAGATTTATGATATTATAATGATTACTTGTATACATAATATTTTTTCTTTCAAAATTTAGTCAAATTCATTAATCATTTTTACTTGTGATTTCTTCTATTCATTACAACCACATTGAGAGTTATTGTATATGAACCGGTACATTTTATAAATTGTTTTGCAATTTTATATTTGTATATATAACTATTTAATATAGCTGCAATTTATTTTTGATTTGTGTGTAACATCAGGATGGTATTAGGGTTATCCAAATACATAGACTCAATAGGATATATACACAGTGAGAGAAAGAGACAGAGAGATAGGGAAGGACAGGGAGAGATACAGAAAGAATTTATTTTAAGGAACTGGCTCATACAGTTGTGGAGACTGGTAAGTCTGAAATTTATAAAAGTGGCAGAATTGCTGCTTCTTTGGAAAATTTCAGTCCTTTTTTTTAAAGCCTTCAACTGATTGGATAAGGCCCACCCACACTGTAGAGAGTAATCTGTTTTACTTAAAGTCAACTGATCATAAATGTAAAACACATCCACAAATACCTTCAAAGCAACATTTAGATTAGTGCTTGACCAAACAAGTCAGCACCAAGATCTAGCCAAGTTGGCACATAACATTGACCATTATATGGAACTAAATTTATATTGTATCTGTATTGAGGTAATTTCCTATTCTCAGTCATCTCAATCTACTATTTTATAATGTTCTTATGTCACCTATTAAATTTCTATGTCTTCTAGTATTTATTTTATATATTTTTATTTTATATATTTTATTTCAGTTCACTTATATGCTGATATTTTGTAACATGAACAGAGTTATTTTTTATTGAATCTCTGTAGCACGTTTGAATATTTGATAAGTGAAGATCCTGGGATAACCCACCTCTTTACATTAGTAAAACAGTGCCCTCACCTCCCTCCAATGGTTTCCCATTTTACTTGTAATAAAACCCAAATTCCTTGCTGTGAACTATAGTGGTCTATATGATCATGGCCTTCAACTGACTTTCTGGTCTCAAAACATCATTCATTGTGGTTTACCCACAATGTGCTCCATGCCGTGCATATTTCCACTTCATACTCTTTCACTTTCTCATTTTCTTCCATAATTATCCACATAACTCTGGCCCTAATTTCATTTAGGTCTCTACCCAAATATCACTTCATCACAGATGCTTTTCCTGGCTACCCTGTCTATAGAAGGACTATTGCCTTGTGCCAGAAAATTATCTGTTAGCTCTCAGCCCCACTTCCATATTTCCGTATTTTCCTCTATACCACTGAAGCTGTATCTCTGCAAACCAAATTTCTCAGACTTCATTGCCAGCTAGTTTCCAGGTTGTTTTTTCCACAAGGAGACACTAATGCCCCATTAGAAGATGGGAAGAAAGTACCATTCTGCTTCTAATGTTACTTCCAGTGGTAGTAGTAGGCACAGCAACATCAGTGGCCACAGCTACTGCAGCTCTGTGCTTTCAGCAGTGTTGGTGATAGAAGCTTCAGAGCATTAATAGCAGTGTCTATTAGCTCCATAAATTACAGCAGTGATGCACTGGTGCTGCTATCCAGCATTTTCTTTACTGAGTGTGGCTCGGTGTTTTCAGCCCAGAGAGAATAGCAACTGCCTTTTTCTTAGGGTAGCATTCTCTTCCCACTTTGTATCTCCAGTTCATTACAATAGTTTCTTCACCTATGTTAAATACATGTTTCTTCTTTTACACTCCAGCCAAGCATTGTTCAGAGATTCCTGATCTCAAGGAGATATATATATATATATATATATATATATATATATATTTTCTCTCTTTTTGTTCTGCAGATTTTCCAAAAATTTTGTGCTTATTTCCTATATTCATCCCCCCTTTAGGTGAAACAGCAGAGTGATTTATATTTTTAGGGCTGAATATTGAGTCAATAATCACTGTGTTCCCTTGCTCAGAGGAAGATGGCTAAGAGCCTTTCGAATGCATGTTTGGTAATAAAAACTTGTGGTTTCTGGTTGGACATGTATTCATCTAGGTACAAAATACATTTCACATACTCTCTTGCAGCTAGGTATGCTCAAGTGACTCTATTCAAGACAATATCATGGGATATAATGGAAAATGGCATGTGCAATTTGTGCATTATTTCACTAAGAGGAAATCTTCCTTCCTTTCTCTTGGCTGGGAAATAGAAATGAGTGGAATGACCTTGGAGACGGTGGAATTTTCTCACTGGCCTTGAATCTCCGAACTCTGGAGTAATTTGTATGAGAAAAACAAATATTTTTACCTTATGTAGGCTGCTATAATTTAGGGGTCTTATAACTAAATAATGCAGAAAATGATATTAGCAGAAAGATGATCCTGAAACACTTTATATTAAATGGCATTGTATCAGCAGTTTTTTGTATTAATAGTTATATTATTAATATATATTATTAATATATATATTATATATTAATTAATATACTAATATTATATATTATTAACATAATATAATATTATTAACATTAATATAATAATATTATATATATTATTAACATATTATAACTTGTAAAGTTGGTGATTCTTGATGTGGCATGACAAAACTATTTGGTAAATAGACACCTGCAGTTACTTGTTTAAAAGGCTGAGTGCCTCTTGGAGCTTTGATGAAAGGTTTTAACCAAAAGTAAGGGAAATATTATTGTTTAAATAAAAAGAAATCTACATTTTTCAGGGCTTTTATTGGCAAGAAAATCAGAAACCTGGTCTACAGAACTTATGCTTATTTGGGGTTTTTGTTCATTTGTTTGCTTTTTTGTGCCCTAAAGCAACCTCTAGTTGCTCGAATCTTCCCTAGTAGGAAGTGCTTTATAAGGGGTGTATTATCCCCAGCATGGCAACATTTACAGCATCCATTGATATATGGTCATTAAAGATAATGGCCAAACAGCCAGAAAGAAAAATTAAGTGTGACTAGATGGATGTAATATCACAAAAGTGAAAAGACAAGCCACAGAATGAGATGGCATATTTGCAAATTATATATCTGGTAAGAGACCTGTATCCAGAATAAAGAGCTCTTGCCATCCTAAAATGAAAAGATAAATAATACATTTTTAAAATGGCAAAATATTTGAATAAAAATTTTTCCAAAAAATACATAGAAATGGCCAGTAAGCACATGAAAAGATGTTCAACATCATTAGTCATAAGAAAAGGCAATCAAAGCCACAATTATAGACACCATTTCATATCCACTAAGATGGCTGTAATCAAACAGGCAGACAAAAGCAAGTGTAGGTAAGGATGTAGAAACGTTGGAACTCTCATATTCTGCTGGTGGGAATATAAAATGATGAATTTACTTTGGAAAACAGTTTGTCAGCTACTGAAAATGTTAAATATGTGGTTACCACATGTCCAATCAATTTTAATCCTGGGTATACACCCAAGAGAAATGGAAACATACACACAAAAACATATACACAAATGTTTACAACAACATTATTTATAGTATCCCCAAAATGGAAACAACCCAAACATCCATCAGCTAATTAATGGATAGACAAGTGTGCCTATACACATACATTGAATATTATTTGGAAATATAAAGAAATGAAGTTCCAATACAAGCTACAACATGGGTAAAACTTTGAAAACATTACACTAAATGAAAGAAGCCAATAATGTAAACAACACATATTGTAGGATTCCATTTATATAACATGTCACGGTTAGTCACATCTATAGAGACTGATTGCAGGTGTGTGGTGGCCTGTGGCTGGCTGGATGATGGAGGGACGTAAGGAGTGACTGCTAATGAGTATGGGGCTGCTTTCAGGGAGACAGAAATGTTCTGTAATACATTGAACAATCCTCTGAATATGCCAAAAATGTTGAATTTTGCGCTTTAAATAGGTAAATTGTAAGATGTGTGAATACATATTAACGAAGCTACTAAAAGAAGAAGAAATTGGGATGAGTTGTAGTGATATGTCCAGATGAGATAGGCCAAGGGATGTTGATTTGAACTCTGAGGCTCATTTGTCTAAATGAAAGTTATAGATAAAGTATGTGTAAATCTTATGTATTTTGGGGGAAATAATCATGGTTTTCCCAAAATACATCTTTTGTGTCACCAAATATTTATTTACCAAATATAGTTCGAAGGCCTAGTTATTCAAAAGGACTTATTATAGTTCCAAAAGATATACATATATATAATTTATATGTCTTCTAATCTGCCCTCCACCATATTTATCTTTTTATTTCATTATTTATGACAATTAAAATGAATCTATTTCTCTTGAAGAAAAATTATAGTCTAATATGTCTTTAAATATAACCTATTTTTGCCAAATGGACTTGACTTTTGTTAAAAAAATAAAAATACAACATAAAATTTCATCTCTAGTGATCTTAATTTTTATTATATCGATTTCTGAAAAATTTTAAGCAGTGTTTTTATACTTTTATATCTTATTATATCAAAAAACACAAAAAGAAATAAATACTTAAAAAATAACTGCTTGCCATTCATTATTTAGAAAATAAAATATTCTTTTTTTTTTTTTTTTTTTTTT
>VBSM01002616.1:11317024-11348152 GCA_008086735.1 Cheirogaleus medius | reverse complement strand
AAAAAAAAAAAAAAAAAAGAAAGAAAAAGAAATGTTAACAAGTATGTTCTATGTTCATGTCAATAATAAGATCCAATTAGGAGTAATATATTTTTTCAGGTCATTGTAAATTCATTTAAGCCTATTTTTATGTAACTTTTTCAACGTTGGAAAATAACATTCTTAGGGAGAAAGCATTTTTTTTAAAGTGTATAAATTTGTTTACAGATTCCACAATTCCCTTCATTTTAATGAGGCATCTCTTTTATTGCAGTTTAAGGTAATCATTAAGCTTTTTAAATATATTTATTTAAAGGATATGACATATTATTGCACAATATTTCAACCCTGATATTTAAATTTCATTGATTTAATTTTAAATGTGTCACCAAATATTAGATAGAAAACAAACTATAAGCAATTTTCCTGGCAAAGTTTTCTCTTCATGGAATAAGATATTTAAACTTTTTGGCATTGTCACTGAACATTTTATGAAATAATTTATTCTAGAAATTACACTTAGTTTTATCAATAGCACCTACTGAAAAAACATTTGATGATTGTTGTTGTTTTTCACTAAGTTTGATTTGATTTCTTCCAACAATCATACTGGACCAATTCTAATAATCCTGGCAAGTAAAGAATTTTGTCCCAATACTGTGTGAATTGCCACACTTTTCAAAACTTTGTACTTTCTGTGAGAAGTAATGATGCATTTATCTTTTTGCAGGGAGCTTCTATAAACATTCCTGTGATGGATTCTTGTTTTCAGTGTTTTGTTCAAATTTTCAAAATGTGTTCAACCTTTATCTATTTTATCAGCATAATTCTTTATAAAATATTTACTTAATATTTTTGTTTTATTTTCAAAAGCATTATGATTAAAATTGTGATGACTATTTACAAAAAAAGCAAAAATTTAATTTTAAATACTAAAAATTATCAACACATTTTCTGAATATCTGACTATTTAAAATGTGAGATAAAAATTAGTATAACATATCTTGCAGGCATTCTGACATCCTTGGACCTTACTTATTAAATGCCAGTTGTGCCCCCCAGGCATATGAAAAACAAAAGTACCCATTTTCAAATCATTTCACAAGTGGTATTAATAGTGTAGGTATATTGAGATGCACTGAGCTACATAGATGATAGATGCTAGATTGATAGAATAATAAAGCTCTATCTGGATGCTGGGTATATAGATAATAAACAGATACAGATAGAAATCTCATGTTCAAATGGTTAAGTATGCCAAGGGAGTACTAGTACTCCTTTAATCCAAAGTATCCTTTTATAGTCATTTACAGCTGAAAATTCACCCTGGATTCCAAAACTTCACCTTTCCACAATTTCAAGGGTCTAGAAAAATCATGGCCTACATATGTTCTCAGTAATAGTACTTTTAGTTTTCATTGCCATCATTTTCATAAATATTATATATTCAGATACTATTTTTACCTTGCCAAAATAATATTATGTGCTTATCTATTCTAGAATAACCTATTATTTTAAAAGAAAAGAAACAGGAAAAAAAGGATGTGTTATGGAAAGCTATAGAGCTATTGAAGTAAAGAGAAAGAGAAAAAGATATTTTCTACAGGAAAGAGGAAAATTTGAATAAATAGATTGGTTAAATGTAATGAAAGGAATGGGGAGGGATATAAATAACATACAAAAGTAAAGGAAGAAAAAGGAGAAAAAAGAAAATCAATAGAATACTTTTAGAGAACTGGAGAAGAGCGAGAACAAGCTTATTAAAAGAGATTAAAAAGTTAAAGATACAGAGTAGGAAATAAAGAATATCTAAGAAAAATAATAGCATGATAAAGATAAAAAATAGAGAAATATAATTGAATTTAGAAACTGAAGTAGAAAGAGTTTAACCAGTGAAGTCTAACAACAATAAAGCAATCAGTACAAGCAGTAGTACAATTAACCCTTGAATAATGCAGGTTTGAACTGCACAGATTCACTTATATATGGATTTTCTTTCACCTCTGCTACCCCTGAGAGAGCAAGACCAATCCCTCCTCTTCCTCCTCCTTAGCCTACTCAGTGTGAAGATGATGAAGATAAAGACGTTTATAATGATTCACTTCAACCTAATGAATAGCAAATATATTTTCTCTTTCTTATGATTCTCTTGGTAACATTTTATTTTCTCTAGCTTACTTTATTGTAAGAATATAGTATATAATACATAAAGCATACAATATGTGTTATTTAACTGTTTATGTTATCAGTAAGGCTTCTGGTCAAGAGTAGGCTATTAGTAGTTAAATTTTTAGAAAATCAAAAATTATACGTGGATTTTCTCTTATGGGTGGGGTCTACTAACTCATTGTTCAAGGGTCAACTGTATTTAGCTGTAAGATTAGAGGCTTAATTTTCTAATCTGGAAAATGGGAATAATAGCAATTACCTTATAAACTTGATAAGTAGTAGTTTTGCTAATCCCTAAAAAAATGCATAGCACCATGCCTGGCTCATAACAGATGCTAAGTTCTCTGCATAAAGAAATTAATGTAGGATTTATTGGCAGTTTTTTTATCCTGAACCCAAGCAAGATCTCTTGATTTATATCTTGATTTGGATCTAAGGGGACATTAACAAGGAGAACTAAATCCTCATAATTATGAGACTTTAAGGGTATGACAGCCATGAAGATAACGCTCTAGTATAAACTACCTCAAATACAGTACAAAACACTTAGATTTAGTTACTTTCACTTAGCTTAGTAATGAGGCTTAAACTTCCTAAAAGCATACTGCCCTATGTTCAGAGAAAATGACCATATCTCAAAGAAAAGTTTAATTTTAGAAGGGCAGGCCGGGCGTGGTGGCTCACACCTATAATCCTAGCTCTCTGGGAGGCCGAGGAGGGAGGATGGCTCAAGGTCAGGAGTTCAAAACCAGCCTGAGCAAGAGAGAGACCCTGTCTCTACTAAAAATAGAAAGAAATTAATTGGCCAACTAAAAATATATAGAAAAAATTAGCCAGGCATGGTGGCACATGCCTGTAGTCCCAGCTACTCGGAGGCTGAAGCAGGAGGATGGCTTGAGCCCAGGAGTCTGAGGTTGCTGTGAGCTAGGCTGACGCCATGGCACTCTAGCCAGGGTGGCAGAGTAAGACTCTGTCTCAAAAAAAATAAATAAATAAACAGTTATATTACTGATATCTTTCATTTCCCAGCAATTGCCTATCCCTGTGAAAGCCATTATATGTGTTAAGACGTTCTTGATTAGCCCTCCAGGGAATCTATAACTGCTCAAAAAGGCAACAAAAGCTGGAAGAAGAATTGAATAAATAAACCCTTAAATTTTGAAAGATTTAGTAATGCCACTTAACAATAGTGCAGAGGAAAATAACTTATAAATTTAAAAATTACTAAATTGTTGATTTTATCTTTATGTATAAATATATCCATCTATAACTAAACCTGTGTGTGTGTGTGTGTGTGTGTCTATGTATTTGCTGATAGCTACTTTAATGTGATGGTTTCATGTCTTATTGTACTAATCCAGGAAGCCTGATTTTATAGAGAATATGTTTGATTACAACACTAACACTTTGTTTCAGAGTTTCCTCTCAATAGGGAAAACTATTGAGTGATTCTCTCAAGAAGCTATTACTAGTAAAAAAAAAAAAAAGTGAGGGATAGGAGAGAAATGGGGCAAGAATCTACTATAGAAATGATAGCAGAAGCTAGAAACAACTATTGAAACTATAAATAAAATGGTGTGGCTTACAAACACAGGCATCCATGAACTGGAGGCAGAGAGAGTGGAACAAAGCAGATTTTATGTCTTTGGAGAATGATGATGGTGTGAAATTCTAAAGCGCAAGTCTAAGATCCTTGTACATATCAATGCTCTCTAACTCAGCTTTAGTAAACATTGCCTTAAGTATATTAAATATAAATGACTAAAATATTCTAAATCATTCTGAAACTGAAGGTCTTATGTGATTTAAAAGCATAAATGTTACTTCAATCATATCAAAGTCCTGAATGAATATGAAGAACAAACTGTTGAGAATTGGATTAATAGTTTCCTTGGTATCAATAATTTCTTTAGTTATACATAGTGCCATTTATTCAAGTTCTTGATATATAAAATTAACAAGACTGTGACATAGATAAAACAATATGAGAAACAGAGAAGATACTCTTACAGTGATTTTTTGGAATATTAGATTAGATACAGTTGTCTACTGGCTTATATTCTAGTAATGATTTATTTGAATAATTGGCGCTTAGAACTGCCACCAACATGTTTATGGTCATGGCAAACTAATCACAATTAAAGCTGGACTGAAAACTCTTAGTTTCTTACATAATTTTACGTAATAAGAATAGTGGTTAAGAGCAAAGTTTCTGGGACTAAACTCTCTGTATTATATCTCAGCTTAAAAACTCATTAGCAAGTTACTATACTTTTTTTGTGTCAGTCTTTTCATCTGTGGAATAGAGGCAATAATGCTAAGTATGTCATGGGGTTGTTGTGGGAATCAAATGAGCTATGCAGGTTCAGGGCTTGCCTGGCATTCAGTAAATGCTCAGTCCTAGTAATTATAAACCTTTAACTGATTTTGCCACAGTGCCTGCTTTACATAGTAAAATAATTAAGTACTGTCAAAATTGTTAATTTAGTGTCTTATAACTTTCACCAATTTAAAAATACACCTTTTTTTAGCTAAAAAGTGAAAATGCAACTGAATTCTACAATTACATAAATTTAAAACTCTGGTGAACTTTGACTTCACACTTTCTAAAGAAAATTGCCCATTGTTTTCTCCAACAAAATTTAATCTAGCATGCATATCAACATGCTATCTGTTGAATTTATAAGCTCTATTTTGTAAATATTCAAGAGGAACAATAATCATATCCACAGTTCTTTTTACAAAAATTTTTAGAAAGGTACTACTTTTTGATATTAAATGATTCCATTTCACCTTTAATAGATTTTTTGCTTGAGTTTGACTTCTCTTGGTAAGTAATTGGTTGGCTGCTCCGCTACACATCAATGAGATTTGATTAGAAAGAATATGCCAAAAAAAGAGCAGTCTTTCCAAATATTATTTTTTAAAAAGCAATTAAACCCTGATTATAGGATTAAATATTTTAATTAGGCATCCCTGAGGATGAGGAAGAAAACACATAAGGCCTGGTAAGCCTATTTGAGGGAATAATTGAGGAAAACTTCCCTGATATTGCTAGAGATTTAGACATCTACATACAAGAAGCTCAATGAACACCTGTGAGTTTCATTCCAAAAGGGGAAAAACAAAACCAAAAAAACAAATCAACACACACAAAAAATCTATCAACCTATCAACCAAGAATCCTATATGCAATGAAACTGTTATTTAAACATGAAGGAGAGATTAAAACATTCCAAGATAAACAAAATAGGAAAGTATTCATTACCACTAGACCTGCCCTGAAAGAAATATTAAAGGGAGTCCTTCACATATAAAAAAAAATAAATAAATAAAAGCAAAATGTAAGGATATTAGACAGCAACTTGAAACTGTATGAAGAAATGAAAATGTCGGCCCGGGGGGCGGTGGCTCACACCTATAATCCTAGCACTCTGGGAGGCCGAGGCAGGAGGATCGCTCATGGTCAGGAGTTCAAAACCAGCCTGAGCAAGAGTGAGACCCTGTCTCTACTAAAAATAGAAAGAAATTAATTGGCCAACTAAAAATATAGAAGAAATTAGCCAGGCATGGTGGCGCATGCCTGTAGTCCCAGCTACTTGGGAGGCTGAGGCAGAAGGATTGCTTTAGTCTGGGAGTTTGAGATTGCTGTGAGCTAGGCTGATGCCATGGCACTCTAGCCCGGGCAACAGAGTGAGACTCTGTCTCAACAACAATAACAAAAAAGAAATAAAAATCTCTTGTAAAGGCAAATACATGGGAAATTAGAAAACCTAGTTTAATTGTAACTTTGGTTTGTAATTATCTTCTTTGTTTTCTACATGATTTAAGAGACTTTTTTTTCAAAAAATATTAATGTGTACATTTGGACACACAATGTACAAAGATGTCATTTTGTAGCATCAATAACTGAAAGGGGTAGGGAGAGGTCATAAAGGAGTGGAGGTTTTAAGATTATTGATGCTAAGCCAGTACAAATTCAAATTATAGAGTTTTAACTTTAAGTTTTTAAATGTAATTCCCACAGTAACCACAAAAAGAGAACTATAGCATATACACAAAAAGAAATGAGAAGGAAATTAAAATGTCTCACTAAAAATATTAACTAAGTATAACACAAAAGAAGATGCTAATGGAGAAAATGAGGGCCAAAAATAAAAGCTATAAGGCATAGAAAATAAATAGCAAGATGACAGAACTGCCTCCTTATCAGTAATTACCATAAATGTGCATGGCTTATATTCTCCAATTAATTGCTGTAAAAAAGAACGTTTTCTAACTATATGCTGTCTACAAGAGACTCATTAGAACTAAAGACATAAGTTGAAAGTGAAAGGATGAAAAAAGATATTCCATGAAAATAGTAACCAAAAGAGAACACGGTGGCTATACTAGTATCAGACAAAATAGATCTTAAAATAAAAAAAGATACAAAAGACATAACAACCCTAGAAAGTGGATATAATCTCTTATAGAAGAGGAAACTGAGGTGTAAAGACTAGGAACTGACCATGCTGAAGAAAATGATTTGTTCTAGTAAGTCTTTCCTTTTTCTGCTCAGCTCACCACCTGCCCAAATATTCCTTCTACCAATAGCTAACATGTACTTGCTGAACTTGGTAAATGAGTAGAAAAACTAATCATAACCAAACAAAATCTATGAAGAAGGCAAATTTATACAGGAGAGGAGAAAGAATAAATGCCAAGGTCAATACAAATCTGTGAAATGGGGTTGAACTATATATTTCAATAACATTCTGGCTTGACTTCTGACATTGCATTTTCCCCAACCCACATTTCAATCACCAACCACCAGACCATGTGTCCTGAATGCAGAGACTGTCTACAGTCCAGGGGTCCTCAAACTATGGCCTGCGGGCCACATGCGGCCTGCCAAGGACATTTATCCCGCCCGGCCCGCCAGGTGTTTTTGCCCGTTTTGTTTTTTACTTCAAAATAAGATATGTGCAGTGTGCATAGGAATCTGTTCATAGGTTTTTTTTGTTTTTTTTTAACTATAATCCGACCCTCCAACAGTTTCAGGGACAGTGAACTGGCCCCCTGTTTAAAAAGTTTGAGGACCCCTTGTCTACACTATTTGTTTCTATCTCATATCCCACAGGCATTGTCAATAAGTACCAGATGGACAAATAAAGTTACTTCAGAGGAACAATTTAATAAATATTTAAAACCTAACTGAATTTTTACTCAAAAACTTGACACTACTTTTAAAAGATGTTACTAGCAAATAAAATTACCTATGAACACCATATAGAAGCTGGAAATCAGTAACTACTGACCTTGCTATGATACAAAATTCCATTAAAATATTCCCATCCAAGCATCTGAAGCATCTACTCTTTGACTCTGCTGACAGCAAAAGTGTAGACAGTTTCAATCAATGCTTCATTCATCGCTGAAAAGCAGTCATAATGGCCCATTCTAAACCACATCAAGAGAGAATTAGGCCAAAATGGCAGAGGCACATTGGACTGCAACTGTCCTGTGAGAAGTCAGATGTATCTTTTGTTACTCTAAGAAAAGCCCTAAACTGCAAAGGAGTTGAGAACATTAGAGCTCAAAACCATGGCAACAAAGAATTAAACATACATCTAGGATCAAAAAGATTTGTTACCTGACTGTCACCTGCAGAAGGCTATAGGTGCAATATGGTGACAGAAATGACCTGGCAGCTCGGCGGGGAGAGAGGGAGGTTGCTGCTGTTCTGTTTTGTAAAAGCACCTTCATATCCTACAGTAACAAATCTCCAGATAATTGTTTCCCAGGTTCAAGGTTAAGATTGCTTAGATTTAAATTCAGGCCTCAAGAAAACTAGTGTGTGAACAAGTCACTTGAGCAAGTCACTTAACTTCTCTGTGCCTCAGTGTCCTCATATGTAAAATGAGAATAATAATCTCATTAGGATTATTACATGATAATGCAATATACATTAAAACTAAACTTAAGCAGGTATTTGCCAAATGATAGCCCCTCAACAAATGTTAGCTATTGTTATTATTACTATAATATTTAGGGCTGGGGTGGAGAGGGGAGCTGTGGACAACAATGCCAACTGCAGCTTGATTGATAGCAGTTTCACCTTGAGCAAATTTCCTAACTTTCCCTGTGCCTCAGCTTCCTTAAAAACTAAATGGGACTATTACTTACTTTTTAGAATTGTTTAAACAGAATTTGTGATAGTATTTGTTGCTCTTGGCAGTAGGTGCTCAATAAATATTAGTAAAAACTTTTAAAAGAAACAGTTTACATATATTTTTGTTTTTGTCATTTTGAAGATATGTTTGTCAAAGAAGAAAGATAGATTTTAACAGTTTGTAAGATAATTTGTAACGTTTGCATATTTTGACATGTAAATATTTATTATGTTAACCTAAGCCTGCCAATGTTGTGTGTGTGGGTAAGTGGGGGCATTGGTGAAATCATTTTGATAATTTCAAAGTAAAATTTAAATGTTAGCTGTTAAAACAAAAATGATATTTAACAAGCCCAGTGGTTCTCAACATTTGCTGAAAATGAAATTCAGTGGGGAGCATTAGAAAGAATCCCAACATTTGGGCCTTACCTTCCTTACCGGTCTGGATTGTGATTTTATTGGTTCAACACGTGTTCTGAGATTTGGTATTTCTGTTTTAATACCCTAGATGATTGAAATTTGAATCTAGAGTTATGAATTACTTAGCTAGAGAATAGTGGTTCTCAAACATTAGAATTCATCACAGTCACCTGGAAGGCTTATTAAAACTAACATCACTGGCCTCTACCTAAAAAGTTTTTTTTTGTATTCACTAGGTCTGGGGTGAGGCCTAAGAAATCACATTTCTAGAAAATTCCCAGGTGTGCTGATGCTGCTAGTCCAGGGTCCATAGTTTGAAGGCCACAGGACTGAGCTAATAGCTCTTAAACTTTTAGAAGTGATATATTTTAAAAAATAATAATAATGAATACTATGGACATTTCCAACCCCCCAAAAGTGTGTGTATATGTGTGTGTATACATTTATAACCTAAGAATATTGCATACAATTACACAGATTGAAGCACATTCACTGAACTTTTAGGAGTTCAAACATTTGAGACTACAGCCCTTGATTTAAATATTTCTAATATTATCATGTATACCTTAACCTGAAAGATCCAATGTCATATTATCTTTTAAGAAATAATTTTATTGAGTAAAAATTAAAATATTAGACTACCAGTGAATATATTATTAATATATAAAAAATAATGCAAATTGGTATTAACGGATCAACACCTAAGTGGACATGTAGGAATAACATTTGTCGGGTGTTGGGCGGGTGGGAGGGGGGAGGAGGGGATGGGTATATACAAACATAATGAGTAAGATGTGCAACGTTTCGTGGATGGTCATGCTTGAGGCTCTGCCTCAAGGGGGGAGGGGGGCATGGGCAATATACATAACCGTAATATTTGTACCCCCATAATATGCTGAAATAAAAATAAAATTAAAAAAAATAATGTAATTATTCAAATGCATACATGATTTGAAGTCTTAGATTAAACATTAACATTACTCTCAGATGATTGTTTTTCTCTTCTTTTGTACACTTATATTTTTGTCTGTTTTAAAGGATGAAATAGGCTTAATTATGTGATAATTTTATAACTGTTTTTAACTTTAATAAAAGCCAGAACATATCATAGATATACTTAAAACAATCAGTTCCACACTTTGGGTCCTTATTCATTTTTTATTTAATAATATTTATTGAGAATCTTTTAGTTCAAGATACTATGCTTCATGATGGTGCTAGCAAAATGAACTAAATAGGCATAGTTCTGTCAGTCCAGGAACTTAAATTGTGAATGATTTCCAGCATGAAATGGCTTTTGTATTTCCATACTCTTTTCAGTATGTTTTTAAAATTGTATCAATAGCATAATATCAGTCTCTTAAAGAAATATTTCAAAAGATTTGCCTATTGCTATGTATTTTGATGTTAGTAGTAAATACATTTTGAACAAGTTTGCAACAGATGGTAACTGTTCAGTACGTAAGGCACACATGATATAGATGGATGTTATAAATGCTTGCAATATATTTTGGACTCCAATGCTTTATAAATAGTATGGTGAATTTTATGCTGAGAAATTCCTTTTATTCTATGAAATTTAACTGTGTACTTATTACTTATTGAAATATATTGAACAATGGCTTAATAAATGCAACATGGTAATAGATTTCAAGGTAATTTGATTTATATAGAGGGATCTATAGCAGTAAGGTTTAGTATGTTCAGCAAAATGTAATTGCATAGTTAAAGAAATATACCTGCCAATGTAGTGTTAATTAAATAGTTATGTTCTGCATGTCACTGTTAGCTTCGCTTTGTAGAGCTACAGAAATCGCTACTTTTAAGCTTGATAAATTATTCTTTGTTCATTTGGCTTTTAATTTCTCTCTAACAGTGTCTAGTTCCAGTATGAGAAATCACTGTTATCTGGTATCCTTGTATTCGTTTTTTTTAACTTAGAAGGAACAAAGGATTCACTTCATGGCAGCCTCTTATATTCTTTTAGTTGAACCTGAATGAGTCATTCAAAGGCAAACTGAAGAGCATAAGTAAGCATTGTCAGAAATGTCAATATTAGGTTAAGGTCTTTGTTTGGATTTTGATCATTGCTACTCTCCTAACTTTATGTAAAATAGATTAGTGATTTATTTTTTGCACCCAGAAGAATTTTTAGAATATAGTAGAAGCATAATTTATTTTAAATTTTTAATATTATTTATTTAACTATTTAATATTTCTATTCCAGATTGTTGTTATGTTTACCTATTAGAATGTACAAATGAATGGATGAATGAATGAATACTGTAAGAACAAATATAAATAAAAAATAAGAGGCTTAATTATCCCTGATGAAAAAGGGAGAAGATATTTCCCTTCCCTCTTTTTTCTGACAGCATTACCTTAGAAAATTGTAATTGTGACTACTTTCTCATCTTTTACCAATGTATATAAATTTCTCTGAAGACTGGATATGTCTTTTGTTAGTGGGACTTTATGACTCAAGAATGTTTTTTTTGAGAACCTGGGAGCCATGTCTTTGAAATGTAAACAAGGAAGAGCTCACCTCTCTCCTGGTTTCCTTTAAAGGGCAGGGACTGACTTCAATGGGCAACTTGCTGCAAATTGCAAAACTACCTCCCATCATGAAGATATTAGATGTTTGTTTCTCCTCTGGATTAAGCCAATTAGCTCACACAGATGGTCACCCCAATTACCAGATAAATTAAGAATGAACTATGTGTGACAAGTATTACGATCAAGTCCTTTTTCTTAAGGACTAGTTATTGTTTATCTTGAAAACATATATGTAAAGGGTTCTGTCTTCTTGGCTGTACAAAAGAATATTTCCTTTTGTCCTTACAGTCCCTTAGTGGATTGCCAGGTATTTATGTTTAAATGTTACTAATGGAATGACAAATGTCCATGATTCTAAAGTAAAAATGAAAACAAGAAAACGTATATGAACAGAGGATGGAAGCTTTCCAAAAGATTTCGCAACCATTTATCTCTGCTTCACTCTCTTTATGTTCCAACTAAACCAAATTTTTTGGTGATTTTTATACTCACCTCATGTTTCTACCTTTATACTTTAACACACATCCTCTCTTTTCAACTGGAAATTCTTCCATCTCCAAATATTATTACTAAAATAATGTCTATCTTTATGGATACTTTTATCACAAATATATATATCTACCTGTATATGTTTATATGTACATGTGCTTTATACTCCCTATGATACTATAATACTTGTAGGCAGTATCTGTGATTTGTTTACCTCTATCTCCTTCAGAAAAACATGAGGGGGAGAGCAGAATGGAATACTTACTGCTGTGATGGCCAGAAGCATTGCATATAAGTAATGCCTTAAGTGATATCTAACTCAAGGTGTGCTGAAAAACATAATGTTGTCATTGTTTTTACTTCACATAGCATATTCAGATATGCATACCATCTCTTACTGCAGTTATGAATTGCCTTAAAAATGTTCTCCTATTGTTCCTCAGAACTTTTTAGTATGTAGTGACTAAGTTTCTTTTATGATAATTAGCATCATGCTTAATAATTATTATGATCTGAGTTGGATGTAATACAGAAGCTCAAATAAAAATTCGATTGAAATCATCATAAATCATAAAGATCATTTTTTAATATACCAAATCAAATGAAAAGTGAAAAAGTATAGTTTGATCTACTTCACATTGGAAATGGGTAGCAGACGCTACAATGTCATTAAGTTTTGCTAAATTGGTTGAATTAAAGTTTCTGTTTTTGCTATTAAATATACTCTTCTTTATGAATGTAAAAAAGATAAATATAAGGGTAAATATAAAAGGTAAAATATAAGTATAAAGATGCCCCAAAAACCTTTTCAGAGTTTAGAGGTCTCTGAATTGAGAGAACATTTCAAAATATTGAGTGAGGTAATTTTTCAAAATAATGTCTAAAAGCCAGTGCTTTGCAAATATTTGTCTGAGAACATCGAATTTGAGCTTACACCACTAGCACAAACATCTTATAAACTTTAAGAGAAGGATAAATGAAGATAAAGGATAAATGAAATGGCTCACTAGCAAAATGGGAAAGTACATTTTGATAAACCATTCAAAAACTGAAAAATCGACACCTTAGAGCTAAAAGGTATTTTTATTTTTTAAAGAGCATAGGAAAATTTCTAGGGGAAAATGGAAAACTAAGTACAAACATAAACATGATTTGATTCTCTACTCCACCCTCACTCCAGAATCATTCTTTAAAGGAAATGACCCACTAAATTTTAAAATAGGAGAGACTGCACGAGCTGTATTCACAATAGAGCTCAGTGACTGCCAAGAGCAAAAACTCCTACATGCTTAAGTCAGTTTGGTCAATTTCACTTGCAAACAACACAGCTCTGTCTGACACAGTTAGCTACACTAGACAGGGGACCAATGACAGTGAACAAGGGGGTGACAGGGCTGCAGTAGACAGAAAAGCTGTGATTCACAAAGCTGTGCAGTTTTCCATGGACAGGAAGATTGGAATCACTGTCTGGTAACATTAGACAATAATGGCAGTTTTAATAGCAGAAATAGAGCAAATCTATCATTATTGGTATATGACACTATTGTCTATCTAGGAGATTCAACTGAAAAAATGCTTATAAACAGTAAGAGTTCAATAAAAAGGTCACATAATATAATACATAAAAACATATAGATCTTGTATAAATAAATAATAACTAGACAATTTAATGAAAAAATTTCAAGAGGTAGATAGGATCTGCAAAAAGAACTTAACAAAATGATCATAATGAATAAAGAAAATATGTGAATAAAGAGAGATACAAAAATTTTGAGTAATGGCTGAAATGAGGAGATAGCTATAGATGACCAAAACAGAGGATAACACCAAATAATATCCAAATATTTTCAGTTTGTTACTAAAGCATGAAATAAAGCTATCAATTATCAAAGGGGCACAAAAAATGGAAGCTAATGGTTAAAATACATAAAGCTCCACAGGGAAATAGGGCACACATCTTCATCAACATGAATGAGTACTAGAATGTAAGCAAAACCAAAAGCCACACCCTCTAATCACACTAAAACAAACCTGTTATCTTATTTCTGGATCCCACTAAGTCTAGTGACTTAAGTGACCAAACTCAAATTAAACATGATAATTGTATGACCAACCTGGGAAGATATGGATATTTATGGAAATTTTTTCAGTGTAACAGCATTGAGGTTTCAGCCAACACATTATAATGTTTATGCTATTTAAAATAAATAAAATTTTATTTTTAGGAAGTATTCCATGTTTCTAAGGGCTCATCGTTTTTTGTTTGTTTGTTTCTGTTTATTTCAATAAAAACTTGATTTTATCAGTTCAGGTATGTTTATAAAGAAACTATGACAAAAACTGATTTAAACAGTAAGAGCTGTTTCCTATATCACACTAAGCAATATCTGAAGTAAGGTCAGTATATATGCGGTTAATCTGAAGACTTAAAAACACTGTCAAAGACCTAAGTGTTATCTTGAATCATCAGAATACCATTCATCATCACAAGATGCAGGAACTACAAGGATTATATCTGTACATAACACCATTCGTAAGATGGTGTGTGCCATGTTGTATGTCTCGTTTTAGATGAGAGTGAACTGTTCCCAAAAGATCTCCTTCCCACCATAGTCTTTTCTCATAAATCATTATCCAAAATTGTATTGTAGACCATCTTTAAATTTAATTTTAAAAGCTAATTCATGATTGGAATTTAGCCTTGACCAGCGGATACAGTCAACTTCACCTCAGCTGAGTTACTATTTAAAAAATAAGAAAATATTTAAATAAAAAGTACATGTCTTTCCCTCAGGCAACTCATAATTTTCTCAAGATAATATTAAATATTAATGCCAATAATCATTAGCTTTAATTTCCTCTGAAGAATTAAAGAAATTAAAAGAAGTCTTACATGGGAACTAAAAGATCTCATTCAGGATCTGCCATTCTCCCGTCACATAACGTTTGATAAGATTTTAATCTTCTTGAAACTTGATTTACATATTTGCAAAATGAGAATAAATTGAATAGCCCTGTATACTCTTTAGACTTTGAGGATAGAACAGATAATGTATTTCAATGTACTTTATACATTATAATGTGTTATATAAGCTTGAATTATAATTATTACACTTCTCTCATATCAACATTTCAGTTTTTCTTTCCAATAGAAAATAAGATGGCAACAGAGAGGTAATGAGGAGTAGACTACTCAACAAGATGTATTCAGGCAGAAGAAAATTATAGAAGTTTTCTTCTTTGTACCACTGTGATCACACTCATTTCAACCCTAGGATATTTGTAGGTTTTGTTATCATTTATGGTTGTTGTCAGAAAATACACAAACATAGAAAAGAAAAAAAGTAACTTGTGTGTGTAAGCATTGAGCTATGTACACTCTAGTGTCCATAAGGAGAGGATGAATAGATTAATAAAACCTAGCCCTTGTGTCAAAGAAATTTTTTAATACAATGGAAGAGACAACCACAAATAAAATGCTTATATAACCATAAAGTGTAGAGGTTAAATATGCAGAGTCAGAAAGATATGAATTCGTGTATCAGCTCTGGCAAAGACTGCCTTTCTAACTTTGGGCAATGTATTTTATACTTCTGAGCTTCCAGACCTTTTTAATAAACTACACACTGCTCCCAAACTTTTCCTTATTCCTTATTCAAAATTAAGAAACTGACATATTAATAAAATAGACAGCTTAGACAAGAGACACTATAATATATGATTTGTCAAATGATAAGTTTCTGGCAAGATTCTATAAGAGTTTACAGCACTTTGGGAGAAAAGAAAGTAAAAATATGGAGTAAAGTGTTCTAGGCATAGGTTTCCTAGTTCAATAATAAATAAAATTATCTATTAAAGAGAAAAAAATTCTAACAGTCATCAGTGTAAAATATATGTAGTTTGATCATATCAAACTATTACAAATCTATCAGTCCAAATATGGCTTACCTTCCCTTTTGTTCCATTGCTGTCTAAGCAAGGGAAATATATTTTCACATTTTATAGCATCTACACAAAATGGAATCATATCATCTGCTTTAGGCTTTTTAAAGCATCGTTAAGTAGAGAGATGAGATAAGAACAATTTAATGTTACTGTAACCCTGACGCTTGAATATATTAAAAAGTGACAGCACAAAAAGAACTGGTCAGACTGGCCCATGAACTTGTCAGCGACAAAGCAATTGAAAATTATCAAAGTAATGCCCCATTTGAAATCATTTTAATGTGGCTCAACTCTATTTCATTTCTTATGAGCAGTTCATAGCAATTGAATTGTTTTCTGCTTAAAATTATTTTATATCAAGCTAATGGAAGATCTTGATTGGAATAATTAGGATTATCAATCAAATCCAATTTATAATTCCAGGTACTACAGAATTGTTCCTCAGTTTTAAAACATGATTGAAGTCTTAATTTTAAATTTTTTTTCACCATTTTCCTTTTTTTCTATCAATATATTACCTTAAACTATGTTTTTCAGAAGTTTCTTTATAAAAGATTCCCCAAAATATTTCAAACTTGTGCTGAATGGTTTCTTAAACAAGGAGAAATAACATATAAATAAGGAAAAGGAAGATGTATTTCAAAGGGAAAACAGAAACACATGCATTCTTCTTACTTTCATTAAAAAAATTCAATGAAAAATTTTCATTACTTGCTATCCTTTCTCAAAAAAGTATTTTCAATATTATTTTTATTAATAAAAATATTTTATTCACAACACATGCTTTCTCCCAAGCATGTTTGTAAGGATCTGATGATATAGTTGAGGTAAAGACTGGTGAATATAAAATTGATGACCAGAGGGATTTATGGTCAAGATATTTCCCTGTTCACATTTTGATATTTATTCTTCTAACAAAAATCACCAATTAATAATGATGATCAAAACAGCACTCTCTCAGACAAGATGGCAGACCAAATACACTGCCAGCCAGGACGTCTCTGTAAGAATAAATTTTAGATGAAAGAAAAAAAATAAACAGACAGACAAACATAGATTGGATGAGGGTCTGAAGGAAGGGTGCCTGAACCTACAGGAGACTCCACAGGAAGAGGTTGCAGAGCAGAACTGGAAGGAGAAAGGCATTGGTGGAGATTAAGCTCAGACAGGCTCAGAGACCAGCAAGAAGGGTAGATGGATTGGCTAACATCCCTTTCCCTCCCATCTTGGACTGTTGGTGGGCTTCCAAGGTGCTGGAGAGACCCTCTGCTGAAGCAAACCCAAAAACTGGTGCCACCAGTGAGCCGAGAGCTTCCTGTGGACCCCCAGCCCGGGGTGCCTCCTGAGCCGATGGCAGGTGCCATATTGCTTCTCTACTCGCTGGGTGCCTTTGCCCACCCCAGTGGGCCTCAACCCCTCAGGTTCTGTCTTGCTTGTTCCCACACAGACATTTCCCAACTCTGGCACAGACTTCAGGAGCCTCAGGGATCCAATGGGTCCTGGGTGATCTGTGTGACTTCAGAACCTTGTCATTCCAGGGGCATTATCTCCAGGAGAGAGGATTGAAGGTGACCAGAGGGTGGACTTTCCTCCATCTAGACTCTTTTTTGCCCCTTCCCCTCTGCAACCGGGGGCTACTGAGAGAGAGAATTGAGCCATCACACAGAGGCTTCACACAGAGGCTTCCCACAGGGAATGGGGCTCAGACCTTTCCTTTTGGGGTCCTGCAGCACACTGAGGGGTGCCTAGACTGTGAGCTCCCTGCATGCTGGCCCTCCCTGGTGCTGCTTGCCTAGTGACTCTAGTAGAGCAGGACACACCCAAAGGTGGAGGGATATTGAATTAGCTTGGGCACCCCATGAGAGTGACTTAGGACCAGTATTCTTCTCCCTGGCATGATCAGGGTTTGATCTCTGGGGCCTGACGGACATACTCGCAGGCCAGATCCTGTACACCTAGGTCTTGATTGCATCGCCCAGGAGCATAGAGGGGATATTTGTGAATTAGTCTTGAGATGTGTGGGTGCCTGCAGGGGCAGATCAGGGGTGAGAGAGCAGAGTGGATTCTAGTTATGGCATGCTCATGGGTCACCACTCCTCTCACCTCTCACAAAAATGAACTCACAATGAATAACAGACTTAAACCTAAGGCATGAAATCATAAGAATTTTAGAAGAAAATGTTGGAAAAACTCTTATAGACATCAGCTGAGACAAAGAATTTATGAAGAAGAGCCCAAAAGCAATCACAGCATCAACAAAAATAAATAAGTGGGACCTGATCAAATTAAAAAGCTTCTGCACATCCAAAGAAATTACCACTAAAGCAAATAGACAACCTACAGAATGGGAGAAAATATTTGCATGCTATATGTCTGATAAAGGCTGTTTGATTTAAGACCTTAATATAAAAAAAAGATCCAGTCATGAAAATATCTAGAGAAAGAATATCCAAGGTGAAGGAGAAGTCAAACACAAATGATAAGGCAGAGACAAGGTTGGTATGTTGTAGAAACACCTAGGGATACATCCAACAGAAATGTGTACATATGGTAACAAAAATAAATCTATACATATGTTCACAACAGCATTATTTTTGATAGCTTCAACCTGGAAGCAACCCAACAGTCCATCAATGCTAGAATAAATATACTATAGAACAATGAAAAAGAGTATTACACAAAACTACATTAAGAAGAACAAAATAGATCTATAAGAAAAAATCTGAAAAAAGGTTAGAAACATAAAGGAAGATCATAATATTATTATTACTGTTATTATAATTAATAGTCATATTATAATCATCAGCAGCACTATTTTTGAACCTACTTACTGTTATATTTCAAATTGTTTTTAACAGTCAAAGGAATTTAATTAAATTTTCTAGTTCAACCGAATATCATTAACAAAGGCAGTTGTCTTAGTAGACTATCATCCTTGCTGTTTCCTACACTGCATGATTAGTTTGGTCCCACCAGTACTGTCGAATGGAACATTTTGTGTTGATGGAAATGGTCTATATGTCTGCTGTCTAGTGCAGTAGCCCTTGGATTCACATGTGGATTTTGAGCACTGAAATGTGCCTGGAATGACCAAGGAATAGAGTTTTAATTTTAATGAATTTTAATTCAATTGTCATATTTCAATTGGTTAATGTGGGAACATTGCAGAAGCTGTTAACACACTGTAACATTGTGGGAGCTCTGTTTTCTTAACTCAATATTTTATATCATGTTTTGAGACTTGCAGTTGCTTCATTTCTTTTGTGCTTTTATTTATTCATCTCAGTATCTTTCAGCATCAACCCTCAAACTTGTATTAGCCTAAGAGCAAGTCTTTGAGCAATTTTAGGCACTTATTATCAACCAAAGCATCTGTCACATAAAATATCTTTACTAAAATTCCAAATTATCTGGGATACTGTTATGAAGGTTTGAGGGGGTGTGGGGAGTATCAGAAAAGTACAGAACAGTTCACATAGGACTTGTCATAATGCAGAAATTCTGAGATTGTCAAATAACTGTGTTTATCCTAGAACTCCTGAATAGAGTGAAGAATGGAAAGAACTGAGACTTCCATAATAATGGAAAACATGAGTATTTTGATTGTTCCTTACATTCTAGCCCTATCTTTAATACTAAGTAGTTTATAATATTTATAATATTTTTATACCACATTTACAAGATTGAAATTTAAATAACTTTCTGGTATTGTTACCATATAAACAAAAATATGGGTTCCATCTAAAAGAAAATTTCCTAGCCAACAGCAACACAGTGTGTTGAAATGGCAAGGTAAACTTCTAACCTGGCAGGCCCTGTACCTTGCTGATAATCGAATTATCTGGAGAACTTTCTGTAAAATAAATCTGTGTGACATACTTTGGACCAAATGAATCATATTCAGTTTATAATATCAACAATGATATTTATATTTATAATTAATAAGAAATATAAAAATTTGGCAAAGTAGGAATGATAACATCTATTCAGGAAACTTTAAAATATTTTCTTAATCTAACAGATTATATAACTTGTTATATAGGGAAAACAAATGTGTGATAAAAGTGAAGTGCTAATTTCTCCTTTAAGATACTGATTTTCACATAACATCTGTATCTTCTAGCTGGCTAGATGACTTAGAGAGGAAGTCTTGATGTTAAAAGCAATGATTGCCCCAAATATTATGCTTTGCTTTCTTCTGCAAGATAGAGTGACAGCAGATCACATTATCAATGTTGTTTTGAGTTTACTATTCTATGCAATCCACCAAAATAAATGTTGATTTTATTTATTAAGTAAATGGAAATATACACTTAGCCTGAACTACATACAGGGATATTAAAAGTCACATTCATATATTTATAGAAGTAACATAAAAATCCCAATTCTTTATTATTTTAAATATTCTACATAATATATTTGGCAATGCAAGGAAATACCTTGAGATAGCACAATATATAATAACATTTTATTCCATATGCAATTCATAATATAATCTAATTCTTTCCAATTTTTCCAGATAATTCGATGGTCATAAAGCAATTGTTTATACTATAGGAAAAGTTTCTAGTAACTTAAAAAATTTTCACTGCATAAGAGCTTGTGAGAATATAAGATTCTCAAACAAATTAAGTAGCTGGTAAGATGTTTTTATCTCCTGAGTGACGGCTAGAATCAGAATACATTTTAGTAGCAGAATCCCATGCTCTTGAGGCATTTAATATGTAGTCTGTGTTGCTGTGCATGACCCAGTATTGAAGTAACTCTCTTAATTAAGGAAAAGTTTGCCCCACTCATTTGATCCACAGAGTGAAAAAATGAGAGGAGGAATACTGTGAAAAAGAGAATATAAGATTAGCTAAAAATACTTTCAGTACCAAAAAGGCATGTTTTACAGCTGAATAGAATTGTGTGCTGTGATATGCCCCAAGTTCTTTTATTCATGGTGTGAATGTGTTAAAATATATACTTATTACCAAGGATATTATTCATTTATATTTAACCTAACATGAACAATATATTCAGCTATAAAATTAGCAACAAAAAAATAAATAAATAAAGCTCCAATACTAAAAGTGCTGACCTGTTTTGGATGGAGATCTTAATAAGAAAACAAAAGCTATTTTTTAATAACTATCCATTTAAGCAGAAGAATTCTGCTATTATATCCAAAACTATCACATGTAGGGAAAAATCTACTGTCAAAAGCTGAAAATATATAAGGTGATGATAGATGTCTTTATATTTTCATTTTATTAAGTATTTTTTTAAATTTTTACATTATTTAATTAAATAAGTAGAATTAAAATAATTATAAAAAATTAAAACATTATAGCTTGATAATAATTGAATTTATATTATACAACTATATTAACCATGTTGCTTCAGTTTTATTTTATTAACATGTTAATTCCTTTTGATTCCTATTTGAAATAGCTGTAAAATGGCAGTGAAAACAAGACCTTAGGTTTGTATAATGCTTCACAATTTACAAGACATTATTTAAACATTCTCTTATTTTATCCCCTAACAATTATGTGAGGTAAGTGTTATCTCCATTTTAGAGTATATGTAAATTGACGGTCAGCCTGTTAGTTTATGTATAACCCATGGTTTCTCTCTCATTTAAGTGACAGAGAATGTCTCTTATACTAGTTATAATACTATTTTTTTAAAATTTCGAGATAGAGTCACATTATGTTGCCCAGGCTGGCCTCAAATCCCTGGGATCAAGAGAGTCTCCCACCTCAGCCTCCCAAGTAGCTGGAACTACATGTGTGTGCCACCATGCCTGGCTTAAATACTAGTAATTTTTTTAACTGCGCTTATAATACCTTTTTTTAATATTTCAATGCAAACAGGATGCAGAAACTGATTAGATATAAAATACTCAGAATGTAAAGAGAATAATAATAATAATATGTAACTATTATAATATCAGATTTCAAATAAATTGTACTTGTTGAAATATTAGATTTACAGCACAGAGGTGTTCCTATTGTAATAGATACAGTATTTTGTTATTTGAGAAATTAGGGTTGTACATACTATAGATTTGGACAAATATATAATGACATGTATCCTTCATTATATAATAGTATCATACAAAGTAGTTTCACTAATTTAAAAATCTCCATGCTCCACCAATTCATCCCTATCTCTCCCTAACCCCTGGCAACCACTGATCTTTTTACTGTCTTCGTAGTTTTGTCTTTTACAGAATGTCATATAGTTGGAAGCATATGTTATGTAGCATTTTCGGATTGCCTTCTTTCACTTTGTAATAAGCATTTAAGCCTTTAAGCTTCCTCGATGTCATTTTAGAGCTTGATAGCTCATTTCTTTTCATTGCTGAATGATATTACATTATCTAGATGTGCTACAGTTTTTTCATTTGTTCACCTACTGAAGGACATCTTGGTTGCTTCCAAGTTTCAGCCATTATGAATAAAGCTGCCATAAACACCCATGTGCTGGTTTTTGTGTGAACACAAGTTTTCATCTCCTTTGGATAAATATCAAGGAGCACAATTGTTAAATTTTATGGTAAGAGTATGTTTAGTTTCATAAGAAATTGTCAAATATTCTTCCAAAGTGCCTGTACCATTTTGTATTCCCACTAGCAATGAGTGAGCGTTCCTGTTGGACCACATCGTCACCAGCACTTGGTGCTGTCAGTGTTCCAGATTTTGACCATTCTTGTAGGTGGGTAATAGTGTGACATTTAATTTTTAAGGGAATGTGAGAGACAAATGAATTTGGGCTTTATCAATTAGAACCAGAGTATGATTATTCCTCTGAGAAGAATTTTGAGGTCCATGGTCCTTGGCTTTTCCAGTTTTTAAATTTTTTGTGTTTTTCCCTTCCTTGCTTTTGGACACACAGAATATCTTAATAACATTAAACTCTTTGTACCGTTTTTAGCACTGGAACTGCTTTCATTTTAGCATTGGTGAAATAAGGTAGAAAGCTATTTCTAAGTGTAATTGCTTCTAAGTTACACAACTTGAATGCTTGGTCTTGGCCAATTAGCCAATTGCTGCGAATCTTTCAAAGATTCATATTAACTTCACTGAACAGGAGTTTCTGCTTTTGTTAATTAAGAAAATAGGGCTAATCTGTTTCACAGGCATGGACAATATTAAATATGTTTATCATTTTTTATTCTTGAAATGTGCTCAGAATGTATACAAATAGCATTTATAAAATATAGAGAGCACCTATTCTGGGACAGCTGAGTGATTTGGAATGTTAACTACAGAACTAAGCAAAAATCATAGCTCTTCCAATAACTGCCTTCAGAAAGATCCGTGGTTCACAGCTAATTACCACCATTTGGTTCAGGAGAGGTCATGGATCTCAAAGTTTGGTACAGGCATTTCCATGAGGGTCAATTAGAAATATCATAATAAGTTAGTTTTGCCTATTCTTGGACATCATATAAATGGAATTATAAAAGGTATATTCTTTTATATCTGTCTCCTTTTACTCAACAACATGCTTCTGAACTTATCCATATTGTTGTATATAGCAGTAGTTTATTCTTTCACATTTCTGTGAAATATCTTTGTATGAGTATCTCACAATCACCTTATCCACATATACCTATCCACAAGGACATGAAAATATTGTCTAGATTTTCTTCTAAAAGTTGTATTATTTTATATTTTATAATCCATATGAGATTGATGGAGGGACAGATTCAATATTCTTCCTTTATGGATATCCAAGTGATCTAGTACAATTTATTGAAAATAACATTATTTCTCCACTGCTCAGAACTGCTATATTTATCATAAATCAAGTAAACATGTAAATATGGGTGTGTTTTTGTGGATCTAGTCTGTTTCATTGATCTACTCATGTATCTTTGTGTCAAAAATAGAACCTATTAGTCACGTTACCTTCATGATAAGTTTCTCTAGCTATGTTAGCCCTCCAGGTAGAATTTTCTACCTTAAAGTTGTCTTAATTATTTTGGCTGTTTTTATTTCCCTATAAATTTTAAGATAATCTAGGAAACTTTCTCTATCAAATTACTGTTTTTTGATATTTTTATTGAGTTTCCCTGACACAATTGTTGCTCAATAAATTTTTATCCAATGAGTGAATGAATGAGCAAGGCAGCATAATAAAGATATTTTTAAAAAATCTTCCTGGAGATCCTTTTTATACCAAGTTTTCTCTACAGTATAAATACAGGGCCAGATAGATGAATGTATCCTTATAATCATCATCTGACTAAATTCACTTGACATCACTTATTGTGTATTATTAGAGCCAATCCAATGCCAGGCATCATGCTGGTCACTGGGTACACAAGAGTGGACAAGAGGATTTAATTTGAGTTTCTTTATTCACTCTCAAAAGCAGAGCCAGTGTTAGATTATGTAGTATTACTCCGTAAATATCAACAAAGTTGTTTTATTTCTTTAAAACATATTATGTTCCACTTTTTACATTTGTAATTATGAATGACTTAATTGCTGGCCTTATTTACTTTTTAATTTAATAAACACATTTTTAAAGAGTAAAAAAAGATATAGAACCTGATAATAATCTGAGCCAGGTTATCTTGCATAGAATACATCTAAAAATTAATGTTATATAAGCAAAATTACACCATCTAATATACTTTTTATATAAAATTCTTACTTAGGGAAACAATAAATAATTTCACAAGCCATAGCATATGAAGTGTCAATATTTCTACAATTTTGTTGTTTGGTAACTTGTAGTAACTTTATTTATTTAAACAATGGAGGACAGAACAGGCAACATTGGAAAGCTTTGTGTTCCTGATCCTTCCACCTTGACTGTTCAAACAGAAAACAAACATGAAACTGGTATGCAATGGTGCTGATCAAACAGAAAACATCTACACACAACAAAAGTCAAATCAAGAAGCAGTATCCTTGAGGATTGTGAATACCAATATAGGGGAAGTAGGGCTCTACAAAAAGAATTTAAAACTTACTGAGGTACCAAATAGGCATTCTGTGTAAAAAAAATGAATTTATGACAGGGCTAACAACAGTGAAAATGCAAGTGCTGAAGCTATGTATTGGAACATCACCCTATATTTACTGGTTTCTGTGCAAATTTATGGAGATTTTTCCCCCTTTCCCTTAGTAGATAAGAAGCAAAGGACAGTCTTTAAAAAGTTAGTTTTGCAGAGTATAGCAGTGAGAGAGCATACTTTGTTTTTAACTAACTGGAAACATTAATGTGAATATATTATGGAAAATATACAAATAGATTATAAAGTGAAATAATTTTGTAAAGTTTCCTTTGAGATTTAGCAATCTGCAAGTGAATTTATTATTTCATGACTAAGAGAAGACAATATTCTTAACAACAAAAGAATGGTCCAAATGAACAAATGTAGAAATTTTTATATGTTTGTATATACATATGTATGTATAAATTCACTTTTTAAGTTCTATGGTTATATAGTATTTGGTACATATTTTGTAAATCAAAACATGAAGTGTACATTTGGCCAACTATGACTTATTTTCTTCCAAGTGTAAACAGATCTGATTTTAGAATGGTTTAATTCTGGGACACTCAGAATTGAAATATGGCCTTGCTGCATAAGATAAAGAATATTTAGTATCCATAGCCAAATACTCAGAACTACATTGGATAGTTTTTAAACAATAATAGAAAAAAATAGATATATTTCTGATCTCACACAGAGGACTTCCTGATTATGGACACTATAATTATGTGTGTGTGTGTGTGTCAGTGTGTCTGTGTGTGTGTGTAATAAGCCTAAGAAAAACTTTCCAAGATTGAAGAAAGAGGGCTTATTTAAAATTTAACTGGCACAGCTGACATAGCACACACCAATTTAGATATGTTATTTTTCCTTTTTGAAAGATAAATGGCTGGAAATTATGGTGCAATATGAAATGGGATGATAGGCTATGGAAAATAGTCAATAAATTATGCTGCCAAAAGTTAAGAAAGCCTAAATGTTCATATAGACAACCCATCAGCTCCACAACTAAAAAAAAAAATAACAAGTAGAGGTTGTTCAGATCTTAGTGATTTTAACTTCTCACAGAGTTACTACATCCTCCTCCTTTTTCCTAAGGGAGTTTCAGTTTCTTTGACCACATCTCATCAAATAATGATGCCAGTGTTTTTGTGCTTCTGAGAATTTGTGCCCATATGAACTTGAATAAAAGAATAACTCTGAATTGAGTCCTACAGAAACATTTTATTATAGAGGGTCAATACTGATAGTCTTCTATTGTCATTCATCAGAGAATAATTCCATGCCTCTGAAAAACGTTCTACCTTTTTGTTGAAAAGCTATCCATGCCTTGACTTTTGTTGGCATCATAAAGGGCTCTTCTTGGACCCCAACCAAACATATTATAAATTGTATTAATTCTATTACTGCATTGTATCAAAATAGCAACGTGCATCTATCATCCCACTATATTGTCAGGAAAGCAAGGATTATCTATTATTCTTTTACTTCTGTATTCTCAGTGTTATAACAGTTTTGGGCAAATAAATAAGTTAATTATTTGGTTCAACACATTTGAATGATTGAATAAATGAAAAATTTGATAAAGAACTTGAATGTGCTGGTTCTTGAGTATCCAAAGAGATATGGTCCTTACTTAAGGAAACTAAAATTTTGAAGAAACAAAGAAGAAAGAGGGCTAGTGTTCTTAATCTCAAACAAGCTCTTGCATATCCATAAAATTACAAATAACTGAATAGAAAAAAAATGGGCAAGGAACATAATTATGTAGTTTCTTTACAAAATTTTTTAAATGATTAATAAAAGTGTTAAAAATGGTAAATAAAAATTTAATAAAATAATTTAATAATGATAAATGTTTACAATGCCTTAGGAATTTAAATGATTTAGATATATTAACCTATTTAATATTCACAACAGCAAGGTGTAGGTAATACCACTATCATCCCATTTTACATAGGAAAAAGGCAAGGCATAGAGAAATTACCTGGATGTGGTCACATTGCTATTAAATGCTGGAGTTGTGATTCAGTCTAACTCCAAAGCCTGCACATTTAACCACTATTTTACATTGCCCTAAAAGCAATAAATGCAAGAAGAAGTGGTCCACCTTGCTAAAAAATGCAAATTAAACAAGAATGGGTATCACATTCAACTCAAGTTGTAAAGATTGATAAGGAAGTGGACACATACCGTGACTGGAAGTGTAAATTGGAGGGCAATTTGGTAACATCTATCAGATGTACTCTGATATGTCTGCAAAGAGACATACACAAGGAAGCTCAGGACAGAACAATAAAAGTAAAAAATTGGAAATTACCTAAATCCAAAAGGAAATTATTCTGGTTACACACATGGTACTGTATCCATACAATGAAATAACGTGCAGCTGTTAAGAAATACCAAAGCAGGTGTATATAGACTGACATGGAAAATTGTCCTTGATATGATCTAACCTTAAAAAATTCCCAGAAAATTACTGAAAAATATGTTTTGAAGTTTATGTTAATGATATATAGTAATATATTAAATATGCTTAGAAAATCTCTGGAAGGATATACTTTAAAATGTTAACACTGGTTATGTCTACAGAATTGGAGTGGGCTGCTGAGAGAAGATAGAATTGGAGAATTTTCAGTTTTTAAAATGCTCCTTTCTACCCTAATTTATTTTAATGAGTGTACATCTTCACTTTAGTTTTAAAAATAATAAGATAATGATATACAAATCTCTTACCTCTTTTTGTAAACGTTAAGTAATATATATAATGACGAGCATGCACTCCCCAAAATAAACACAACAGCATCCCTAGGTGCAAGTCAGACCCCAATCCAAGCTACCCATCCCCAGCAGAGGTCTTACATTCAGAAAATGGAGTCTAATATCATGTGTCTATTTTGGCCCCACTTAGATTTGTGACAGAAATCCTCTTGGCAAACACACTCTGATGGTGTCAGCCTTACAAAGAGCTCCCCTGGGCTTTTCTTTTTGTTACTTGGTATGGCAATTCCACAAAACCACAGCGTAGTCTAAGTTTCTGAAACTGCTGTTAGCTTCCAGAGAGTGGGAGCTCAGGTGGCATTTTCCTCTCTTGTATCCTGGTTAATGTAGTATTCTGTTTCACTGGAGGACTGTTATAGACCTACCATCTCTTTCTTGGGAACTTAAATTGATTGACCACATGTCATCAGACTCTCAATCCACACCATGTTTTGCCATTATTATCAGTAGAATTTAGTGCCCACAAGAAGGACACAAATGATAAAGTATTCATTATCCCTGCAAAAAGGTTTCTTTCTTCCCTACCTTTTTACCAAGCCAAACCTTATAATTTCTATCCCATAAGAAGGAGTTTGTTTCAACAAAAGAAAGTTGGAAGGCTAGAACATGGGCCACATAGAAAGAAAGATTTTCACATGTGAAGTAAGCAAAAGAATGTTTTGTTTTTCTTTGTATTTTCTGAAGATACACATTCCTAAGAAGTTTTGGTAGCATGATATACAGCAAAACACTAAAAAGACAGCAATGCAACACAATTTGTATACACAGCATGAGATAAAGAGCAGGCACCAGAAGTATAGAATCTATGAGTATGGGTAAAATTAGTTTAAGGATGATAGAAGATGATAGGGAAATAATTCGTTATCTTCCAAAGCGGTAAATAAAAGGAAAGTATCAAATCCGTATCTTGCCTTTCCAATGTTAATTTTACTACTGGGTAAGCAAATAATAGATAAAGAAAAATGATTAAATTAGCATATCTCCATTTTTCAATCTCCAGTAGCTCAGGTTCTTCAATAGATAAATCATAAAAGAAAAAAAGAAATAATGGAGAAATAAAAGAAATAACAATGCTTTTTAAATGTGCAAGACTAAATTATAGCGTCCTGGATGCACTCTTGGGTGATAAAACTATAAGAAATGCAAAAAAGTGATTAGTATGCAAATCAAATGGTGGTTATTTTGGGGGATAAAAAGTGTTGTGATTGGAATGGGGCATATGGACGAGTTTCTGAGATGAGACTGACAATGTTCTATTTCTTGGCCTGTGTGGTGGTTACAAGGGTATAATCTCTAACTTATATATTTATGGTGAGATTTTTCAGTATCCATGCTTTATCTTATAATAAAAAGGAAGAAAATACCTTAGTTCCACTCCCAGAGATTTTGGTTTTATTGATGGGACAGAGATAGAGCATTGGGAATGTTGTTAAATCTTCATATGTGATTTTAATGTGTAAAATGTGTAAAATTTAATGTGTAAACTTTTAATGTGTAAAATGTGATTTTAATGTGTAAATACATTTTTGTCTCTGCTGCTACAATGTGTTGAAAGAAGTGATGTGATCTTTGAATTCATGAAGCTTACAGTCTACACCAAAGAGTCTTTTGTGTCATATTAATACATTCAGATATACATTATAGGTATCTTAGGGAGGAGACATAAATGATTATATTTGATTTAAAGAATAACCATTCTTATGTCACCCATTCGTTCGGCATGATCAATTTAATACCTAACGTTTTCCCAAAGTCATCTCCAGTATTTGTAGTTTCATGAAGCTAAAACTAAAACCATTTTTTCTTTTTGTATATTTTCAATGCTTCTTATGCTTAAAATACATAAAATATTTCTATAATATAATATTATATAAGTCATATTATTTTACCATATGTACTATAATATAAAATATAAATTTTCACCTATAATTTTATATTCTCTACCATATACCCTTCTTAAATAAACTTCCTCCCACAATAACCAAGTTCTCATATTTCTTAAAAGGTTTCTAGACTCCCTTTTTTGTAAATATTTGTTGTAAACTAAAAAGTTTTTTTTTCCTTTACCCAGCTTAAAACATAAAATCTTCAGTACTCTATTACCAAGGGTCTACCAGGTTATATATTTTGTAAATGATCTAGGCCCCTTAATTCTCTTTTTGCTGCTGTTCTTGTTCTTATTTATTGGCCTTTCCCTTGTTTATTTAGAACTTCCTCCAGAGGGTCATTTAGGAGAGGAAAATTATTTGCCATCCAAGCCAACTCTTCCATGCTTATTACAATTTCTAATAAAAAGTCAGGGAGAACACAGAGTAGATAAAAATTTCTGCATTTCTGGCCATAAATAACCAGGCCCCTTCTGTTTAAACTAATAATAATATTTCATCATTGCAGAAGCCTTGATTTTTGTTCGTTATCTTAATGCATGTAACAGTTTTGCACTATTATAACTCTATTTTCAAAGAAGTGGTAGCTGGTAAAGATGCTATAACACTCATGCAATGCATTTGGTACCCTGGTCTAAACCAGTCTATTACCTGCCATTGTACATAATTGAAAGTTAATTCAGCTATCAACACTAATAAAACAACAATTTTGCACCTTAGGAGTAAATGTTTCTAATAATACTTTTATTTTCCTTTTATTTCAATTACGGGAATTAAAGACTATGATCCCAAAGTCTACTCTAGCATTGAATGACTCATTTCACATTGCCATTTTTCTAAAATCATCATCAACAATAACAAAATCAAAAACTCCACCAGATGCAATTTATTTTAGGAGGTCACAATTCAAAGCTGAAACCAACCCACGTGTCCTAACCCAGAGGCTAACCACACACCTGCAGATACAGCGGGAGATTCAAAGCATATAGGCAAAAAGGCTATTTTAAATCTTTGTCAATTTTAAATTACATAGTATTGCTGATTCCAGAACAGAGATGAAAACAGAAGACAAAGAAATGTTGTGTATTCTTTGATATTTAACTATATGCCTCAAAAAAGCTTTAGACCTGAATCTTATTTTCTTTATCTAAAATCTGATATTTATGGCTAGAATGATTTTACCAAGGACATATTTTCTAAACAAACTACTAAACATGTTAGGTGAAATACATTTTTTTGTTTTTTAGTATCATGGCTAATGTCAACAGCCAGAAAGTACTAAAAAGACCATTATATTTCATCTCGGCAGCATCTATTATTTCACATAGGTCCATCTGTGATTGGCTGAAAATCCTTATAAATGATATACCTAGTGTTGCATGAGCTCTGTAGCTTATATCAGAATGCACAGAAGTATCTGATCAAAACATTTACTTTGTCCAGCATAAAATCCATTGTTTTGGATGAGGTGATTTTCTAGCTGCTGAAAGTAATCTTTTCCAAATATACTTTTTTAAGATTATCTGATAAAAATCTTAGATATAGAACATTTTCCTTATTAAATAGAACATATCAAGTGTAATTTAACTTTCACTGATGACTCATAATGAGTTTAAATAGAAACTCTGCTCTAGATCTGTTATTACTTCAAAGATATAGAAGGTATATAAATCTGTTTGCTCTTACATTGTCATCTCTCTTTAGTACATTTGCCCCTGTGATTTTTTTTTTTTTTTTTTTTTTTT
>VBSM01002616.1:11299619-11316764 GCA_008086735.1 Cheirogaleus medius | reverse complement strand
CGGCCTCCCAAAGTGCTAGGATTACAGGCGTGAGCCACCGCGCCCGGCCTGCCCCTGTGGTTTTTAACTTCCTCTTTGGGTGTTTTTCTGTACTCAAATTAACTGGGATACTTATTAAAAGTATAGATACCCGTGTCCTATCTTTGACCTTTTAAATCAGAACCTTTCTACAAAAATGACAATGCATTTTAATTATTTCTCAAATACATTTTGTGGCAATTTTCATTTTATTCAGTCAAAGCCAATTCATAATAAAACAATATTTCCAAATGGAAATTTTCTCAATACTGTTATGAATTCCTACCTTTGAGAAAGAAGTAAAAACCACATGAATACTGTACAGTGTAAGGTGGATTGTAGACAAGCAATGACCTCTAAGACTGAGTAAGAAAAGGCCTTCCTTGTGGTCCTCAGGAGTGGTCAAGAGAATCTTAACTAGAGAAAAGAGAGATGTTGAGTTCCAGGCATACTAGATGTGGGACCAAAGATTTTGATAGTTTTTTGAGAGGGAAAATGGGAGGTCCCAATAAGAAAGGGTCACTTCCATAGATACAAGTGTTTTGTTTTTGTTTTTTGTCTTTTGAGACAGGGTCTCGCTCTGCTACCTAGGCTAGAGGGCAGTGGCTTCATCATCGTTCACTGGAACTTCCAACTCCTGGGCTCAAGAGACCCCCACGTGCTTTAGGCTCCTAAGTAGCTGGGACTACAGGCATGTACCACCACACCCAGCCCAAGAAGCATGTTTTTAATAGAGGAAATAACACAAATATTTTAAATGTTTCATAAAATTTGATTACTAGTATTTAACAGTTATGTTTAAATAATAATTTGAAATGTTTTTCTATCTCCCACATATATATAATCATAATTTTTGTTTAATGAAGGTAAATTCAAAATGAAATTATAATACCTATTTAACATGCCATATTTAGTGGTTACAATATTTCAATTACATTATAATAGTGATATTTATTAATAGTATCAACTATACCATCATTGAAATCCCATTCTCTAAACATAACTGCATATATTAAAAGTCTGATTTTACATAACCCATTAGTTGACTTATTACTGCACATCATATGAAACTTGGATCACTGTTACCAGTCTTAATCACATGTCAAGTAACATATTTTTTATTTCCATCTTGTACCCATTTGGTCTCTCTCAGAGTGTGGGTAGGGAAAATAAGACAAAATCAAAAATTATAATTGGCCAGTTTAGCTAATAAATAACTCTGATAGGAGTCAAAATTTGAAATTTCTGGATAAAATTGGATTTGTGTTTTATTTGTTCAAATAAATGTAATTGCCAGGAGAAATATGCTTATTTATTGGAAACTTTCCAAAATGTAAACAAGAATTCCTTTATCTTTTATTAATTGAAATTAAACAGTCATCCAGCAAAAAGCCTATTTATAATTAATAATCTAGAGGAAAGCTATGCAGTATCTAACCCTTATGCAAAAAATTCGATTGCAATGAAAGACATACACACTAATCAGTGAACTTTATTTATTCATTCCTTTGCTTTGCAAAAACATATTTCATATCTCCTTCCACTCCACATTTATCCATCATTATTAAAATAATTTACTAAACATCTAGATGAAAATTATCTAAGTCCCAACATTTCTATAGAATATTTTAAGAGAAAAGGAAATTGTTTAATTTTACATAGATAAATTTGTTTAAAATTTATGTGCCTGAAGTCATTGCAACCTATAAAAATATCTATTTATTAATACTATCTTTACAAACTCTAATAATATGCTTATATTATAGTATTTACTACAATAAGGCTATTTGTAGTTAAAATGTATAAAAATCAAAATTAATACAGTTACTTTAAACCATTTCCAAAAATTCAAAGATTCTCAAAAGGATAATTAGAAGTCTTAAAAGAAAAAAAAAATCCAATATCTGAAGAAAAATCCATCTTCATTCAAGTATATTAATTTTAAAAATCCGACTTTAAAGACGTTCTGTAATCATAAGGGTCCCATTAAATATACAGCAGGTGTTCAGAGATTTGGCTATTTCAGATTTAAAGTGCAATAAGTACCTGAGCCAAATAAGCCACGGGACCCGACTCAGTCCCTGACCATATGAGAGTTTCCCCCATGGCCAAATTTGCCTTCTGGAGTAAAATTCACCCTCAGCTGAACCTTTTCAACTATGCAAGTTTTGAGTAAAATCCTTCTTCCTAAGTTTAAAGCCTTAAACAGATTGAGCTGCAGTTGTTAAAGTACTCTTGAAACCTACTGATGAGAAGTCATGCCTAATTTCTGACAATTACGACAGTTATATGGCTACTGCTAATTGTAAGATGGTCAGCTAATTCCTTTATGTTTATGTTTATTAAAACTATGTCCCTAACAATCCCATGCTAAGATAAAAATGAATCCAGCCCACCCCTATGCAGCACAGTGCTTGCCACACAAAAAGCCTCTCTGCTCCTTCCTTAGGTCCCATCTTTCTTGCCTCCTACTATTCTTTGATCATATTTTTCAGGAATCAAACAATTACTTGTTGATATGGCCACTTTGGGCACAGTTCTTGCCCTCAGTGGTTTTGGCATGCTATCTCACTCACTAATACGTACATCCCTTTAGTTCTTCCAAATACACCTTCAAATAGACAATTATTTTTCTGTCTGACCCAACTCCACCTGTTTGCAATCCATGGAGGGTGGTAGATAGCTATATCTCCATTGTTAGCAGGAATCTAAATTAAATCCGGTATGAATTCTATAATGAAAATGTTTATGCTTTAAAAAAAAAACATAGTAATTTAAAATTAGTTTCCTTTAAATAAAGAAAATGAAGAGTTTAAAATATCATATAAATAGATGTTGAAATCTGTCTTTCCCAAGTTTTGCAAATATTCTATGAATTCTAAAAAGCTCACCTTTTTAAACAAATAGATGCAAAAATTAATATTTTCTTTGCAAGGTAATGTACAGCACCATATTTATAAATTTAACTTTAATATTTAACTATGTGAAAATATTTTATAAAAATTATTTTCATATTCTGTGAATTATAAAACAAATGAATATTTTTTTAAATATTAAAATTATGGAAAAATAAAACCATGAAACCCTTGTTTACTGCATTGTAAACAATTTTTTTGACTTATAATTGTATTTTATGACCTCTCAGATCTGTTATTTTTATATCCATTTGAATATTACACTTCCGATAATGCAATATTGTTTTAGAAAGAGAAGACCAATTGGTGATATAATTCTTCCTGGAATTTATATTTGATTAATATATTTCTACAACTCAGTCAATATTCAGACATATCACTTAGGCATGATTATGAGTGGTGTAGATTTTAAGTGCCAAAGAACTGAAGACTATATTTAATTTTGTCATACTGAAAAAGTCTAAAAGTCATGGAAGGAAAATATTTCATATTAATCTACAAATGTTAAATAATTGAAAAACATTAGAAGTATGGTGAGGTATTGTCCTCCAAATTTTGATCTGAACAAATGAGTTTGCATTATTCATATGTACAGTTAGGGGTGGCACAAGTACTTTAGATGTTGTACTCAACTATAAATTTACCATGTGTAGATAATATTCCCAGAATATATTACTAGAAAAAAGGTAACAATAAGCTACAAAAATAATCTGAAACACAAGGGAAAGAAATCATTATTCTGAAAACTTAGAGAGATAAAGGAATAAACAAACTGTTTATAGCAGGAAACAAAAGAACATTTTAAAAATCATTAATTTGGTTCAAAAGGACTACAATAATAAACAGAATGCAGAAGATATGAAAGTAAACTTAAAAAAATGGTAAAACATCCCATGTTCTTGGATAGAACAACTGAACAATATAAATATGTCATCTCTCACTAAATTAGTTTATAGCCTTTTATTTGGGATTACATCATTTGGGAGGTGGGACCTTTAGGGGGTAATTGGGCCATGAAGGCTCCCTCACAGGTGGGTTTAATGCCATTATAAAAGCACAAGTTCTGCCACCTTTTGATTCTTGGCCCTTCTGCCTTCTGCCATGTGAGAATCCAAGCTTCCTCACCTCCAGAGAACGCAGCATACGAGGCACCATCTTGGAAGAAGAGAATGGCTTCCTTCACTAGACACTGAACCTGCTGACATCTTGACCTTATACAGCGTTCAGAAATAAATTACCCAGTCTCGGGAATTCCATTACAGCATTACAAAATGGACTGAAGATAGTGACAATTTCTAAACATTTATTTTAAATGTCTCAAAAACACTTTAAAATCAATAGGTCTGAAACCCAACTCATGAACTTCTCCAAATCAGGTCCTTTCCAGCGAAAGCACTAAAATACTATTAATAGTATTTTTTTAACTAAGAGTCATTTTTGTTCCACTTAGTCTCACATCCAGTTGATCAATAAGTCCCGTTAATTTTGCCTTCCATATATCTTAAGAATCCATATATTTCCCTCCAGCACAGCTGCCTACTCAATAATTCAAATATTCTTTATTCTTTATGCTGCCTCAATAGCCTCTTTAACTCATATCCCATTCCACCTTGTCTCCCTCAAGCTAATTATTTCCGTACATCTAGATTACTTTTATAATAGGTAAATCTAATCACATCAGGTTCTCCCCATTCCCAATTAAAACATGTTATTGGTGTTTTATTGCTCTTAATAAAAAAAGATGCAAATGTATAATATGTTCTTCATGTTATAGCCAAGGTTCACCTCTCATTTTTCATAGTATTCCATGATACCTTCCCTATTCTGTAAATTGTAGTTAACAATTTATTCTTTGTATATGTTGTTCTTTCTGCTTACAACTTTCATATGCACTTCTTTTCACTTTGCAACTATTAATATAAAAGCACTTCTTCATGGAAGCCTTTACTCACACATACCCACCCTCACAGACTAAGTCAGATCCTTCTGATTTATGTCTCATAACCCCATATGCCTTTGCTTTATGGAGTTATCCAAGCTATGGTTTTCTATCTAGTTTGTAAGTGTAGGATTGCTGTATCTTTCTCATAACTATAAATACCATGAGAGCAGAGAACATGTTAATTTTGTTAATCATTGTATCTTCAACATTAAGCTTAGTACCTGGAATATTAGCTATTATTCAATAAATACTTGCTTAATAAGAAAGTAAATATATTGAATCTCTTCAATGTGTCAGCCACTCTATTAGTTCTGTGAGGGATACAAAGAAAATAATGTGATCCTTACCTATAAGCTTTTAATTTTAATTCTGCAGATTTATACTTCAATTGTTTCCATATTTAAAACTACAAACTTTCCCCTCTGTCAATTCAACACCCTAATTCTCCTTACTCTATTTTTTCTTAGTATCTCTCATTTTCTAATATACTATAAGATTTATTTAATCATCATGTATATGGTTTATTGCTTGCCTTTTCACACTAGACATCAAGTACAATGAGAGGAGAAATTGTGGTCCATTTTGTTGACTGATGATTCCTAATCACCTAGAACAGTTCCTAGCACATAAAACCATTCAACAAGTATTTGTTGGATGAAGGAATGAATTAATATGTCCATAAACAATTAATCATGAAATGAATTATTCAAAAGTTGTCTCTCCACAACGTTGACTTCTACCAAAGTTTATTACATTATACAAACCTAACGGTGATTCTCAATCATTGCGATTTTGTCCCCCAAGGAACAATTGGCAATGTCTAGAGATATAGTTTCCACAACCTGGGGTAGTGGATACTATTGGTATCTGATGGGTAGAGAGGGTAGAGCATCCTCAATGCACTAGACGGACCTCCCACAATCCAAAATGCCAACAGTGCTTAGAATGAGAAATCCTAATCTATAGTCTCCATGGCTGTGTCCATGCACTTTCCATCAGCTTGCATCATGTTTTCCTCTGTCCCATGCCAAAAGCTTTCCTTCAGCTCTGCCCCTCATTTCTGCTCTTGTTTATACCTCAAGTTTGCCACATGAGCTTTGATTGTGCTACTGAGGAGATTCAATTATTTTAGAAGTTACTGAATTTCAATTTAGCAAATGAGACAACTTATTTAATTTTCTTTCTTGTATAGCTCTCAGAACATAGTAATATGCTAGTTCTATGTTTGGCACGGGTGTTTGAAATAAGAATGGTTACCTAATCTCTTGTCAATCGAGATTCTCAATTCAAAAATTTAATGTTACTTCATATTTCAATAGCTTCAATTTATTTTAGGTGTAAGAGAACAGAGACTTACTTCATAGATATATCCCATCATAGATTGGTGTCTGATGCAAGCACTCAGAGCACTGAATTTAAGGTTCCATCTGATTTCAAGCAGCCTGTTTCCTTCACATATCATTTTTCCCAAGGATGATGCATAGTCGTTCTCTGCAACTTGGGCATCTGGATCAGGAAGGAAAATGCCAACTGGATCTGCCCAGTATATAAATCTTGAAGGATTTCTGTTAATTCATATTGTATGAAAAAGATAGTTTGGAATCATAATCTGTGAAATAAAATATATTTTAAGTATTAAATAATTCATATATGTACCAAATGAAATAAATGCATCCCTCGGGACATAATTATTCAGGACTTTCTTATTCACCATGGTATCCTCAGGGCCTAGTATGTCATTATCACATAAGAAGTGTTCAATTAATGTTTTGGAGGTAAAGAAATTCCTTACCAGTGTATGGGTGAAAACCTTAACTTTATTATGACTTATGAATATTTTTTCTTACTTTTCTTGTTAATTTATAGAAAGTAATTGAACTGATCTTTTGAGAAAGATTCTGAGTTTGTATTGAAACTTACTGAGAAAAAATGGTAGAGCAACGAATAACAGCTGGTATGAGTATAAAAATAGCAGGTGACAGTGTGCATTTGGCTAACTTAACCCAGAATAACTATGGATCTCTGTCTCCTGATTCTATATAGGGTCTTCATTTTCTTATGCCATATCATATCTAAGGCAACTAGTGCATTACGTATCAATTGATATCAGTCCACATAAGATTTTGTCACTTACTTTCATTAGAGTAGTCTCAGCTTCTGTTTTTATATGTACAAAGGGAACTAGGTTGAGACCTTCTTGGGACTGTGTGTGTGTGTGTGCATGTGCATGGACATTCACATGTATTTGTTAGAGTGAGGTGTAAGTGGGTCAGGGGAAATGAATTATTGAATTTCCTTGACTTAGTTGAACTTCTTGATATTAGCTGTTAAACATCAATGCTTTTAATTTGGGCTACAGAAGTGGGAAAATGATTCTGTGTAAAGGTACTTAAAAAGGAGTCTGGGGAAAGGTGGGGAAATTAAGACGTTTCGAAGCATAACGATTTTGATTGGTTTTGAGGTGTCATGAATGAAGAGCGGTACATGTATTTTTTATTTCTGCACAACAAATTACCGCAAACTTAGTGGCTTAAAACAACACTGATTAATTTTCTCACATTTCCTGTAGGCCAGAATTCCAGGCACAGCTTGAATGAGTTCTCTTCTCAGGTTTCCCCAATAATGAGATAAAAGTGTTGGCTAGGACCAGGGTCTCATCTGAGCCTCAGTGTCCACCTACAAGCTCACATGGTTATTGGCAGAATTTATTTCCTTGTAGCCTCATGGAGGCTTACTTCTTCAAGGCCAGCAGGAGAGAGGGTGTCTGATTCTAGACCCTCATTTTAATGGCTCTTCTGATTAAGTCAGACCCACTCAGAATAATCGCCTTTTGGTTAACTCAAAATTAACTGATGGGGGACTTTAATCAAGTCTGCAAAAATCCCTTCACCTTTCCATATAACATAACTAATCGTGGGAATGACTGTCTCATCCTGTGGCCACCCACACTCAAGGGAAGGAGGTTATATAGAGCATATACAATGGCAAGTAAGAATCTTGGGGACTGTTTTAGAATTCTGCCAACCACAAGTCAGTAGGAACAGAAGATAAAAGAGCCACTTTCACACAGTATTGCTTTAGAGCCCAAAAGATAAAGAGAAATACAGAACTGGGGGAAGAAACTTTTTGTATCAAATCTAACAGAAACTCTTGGGTATGTATGGCATGCAGAGTGCTTAAGGTGGCCACAAGAGAAGAAATAGCCTGGGAGGCAGGACCACATCACTGGTGTGGCAGAGATCACAACAGCATTCACCTTGTGGAAAACAGCCACAGTGCCACCATGAGGTTCTCCAGGGTTGGCCAAGAGTGAAGCACCTGAGCAATCCTAGTTTACCAGACATGTGAAATACTGTGTAGATAATCTAAGAATTTACCAGAGATATAATATTGGGGATTAAAGGAGAAGTCACCTGAGTTTTGGAAGGTATAATACACTATAGCTTTTAACATAGACATGACTTCCTTTTTACATGTAAGCTGATGACTCATAATGACTCAATTTTTAGGCATTAAATTATAGACTATATTAATATGATTTCTATTGTTTTAGTGATATCTGCTCTGATTAGCCTTCAAAACAAAGACACACATAGTAGCAAATAATCAACCAAGACTAGAAAATAATGAAATGCTAGAGGTTTGCTCTCCTCTATGGTGGACAAACTATGGTCACACCTACTTATCTGGGATACTATAGTTGGTGGGATTTTGTAAGATTCTCTTTATTTTAAGTAGAAGAAAATAACTTAAAGCCTGAGAACTATAATAAAAGTGTTCCTCTCTTACCGAGAATTATTTATTAAATAACCCCTGGCAGCAACTTTGATATTTTCTCTTTCAGCCTCACTAGATTTTGTGTTAAACTGTCTCATGCCCACCTGCATTTAAAATTACCTTCAATTCTGAGTTATGTAACACAATGAAGATAATCACTACTTTCAACTGGCCTGTAAGTGACAAGAAAAAGTATAATTCTAGTCTCATAAAATAAAACATTTTTATTCTTCCTTTAACCATTATCCTCCCTTACTAAAGGGAATACTCTTTGAAACACATACTCATTTAAAATATCTGAAATGGGAGTTATGTTGTTAGCAAAATTATGACATCAGATTTAAGAAACAGCATTCTTGAAGTTATTATAACAGAATTATTGAAGTTATTAGCAAAAAGCATGCATGGTTGTTGTTAATAAAAAAGCTGCAAGCTATGGACATGTCTGCTGATTGTCTGTTTTCTTGTGATGGGATTCTAAACCCAAACAATTGCTTGATAATCCTTTCCCTTACAAAGACTATCAGAATCAAAAGGGATTCTGACTGACTGAAATTGCTTTTTGAGGGAGCTTGAGTAGGGAAGCGGGTACTTTGGACTAAGAGTGTGAATTGTCAGCTGGGTGCAGTGGCTCATGGCTGTAATCCTAGCATGCTGGGAGGCCGAGGTGGGAGGATTGCTTGAAGTCAGAAGTTTGAGACCAGCCTGAGCAACAGCAAGACCCCATCTCTATAAAAAATAGAAAAATTAGCCAGGAGTGGTGGTATGCACCTGTAGTCTCAGCTATTTGGAAGGCTGAGGCAAGAGGATTGCTTGAGCCCAGGAGTTTAAGGCTGCAGTAAGCTATGATGAGGCCACTGCACTCTAGCCAGGGTGACAGAGCAAGACCCTGTCTCAAAAAAGAAAAAAAGAGTTTGGATTGTCTAAAATATATAAGAATCTTTTTCCTAATGCAAGAATTATGTTCTCCAGTTGCCTTACTTGGAAGAAACACTAAATCCCTGATATTTCCAGAAATGATCAATTGCATTTATGAATGATTTTATGTTTTTCAAAATGTTGTAAATATATTACTTAAGCCTTACTATTACTATTAATAAAAGAGAATGAGAAAGAGGAATGTAGGGCTCCATTCTACATGTATGAAATAAAATCAAGAGAAGGCAAGTTACTTTCACATATACACAGATAGTAGTATCAAAGTGGCATTTAATCATATTTTCATATATGGCATAACCTAGTATTTATTCCCATTACATAAAAGAGAAATTAATTAATTAAACCAAGACTTATGTAAGACAATAGGAAGGGCATGAACATTGATGCTTAAAATAACCTATATATCACTTTTGAATTTGTCACTTTGAAAAAATTCCTTGGATTTTCTAGCACTAAATTTATCTACTAACCATTGGGCATCTCATAAACCCAACTTTTGTTTGGTCACAGATCTAATGTGCCTATACTCAGATGATGGGCATCTGCATTTTAATAACTTAATGATGAATTCCTACTCCCAGCCAAGAAGGTATAAGAGGGACCAGATTTAACCTCTCACCATAAACAATAAGAAAAACCATCCTCACCCTAGGAAGTTTTAAGCTATGCTCATTTTTTCCCCAGAGATTTCAAATTTCATAGGATGTACTTAATGATGAGTGCATTTCATTCATTTCACTGACCTCTCGATGTGTACATTCATTCAGATAACTGATATATTTCAACTCTGAGAAATTTTCTATTATTATTTGTTAAACACTTTCATTTCTTTTCTCTGTTCTATTCTTCCAATATCGATTTTCAGAAAATATCATTTTCTTAGTTTACTTTTTTTCTCTCATATTTGCTACTTATTTCTCTTCTATTTTCTAAAAGATTTCTTTTATTTTTCACAGAGTCTTCCTGTTGGATACTTTTTAAAAATTCAACCATTATATTTGTGAACTTTCAAGAGCTCTTTCTTATTATTTTAAATAAAATTGTATTATTTTCTATTTATGCAATGATTTTATATACCTGTGAGGTATATGAGAATTGGGTTTTCTTATGTATTGGTGAACTAGAAAGGATGGAAGTTTTCTTTTATTTTGTAAAGTGATGCTTCTAGTTTTACATTTTTCTGGTTATTTGTTATCTCCATTGCTCTGTTCACGTGTTTACCAAATGTCTGATAATCATTGGCTCATCAATTATACTTACTAAAGAAACAGTGAAAACAGATTAGAAGTTCTGGGCAAGGAAGGAAAGATTATATCAAAGATGATTAGGAAAAGGGTTTGTTGTTTCTCTGGGGGATTCTTCAGATGTCAATTTTTTCAGAAATTCTGTGAAAAGTGAACACCATGGTGCTGGCATTTTGTTCGAGGGTTGAGGGTGTACATCTTAAAAGTTAACTGGTATGAATATGTTTGCCTCAGTCCCTACTTTCACCTCTGTACCTTAAATTCTTCCTTTAGTCCCTATTTGGCATCTCTATTTGAGACCCTCCTTTATTTTTAATCAGGGCAGGGATGTAGACATTTAGGTGCTGCCATTCTGGGAGTAGAGTGAAAGGAGAGAAAACCTTGATTCCTCCAAATATTGACTTCCAGTCAATCCTCATGTTAAGTTATTTAACTTGTCCCTGCTCTCTGTTTTAAGCAGCACCTTTGTGGTGGGATCATCTCTGGGAATCAGTGACTCTAATCAACTTTCTTCTTATTCACATCACTGTGAGTGTACTTTATTCTATACCTTCCTCCTCCCTCTAGCTGTGTTTATTGTGCAAAGGTTTATAAAGCCTCTTTTCTACAGGTACTTCCTTCATTATTGTAGTGGGTTTTCATTGTTTAAAATGTTATATTTTAGTGAGCATTGGGAATACTGAAAGAGAAACAAATGTGGTCAATTCACATAACTAGTGATCAATATGTTTTAGATGAGACATGATATATGTATATAGTATCAAAAAATAAGATTAGCTGAAGGCGTACCAAAAATAGCAATTAGAGTGGATTCTGAAATGCTCAGAAGTCTATGAATATGGATTTGAAAGTGTTCTCTAAAAGGAGCCAATCAATTAATATAAGAAGAGCAAAATAATGAGTAAATATTTGGAAAATACTTCCAATTAGGAAAGTTTAAGATAATTGGAAGCATTTAGCCTAGAGGCAATAAGCTGGCACTGAAGCATGTTTTAGAACTCAGATATTAACAAGTTCTCCTTCTATCTTCCATCTAAGCAAACAAAGCAAAATGTAAAATGCCTGCTTCAAATAAATTTTAAAGGATCTTCTCAATACCAAAATACCTCTTTAGTAAATTGTGAAATTTCTTTCACATGGACAGAGATGATTTAGACAAGTACTACAAATTCAATAGCATATGACAGAGTATACAGACATCATACAGAGGCCTAAATTAAAAGAGTGAAAGACAGCATTGTCTTTATTATTGTATAATTATTATTGTATAATAATAAACACATCAGTCCTAGATTTGCATGATGCCTTGTTAACTGAAATTTGTTGTAGTAGTTTCCTGTGGCTGTCATTACAAATTATGACAATCTGGGTGGCTTAAGCCATAGAAATTTATTCTCTCAAGATTCTGGAGGTTAGATGTCCAAAAACAAGTTGTCAACAGGGCTGCACTCTCTAGAGGGCCTAGGAGAGAATCTGTTCCAAGCCCTCCTCCATCTTCTGGTTGCTGTCTGCATTCCTTGACCTGTAGCCACATTACTCAGGGCTTTGCCTTCATGATCACACCATCCCCTCCACTTTGTGTCCTTTCTTATTCAGTTTGTCTCAAATTCCCTTCTCTCTCTCATAATGAAAATGATTATTGGATTTAGAGCCTACTTGGATTATCCAAGATGATCTTCTGATCTCAAGATGCTTAACCTAAGTTTGCAAAGGTCTTTTTCTTCAAAAAAGGTAACATTCACAAGTTCCATAGATTAGGACACGGATATATCTTTTTGAGGGGCAGCCACCGTGCAACCCACTCTACTTGTGTATATAAGAACTATCTCTTTACATTGGTCTCAATTACCATGGAACTGTGCAAAATGAGGCCTGCCTATAATGTATACCTATAATCTAGGTGTTCAAGGTGAAGAGTTGAAACTTCAAAACATTTCTCAGAATATCATGCTTATCTTAGCATGACAAAAGGTAACATCACAGATATGAAAAAAACAGAATTTATTATTTTAAGTGCCAGCACTCTATCATCAGAAATTTGAGAATGAGGTTATAACTATGTATAGCAGGGTTTCTGTGACTATCCACCAAAGTAGGGCCAGATGCTTTAAGATGATAATTAACTTTCACAAAAAAATTATTCTGATTAGTCATTAGTCAAATATTCTTTAATTCATATAAAATCTGAAATGTGCAACATTTTGGCATGGGTGCTTTTAAAGGGTTAAGTTCATATAGCATATAGATTATTCATTTCTCCTTTTACACTTAAATATATTCTCAGAGTGAAATTTATGTTGCTACTGGTTTTAAATCAATCCTAATTTTCCTATCTTATTAGTTTGCAAATAGGTCTAGGGAAAAGAATATCAAACCAACAGAGAATAGGTAATCAACAATAGAATGCACAATAAATGAGTATATTCTCATCACAAATAGGCAAGAGTATTTAAAGCAAACAACATGAATGTTTGTAAATTAGTCTTTATATAAATAATCTAACATATTAAAAAGAACAATGCGCATTATAGTGAAGATACTGAATGACCAGTATCAGATCACAAAAAATATAAGAATACAATGTTTGTTATATAATTTATACTATTAAAATATGTGTTAGTTCATGTAGCATTAATTTTGTTGTTTAATCAACAAACAAGGATACAATTAAGAGAAGCTATTACTCCACTGAAGTGATTAACCTAAATGCCCCTGTCAAATATTTTCAGGTATTAATCAATTTGATAGCAACTTTCTATAGTAGAAAAAGAGTTTTGTGGGTGGATTTATCTTACAAGTGAAAAATGTTATTCATTTTAGGCAAGTTTAATAAGGAGAGATATCATATAAATTTAAGGTGAGTGCATTCATAATAAGATGGGTTTGAATTCTGAATTTATTAATTAACTCTGTGACCATGGGTGTCTCAGTCTATTCTTGATGCTATAACAAAATACCACAAACTGGAAAATGTATAAATAATGGGAATTTATTTCCCACAGTTCTAGAGGCAGGCAAGTCCAAAAGGAAAGAACCAGCAGATTCGCTATCTAGTAAGGGATCACTCTGTTTTAAAGATGACACCTTATTGCAGCATGCTTATATGATGAAGGGTCAAACACTGTGTCCTTATGTGGCAGAACAGAAAAGAAGGTAAAAAAAGACTAACTCCCTCCCTCAAGCCCTGTTATAAGGGCACTGATCCCATCCATGAGGCAGAGCCCTCATGACCTACTCACCTCCTAAGAACCCCACTTCTTAATACCATCACCTTGGGGGTTATTTCCAACATATGAATTTTAAAGGGACATACATATTCAAACCATAAGAATGGATAAGTCCCTAATGTCTTTGTATCTCAGGTTCCTCATATATTATGGGAATAATAATGTCTCTCTCATCAGGTTATTTTTCGGATTAAATTCGTTAATGTGTTTAAAGCACTAAGAACAGTAAATGGTTTATAGACCTTAGCTGTAACAATTCATATCATTTTAAAAGAATCTATAAGTAATCATCAAATATTTTAGCAATATCTTCTTTAGGTATATACCAGCAAAAGATATCAGTTCTATCTCATAGCTAATCTACTTGTAAGCATAAGAAACTAGACTTTAGTAAACTAAAATACTATACCCAATTCTAACTAAATAAGTTCACTTTACAAATATGTATTTCAATATCTTGTGCGTGACAGCCATTGAACTAGATAGTTGCTGAAATACAAAGTTTAGTAAATATTAGTTTCAGTTTTCAAAACTTTACAGTTTAGTTAGGGAGATAGAAAACTGTATAGTAACTCAATATAGTATTACAAGGATGCTACAAAGAAAGGGCCTAAAATAGTAAAAGGGAACATTATTAATTTTCACCATGCAGCTCTTGTAGTTCTGTGATAAAATGGATTTACTGACACTTCTTTAGATAAAATTTAAAGTCTAAGACTGATGAGGATGGCATGTGAAGCATAGTGTGTCCATAGACCTGGAAGTAGTGTAATTGGAAGCAAAGGGCAGGTATAATGGAGATGAGGGTTAAATAAGAAAAGACCATTAGCTTGAAGCTTTATACACAAGGCTAAAGAGTCTGTATTTTCTTCAGCGGTAAGAAAAAAATCATTAATGAATATTCTTTTTTTTTTCTTTTTAAGAAGTAGAAAGGGCATATTGAAGCTACATTTTAGAAAGATTTATCTGATTTACAACCTAGGGTGGATTAAAATGAGGAAAGAATGAAAGTAAGAGAATCAATTACAAAGCTACTTGTATACAGAGTATCCATGTACATGAGAGATAATGAAATCCTAAATAACTTACGTGGGGATGTGGGTGCACATATAAGGGACACTGTAGAATTACAATCACCAGGTTTTACTGGTTGCCTGTAGGGTAGAAAGGAGAAGTTGAAGATATCCCCAAATACCCAAGCCTAATGCCTCAGAAAGTACTTCTCCCTTTTCATAAATAAAATAGCTAAGAAGTGGCAGGGCCTGGAAGTGTAAAATAATTAAATTTTAGACATAATGTGTTTGAGCTTTGAGCGACACATTCCAATAGATATTACAGTTAGTTAGTAAATGAAGATATTAGAATTATGCAAAATCCTTAACAGCTCTCAAAGACTGACCCAAATGTATGAGTTAAAGATGCTAACATTGAAAGAGAAAAGAAATTGAGAAAACCCTCACTTACAAAGAATACTCATTTTGAGAGGGGAGAAAAGTGAATTAGATCCAATAAAGAAGGATGAAATCTTGTGCTGAAGAAAGGTGATGTCAGGTGAGAACAAAGCCACGAATACAAAAGACAGGTTTTTCATAAAGGAGATGTTGCTCATCACTATCAAATGCCACAGGGGATTTCAGAAGAGTGAAATCTTAGAAAAGGAAATGGCAACTTGGAGGTTATTGGGAACTCTCAAAAGCAATTTTAGTAGAATTTGGAGGTAAAAGTCAGATGGCATAAACTGAAGAACTCAGTGGTGGTGAAATGACAACATCAAATATACACATATACATAAATATCTGGATAGTCTTGTGCTTTGCATGGTTTTTATTTCCACTATTGTCTTAATTTAAGATGATTCCTTCATTCACACACACACAAACACACACACACACACCCCTGCATGACATACATATGAGGTATATATGATGGGATGCCGTGAACAACAAAGATTCATAACAGACAAGGAAAGGGTTAGGTTCTAAATTTTGAGTGGAAAGTTATGAGTCTTGGAAAATATGAAGTCTCTTTTCTTTCAAAAATAAAAGATGGAGAGAATAGAAAATCAAAGATATTTTAAGAATACAGGGGTAAAATTAGGACAAATTTAATCTATTTTTTTTCTTCTTGGAGGGGAGGCAATAGAATAAGAAGTGAGCTTATTTCCTAAAATAGAAGGTTAAGGTTGGAATAAGTGTGGGTTTACATAACATAGAATAAGTTTGGAAGAGTTGTCACAGGAAATACAAACAAGAGTGGTGTGAAATAAATAAGGGTGGCATTTTAATATAGTGATGACATAATGAAATAAATGTATTTATGATGATTTTACTGCTTCTAGAATGACTTTGTTTTACTTGCCTGAGGGATGAGGGAGGATAGAGAAAGAAACAACAGGATGAGTACCAGGACTGGGTCTTCACAAAGCAGAAATGGCAGAAATTCTGTTGTAAAGTTACTTAAAGACGTATTGCAAGTTCATCATGAAAGTGCTTAACCATGTCTAGGTAGAGAAACAAAAGAAGTCAGGCCAAAGAGGTAGACTAAGAGAGGCAGAAAACCACAAGGACAACAAATTCAGGCAGAAAAATGGGTCAACAATACTGAAGAAGTAGAAGAAGTCAAAGGAAAAACAAGAGTTGGTTCCTGAAAGGTAAGTTAAACGAGGCTGAGGAGTGGAAGCTAGAGGTCTTTGTGTAGAGCTCAGGCATTGAGTAATGGAGTGTTGAAACACTTTTTTCTTTTTGTTCCTTAATAAAAACAACATGTCAGATCAAACTGTGGATCAGAAGCACATAAATAATGTGTAGGGAAAATTCAGATCAATTCTTTCTATATAATATATTAAATATGGTTTTTAAAATATGTCATAATACATGATTTACTTTTTTTAAATTTTTTTTATTTCCTCTAATTATGGGGGTACAAGTATTGTTAGGAATACATATATTTCCCCTGCCACCCCTCCCCCACCCCTCCATGCCAGAGCTTCAAGCGTGTCGAACACTCAGGTGGTGCACACCTCACCCATTATGTAAATATACACCTTTCCCCTCGTCCCCCCTCCCACCTGTCTACCACTCGAT
>VBSM01002616.1:11284264-11297943 GCA_008086735.1 Cheirogaleus medius | reverse complement strand
TCTAATCTTTCTGTTTTTCAGATGTGAGCATTTATTGCTATTAGTTTTCCTCTCGGATATGCTTTTGCTGTATCCCACAATTTTTGGTAAGATGTAGCTCCATTGTCATTTTGTTCGAAGAAACTCTTGATTTCCCTCTGAATTTCTTCCTTTACCCAATAGTTATTCAACAGTAGAATGCTTAGTTTCCAAGACTTTGTGAAGTGGTGCGTATTTCTGTTAGAATTGAACTCTAATTTTATACCATTATGGTCAGAGAAGACACATGGTATTATTTTTATATTCTTGTATTTTTTGAGATCTGCTTTGCGGCCTAGTATGTGATCAATTTTGGAGAAGGATCCATGGGCTGCTGAGAAGAATGTAAATTCAACTTTATTTGGGTGGAATGTTCTGTAGAGATCTGTCAGTCCTTTTTGGTCAAGAGCTTTGTTTAAGTCCCTTATTTCTTTACTTAATTTCTGTTGGGAGGATCTATCCAGTTCATTTAGTGGCGTGTTGAAGTCCCCTGCTACTATGGCAGTATTATTTAACTTGGTATTTAGTTCAGAGAATGTTTGCTTCATGAAATTGGGTGCTCCTGCATTGGGAGCATAAATATTAAGGATTGTTATATCTTCTTGTTGGATCTTCCCTTTCACCATTATAAAGTGGCCATCTTTATCCTTTTTTTTTTTTTTTTTTTTTTTTTTTTTTGAGACAGAGTCTCACTCTGTTCCCTGGGCTAGAGCGCCATGGCGTCAGCCTAGCTCACAGCAACCTCAAACTCCTGGGCTGGAGTGATCCTTCTGCCTCAGCCTCCCGAGTAGCTGGGACTACAGGCATGCACCACCATGCCCGGCTAATTTTTTTTTTCTATATATTTTTAGTTGGCCGATTAATTTCTTTCTATTTTTAGTAGAGATGGGGTCTCGCTCTGGTTTCGAACTCCTGACCTTGAGCGATCCGCCCACCTCGGCCTCCCAGACATCTTTATCCTTTTTTACTTTTGCTATTTAAAAAAATATTGTCTGTGAGTAATATAGCTACCCCTGCTTTCTTTTGACTCCCATTTGCCTGGATGATAGTTTTCCATCCCTTGATCTTCAGCCGGGAGGCATCTTTCTGGGTTAGATGTGTTTCCTGTAGGCAGCAGATACTAGGCTTATGGGATTTTATCCACTCTGCCAGTCTATGCCTCTTCAGAGGACAGTTAATTCCATTTACATTTATTAAGAGGATTGAAATTGGAGGAAGATTTCCATTCATATTGTTGGGTGAAGTCCTGTTGCTTTGTCTTAGTCCTTGAGTCATCATGAAGTTCGAGGTCTGGTCTTTAATTCTTTAGGATTTTACTTTGAGGAGTATCTATTGCCCTGTTCACTGTGGAAGGCAGGTCTGAGAATTTCCAGTACGGCTGGTCTGATCTTTGCAAATTCCTTCAGCGATTGCTTATCTGAGAAAGACTTTATTTCACCCTCATAGATGAAACTTAATTTTGCCAGATAAAGAATTCTAGGTTCGGCTTTATTCTGTTTTAGAATATTAAGGATAGGTACCCATTCCCTCCTGGCTTGTAATGTTTCAGATGAGAAGTCTGCTGTTAGTCTGATAGGCTTTCCTTTATAGGTTATTTGTTGTTTTTGCCTTGCTGTATGAAGGATTTCTTCTTTCACATTTACTTTGGTCAGCTTAATAACCACATGACGAGGTGATTGCCTATTCATGTTGAGTCTCCCTGGAGTTCTGTGTGCTTCTTGTATTTGGATATCAAGATTTCTGGCCAGGCCCGGCATATTTTCCTCCAGTATGCCATAAAATAAGTTTTTCAACCCTTGTAATTGTTCCTCTTCCCATTCTGGAATCCCAATCAGTCTAAGGTTTGACTTTTTTACATAATCCCACACTTCCTGTAAGCTTTGGTCTTGTCTCTTGTTTCTTTGCTCCCTTTCTTCCTCTGATTTGTTTAGGGTGTAGGCATAACCTTCAAGCTCTGAGATTCTTTCCTCTGCATGATCTATCCTGTTTTTGAGGCTTTCCACTGTATTATGGAGTACCCTGAATGTTTTCTTCATTGCCAGAATTTCTGATTGGTTTTTCTGGATTACCTCGATATCTTTGGAGAATTTTTCATTCATTTCTTGGATTGTTCTTGTGGCTTCTCTATGTTGTGATTATATTTTCTCTTCATTTCCATTGAGTTTTCTAACAATCCATATTCAGAATTCTTCCTCTGTTAGTTTAATCATATCATGTAAGTTGGTATGGGTTGGTGGAGAACGAGCATTTTCTTTTGGAGGTGACTTTTCTCTCAGATCCTTCATGCTTCCTGTTATCTTTTGCTGGTTCTTCCTCATTTGGATACTTTGTTGAGGATCAGAGGTGCTGGAACTCGATTATGAGCTGTGTTCTGTGGTTCCAAAGGAATGATCCTTGGAAGAGTTGGGGTCCTGTATTGTCTTAGAGGAGTTTGAGCCTGTTGGGTTATTTTTGACCTGATGTCTTCACCTTCTGTCCACAGAGTTTAGTGGGTTTGGGCCCCTTGCTTAGATGCCCAAGGGATCATTAACTCTAGTGAGATGGAGACCAGTTTCCACCTCTAGGTTGAAGTGGAAGGCACTGTGTAAGGCTCTGAGTTTACTCTTTCTTTTGTTATCTGTGGTTTGCAAGAAGGAGCCAGTTATCAATGTAACCCAAGATCTTTGTATTGTGCTCTCATTCTCCAAATAGGATATACAGGTATCTCAGTCTTAAGCGTATGTCTTGCCACTACCAAGGGTTCCTAGAGTCCTCAGGAATAGCAGCCTACTTCACAACTCCACCTTGCTAAGGCGGGCTCTGCTCTCTAGGCACAGATTGCCAATGTCTGAATGCTGCAAGAAACCACCCAGGTTCAATCTTGCAAGACAGCCGCCGAACAAAACACCACTCTCCCCTTCCCGCCCCTTTAAACCCAGCTTCCAAGGCCGCCAGCCCGATTAAGGCAGAGGGGAGGTCTGAGACCACTTCCAGAGCAGGCCTCCACAGCGTTTCCTAGCTATGGGGTGGCAGTGACTCACCCTGCCAGCACTGACAGAGAGGATCCCCAGTTCGGCGGAAGACTGGGTGGGGATTGGCAGGCTGGCTCCAAACGTCTGCTGCACTCCCTAATTCCCTGGCCCACAGAGACCCAGTAGTTTATGTGTGGAGATCTGCCCTCTGTCTAGCCAGCACCAGCCAAAGCCTCTGCCATAACCCAAGGCCAAGCCTCCTTTAAGGTAGAGTCCCGTCTTCCTGGACCTGGAAGCGTCCTGAGGTGGAATGTCAGATTCGGCACTTGTTTCTGTGGTACTGGGAGGTGGCCTCTGGGTTCTGAACCTACAGGTACAGTACCCGTGACCGCTTCAGTGGAATGCTAGGAGATCAAAAAGTTGCCTTCTCCAGAAGCCCAAGCAGTTCAGCCGGTTTAGGGTAGAGGGGATGCCTGAAAGACGCTTCCTGCGTGGCCCTCCGCTAGCTACGGAGCGGTGGCGGCACTGGGGAAGCGGCTGCTGAGTTCGAAACCTCCCCCACTTGCCACTGCTTCAGCGGAACGCTGTGGAGAATTCAAAATGTTGCCTGCTCCAGACTCTACTCTACTCCATTCATCTGCCTGTGCTACCACCTCTCACCAACTTTGGGCAATTCCCTGCCTGCGTGGGTGTGGGGTTTGGTGGGGGAGAGATCATTTCCCTGTGCATGGCGGAAGCATGCCTCCTCTGGCCAGCCCGTGGGGCGGCTGAGGCACGGACATGCTTACTCACTATTGTATATTTCCGACTCCCCGGGTTTTGTGGAAGATTTTTTGGTTCACCTTTGATTATTGTCTATGTTTTCCGTATCCCAGTGTCTCTCTGCAGTCTTGCAAAGCTGATCCAGTGTAAATGCAGATCTCTTGTGTGTGGTTGTCTGCCTTCTTCACTTCTCACTCTGAGAGCAGGGAGCCAAGAGGTCAACCCTACTCCGCCATTTTTCTTTCTTTCCAAAAATATCTATTAGCATTCATCATGTTCCAGGCCTTGGGCTATAGAGTTGACCAGGGTTCTGAAGGCCCTACTCATATGGGGCTTGTAGTAGTTCTGGAGGCTGGGAAGTCCAAGGTGGAAGGGTTGAATCTGGAGAGGGCTTTCTTGCTGTGTCATGCCATGGATGGTGACTTGACCCACTGTCGCAGCAGGGCAGGCAAAAGGAAGGGCAAAGAGAGTGCATGATTTACTTTTTAAAATAAATATCTGGGTAATCTTGTATATTTGCATGGTTTTAACTTCCAATTTTGTCAATTAAGATAATTCCATCACTCATTCATTCATTCATTCATCCATACATGCATACAACAAATTGAGTATGTACCATGTTCCAGGTCAGCACTATACAAGAAAAGCTGTCTAAAAGGATACAGATGCTGCTGTCATAAAGTTTTCATTATACAGTTACAGAGACAAATACAAACTAAATGATCACAACAGAGATAGGATATATAAAGTTTCCATAAGAGCTCAAAATGAAAGAAGCTAACCTGGTCAGGGAAACCTTTTTTTTTGGAAATAGTACTTGATCTGAGATCTGCAGATGAGAAAAGTAACAAATGCATTAGTATACGGTTGTTGGAAGAGATGGGTTGTGACCAGTAGTGATGTGTCTTTTATACAAAAACATGGGAATGTAAGAAAGAAAGTCATATTTGAAGTCTTTAATTCAAGAAACTGAAAACATTCCAGTAAAATTAGAGTGCAGAAATGGAAAGGCAGGGATATCCAGCAGGTTTCCGTAAGCCTTATTAAAGATTTTCATCTTTATTCTAAAAGCAATTGGATACCACCCAACCCACTTAAGCATGGGTTGTCATAACTAGATTGCATTTTGAGATTACTCTGGCTGCAGGGTAGAGAAGAGGCTATATAGAAGCCAGTGCAAATAAAGAAAGATCACTTAGAAAAGTATTGCAATAGACTTGAAAATATGAACTTGATTTAATCAGGAGATAGAAGGGGAAGAAGTTAATGAATTTATAGGAGAGTTAGGAGGTTCAATTTCCTGACAGGATTTAGTGATGGATGGCATGGGAGGGAAGGTGAGGAAGCTTCTGAAGATGTCTTTTATTGTCACTGCCAGATGGATAAGGAACTTAGAAAGAACAACATGTTTCATAGCAAGTGAGCTCAAGTGGTAAGTCTTTGAGATATCACATTTGGTATTCTTTAGAAATTTCTTGGTGTAAATGTCAAGGTATCCAATGAATATAGAAGTCTAGAGCCCAGTAGCGGGGTCTAGGTACAAGCTGTGAGGTTTCTAGCAGCTGAAAGGAAAAGAGTAAAATTGCAAAGATGTGATCAGTAAAGTATTTATAGTAGGAAATCCAGGACACTTGGTGTCATGAAAACAAAGAAGATTTGGTTTTGTTTAATTTTATTTCTGTTTTTGTTTTCTTCCAGGGAGGGAGATATTAATCAAAAATGCCTAACCCTGCTGAGAGATCAGACACTTGAAAAGTGAAAAAAAAATGCCAAGTGATTTTAGAGAAATTATTCAATAGTGTTCAACAGAACAATTCAGTAGAGTGATGAAAGTGGAAAACAGAATAGAGTGTGTTGAAATGAGAAAGGGAAGTGAGAAAACAAAGACTGAAAAAATTGAGAACTTGGTCCAAAAGTTTATCTTAAGAAGGTGGTCAGCAGGGCACTCTTCTTCTTTCGGCTATTAGAAGGTAACAGGAACTGAACTTACCTTCCTGACATAAACAACTAGAATACTGTACAAAACATATTGAACATTTAGAACAAAGAACAATGCTAAAAAATTAATAAATAAGAATTTTAAAATAAAATAAATAAAATAATTTTAAAAATTATATTGAACAACTATTTTCAAGTATCAGCAGGCAGGGTCTCACTGTGACCTAGGGGAGAATGAAGTGTCTCCTACATTTGTCCCAATTTTCTGCCTAGAGATCCCTTCTGGACCTGGCAGAAAAAGATATCAGAAGACATTCTTGGAATTGTGACCAAAATGAGGAGATAGAGATGAGCATTTGGCAAGGGATAGTCATGAAATTTGCAGGACAATTTGATAGAGAAAGGAAGCTACTCAAGGTTAGAGCTCAAGAAATTTGCATAGGGCCTTCCTTGAATCTGCTGCTAAATATTAAGCCATAAATGCATAGGCAGAAACTTCATAAGGCTAACTGCAAAAAAATTTCCAGGGAACTTTAAGAAAAGCAATTTCCAGAGCTCATATAAAGCTAGAAGACAGTAAAGTCTGGATAGTAAAAATGAGAGAACTCTTTTAATACCCAGAGGAGTTGATGAAAACACTAGAAGGGTCATACATTACTAGTAGAACTAAACAAACAGTAAAACAGTGGTTCTCAACCAGGGATGATTTTACTTCCCCAAAAGACCTTTTATAATGTCTGAAGACATTTTTGGTTGTCACATTTGGATGGGTGGGGGTACTACTAGCATTCAGGGATGCTGATGAACATCCTGCAAGGCACAAGCCAATCCCCCTCAGCAAAGAATTATCCAGCTAAAATATCAGTAGTACTGAAATTAGAAACCTGCACTAGAGAAAAGACAGTGCTATCCTTAAATACGGAGGCCCTGATCCTGGCGCCACACCTCAGGAGGTCTCCATGCTTTGCTTTGTCTAAGGAAGTCTCTATTACCTGCGAACATCTGAGGCTGACAGTGACATACAAGTGGAGTCCTCTTGGGACCTGGCCAGAATTTACATGGGCCCCTGTCTCCATTTCTTCCTTCAGGACTTTCAGACTTTTCCCATGTATGGTGTCCACAAGATGTCCCAAGGAGTTCTGGTACTCATGTTTATAGAATTGTCTAAATGCTGCATGTTTCTATGAAGGAGGCTTAGCAAACTTCTCACTCTTGATGACTGACAAAGTATGTCTTTCACAATTTTACATTGATTAGGTATCAAAATAGTACATGTATGTTGATTTGGTATGTCTCTCATGGATGTTGGACACAGGATGAATTTAATAGTCTCCAGGCTGATGAACATCCACCACTGACCCTTGAGCTTGAGAAGCTGGTATGAGCTGGTGGATTAGTCCTTATGACCATGTATCACCACCTGTAGCCTTTAGTTTCTGAAGATAGTGAACATAGAAGCAGATATTATTTACCCTATTTGCTCTCCATAACTTCATACACCCAAGACAGTCATTTAATCTCTTCTATAGGATCATGTGTCAGGGAGTCCTTGATGGGTGACCATGCCGGTGTCCCCCAAATTTTTCATACCATCACTCTGCCACACCAATGGACTCTTCTGATTAATGTTCTTTCTTGCCTTCAGTCTATATGGTGATGTTGTGCTTTTCTGGGTTAGCCTTATGTTGTGCCAGAAAAAAAAACAAACAGGCATTCCTTGAGCAAATTGCCCTGCTATTATTACTCCAACCATAGCCCCTTCAATCATACTTCTCCCACCGATGGCAATATATAGAAGTCAAGAGTGCTTTCAACATTGAAAAAGATTACATTTTAGAAATGCAGTGATTTTAACCTAAAGAGTTCAAGAGGAGAAATAATTGAAAGTGGTTATGCCTTACATTTATGTTATAAAATTCAGAATGGTAAATTTCACATAATCAGAGATTAAATTATTATTTGCATTTTTCTGCATATTCTAGGTAAGACTCAAATTCATATTCATCATCAATGAAGAAGAATAAAAATTTAGAAAATGTGATTGGAAGCTAGATTCACAGGCAACACATCAGATGATGAAACCTCATTCATGATTCATGATTTGTCTTGTATCATAAATAATTTTGTGTCAAATAAATGTTATGGGGAACCTGGAGGGGAAAGAGATTTATTTGTTTCAATATAAGTAGATTCCAAAGAACTAGGACATTGTGAGTTACACCAAGATTTTTTCTTTTATTCAGAGTGGGAGAGAGAAAATTAGCCAGGAACAGCATAGTGGAAAATAAAGAAAATGAAGAAGTGGTTCCTGGACCTGAAAAGAAAGAGATGATAACTATAAACTTGAAGAATATTTACATGACATAATAGTAAAGATGAAATATATAAGAACCTCTATTCTAGCCATAATTCTAAATATTCAGTGATAAATACTATATTTAACATGGGCCCATGAATTCTGTAATACACATTTCAATCAATTTGTTTGTATAGACAGGGATGACACAAAAATATTTCCTTGAGGTGTTGTGTGCCCTAGACACTACTCTGAGAAAATGGCTACCCTAAACCTGTCTTAACAAAGCTTTACAAGACTAAAAGAATTGATTCTCTCTGCAAGTGACTTAAATGCCTGGCAAAAATATTAATAAATTAACAAATAAATGAAGTCCAACTATCTTAAAGAATGACAAAATCTGGCAGGTAATATAAAATTTGCAATATCCAAAATATAATTTTAAAAAAAACTTCACAAGATGTATGAAGAAGCTGAAAATAATATGACCTATCATAGGACAAATAGTCTAAAGAAACAGACCCAGAAATGACAGAGATGATGGAATTAACAGACAAGAACTTTAAAATAATTATTATAAATATTTGAAATTATACAAAAAAGGACATCATAAACATTAAAATAAAAATAATTAAAAAGCAACTAAATGAAAATTTTAGAGATGAGCAAAGAGTAAAAAGACTGAATAAATTAAAATACTTTAGTGGCCTACATGACAATATCAAGCATTCTAACTCAAAATTAGGAAGTAGGGAGGGCTTCAGAAAAAAAAATTCCTTGGAGAAATACTTGCTGAACATTTTCTTAATTTGATGAAAACTGTGAGCCCACAAAATGCAACCAACTTCACCAAAGTATATCATGCTCAAATTTCTAAAGACCACTGTGATAAAGAGAAAATTTGGAAAACATCCAGATAAAAAGTTACATTGTTTTCAGTGGAACAAGAATAATAATGATCACAAACATCCCATGAAAAACTAGGAAGGCCAAAAACCTTTGAAAAAATATTCTTAATGTGCCAAAAGAGAAAAAAAATAATTGCTAACCTAGAATTTTTATCCAGCAAAAATATTCATCACAAATTAAGGCAAAATAATTTTTTTTTCTGAAAAAGCAAAAGCTAAGTAAATATGTCATCAACAAAACTAAACTATAAAATATTTTTTAAAGTTAGTTAAAAGGAAAAGAATTTACATACACAGATACTAATGGTTTAATTGTTATATTTTACTTATTGTGCTTACTTTGAATACCTGAAGATTTTACATGGCATTATTGTCTAAAAAAGTATGATGACTAATGTTTTATTTTGAAAATTCCTATTTTCAAATCTGCCTCTTAGCTAATAGACATGTCTCAGCTTAGTAATCATAGCATAAACAGTCTAGACCAGGTGTTTGTGGTTAAAAATGAGTTAATATCCCTCAAATTTTGCAAATTAATTTGTTTCAGAGTAATTTAAAATTTTTTTATTGAATTTGACTTTGTTTTATAATATTCTGCTTATTTTTTCACATTTAATGCTTTTAATTTAGTTTAATAAAGCTAGAATTAAACCAATTGTTTGAGGAATAAACTAACATTTGATTTAAACTAATTTTAGTTTCATTTGAAGTCTACAGAATTATCTGCTGTGTCTTACTTTACTCACTAGAGAGTTAGTTAATACTTCACACATTCATTGAACAAATCAGAAGTATTTGTAAATGCAATTTATCCTACATAATTTTTCACTTTTGCTGTACTATATAAGCCAATTTAATTCATATGCTAAAATATTATTCTTCTAACCACCAATTATCTTAAATGAAATATTTTTCACTGGATTATATATATATATATATATATGAAAATCACATCTGCAACAGAACTACACAGCCCATTCTAAGAAGGAGAAAAACATTTCATTAGAAAATCAGGTTGAATACAAATCTACTTCCTATATTTAACTCAAGAACCTTTTTTACCTAAAATATTTTGTGTCATGTGCATTTCACTTAGCTATAAAGAGTAAAAAAAAAAAATGAAAAGAAATAGCTCATTTCATCCATTCAAACAGTTCTCACAGGAAGACTTTACTGTCAGCCCAAATGGAACTAGTTTAACATGATAAATGTTTCTTAAAATTGAGTCTGTCCACCAACAGTAGATTTATAAACTCATGAAATCACATGTGTGTATACTGAGATTGCTGAAAATTTTTGAAAATATTAAATATTGCTTTAAATAAACATTTCCTCTAATTCAGAACACTTTTCTTTTATGAGTCTGACTTTATTTAAAAAAAACTTGAAAGAAAATGTTTTCTAATTTCTTTCTCAAGTATTCAGGTGAGCATATTGTATTTTGGAAATTGTATGACACATAGATATTACAGGTGGTCTTTTCTATAAGGTAGCACATAAGTGACCTAATAATCTATATGTTGTTGTTAATGTATGTGTTACATTTATATGATCAAAGACTATTTGGTCACTGGATGTAAACAAAAAATTGTAGGAAATGATTCCAATAAGAAAAGAAAAAGAATACACATGCATGCATATACATGTGTCACATACATGTGCATGAACACACACATTCATGTGCACACACACACTTGCACATCACCCATAACACAATCTGAAAAAATAAGGCGTTGAAAACAGAGTGAAAAACAGTAAGTAAATCATGTTCATATGTCATTTCGAATAAAAGTTGCAAAGGGACTAGGGAATAGGCCCTGGAATTGATGATCAAAAGCACTTATGAACAATGAGAGTAGACTTCAAAATATTTATATCAATCTTTACAGACATCCTCTTCACACTGATAAAAACATATCCAGCATTGCCATAGACATTTCCATTGATATATTATTAGCAGCATCCATCCATCTACAAGCTGCATTGAGATATCAGAGAAATCTGACAGTCTTCTGATTGCACTTTCTAAGGCCTGAATCTTTCTACTTTTGATCTTTCCCACTTCTATCTCTAGCCAATTTTATCTCAACATCTTGTTCCATTGCATTTTGTAAATAGTAGGTATATATTTATGTTTCCTGCCATCTCTAAGTTAATGCTTCATGTTTTAAACTTCATAATGGAGAAAACATAAAAATACAAAAATCCATGCCAACATTTATGGATGGGATGGGTATATTCACACCTAATGAGTGCAGTGCACACACACCGTCTGTGGGATGGACACACTTGGATCTCTGACTTGGGTGGGAGAAAGCAAATATATATAACCTAAACATTTGTGCCCCCATAATATGCTGAAATTAAAAAAAAAATTAAAAATCAAAAACTAAATAAAGGCAAACAGACAATTAAAAAATGTTTATAAAAATCTGAGAATATAAACCTTCTACTAAAAGTTACCATTTTTCTCTTTCATTTTACCCCAAAGGCTAGTTTTCATTAAATAATATATTATTTATAATAAAGAAGATAACTCTTTTATGCTCTTTAATTCAGAATATGTGTTTATTAAATATTTTAAAAACTTTTCTAGGTACTTTTGTCATTTATTTTCAGAATATTAAGATTCACCAATTTTGTCTTAATATGCCTTAAAACTACATGGAAATAATGCCAAATTATCTTGAAATTGAATTTTTATTTAAAATTCAATACATAACATTACAAATCTACTACAGGTTAGATAATACTACATTAATCAATAAAACATAATAAGACAATATTTTAATGTAGACTAATTTTAATAAATGTCACTCAAATACTTTTTCCTGGAAGGCACCTATGCAATATAGACAGCAATAATTTAGTGGATCTGCGTTCAGGGATCCCCTCCATAGTGTGGTTACAATGTATTCATGAATGCCTACTAGGTTAAAATGTGAATCTACATGATGCTTTTTATTATATATTTCTACAATGTATTTACATAATACCCATTTGATCCTGTGGAGTGTATAACAGTAATGATTATAATGATGATAGGTAATATTTGCTGAAAACTTACTGTATTCTTGGACTATGTAAGGACTTCACACAAGTATTTCATCTAATCCTCACAATAGCCCTATGAAGAAAGCCATGTTATTATATTCATTTTACAGAAGGAAAACTAAAGTTCAGAAAAGCTAAGAAAGTTGCCCTATTATATGGAGAATATTTCAGAAATGTTTGAGGAATAATGAATAGATTGATTCATCTAAAATAAGTTAATGTAGGGCAATAATCAGTGGAAAACAGGGGTGGGCAAACAGGTTGAACAAAATAAAGGTTTTGAGAGCCAGAATGGTGTTTGAGGAGAATGTAAAGCATCATGTTTAACACTGATTTTGGACTCAGACTGGGGTTGATTCCCATCTTTGCCATTCACTAGTTAAATAATCTTGGGCAAATTTCCCTGTGTGTAAAATAAGGATAATACTAACACTTCATAAGATTGTTGGAAGGATTAAATGAGATGAATGAGACAGGTATGGTGGAAGTAATTAGAACATACTCCATAACTTTCAGCTGTAGACTATGATTCTTCAGTAAAAGGTAGTCATTGAAAGTTTTTGAGCAAGTAAAATGTTGAGATAGCAATCTTCAAGCTCTCTCTCTCTCTCTTGTGTAAATAATGAATTAGCAAACATGGGAACTGTATGCACAAAATGTCAATTAAGAACTAAACTGTGTTAATTGCTTGAATTCTCTTTCCTTGAGGGCCTGGGAATGGCAGTGAAATGAAATGTAATAGAATGCAATGGAAAGGGAAGGGAAGGGAGTGGATAGGGAAACATCTGTAAAACATCTGAAAGTCTTGGACAATGTCTGAATAAAGAGTTCAGGGTTTCAAATTTAAATAATCACAGATTTTTATACATGGACTTTCATCTAGCCTCACCAAATGTTTTGATTTCATCTGTAACATTCTTGCCAAGTAGTTACAGAATATATATTGAATAAACTCTGCTGACAGTAATAGCTCTTAAAATAGATCATTTTACTTCCAGGCAACTTTATTTAAAAGCAAGTTTCTCATTATAGTTACCTGAAAATCTCAGATCTATATCATGTCCCTAATATTAGTCTCTGAATCTATGCAATCTGATCCCATCGCCACACATGAAGTCCTTCAGATAACCTAGCTCCCCACCCTAAACTTTTTATAAAGTCCCGCAGCACCATTAAATTATTTGTAAACTGAGATTTTTAATCTTCTCACTATCTTTGTTCTTCCCTTAATGAGTTCTGGTTTGTCATCCCTTTTTAAATAGTGAATCTCAAGGCATGACCTCTTTTCTTGAAGAGTAGTCACAATTCAGTGTGCTATAGGAAAGCTATAAACACTTACATACAATGGTGTAACAGAGGTGTGTCCAAAGTGCTAGAGATAGAGAAGTATCAACTCATTCTGCCTAAAGAAGAGTAACTTCTGTGAAGACAGAAGTATCCACTGTGGGATAAGATTTGAACTTGGATGATCTAGAAATGTCTGAGTTAGAAGAGAATGACATCAGTCCACATATTTCAATGTACAGACTTTGAAGAAAAATCACATCATGCTATAGAAAAACTGTGAAGCCATGAGGGATGAATGAGATTTTAGAGTTTATGAAAACTGTGTTAGAAAATATTTTTTTTACTTTAGCATATTATGGGGGTACAAATGTTTAGGTTATGTGTGTTGCCTTTCCCCCTCCTTCTCCTCGGAGTGAGAATGGCCTTTATCAAAAAGTCTCAAAACAATAAATGTTGGCATGGATG
>VBSM01002616.1:11149302-11284164 GCA_008086735.1 Cheirogaleus medius | reverse complement strand
CATGAGTGGATTAATAAAATGTGGTATATGTATACCATGGAGTATCATTCAGCTATAAGAAACAATGGTGATATAGGACTTCTTGTTATTTTCCTGAATAGAGCTGGAATCCATTCTACTAAGTGAAGTAACCCAAGAATGGAAAAATAAGCACCACATGTACTCACCAGCAAATTGGTATTAACGGATCAACACCTAAGTGGACATACAGAAAACAAATTTAAAAAAAAGATGAGAACACACTTGTATAGTATAATGAAGCTTGGCAAAATAGCATTTCCATTACATAAAATAGTTTATTATTACTGCTATTAAGATCACTAAAATTACTAATTCATTTTCTTCATACTTGCTTCTGCTATCAAGCTATGTTTTATTTAACCTGAATTAAAGCACTTATTTATTGGATCCAACACATAAGTCATGAGTCAAGCATATTACAATGTTTTTCTTCTCATGATTCTGTCATTTTCTTGCCTCCCCAATTTCCCATACTCACCAGTTTTGTTCATTCTATCATAATATACAGTGGCTAAAACACAGGATTAAAAATTCTGGCCATTATATTTCACCTCACTTACAAAAATTAAATCAAAATGGACCATAGATCTAAATGTGAATTTTAAAACTAAAAAATTTTTATGAGAACATATAGAAGAAAAATTTTGTGATGTTGGGTTAGACAAGAGTTTCTGATGATCCTAACAATACCAAAACCATGATCCCAAAAGGAAAAAAAAATGAAAAATTGGAATTTATCAAAATTAAGAATTTTTGCTTTTCATAAAACACACACACAAGTCAAAGGTTGAGAGAATATAATCACAAATCATATATCTGATAAAGGACTTGGATCCAGAATATATAAAGAACATTTGAAACAATAATTTAAAAAGCATACAACATAAATATACACTTTGAAAAGTAGTTTGGCAGCAACTTAAAAAAGTAAACATATAATTTTAACTACCTACCTATTGCACTCCTACCTACATATCTATCCAAAAGAAGTAAAATTTTATGCTCATACAAAGGTATGTACATAAATATTTATAGAAGCTTTATTTATAAGCACCAAAAACTGGAACACTAGAATAAATAAACAAATTGTGTTATATCTACACAATGAAATATCATTAATTAAAAGAAACAAGCTATTGATATATGAAAATACATATATCAGGACATGCATGGATGTATGATTATGGATGAATCTCAAAATAATCATACTGAATGAAGAAAACAGACAAAAATAAGAGTATACAGTATTAATTTAATTTAAATAAAATTCTAGAAAATGAAAATAAATCTATAAGTGATAGAAAGCAGGTCAATGTTTGCCTGGGAATGACAGGGGACCCAGAGAGGCAGGTGGGAGGGATTACAAAAATAGGCAGAAGTAAACTTATAAGATGATGAATGTCTTCATTATTTGTGATTGATGTAAAGGTTTCGTGGATAAAAACATATTTCAAAATTATCAAATTCTCCACATTATTATGTGTAATTTATGTGTGCAAATTATACCTAAATAAGGATGCTTTGAAAAGGAACACATCAGTTGATTCTTTCAGTTTGAACATAGTTTCAACAGTTTGCTGGTGATGGGTGTCCTCTATCCCTCCATCTGTTTCCGTATGTCATGGTACTCACTGATAAAAATAAATTTATATTTTTCAGCTATTTCTTAAGAACCCAGAAGAGAAGGATCACAAGAAAGGATGAAAAGCACCTCAGGAAGCCTGGAAAAAACGACTCTGATAGAAGGCCTGACTAACCAAAAGGAAGAAATCACTCAAATAGCACTGGGATATCTATCATTATAAATGGCATAGTAACCCTGTGGATACCTCCATTAAAGTATTTATAATTTTTTTGTTAATGTTTGTTTTACTTATCTGTCTCTCCATTTAGACTTGGCTCTCCATTACTAAAAGAATTTGGGTCTTTTCCATCTACTGCCTAACATAGTCCCTGGCACACACTCATGCTCAGTAAATGCTGGTTGAACAAATAAAAGAATGAAAAATGGATTAACAGCTTATATGCTACAGAATGAAAACCCATTACAGAAGGAACACTAAGAGTTACTCACCAAAGTATAATTGGGAAGATGGTTGGAAATGATAGCAATGACCTCAGAAAATCCTAGCTACTCTTACTTGAATATCTTTTGTGTTCAGGCTTCTTTACACAAATTACCCCTAATCTTTCAAATGAACATAAAAGATAGGTATTATTATCCTTATTACCAAAATTTGAAAAATCTTGTAATCACAGAGATAAATGCCTTTTTTGAGTTAATTCTGCAAATAAGTGATAGACCCAAAAGTTTTGATGAAGTAAGGATTTAAAGCCAGATCTGCTGAGTACAACCACCACACTTTTTCTACTACATCTTGCTGGTACCTAGAAGGTATATTCAAATTCACAGAACATTAATTATTATGATTTGAATTTGAAATCATAATAAAATATAGTGAACATTCTTCCTTTTCAATAATTGATCTTGAAGGGATGGAATTGGAATATGTCTTCAGAAGAATGTTCTCTATTATTAGGTCGGTGCAAATGTAATTGTGGTTTGTTGTTGTACAAGAAGAGAAGATAACACTTCATATGGACGATTTTTTTGATTTTCGGTCATCTCATGAGGCACCCACTTATAGAGCTTTTTCACCTTTCCAGTTTGCCTCAAATGACCATAGAATGGTCAATGTTGAGTTCTTCAGCAACTTCTCATATAGTTGTAAGAGGATCAGCTTCCATGGTTGCTCTCAATTGATCGTTGTCAATTTCCAATGGCCGGCCAGTGAGCTCCTCATCTTCAAGGTTCTCGTCCCCTTTGCAAAACTTCTTGAACCTCCACTGCACTGTATGTTTGTTAGCAATTCCTGGGCCAAATGTGTTGTTGATGTTGTGAGTTGTCTCCTCTGCTTTTTGACCCATTTTGAACTGGACTAAGAAAATCGCTCGGATTTGCTTTTTCTCTAACATCATTTCCACGGTCTAAAATAAATATAAAATAAACAGCAAGTAATAAGTCATTATCAAAAAACATAAAGCAAGAAATGCACATTAAAATGATATATAGCATAACCACATTTATTTAAGAGTGTATTTTAATATCAAACAGCAAATTTCAACAATGCTAAAACTGCACTTACTTTTGCACCATTCTTAATAAAAAGTCTAGTTACATGAGGAAACCCTGGGTATATTTCTATCTAAATGGGAAAAAAGAATCATGGGGATAGTGAACTCTAGCTTTGAGGCATTTTATAGGAGTAGTGGAGAACTTCAATCCTTTAGACATTTAACGGAAGTTTTATTTGGCTAAAAACATTATCTGATAAGTTGTTGACCTTCCTTACTGAAAATGTCATCTTCTAGAAGATAAAAGAAGTGATGATTGAAACCACAAATGACATGTGGGAGCAGATAAAAGGAGAGAGGGATAGAAGTAATGTCATTATGGAAGCGTATTATTAGCTGCCTGGTCAAATGAAGAGAATGGATATGTTCCTGACGCAGATCAATATCCAAGCTAGACCCCTCTTAGAACTTCCATTGTGCAATGATTACATCATGCTGCCTCCAGTATATCTTCTTTTCCCATCGTTACCATCTTTATCCACAGCACACTTCAATATCATTATCAAGAATAATTAGGAAATTAAACAAAAGAGTGAAGGTTGTTATATACAATATTAACTTTGGCTCTTGACATTTGAAATGGAAGTAATGAGTAGGTTTATAATAAGAAATGTCCAGCAGGTAAACATAGCTATGTGTCTTGAACACTGAAGAGAGTTAAGGTCGATGAAGGTTTTGAAGCCATATAAAGAGATGCAAATTCACAGCTTGAGAAGTAAAGGAGGTCTCCAAGAAAAACATCATAATAGAGAAGAGTGTAGCAGGTCAGTGATTAAAGCTGTTACCCATGGAGGTTACAGGAAGTGGGGATAATATTATCCAAGGAGGTAGGAGATGTCAAGGTTTTTGCTGAAGTGATATTTATCAGATTTATATGCCAATTATTAGGTTGATACAAAAGTAATTACTGTTTGGGACCATGAATTTTAAATCATTATAACTTGGCTCAAACACATCTTTATTAATCAAAATAGGAACCACTACAATCAATGCACATTTGTTAATGAGAAATAAGTTTGTTTATTCCAGTAGCATAAAAATCTGTGCTTTGAGATTCAATGAACTCTTGGAAGGCATTTTCTGCATCCTGCTGGTTGTGAAAGCATTTTCCCTGCAAAAAGTCATCGAGACGCTTGAAGAAGTAGTAGTCAGTTGGCAAGAGGTCAGGTGAAGATGGCAGGTAAGGTAAAACTTCATAGCCCAATTCATTCAACATTTGAAGCACTGGTTGTGCAGTCCAGCATTGTCATGGAGAAGAATTGGGCCCCTTCTGTTGGCCATTGCCAGCTGCGGGCACTGAAGTTTTTGATGCATCTCATCAATTTGCCGAGCATACTTCTCAGATGTAATGGTTACGCTGGGATTCAGAAAGCTATAGTGGATCAGACAAGCAGCGAACCACCAAACAATGACCATGACCCTTTTGTGGTGCAAGTTTGGCTTTGGGAAGTGCTTTGGAGCTTCTTCTCAGTCCAGCCACTGAGCTGGTCATTGCCAGTTGTATAAAATCCATTTTTTGTTGCACATCACAATCCAATGGAGAAATGATTCTTTGTTGTTATATACAGTAAGAGAAGACGACATTTCAAAATGATGATTTTTTTGATTTTCAGTCAGCTCATGAGCACCCACTTATTGAACTTTTTCACCTTTCCAATTTGCTTCAAATGCCAAACCACCATAGAGTTCTTGGGCAATTTCTCATGTAGTTCTAAGAGGATCAGCTTCGATGGTTGCTTTCAACTGGTCATTGTCAACTTCCAAAGGCCAGCCACTGCGTTCCTCATCTTCAAGGCTCTCATCTCCTTTGCAAAACTTCTTGAACCACCACTGCACTGTACGTTGGCAGTTCCTGGGCCAAATGTGCTGTTGATGCTGCAAATTGTCTCTGCTGCTTTATGACCCATTTTGAACTTGACTAAAAAAATTGCTTCAATTTGCTTTTTGTCCAACATCATTTCCATAGTCTAAAATATAAAATAAACAGCAAGTAATAAGTCATTAGCAAAAAAAAATAAAGCAAGAAATGCACATTAAAATGATGTATAACATAACCACATTTATTTGAGAATGCATTCTAATATCAAAGGGCAAATCTCAACAATGCTAAAACCACAATTACTTTTGAACCAATCTTAATAACATTTATTTTTTAAGTAAAGAACTCAAGTATCCTGTAAGGCAGTAGCTCACTTTGCAATGAACTCTCTTCTAGTGTTATTTTAAGTTTTAAGAAAGTTACCTGGAAGCACAGAAATATTACAATTAGGTAAGGGCGTTAAAAAGCCAATGCACATATATCCGATTAAAAAGATGCTCTGTGGGCAGTGATACCATCTTGGTTGAATTCCTTGTGTATGTTACTCAAAGGAGCTTTGTGGTTCTTTAGAGAAACTCATTTTCTGGCAGAAGTTTGAAAGCTTTTCTGGTATTAAAAAAAATCAATGAGAGGAAAAAATCAAGAAGAATGAGTGGTAAACTCTCATTTAAAAAACCTGTATACTCAACAAAATGTCTCTTAGCAACCTTTCAATGAGACAGGACTTGTTTAATTTGAGCTGGAACAGCCTGTGCTTCATATTTCTTAGCCGTGTTGACATAGAGGTCACAGATTTACTGTGGGACAAGTTAGAATCACTTACATATTATCCTAAATTTAGATTTGGCCTAGGTTTTTTTTTGTTCTGAAATGATGAAAGGTATGGCAATAAAATGAAACTTTGCTGCTTTTATCATTTTCTACTAGCAGAGTTAAGAAAATCATAAAATAAATTGTGCTTAAGGAAACTACTGAACTCATCAAACTCTGCCTTTTTTAAACGATGAAGTCATTTTATCTCCCATCTAGTCCTGCACTGCTTTCTAAGTGACCTTGCGTCATGTCCTCAATAGTCTTTCTTAGTAGGGAGGTACAAATACATACAAATGTGAGGATAAATGTACATGAAGTGCAATAGTGTTCAGTTTGAATTTTTAGCATCTATTTTAGATGCTCCCCAACAACTCCCCCAAGTGTCCACTCTAGTCACTACTGTCACAGAAGAGTACTGAATCAATTTAGTGTATATTTATTGAGCACTATAAAGTGCAATGCACTGTGTTGCTGGAGGTGAGCTTACCTTCAAAAAAATTTTACAATTGAAAAGGCAGGAAATAATTTCATAAAAACTTTAATAACAATTAAATATTAAAAGAGCTCAAACAATAATAGACTGCTAAGAAAAATAAGAGATCAGCTTTGATTTGCATTTCCCTGATGATTAGAGATGTTGAGCATTTTTTCATATGTTTGGGCAGGTGGGAGGGGGGAGAAGGGGATGGGTATATACAAACATAATGAGTAAGATGTGCAACATATGGGGTATGGTCATGCTTGAGGCTCTGCCTCGAGGGGGGAGGGGGGTGTGGGCAATATACATAACCGTAATATTTGTACCCCCATAATATGCTGAAATAAAAAAAAATACTGAAAAAAAAAGAAAAAAAGAAAAATAAGAGATCACTCTAAAATAGAATGATTGAGTTGATAATGCTTTTAAGATACTACAGAACAATGCACATCTGATCCACCAAAAGCTACTTAAGGCCTGAGAGTTGATTCCCTCCAATGATATTGCCCTAGTAACTCTTTCTTCTATTCCTGTTTCAGGGACCTCATCTGCTTGTTCTCACCTTCCTTACACAGGCACTTCCACAATTTGCTTCATAATATGCCCCAGCAAACATACCATAATTGACTTCAGCTAACCCTTCCAACTGTATGTCTTGGATCACACAATAAATTCAGTGAGTAATGCCTACCACTGGATTAAATCCTGAACATTCAAGTGCAACAGGAATCACTAGAAAGGGCACCATAGAGCAGATGTGCCAGTATCTGTTGGAATTTAGCCCTGACGGGACATTTGGTGCACAGACCACCCCAGCGTAAATGTGCTGACCACATAGTGAGTGAGATGATTTGTTCCTAGGAGAAGGGAGTTACCCAGAAACAAGGAAACACACAAGGACATGAGGCAGACATACCCTGCTCTTCCTGACCTACTATCAACAGTTAAAGATCAGGTGTGAAAAAGAATCCCACATAGGTATTCAGCTCCTGGCCTGTTCTGTGATCTGAAGAGAGAGCTGATCAAGAAAAGGAGGATAATGGGGTTCAGGCATACCTAGGAAGAACAGGAATAGTGTTAGTTACAGCCCAGAGCATGTCAGAAATTCCATGTAAATGAAGGAAAGAAGTATGAGAAAAACATCTAGAACTGGCTAGAATATGAGCATAAGAATCTTAATTAGATTACTGAGAAGGACTCATTTACTCAAAAAATATTTATTAAACATCCTCTGTATTCCAGGAATTATTCTAATTTTAGAGACATATCAGTGATCAAAATAACTATAGCTTTACACTATCAATGGAGTTCCAGCAATGGCAGGGAAATGCATGCATGCACACACACACACACACACACATGCAGAGGAACATACATGCACATAAATATGTTACAACTATATATATATGTGTGTGTATATGTATGTCATATGGTGGTAAATTAATAAAAAAGGACAAGTCAGAGAAAGGGGATTGAAAGTGGTGGGAAGGGGAATGTAGAAGGTAGCAATTTTAAATAACATGGTAAGAAAAGACTCCCTAGAAGGTCCCATTTTAGAAAAGAAATTAAATGAATAAAAACTATCTCCTTCCCTTCCTCCTCTGGTGTCCTGAGGAGGAGGAGGAAAACTCAATGCATGAAAATTATTACCATACTTGCATTATTTCTCCCAATCTACTGTAATCTTGAATTCAGGATCCAATTTTGTACTGAAGATCTTCATAAAGAATAGGGCTAGATGAATTCTGGTCTCCTCATGGAGAAAAGGAATTACTCCTTCCAAACAGTCTCATGAACATTCTTAGACATGGAGGAGGTAAAATATCATCAATAAACATTGCTGGTTTAGGATAAAAGGAACAACTCATTCATTTATTCACTCATTCCCATATTTATTAAACATTATCACATACCAGACATTAACAAATTCATGGGACACAAGAGAAACATAGCCCCTGTCTTCATAGAGCTTGCAGTCCAGAAAGGTCAATCTACATGCTATGATAGACACACATAGGTGCAATTGCAGGTCCACATCACAGATCAGCAGAATCTTATAATAACAAAACTGAGATTTAAAGAAGAAAGAGTTAGAAAGGAGAGAATAGGGGGAGATGGTTATTTTATGTAAAGTGGAACAGCCTAACTCAGAAAAGATCTTAGAATATTTAACAAAAGAAAAGACAACCAAAAAGTAGTTACATACTGAACAAATAGAAAAGAGTGGTAGGCTATGAGGTTTGAGAGGTAAGGTGAGTAGGCAGAAGCAAGATCACAAAGGCCCTGTCGATCACATAAAGATTTTGGTCTTTATTTTGGGAGAAAAGGGAAGCCAGAGGAAGAAATTAAGCAGGAGAATGAAATGCATCTTAGCAAACTCTCTAATTAACACCTTTGATGTTTCACTTTGACAGCTAAGTGGAAAATGTATCAGAGCATAAGTGGATGTAGGACATTTGTTAGGGGCCTGGGAAGATGACAGTCTAGATGAGTTCAAACTGTGGAAACAGACAGAAGAAAACAGGAATTAGTGCCTGATTGGATGTGGGCAAAGTGATATGGGGATAAGTCAGGAATTCATTTTAGGTTGATGTTAACAACTAGGCAGTTTGAGGAGGCCATATAATGAATGATATAGAATTCACCAGAATTAAAGCAGGTTTGAAGAATTCTAGGAGAGAGGCAAAAAGGCATAAAGATATCAATGAGCTGGATGGAGACAAAACTGACAGGATCTGGGCTTAACAGAGTCTAGTTTCCAGTACGAATTCCACTATCGCTAGCTCCCATCCTCAGTTGAATTTCCACACAACCAAAAGAATGATTCCTTTAAATACCAGTACAAGTAGATTACTTTGCTGCTCTGCTAAAATCCCTCCAGTGAATTCCCATCTTCCTACAAGGGCTCCCATAATGTACATTCTCTACTCTCCTCCACAGTCTCTGCAATCACTGCTCCTGTCTCCTGTCCATTCCCGACTCGGTTTTCTCATTTGCCTTTGTTTTTTGCTTGTATATTTGTTTGTTTTACTTTATTTTATTTTTTTGTAGAGACAGGATCTCCTGTGTTGCCCAGGTTGTTTTCAAGCAATCCTCCCACCTCAGCTTCCCAAAGTGCTGAAATTACAGGTGTGAGCCATCACACCTGTCCTTTATTTGTCTTTGATTGTGCCAGCTGATTCCTATCTCTACCTGGAAAGATCATCCTCCAGATATCCCCATTGCTTTATGCATGTCTCTACTCAAATCTAACTTTATCCGAGAGGTCCTCCTAACAACGTTACCTAAAATAACACCCATTTTTCTATCATTACTTTAGTTCCCTTTTCTTCCCAGCCCTCATCACAACTTGATTAATTATAGATTTATATGTTTAGTGCAAACGTAAGCTCCTTGAGAATAGAGACTTTATTTCCCTCCCTGCTGTAACTCCAATGTGTAGAACATAATACGCACTTAATATTTGTTGATTGACTATGAATTTTATTTAGCTCTTCTGCTCATCAAGTTCCTCTTCTCTTACAACTCTGACCTGTCTGGGGGATGGGCACGCTTATAACTTTGACTCAAATGATACAAAAGCAATTGATGTAACCAAAACATTTGTGCCTCTGTAATATTCTGAAATTTATAAAAAGAGTATAAGATAAAAATAAAATAAAATACTAATGGAAAATCTTTTAATAAATTTCCACCAGTTCAACTTTCCAGATTAACCAATACCATCCATTCCCTCTATAAAGCCTGATGTCCAGAAAACATTGAACTCTCAGGGCTGTTAGACTATTTGTGAGTATTCTTATTTCTTCTACCAATAAATCAATAGCACTGGATTGCAAACTGCTTGTCAGTTGGATTTGTCAATCTCATTACATAAAGTAATTTATTATTATGTAAATCAATATAATATGAATATGAAAGAAAAAATGGTGGGTTTTTTTGAAAACTAATTTGAATAATATAGAAAGACTTGATAAATGGGATTTATATTTGAAAACATTGCTATTGGATGTTAACTTTAAAAGATTGAGTAAAAAAGTCATAGATATCCAGAATTATTCATTTAGTGTGTTTTCTATGCAAATTTAAGGCCTGGTTCTATTTTAATATGTTCAAACTGGAAATCTTAGATGCTATCTTATGGGGTTTGGTTTATACTAAAAGGATGAAACTGAATTCCAGTCAGTGAAAAGGAAAAATCTTGGCTCAACATCAAAAGATTGAAAAATATACAGGTATATATTTGGAGTTAACATAAAATGTTTAGGGTATCTACGTGTATTTTTAATTTTCCAATGTAGGTGTTTTTTTCCCATTAATTAACTGCCAGAATTCATTAAGTAAGTGGATTTCTCCTTAACCTAACCCTATAGATTCTCCAAATTCTGCTTTCCCTCTTTTATCTCAGCACAGATAAAAATTAAGTTTCATCTTGTATGTAAGCTGGGATCTCATTGACTTTACTTCTATGCTCAAAGAGAATTCTAAAGCTTCCAACGAACTTTAGAGTTCATGGACATGGAAAGAAAAATGTAATCTCAGTGCTACACTTTTGCTGTCCTTGACCTGAACCCTTTATGCTTTCCCTGGAAGCCTGATGCCAAGTCCTGTGGCAGCAATACACAGGGCTTACTCAACCTGTTCTGCAACTTCTTGAATCCATCCTTCTTCCACTCAATTTAATTTCATTCTTGGTTTGCATGTCTGTTTCCAAATCTGACCTCCTATTTTGGAGTGGACTTAAGGGTAGATTTTAATGACACGTAAAAATTATCAATCTAATATGAATTTGAAGCTGGAGGAGAAATAAAGGGGAAAAAATGACAGGGCAAAAACATTAAAAGAGGAAATACAAAAATGTACATCATAAAGGCCAATAAACATGCTGTAGGTAGACCATAAATTTGGCTCTAACAAATAAAGATGGAATAAAAATCTAGAAAATTAAAATAAGTCATTTTCTTAGAAGAAGCAAGAACTATTCCTAATACCAAAACGATCACTGCCAATATCATTCAATACGTACCTTGGGTTCTCTGGAGGTGAACGAACTTCCATGTATGCCTTCCTTCTCTAAATCCCATAGGAGTATCTTTGCACCACTCTATTAAGCTCTTTATTTATACTAATTCTTTATTTTAATTATACTGTATGTTTGCATCTCCCTAAAAGAGACAAATAGTTCTTTATAATGCAACCTCCACCTATATTTGTTTGCTAGAGTTGCCATAACAAAACACTACAAATTGGATAGCTTGAAACAACAGAAATTTACCGTTTCATAGTTCTGGAGATCAGAAATCTAAAATCAGGGTTTCAGGAGGGCCATGCCCCTCTGAAGGTGCTAAAGCGGAATATGCTCCAGGCCTCTCTCCTAGCTTGTGGTAGTTCCTCAGTGTATGCCAGCATAACTCCAATCTTCACAGGCCATTCTCCCTATGTGTGAGTCTGTATACAAATTTCCCATTTTTGTAAAGATGCCAGTCATACTGGAGTAGGCTGGGACCCTAATCCAAGACACAGATCACATTTGCATTATCGACCTTCCCACTCCAGTATGATTTCATCTTAATTTCACTAAACATTTCTACAAGGACCCTATTTCCAAATAAAGTCACATTTTGAGGTATTGGGGGCCAGGATTTCAACATATGAATTTTGGGGGACACAATTCAACCTATTACAACACCCTATATTGTATATAATATAAACTCAGTAAATTAATCAGAGAGAGATTAAGAACTGAATGAGAAGACAGGTAAATGAGTGAATGAAAATATGGATGCCACTAGCATTCCCTTCACCTACTTCCTAGTTCTACTAAATTTTGTTAGTCCTATGCCTTATCCTCTGAAGGTCAGGTTCACTTTGCCAACACTTATGAATCTAATAAGCTAACTCTGCTAATACTCAAATGGACACCTACAGGTATTTAAGAACCTTACAATACTATGAGTGGATCAACAAAACGTGGTATATGTATACCATGGAGTACTCTTCAGCTTTAAGAAACAATGGTGATATAGCACCTCTTGTATACTCCTGGATACAGCTGGAACCCATTCTACTAAGTGAAGTATCTCAAGAATGGAAAAACAAGCACCACATGTACTCACCAGCAAATTGGTATTAACGGATCAACACGTAAGTGGACATATAGGAATAACATTTGTCGGGTGTTGGGCGAGTGGGAGCGGGGAAGAGGGGATGGGTATACACAAACATAATGAGTGAGATGTGCAACGTTTGGGGGACAGTCATGCTTGAGGCTCTGTCTCGAGGGGGGAGGGGGGTATGGGCAATATACACAACCGTAATATTTGTACCCCCATAATATGCTGAAATAAAAATAAATAAATAAATAAATAAATAAAAAATAAAATCTAAAAAAAATACTAATTTTTATTTCTTGACTTTAACTACATTTTGCAGTAGAATAAGCACATATCACTTTTTGTGCCAATCATGAACTTCACTCTATAGGACTATATGATTGTGATTTTTGATAAAGATTATACTGAAATAAACACAATATATTTAAAGAATACTTTTCAACATCAAAAAGGGCAGTATCAAAGCACTCTTATACCATTATTATCTTAATAAGAAAATAGGTATATCTGTGTAGAAATGACACTCTAATGATATGCTGAAATGCTAGAGGGCCAAGGCAGACATAACTAAATTAAAGTGAAGCTCTGCACAGTTATTCATTGAAAATAGAGCTCATCACATAGCCAGTTTAAATATATTCAGTAAATTAAAACATTAAGTTACGTAGGCATTTATTAATCCACTGGTAATCATAAAACTCTGCTTTGCTTTGTAAGCCATAACAACTAGGTCAGTGTACTATGGCTTCAGTCTTTTATTTTTTTTTTTCATACTTCTAAGGGCACTTACTCTTTTAATAGTGAAATAGTTCTTACACTGAAGTATGCATTAGCACTACTTACGTCTTCTTTTAAAAATAATGGGTGATTCATCATCAGGACAGGTTTCTTACAAATGACTCATTTATCTCAGCATGCAGTCTTAATCATAAAAATATTCAATGACTTAATATCAGTGATAGCTAAAAGACACACACACAACTTGCAAATGCTTTCTTGTCAAATTTTAAAATTTAAAGCAAGACAAGATGATTTTCTTCCTTTGTCTACTATAAAGAAAATAATCTTTAAAAAATAAGATGATGGAAATAATTTTATCTTTACATATTTGACTGAATTTAGGGAGTCAATAATACAAAGAGATCATGGTAATATATTATTTTTTTCAATGGAATTGGCTACTGTATCTTTTAATTGACAATACAGGTTTTCAGTCTATTTCAGTTTTTTAAAAAGATCTTACCTACCCTACACAAAAACAATTTTATCATACATCTCCCAAATTTCTCCTCCTTTCTCTTTATTTCTATTAATAGCATCACCATTCTCTTAATCAACCAGTGTTAAATCCTGAGCTTTATTCATTCATCCATCCAATAAATAAACACCCAGTGATTGCCAACTGAATCTTGCTAGAACTAAGGATCTTGGAATATAAAGGTGAAAGGAAACAATCTGCAAATAAAAACCAGATAACCCCATTTCTCACCCAAAGTAGAAAAAATTGAAAAGTAAAATAGTACTAAGTTTTGTGGAAGATATGCATCAACAAGAACTGTTCCAAACCATGGGGGCAGTATAAATTGATAAAACAACTTTGAAAAAAATTTGGCATTGTCTATCCAAAAAGTTGAAGCTGTGGATCCTTATAACCAAGCAATTCCACTTAAGGCATATACCCTGAAGAAACTCATGCAGGTACACAGCTGTGGTGGTTAAAACCCATAATACCCAGTACATGTCCTAGAATCATATCCCATGGGGTGGTGGTGAGACACGGAGTACTTAAGTGTTATTGATTGTTGTCGTTATTACCATTATTTCTTACTATATAATTCTTTTTGTAGTAATTTAATTGTAAAAATCAAAAAGATAAAGAAGATCTGATGCTGATAACGATCCATAAAATCTACAGAAAAAACCATTAGTGTAAAAAATAATTATGAAAATTCTATAGTTACACAAAGAAAATTTGTAAAGGAGACTATAATGCTGAGGAATTCACTCAGAACTCAGTTCAGAAAAAACCTACATCAATTTTATAATACAATCTTACACTGAGTTTATAAATTATTCGGAAGATTTGGAATTTAAATGTAGTTTTCAGAGCTCCAATTTCTATCTTAAAATCAACTCTTCTTTGTCTTTGATTCTACCTTCAGTAGGATGTAAGACCACAGACCTCTGGAACCAACTGTCTGCAATCTGGCACAGGCTCAGGCGTTTAATTTGTGACTTTGTATAATGAATTAATCAATTTCTCTGTGCCTGTTGGTTCATGTGTAGAATTAGGATAGTAATAATACCTTCTTAGTATTTCATTAAGATTAAATCAGGTAATATATGTAAAATGTTTAAAATAGTATCTGAAACAAAGAATTTTCCTCTTTCTTTTTTCAATCTCTGTATCATTTTGGATAGTTTCCATTGTTATGTCTCCAAATTTACTAATCTTTTCTTCTGCAATGTCTAATTGCTACTAATTCTTTCCAGTGCACTTTTTATTTTAGACATTATAGTTTTCATCTCTAGATGTTTGATATTGGTGTTTGTTATATCTTATATGTATCTACTTAACATAATTATCTTTCCTCTCCTTTCTCGAACATGTGAAGTATACAATAAAACCGTGTTAATGTCTATATTTGTCAATGTTATAATCAGTGTCACTTCTGAGTCTGTTTCAATGATTAATTATTCTCCTAATTATGGGTTTTATTTTCCTGCTTTTTTTCTTGCTTGGTAATATTTGATTGAATTTTCCCTTCTTATATCTGGAATTTTTTAATTTATATAAATATTCTAAAGCTCTTTCCAAGGACAAAGCTATGTTACATAAAAACTCATTCTTTCTAGGCTTGTTTTTCAAAAAAACAAAACAAAACAACTTTTGTTAGGTAAACTAGAGAAGCCTTTGGTCTAGGGTTAATTTTACCCCACTACTGAGGCAATACCATTGTAAGTATTCTACATAATGCACCTTAAATTTTAAAATTTTACACTCCAGCTGGCATTAACACAAAGTATTCCTTCCTGGCTGTATGTGAGCATCAGGGATTGTTCCTTCCACTCCTTTCAAGTCGTTCTCTCTCTGGCCTTCAATAATTTCTTCACATGAAAGGGCAAATCAGTGCTCAGCTGAGAACTCTAGGAAGACCTTAGAAGATCTGCAAAGTGAGTGCACTTGGTTTGTTTCCTTTCCTCTCCTCCCTGAAACATTGTACTCTGCTCCATGAATTCTAACTGCCTTGGCCTTCCTGAGCTCTCAGGTCAATCTCATCAGAGAGATTGGGAGATTGTCAATATCTGAGAGCTATTTAATATATTTTTCCCAATTTTTTAATTGTTTTAGGTGGAAGGGTAAATCTGGTCACTGTCCTTTATGTTGGCCAGTGACAAAAGTCATGTGAGCTATTACTAATAAAGACACTTTCCTCTGAAACTTTTCTAGTCCTCAGTATGCTACATTGCACAAAGTAGGTGAGGATGTGGGTGTGTGGGTATGTGTAACACAATTACCTTTAGATGAGAAAGCAGGTGTCACTTCTTGGAAGATGCTTTTCAGCCATCTTGTCTAGTGGATTTTCATGACTGTTTACATACCTAGTCCCAGAAATGTTCTCATTTAATCACTGCATGTTTCCAGCCTGACAGACTTGTCAGCCCCTCAAATGGGATGAGCCAATTCCTTAAAACCTCTCTCTCTCTCTCTCTCTCTCTCTATATATATATATATATATATATATATACATATATATGTAAATACACACACACACACATACACACACACCCTCTTTTGGTTGTTTCTCTGGAAAACCCCAATACTCCATCTGAAAACAAATATAATCATGCACCATACTCCAAAGAGTCATTTTGAGAATGAAATAAGATCATATATTTCAAATGCTTTGCACAATAAGATAATGTATTTTAAATTCCTGGCACATAGAAACTGTTCAATAAATATGACCCATGTATATTATAAGTATCCCTAACAAGTGAGAAATAAGGGAGCTATTTATTTATTCTATTTTGCAGACTGGGAAAATAAAGCTCAAAAATGTTAAGTGACACACCTAGGACTTAGCCAGTAAGTGGCAGATTCTTATGTGACTTCACCTGTTCTTGAACGCTCAGAAATGCTGTGATTGCTATTAATTCTCATTGTGACTCCACTCTACTTTTCTAACAATTACAATCTGAAATAATATCATTCTTACTTAAAGCAATAAAAATACAATTCAAATGAGTCCACAATAGGATTCACAATACAATTCAAATGAGTCCACTGTAGGATTGATGAGGACCCTTTTCTGCTGCCAATTTAGGCTTAAGGCCCAGTAAGTTTTCTGTATATCTAGAGAGTTTCACAATAATATACTTTCAAACTCATTACAGTGGCTAAAATTTGAAACACTGACAATAGCAATTGTTGATGAAGATGTGGAGCAAGTGGAACACTCACACACTTCTAGTGGGAATATAATTTAACACCACCATTCTGCAAAGGAATTTGGCAATTATTTATCAAGGTAAATATACATTTACCATATGAGCCAGCAATCCCACACCTAAAAATCTACTCAAACAAATGAAAACTTATGTCCATAAATAAGTTGTATGAAAATATTCATAGCAATGTTGCACATAATATCCAAAAACTAGTAAAATCTCAAATGTCCATCCACACGTGAACATACAATCTGTGATATACTTATGCAATGGAATACTATTCAGCGATGAAAGAAATAATTATTTATTCAGGCGTTAACATGGATGAATTTAAAAATAAATATGCTTAGAGAAAGAAACCAGACATACAAAAGTGCACATATGGTGTATTAGTCTGTTAGGGCTGCCATAACAAAATCACAAACTAGATGATTTAAACAACAGAAATGTATTTTTTCTCTGTTCTAGAGGCTAGAAGTCCAAAATCAAAGTGTCAGAAAGTTTTGTTTTTCCTGAAGCCTCTCTCTTCATCTTGCAGATAGCCACCTTCTTGCTGTGTCTTCACATGTCCCTTTCTGTGCACATGCATCCCTGTTGTCTCTCTTCATATAGGGACACCAGTCATGTTGGATTAGGGCCCCACCCTATGAGCTCATTTAACCTTAATTACCTCCTTAAAGGACCTATCTCCACATACAGTCATATTGGCAATTAGGGCTTTGACATATGAATTTGCGGGTTAAGGGGAAGCAATTCATTCCATAACGGAATGATTACATTTCAATGAGGGTCTAAAACAGACAAAATAAATCAATAGTGATAGGACTTAGATCATTGGTAACCTATAGGGTGGAGAGTGTGAGGTCAAAGGGAAAACAGGGAACTTCCTGTATCTTAATTTTGGCAATGATTTAATGAGTGTATACATTTGTCAAACTTCAGAATATGAACTCGATATGTTTTCCTATTAATGTTAATTTTACCTCTGCAAAATTGATTTTAAAAAAATGAAAATGCACTTTGAAAAATTTTCTACAAAGACCAGCTCTATTCTCATTGGAGACAGCACTTAAATAACTTTCACTAAGCATCACTTAAAAATAGACTGTGTCCTCTGGGCCTTTGTATTTGCTGTTTCTCTTTGCCAAGAAGCATATTTCCCTAAATCTCAACATGATTCAGTTGCTTCTTTTAGATCTCTGAGGAATGTCGTCTTATGGAAAACACCTTCCATGACACCTCTCTACCACAGTTTACCTCTCTCTGCTCCCTAGCACTCTCTCTTGCCTTGCTTGATTTCTCTTTATAGCACTTACTACCACTTGACATACTACATGTATATTTGTTTATTTTTTTATTGTCTCCTGTTCCCGGCTACTCAAGACAGGGACATTATTTTGTTCCCTTCTTTTTTATCATAGCCCAAAATAATCTCTCATGGTAAATATTCAATAAATATTGGCTGACCCATTGTTAGCAAGCAAGAATACAGTGGCAAAATTAGCTAAACTACAGTCAGCAGAGTCTGATGTGATTTCTGCTACTGCAAGCCTAGCTGAGGTTAATATTGAAGGCAATGGAGTTAAAATTATAGGAGAGATGAGCAGTGGTCCTTAACCCTGGCTGCAAATTAGAAGTACCTGGAGAGCTTTTAAGTAAAACACTGCTAATATTCTGCCTGCACCACCAGAGAATCTAAAATAATTGGTCTGGAGCTGGGTCGAGGCATTAATTTTTAAAAGCTCCCCTGATGATCTTAATTTGCAGCAAGGGATGAGAATCACTGATATAGAAGAATAATTCACCCGTTATTTGTCTTTTGTTAAGGCATCTCTTCAATATCCCCATAAGTCAAAAACTATGGCCACTTTCCTGGCTTCAAAAATCAACCATCCCAAGCAAAAAGCAGGGTAGACTTATGAGTCAAGGTATTTATGTCGATAGCACATGTCTGTGATCATGTGTATGAGTATGTGTATCTGAGTATGTGTCTGCGATTCAGCGAGTGTGTGTATATGTCTGATGAGAGAGACAGAGAGAATGTGTACCTGATCTAAGTATGTAATACATGCTTTGGGGCTTGTTCAGAAGACTCGCAGTTAGATAATTTAATAATTTATCCAAGTGCCGCGAGTTTTGTTTGATTTCTATGTAAGTATTGTAAGAAATATACTCCTTGCGAACAGCCCCTTCTTTTACGGCTAGAACTCTAAGATCAAGTGCCAGCTATGGGGGTGGCATCAAGTCTAGGCTATAGGTTGCAGAGTGGGCAAGAATGTTTCTGAGATAATCTCCTGATCAAAAAAGCAACTGAATAGTTGAAAACAAATTTCAGTCTGAGGCTGAGCTGAGAAATCAAAACCAGGCCTAATGTGCTAAAATAAGATAGTGAAGGGAGAGACGATAAGACAGCACACGGTTTGAAAAGGAAGATGAACTAAAGCTAGAGAGATTCCCTGAGCGCTACAATGTAGGCAACTTTATATCTGCAGCTTCATTTGTATGTGGAGGTGACCTACTATTATCATCACCACATTTTACTCAGCCAATTGACAAAGCTTTGAAACTAAAACATAGCAGGGAAAGGAGAAAAACTAAACGAAACAAAAAAGTCATCTAATTATTTTGTTTATTTACTGCCACATAGGTTTGGGATTAATTTTTTATTCCACTAAGCAGACTATTTTAGCCTGACTTTACTTTTTGGTTTTTATTTACAATCAACCTAGATCCTTGAATATTACAAAGCCACACTAAAATGAACTTAAAAAAAAAAAAAACTAGTCATTTATATTACGTCAAAATAATTTTAAAATTAAGTAGGCAATGACTGTAAATTAGAAATCATTTTTAATATAGTTACATATAAAAAACTTGCATTTTCAAAGTGTATATGTATATATATAAAAATATATATGTCAGAGAGTAGTTTTTCACAATACAATGAATATACTTTTGGAAATAGGAATGTTTTCCTACAGGTGAAGAAAACATAAAAAGCATTTATTTGAGAGTATTGTGTTATGTCTAAGGCAAGTGATACATAAATATACAAAGTGACCATAAAATATTAGAAGGAATATTAGAAGGAAAAAACAAGAAGATATAATAGAAATAAAAAGTTAATATGTGAAAATAAGATTATAACCATAGTAAAATAACCAAATTTAATAGTTTAAATATATCTAGCTCCCTCTTAGTTTTTGAAAGTATTTTAAAATGCAGTCATATTTTTAAATAGTGCCTTTACACTAAGAAATTGAAGAATCCTTCTAACAAATGATTAAATTACATCCATAATGAAGCTTTTGGCGAACTACTATAATTATCACCACATCCTATTTAATCCCCATATCAGTCAGTGTCCAATCAGGAAACAGAAACCATATAGTTATATGAATATGAAAGCGTAATATAAAGAAATATAAACTACTTGTAGGGGATTAACTACTCCGGGAGATAAAAAGGAAATTCTAAGGAATGTGCTAGAGCTGAAAAACTTGGAGAGGGGGCCCCTTCCTTAGGCTGAGACTGTGGACCTTGTTGGAGAAGGTGTGGTTGAAGCACACTGGTGGTCAGAGATACTGCATTGTCCTGAGCCAGAGCTGGTCCACACAGTCAGTCAGCTGAGGCCGGTGGAGAGAGAACTACCATGGTGTCAATTAAATTCACAGAGAAACTGCCCATGGCAAGGGGTTATTGAACTCACTGGAAAGCTGTTTGAACACCAACATAAGTCCCTGGAAGTTTCTGGGGCTAGCGTGGGAGTGGGAGTGAGTGAGAAGATGCTTCTGAACTCATCAGAAAGCTGTGTGGGGCACCCATAGAACTCTTGTCTGGAAGTCACCTTGGGTTGAGGGGTAAGATGCTGAGAAACTCACAAAAAAAATAGCTGAGTGGGATGCTGGTAAGGAAACCAGATGCGACACCTGCAGAACCTGCTGGACAGCCACCCCAGAGATGCTGCTTTCACTAGGTATGTTCCCAGCCCATTTAGCACCGAAGAAGACGGTAGGAAAAGGAGCACAGGACAAAGAGGAAGAAAATCTCCTCCCTCCTGTAGCACCCCTTCCTGCTTCTTCTACTGGCAAAATTTAATATCGAGCTCACTGGCACGGAGAAATATCACAAGCAAGACAATGAGAGATAAATTTGGAGCTGAAAGGGAATAAATTGATAACTGGTACACTCACTAATTTTTAATATTGTTCATGTCAAACTACCGATAGTTGGAAATTTTCTTTTTGAAGAAATGATTATTGTATTATTGTAAATTAGTGGAAATCATGACTAATTTTGATGTTTGTTACAAAATGAACTATGTCTAGCAACTTATTTCTCTGTCAAGATCAGTTTTTAATAAATTAAAAAACCTATAACATCAGTAGCCTTCCCAAAACTGGTGGGAATGACCTATTTATGGTTAGTATGTCTTGGATATTTTGAAGATAAAACTTAGTATATATTAAGAGCTTCCATAATTACATAAGTATCAATGTGTTATTAAGGAGTAAATTAAATAACACTAATGAATTATTTTTTATCTGCCAAAGAAAGCTACTTCTGTAAAACTGAGTTGTATCAAACTAATTTACTTTCATTTTAATAAATCTCATGTGAACTTAAAAATTAAACTCTTTATAAAAAGCATCTTTTTACCCACCCAAAATATTTGGAGAAATACACTTGAGGCATTAGAAGAGTTTAATGCTCTTTTAAAATACAATTGAATAAAATAACATTTAAATAAAAAATTCAGCAGCTTTTTAAATATTTTTTCTTTTAAATTTTAGATGCAAATTCTGTTTATCTAGAGTATTGAATGACTGAAGAGAGAAATGCTCTCTAAAAACCCATGATACTATTTAAGTTTTAATAGCTAGCTATTGCATTCAATAGCAATGGGGGACAAAAAAATATTTAAAAATTAAAAATCAGGCAGGGCATGATGGCTCACACCTATAATCTTAGCACTCTGGGAGGCCAAGGCAGGAGGGTCACTTGAGGAGTTTGAGGTTGCAGTGAGCTATGATGATGACATTGCACTCTAGCTGGGGCAACAGAGCAAATCTCTGTCTCAAACAAGTAAAATAATTAAAAATTAATAGCTAGCTATACAGAAATATAGGCCTTTACCACAACTCTGCCAGAACCAGATGATTGAAAGCAAACAACCTCCAGTTCACAATAAAGAGGCAACCTTCCTAGTAATCTTTCCATTAAACTCAATTTAACGCCTTGTTATTACTCATCAAGCACATATGAACAAATGAACCTACTGACATCATTTGTTTTACAATTGGCTCATTTGATAAAAGAGAATTATTTCCTTGCTCAGTATTTGAAAGGATAATGGAATCCATAATGGCCCAAAGTACTGTACTCTATCTTATTTATAGAGAAATTCTAACATAAACATGTACATAAAGTACTGTAAAACATGTAGATTATTTCTGTGTACTTAATATAACTACTCACTATTCTTTCACATTGTCTGGTTCTACATGGTATGTGAACAAACAGTGAAAAAAATAGTGAGAGCTTGAATATACAGCAAGTAAAACCTTGGATATTTATAGAGTATTTCCTCACAAAATGCAAAGTGCATTCAAATAAGCTATCTCATTCATACTATAAACTGAATAGCCACGGGATCCAGGTTCCCACTAATGGTTCAAAGTCTAAGCAACCAAACAAAGAGGAGAAAGGCCAGACCCCCCTCTGCTTAGAGCCCCCATGAAGCAACACACTTGTATATAACACCGGCCATCAGAAAGAAATAGCCCCAGTTGCCTGTGAGCTGCTCAGTGCAGTGCCTATAATGTTGCCCAGCGTGAAGCCAGACCCACTAATGAAAGTCACTTCGTAGAGGTCAGGCCAGTCATGTATTCCTTCGGTGGGTGTGCCAAACTTCTGCAAGCCGCTCACACAATAAGGAAGTGGCATAAGAACTCTTGAAACTCTTCCGTATCTTAGGGGCCCACTGATGTATGTGTGCTTGTCCCTGAGAAACGTTTGCTACCATCTTTACTTAGAACTATTTTCTATCAAACATACTGTATAAAAATCTACAACAGTAATTCCCCTGGAAGGTTGCTTGATAAAGGGACATAAATCTTGAGCCAGTGTAGGTGAGTGCAGGATTGGAATTCTAATCCCTCTGAGACATTTCTTCTCCCTTTACAAAGCCCAAGGTACATGTTCTCCATTACTGATACTGTCTTCTAAATGCTAAAAAATGTAAATTCTAGTGAATACTAAAATCCCAACCAATCACAATTAATTAGCTGAATTTCTGTGAAGCAGTGTGACCTAAATGATATGGGAATTGTGACATCCCAAGGTACAGCTAAATAATGGAAAGACTCTCTGCAAACCCAGTGAAAACTGTCATTTCACTTACATGATCCTATTTACTATGTAGAAACTCTGGAAGTCATTGTCAAGACCAATCACCTCAAACTTTCTGAAAACTCTGACATTCTCACACTGATTGTATGACCCTCTGAATAAAGTGGAAATGCAAGCCACTCTTGGCTACTCAAGGGTTAGCTTATGAATTAAGTAGATCCTGCCTGGAAGCCTTACTCATCTCTCTTCAGCTGTTACATTAAAAAAAAAAATTCTCCCAGGATAAAAACTTTAATTGCAATTTGAACTCTTGCAAAGACTTGAATATTCATCTTATTATTATATCTTCATACCAGCCTCAGTCACATAAACAACACATAGTGCATAGAAAGAGTGGTTACAGTTAGAGACAGATAAATCTAGCAAAATGATCCTAATATTGATGAAGTCCGTTTCTTTTTTTCTCCCCAGCATGTATGCTTCTCATTCATACTGCTGCTCTCCTTCCCTCTCCATGTGCCTTTCCTAGATTCCACATGTCACATACGGCATCATCCAGAAGAAGCTGGTCTTAGAAGCTGGAAGGGCACAGGAATGCCCTTCCAAATGTACAGCTGAATTGCCAGTTCAGAGGTACATTCTGAGATGATGGGTGGCTGTTCTTCAGGATATGGAATATGCATTAAATCAGAGATCAGTATATGGTGTTATTTCTTGGATAGAATAAAACCATGAGTCTAGGAACAAAAGTATAGACTCAGGATTGGTTCTTATCTTCAATGATACACTGAAGGACTTCAGGCTTCCAATTCCCTCAACTTTGGGCTATGCAGGGTTGGAAAGCTTGTTTCCAAAGAGGGTGAAATCTTGCCGGGGGACACAATAAGGGTCTTACTGAACTATAAATCATGGTGGCCACCAAGATACTTTGCACTTCTTGTGTTCAGGAGTCAACATGAAAGAAGAGAAATTATCTCCTTTTGGAAATAGTTTACTCTATCAAGAGGACATAGTACTGTTTTAACACAGTGGAAACAATAAGGGATATAGGTAGAACACAAGTGATCCACTATGTGCTTCTCGATATTCTCTTGTTCCATTGTAAATGTGAATGCAGCAACTCTGACCTGAAGAGAATATGAAGCCCCTGTTAAGAAGTCCCTGAAACTTCCCCCAGCCATCAGTATATAATAGTAAATCAGAAACAATAGCATATCCAAAAGGAACTGTAAGAGATTAATGTCACCATCAAAGACTTAAGAGATTTAGGGGTGCTGATGCCCATCACATCCTCAGTCAATAGACATGCTGGGCCCCACACAAGCTAAATGGATAATATCAGACAATAGTGAGCTCCATGAACTTTACCAGGTGGTAGCCCCAATCACAGCTACCATGCCAGATGAGGTAGCTTCACCAGAACACAACAATGAGGCATGTGGTACTAGGTGTGCAGCTATTTATCTGGTAAATGCATGCCAAATCTGGTCAGTGTACTTCCAAATCTTTATCACTAAAGAGGATCAAATGCAGTTCTTTGTTATTAAATAGGAAAACATATTTACTGTCTTGGCCCATGATCATATTCATTCTCCTGCTCTTTCACTATATATTCCTGAATGGCCTTGATATTACACAGAATATCATGCTTTTCTCATATGGATGACATTATGTTACCAGGGATCTGGGGAGCAGATATGACATCACTCTAGATGCTCTAATAAGACATATGCATGCCAATGGGTAAGAGATAAATCTCAAATATTAATATATACTCAGGGGTATATGTATCATATATGTGATATATATGTTATGAGACATATATATCCATATTGGTAAAATATTTAGGGCTCCAAACTCCAATAATAATAATGTGTAACAAATAAGGATATCCCTTCCAAGGTAAAGGACAAGGTGTTGCAATTTTTACAACCTGCTATTAAGAAAAGGCACTTGGTAGGTCTTCTTGCATTTTGGAGACTATACATACCACACTTTGGAACAGTGCTCCATTCCATTTTTCAGGTGACCTAGGAGGCTGCCAATTTTGACTGAGGCCTAGAGACAGAGAAAGGTTTTCAGCAGGTTCGATCTGTGCTGCTTGGTGCCTTGCTATTTTGGCAGTATGGCCAGCAGATTTGAAAGTACTAAAGGCAACTATGGTAGATGATGACACTGTGGAGTTCCTGACAAGCCTGAAATTTCATGACATACTCCCAGGATTTTAGAGGAAGGTGATGTCTTCTCTCTCCACTAACTACTCACTGCTTAAAAAATAGTTTATGTTATGGTACTAACCTCCAGAAATACTGACTGCCATGTAATGAGACAACAGTGATTATGTAACCAGAAAAAAGACAATAAGAGCTGGGTATTATTATAGCAAATCAAAATGATGGGTGGGATCAGCTATAATTCATTGCACAGTGGAAACTCTACACTTAGAATTGGGCCCAAGGAGGTATAGAAATTATGAATAAATTACATGAACAAGTAGCCCAAATTTCCATGTTGCCCACCCCTACTACATTGACACCTCTTTTTCAACTCAGTTATTTGGCCTTATGAGAAATTTCCTATATTCGCCTATAAGAAAATAAAAAATAATAATTAATTAATTAAAGAAAAGCCTGAGCCTTGTTCCCAGAGGAATCAGCACAATACTTGATCATTGCCGTAAATGCACTGCTGCCACTATAATAGAATCCCATCAAAAGTGGAACTAAAAGACAGTGGTGAAGGGAAATCCTACCCCCCACCCCCGCAGTGGGCAGAGCTGTGAGAAGCACATTTGATCATTCACTTTGTTTGGAAGATGTAGCCTGAAGTAAGATAGCAAAAGGATTGGCTGGAACAGAAAGAACTAAAAGAGCAATATTAGAAGATCTCAAATAAAGACATTTAGGGAAGAGAGGGCCCCAGAATATGAGAGAGGACCCAAAGTGTAAGGATCTTTGTATATTATCTCAGTAACTCAGAGAGCAACCAACACAGGGAAAGCACTGCAGAATCAGGCAGGCAGAAGGACTCAGGCATCCTCTTTTCTCAGCCATTCTTGTACTGGTGTGATGGGCCCCTGAAAGGCATTGATGGCAGAGAACAAGGCTATGCATGAGGCCAACAGCACTGGCTTCTTCTTATCAAGCTCATCTAGTTAATGCCACTAATGAAAGCCCAAACTTCCCCACAGTAAAGGCTAACAATGAGCTGTCAACATGCTATTGCTTTTCAAGGAGACTACTCAACCTCTTGGGAGCAAGTCCATTCCTGGACTCCTTCAACCATGGAAGAGACATCAATATATCTTTATCAAAACTGACACCTACTGCAGATATGTATTTACTTTCCCTACCCAATTCTTCTGCCATTGTACCAGAACTCAGAGAATGCCTGATATATTGGTGTAGTATCCCACATAGCATTTCCCTGGGGTTATCCCACTAAGCTAATACTGAAACCAGACAACGTGCCAGTCATTGTTGAGGAAAATCTAAAATGACTAATAGGGAAGAGAGATGAATTATATTATTTATAGCCTCTGGACCAAGTGCAGCAATGGGCACTGTTCTTCCAGTAAAGTTCTTATAAGCTTTTACAAAATTTATGGTTAGCCAACAAGTTAAAAGGGAACTCCATGATATTGAGGATCTAATAAAGGGCACAAGCTCTGCTTCAGATTCTATCAGGTCCATCTCTTACTGAAAAACTGTGGGGTGACCACTTTTGTGTGGGTTTCAATGCCTCTCCTTAGGCTTCTTCTCCAGACTTATTATTCAAGGTCTTCTATGATTCCTAGCATGGGACACCCAGATCACCTGGTTGGCACTCATACAGGCACAGTCCATAAGAGTAAATTCTGGCAGTACCACCCTTAACTATAGGGTTTGAAGCAGGTGGATGAACCCTCTTCCTTTCGTCCTCTTAGATTGTACTAGGACACACTTTCTATGGCTCTTCAGAAGGTACTATGAGATTAAGCACCAGTCACTCAATAAAGCATCCTTGTGTTATCTCTACTTTTCTATTAAGTCCCACTGTCCCTCACCCTTCACCTCCTTGGGACCACTTTGCAAATAAACTATGGTCAAGTAAACTCTTATCTCAGACTTTGGTATTAGGATTCAGTCTAAGATATAGTTAGATTTATTATCCATGTGTAAAGTAGGCTTTCTTTCACTTGTTTGCCTTTAAAAAGGTCTCGTATTTATAGTTTGTTACTAATTAAGAAATTCTAATGTTATTTTAGCATTTATACTTTTTTGCTAATTATAAAGAGTCTTACAAAGCCTTTCTAGACATATTCATACCATTGGGAAATACATTAAAAAAAGAGCATATATTATAACATTACCAAAATAACTCCGATTAACATTTCTTTTAGGGTTTTCCTATGTATAATACACACACATGCACACACAAACAATAATACACATATGTTACAAAAAAAATAGACCAAACCATAGTTAGTCTTTGGAAACATGATTTAAAAAAAAAAGCAACAAATAAATGAAAAATATGTAAGGAATCTATTTCCACATCAACAAATACAAATATATATTTTTCTTTAATATGCAGCTTATTTAAGATGGAGCAGGGACCCCTCTTAGGGGTCTGTCAGGCCCAACAAGCATGGAAATAAAGGAAAATTTTGAGTTTCTTCAGGGGACGTTCTGGGCACCTGGTCAGCCTTGAAAAGTAAATGGGCAACTCTATGAGAACAATGGCCTTTCAAGGCAGCCAGAGTCAGTTAGTTGGTTCCCTAACTAAAACCAAACTAAACTAAACTAAACTAAACTAAACTAAAAGATGGCATCTTCACATATATTCTTTAGTTGTTTTTCAGAAACCCCCACCTGATGGAAAATGCAGATAAGGGGGAATCGAGGAATTGAACTCTGACCACCTGTCTTTGTTTTAAATTCTACCCTCCCAGGGGCCTAGGAAGAGTCACACCCATCTTAACATTCCTTTTTGCTAACCCCAAAATTTCTGAATCCCCCTATGACCTTATGGGCCTTTTCCAGGATATTCTGAAAAATCCTTTTGGGCCAGGCCAATGTATAACCTCCATGTATTGATTTCAACTTCTGCTTTCCCAAAATTTACCCCTGCCTTTAAACACTCTTGCGTGTAAGCCATTGGGGACTTTGGGTCTTAAACATTAGCTGCCTGTTCTCTTTGCAAGGTGCCATGTAATAAAAATGCCTCTTTCTCCTACTGCAACTCTCAGCTTTAGTGTCTGGCTTTCCTGCACCAGGCGAATAGGCCCCAGTTTGGTTCAATAACATATTCTATTAGGCTATACCATAATTTATTTCATCAGTTACCTACTGATAATGTAACAGTGTAAAGGAGGCTTAGCATGACTAGCTCCATTTTGCTTCTGACACCCTGATCCTTTAGGTTAAAATCTTTTGTTTAGCTCTGAACATATGCCAGCTAATTACAGGAATAATTTAGTTCGTAGTTCAAACCTAAAAGACAGATAACCATCCCTTACCCAAAACTAATTCCCAGGGAGATATGGAAAGTATGCACACAAGTAACAATGCTATGTAAAAGATTTATAGGAACATTGTAACCTGACCTACGTCATCCCATTTAATTGACCAAGAGCAGAGAAGTTTTACAACCTCCTCAGACCCTCACTGATGCCCAGATGTCTTCAGTCATTAGTCATCTCTTGCAACTTTCCTTTTCTTCCCCCTTCCCTTAACATAAAAAGGAGCCTAACATTTGTACTAACTTAAGATAATTGTTTGAGACATTAGTGTGTCATCTTCTTAGTTTGCTGGCTCTCCAAATAAGTTGATTTCCTTACCCAACACCTTGTCTCTTGACTTACTGGCTGTCATGCCACAAGTGGTATGAACTTGGACTCAATTACAGTAATTAAGTTGTCACCAATTGTGCTTGTAAACAATGTTCCAATGGATTGGCTAGATAATGCACATGTGTGATTTGTCTGACAACTTTCTTAGAACATAGGACTAAATGGAATTTTAGGTCAAAGGAAATATAATTTTTAAAACCTTAAATACGTGTAGAAACATTCACATAAAGAAATATTATTCTAGTTAGTTATATTGCCACCAACATTTCTTCATATGTTCACCATTATATAATGAAAGTGAAAGAATTTCATTCAGCAATATTCCTCTTGGGGAAATCTTTCTCTCTCTCTCTGTTCTCTTTTCTTTCTCTCTCTCTCCCTGTCTCTCTTTCTCTGTTTGTTTGGCACTAAGCCACTCAGGATTATTTCAGTAATAGAAGGAAGTCACTAAACTACTTTCTTAGGCATTCTTTTAAATGGAGGAGGGGGCTTTTAAATGTTTTTAATGACCTTTCTGAATTTGAGTATTGACATTTGGGAATAAAAAATAAAACTGAGCTGATTACTCTACATAAGAAAATATTATGAATTATAAGATCCTCAGGAAATTAGTGAGAGCTGGAAAGTAGAAGAGGAAAGTGGGAAGAAGGGTCAAAATCAAAGGAGGAAGAGAAAGAACATATGCCTGAGCAGAAGGGAAAGGGAGAAAGGAAACAGAGAGGGAAGGGAGCAGAACGGAGGGAGGGAGAGAGAGACAGAGAGAGTATGTTCAGATTAAGGCAAGAGTGATTAAGGCAAGAATGTTTAAGAGGAAGAGAGAGGTATTAAAAAGCAAACTAGGATTGACACAGGCGATAAGGACATTAGGAAGAGTAAATATAGGGGCTTAAGAATGGTCTGTGTTAAGATGTGAAATACAGGCACCTGAAAAATCTTCAGTAATGTCTACCTACCTTTTTGTTAGGTATTAATAGTTAGCAAGGGATTCTGGGTAGTTAGCAAGGGACAAAATTGCCTTGGCACAATTGCCCCACCTAGGAAGAAGGACAAAGGTGGGCCCCAGGCCCCCATCTTGGTCCTGCCCCACCTTAATCCTGCCCTGAGCTATTGCCATACCTGGGGGAGGAGGGACTACCTTATGAATCTTCCAGTCATAACTAGTGTGCCAACTGCAAAATAATGCAGAGGACTCTTCAGCCCATGGGCCAAGCAGCCTAGGTACCATAGAGCCCAGAAATTGGCCTAGAACAATCCGTATTCATAGTTAATATTCAGGTCATGCAACTCCCAACTGTCCAATCAAAGTGGTTCCATGTGACATCTGAGCCAGGGGCAGGTCCCAATCCAGGCCCTATAAAACAAGACTGAGACTATAACCAACCCTTTTTGCCCTTCCTTTTGCTGTAACAATGGGTTCGGTCATCACGTCTGTGGCATACGTACCACACTCTATAAACCTGTGTCTTGCTCTTGCTCTATAATCCTGTCTTTCTCTTCTCAATAAACTTCATTTTTGTGCTTGCCTTGCTTTGATGCATCTGGTCATTCTTCAGCCATAAGCACTCTACGAATCAACATTTCAGTCTGAAATCTGACATTTTCAACTTATAGGAGAGGAAAAATAATTTTCTCTCTATACCCTCTGAGTTCTTAGCTGGGACAGATTCCTGTAGCAAAGACAAATTAACAAGAGAAAGAACAAACAGAAGTTTATTGAAATGTATATTTCATATATACATGAGAGATTCCCAGAGAAGGAATAATTCTTAAAGAGCTGGCTTTGAATTCAGGCTTATATAGCATTTTCAACAAAGAACAGTACATTTTTAGAGAAGTGACATGACTTAGAGAAAGGACTTTGAGTCTGGAGGGGCAGCAAATCATGGGAAGGCAAATAAATGGCAGATAAAGGCTAGTTAACACAGTTTGTTATGTAGATTGTTTTTTTCTTATGTGGTCACTAGGCTAACAAAGTTATCTCCTATAGTCAATCTTTGTCCTTCCTGGTAGAGAAGGGAGAAAGGACACCTTTGTAAATTTGCCTTTGTAAATTTATGTCCTCCTTTTAGGCAAATGGGGGAAAGCAGCAAGCTTTTCTTATATCTGGTTCTTTTCAATTGCCTTCAGCTCTAAATAATCCTTGAGCTAACATGGCATATTTTAGGGCGGTGTATTCTGATATCCTCCATACTAATGTCATTTTTCAAATGGAAGAGCGGAGAATTTGTGGTAAGGCCAAATCTGAAGTCCTTCATTTGTTCGGCAATGATTTCCAGTGTTTTGTCAAAGTTTCTATCATATTGAAATCATAAATATGAGAAGCTCTGGACCAATGAGAAAACACTCAACATGGGGTCAGAAGATTAAGTCCAAATTCTGGTATTACCTTCTGAGTAGTTGTGTGAGAGTCATTTAAAATTCTCCGAGCCAAAATTTCTTTACTAGGAAATTCCAAAAGGTAATACCAAACATTAGGTTACTGGGCTGATCAAGTAAATAACATTTGAAGGAAGAAAAAAAAAAGATTTGTCCAATGTCAGCCACATAGTAAGGAATCAACGAGTGTCTACTGAATCCAAAAAAAACCATACTTAACAGAAACACAATAGAGATAGAAATGCTACTGGTTCCATGAACAAATTTCCGATTCCTATATGATTTTTGTAATCTTCTCCCTTAACTACTTGATCTTTTGACTTTTTCCCAGAAATAATAGATTTTCTGCAAGACAAAGGAGTTGAGATTCTGAGGGCCCAGGACAGGCTTTCTGTTGCCAAGAATGACCCCACCCCTTGACCTGCCCCAAGGTATGTGGCTCTTCCTTAAAAAGCCCATGGTCTTCCTTAGTTGGAGAGATGGATTTGAGGCAACTCGTTCCATTCTCCCAACATTAAAAAATTCCTTTCTTTCTTGGCAATCCTTCGTATCTCAATAATTGGATTTTGTGTGACAAGCAACTTGACCTAGGCTGAAACCTCCTTGTGTTTTTGATACCAGAAATAGCAGCCCAGAAAAAAATATGTAAACCAATGGAAACTAGGTAAGAAGAAAGCAAAGAGATTATAGGGCTGTGTAAAATAGGAATTGCCCAAATTCTTTGCCTCTAATTTGACTCCATCTCTTATTTACAAAATTCATATGTGAAATTCTATGCAAAGTAATATATAACTTAAAGCATATTTGAAATCGCTTATAAAAAATATAAAATTTTCTTTATTCAATGATTAGCTTTTTCCCCTGAGATGTTTGAAAAGGCCTATTTCAAGAAATACTTGACTAAAATGAGTAATATAGTGAATTCTTATGATTACTTAACTCTATTTAAATATTAAAAATTACATGTAAAATATAATAAGAATTTTCTACTTTTATTTGTTTCTACATATTTGTTATTTCCATAATCAATCAGAGAAGCTTAGTGGGACTGAGTTGTTTAGCTTTAATTATAACAGTGTATTTGATTGGCATAGAAATACATTGAGTTACTCACAAAACTGCTAACTATGTGACTCTATCTCTTCAGAAGCTATTGACTGAGAAAGCTCTAATAATCTAATGTAAAAATATGTACTTAGAGTTTTTAAAATATGAATTATTGATCCAACTAACAGCTCCAAAAGAACCATTAGTGTCCATAATTAGAACCATTTAATGATTTTTTAAAGTCATAATTATTTACCTAATTAACCATTATAGTTGCTTTGGTAGAATTAAGTCATGTCATCTAATATCTAGTTCAAGACTTTTTAAAAACTAAGGCTATTGTATCAGTTCATTGTATTATCACAGAAAGGTAACTAATCACTACTACCAATTGTTCAACTATTGGTCCACTGGAGAGCAAAGATAATAGCTCACTCTGTGGAGTGCTTTTCAACATTGTCACACCAAGAGGTTGCATATAGCAATGAATTAACCTGTCAAGACAGGCTGGAAGCTTAAGTGTGGGGTGTACAGTACCCTCAATGAATTAAATCTATTTTCCTAACTTCCTTCCCTCTTCCTTTTTGTCCCCCATCCTCTCTCCCTCCTTCTTTTCCTCCCCACTTCCTTGCTTCATTCTATTTCAATCTATCAATACTTATATACTGTGCCCTGGGTAACATGATTGACCCTAGGAGCACAGAGTTAAATACAACCCATTCCTTTCTTTGTGTTCTGGTAAAGAGAAAAGTTAAAAGTTATGGTAAAGTATGTTAAATATTATAATAAATATATGCAATGGCATCACAGAAGGATTTCTTCTAATTTAGATGAGAAAGTCAGAGAAGGATGTCTGGAAGCAGTGATTGTATGGAATCTGAGCTTTTACTAAAAGGGAGTCTAACCAAGTAGATCTAAAGAGAAGGGTATATCTGTCTATGACTCATGGTAGGGAATCTGTATTTGACTTAGCCCAACCTCTAACCATTAAGGAAGTTAACTTGTCCTCTTTTTGCATTTGCTAGAAGCAAAAATAACTCCTACTGTCTGTCTCTTACTTAAGAACTCTGTTACAGTTAACTAATAAGACATTGTTGCAAAAGAATATCACATATGCAAGAGAAAGAAAGAAAGAAAGAAAGAAAGAAAGAAAGAAAGAAAGAAAGAAAGAAAGAAAGAAAGAAAGAGAAAAGAAAAGAGAAGGCTGTTCCCAGTTTAGGGAGCTTAGCAGATTGTTAGGTCTTGCTTTCTCCTTGACACTGCTTCAAAGTATTTAAGGTCTCACCTCTGGACTTTCTATAGCTTAGGTATGAAAGAGAAATCAAACACTGGTGAACTTGCAGTGAGGTAATACTTGAGTCATCTATTGTTTCTGATCCCACTGTTTCATGTCTTCCACTGTTCATTTGTTTGAATTAGTATCATGATATCTATGGAAGTGTTCTTACTTCACTTATTCAATAATAAGTCCTTTTTTCCTCTCATTACTGACAAGCAAGAAAGGGGAGGTAAATTCAGTTACTGACAGAATTTCTGATAGTAGGAAAGTCTGGAATTGCAGCTTCTGTTGTAAAATTAGTTCACTGACTAAGGCAGAGGAAGGAAAAAAACCTGTTAAGATTATCAGAGAATAAAAGGATTATAGAGACAAGACAACTCTATTATCATTTGCTGAGGCTAGAAATCAGACTGTCATGAATAGAAATGTTCCCTCTGTCTAGGGCAAACAGCAGAGTGTTATAGAAACCTAGAAATTTATAATAGAAAATTTCTATCTTTGTATTGTGCACATGTATGTATATGTTTAGGATTTAAAATAGTCCTAGAAACACTTCAGTGACCAGAAAATACAAATACAATGTATGCAGCAAAGAAACAAAATCCGATGCATCTGAACACCGTATTTTATTTAGGCATGATGAGCAAAAGAAATGTATTTGTGTGTGCACACATGCTCTCGTGTAGAGTTGTGCTGTGTGCATTGGGTGGAAGCAGGGAGGTGATGAAACATGAAGCCAGGGAGGTAAGTAGGGAAGTGACCTACCAAACTGGATTTATATAGCCAATTAGGGGATTTGGACTTTATCCTAGATATGATGGAGAACAATCAAGAGCAAGTATAGAAGAGCAGAGTTAGTTTCTGAAAAATTTACTCTGATACCTGAATGAAGGATAGATGAACTGGGAAGACATCTGGATAAAATTAAATGAATCAATACAGAGGGTTTGGATATTGTAATAATTCAATCAAGAAATAACCTGTGCTTCAGTTAATCACTGCCAATAAGCATGAAGAGGGAGTGCTAGATTAAAAAAAATATTTAAGAGGCATAATTGTGTTTGGGATCAACTTATTGATGGGTTTGAAGAAAAGGATGAAGTCTGATGAGCTTCATATTTCTGAGTTGTGAAGTAAGTAGGAAAAGTGGACATTCTTGGAGACAGGAAAAACAGAAGAGTGGTGTTATTTTATTTTATTTTAAGCTGGGGCAAGGATGCCAGTATAGATCATATGTTTATTTTTGGTCCTGTTGATTTTGAGATGGCTGTTGTCATCTAGTTTATGATATCCAATAGGCAATGAGAAATATAGATGTGAGCCTGAGGGGAGAGGTCTGAGTGAGGGATATTGGAGACATAAATTTGAGTCATAAAATTGGGAGTCATAAATAAGAATCATAAAATTTGAACTCTGGGGGCAGCAAAGAGAGTGCCAAAGAGAGGAGACAGGATGAGAGCAGTTACAAGCTCAGGTCTGAACCCTGCTCACCCCGACGTGAATGGAGCAAGTGGTGGAAGAGTAGTCCTGAAAAACTCTGAAGAATAAACTGTCAAAAAGGGAGGGAAAAGATTAGGAGAGACTGAGATTATGGGATAGAAGAGAGGATAAGATTTCAAAAGGGAGAGACTAGGGCAGCTGCAAATGATGCATGAAATTTATTTAAAAGAACATTCATTTATAAATAAGAAATGTATTAATAAATAAGTTCAGCAAAATGTTGGGCACAAAATAAGCTAGACTACATAAGAGTCAATTGATATGGAAATGCCAGTGACAAAGGGAGCTATATATAGGGCTCATACTTGACATGAAAAGAAGTGGTGAATAAGATCTATAACCACAGGGAGACACAGAATGCACAGATGCAGGGTGAACAAAAGGTTGCTATTTACTTTTGTTTTTTCTCGTTCAATTTTTAGATGGGAGACACTTAGATCTGTATTTGCTTACAAGGAGTCAGTGCACAGGAAGGATTAAAGATTCAAGGTAACATAAGTCATAATTAAAAGAGCAGGCTTCAAAGACATGGATGGTATTTTCAGCATGGAATAGAAGAAGTAATAACTTTTCTGTTAAGAAGGCACGAAAGAAAGACAGGAAAGATTGTGAAGGGCTACTTTGGGGCTCATGCCAAATGGCTGCTTTTGGGAGGCAGAATAATGGCATTGTTACAAGTTGGGGCTCTGAGGAAAGATAATGTGGATTCAGATCTTAGTCACATTGTTTGGGAAAGCTACTTGGATTCTTTCAATTTCTTTCCCTATTTGTAAAAATGGAATTAAATGGGATAACATACATCAAGTGATTAAAATATTGCATTGTAAGTGCTCAATTCATGCTAGAAGATATTATTTTCCTTAGGAAAAAATAGAGGCAATCACCAAAGAGCATTAAAGAATTCAGCTGTACAGTGGAGATGTAGCTAATGGGGTAGGAATTGGGGAAAATTGTCTCACTACAAAAAGTGTTGCATGGCACTGAAAATTTTGCTAAATGAAGCTAGAACACCAGTGATGCCATTATCCCAACATACCAGGCTTGAACACCCAATTGTCTTGTAGCTTCTGTCTCATTCTTTCACCGTACCAGCTTTGATTTCATACAGCTTTAATGGCTCGCCATAAAAATCTATTCTTTTGATTAATATTTTTTGAACAGCTTCTGTGTGGCAGGCAACTGTTCTAGGCTCTGGAGAAATAGCATTGAATAAAACCAACAAAACTTACTGCTCTTATGGAATTTCAGTCACTCAGGAGACACATAATGAGCAAGACGAAGTAGCAAAATAGCGAGCATGTTAAATGGTGGTCAATGCTAAGGAGAAAGTAAAACATGGAAATAGGAAGAAACAGGGCTACAGTGTTAGGTAGGCTGACAGGGAAAGTCTTACTGAGAAGGTGATAGTGATGATTGGGTTAGGACCCAAGAAAGGTGAGGAATCAAGTCTTGTGGATAACTGGGGAAGTGTGTTCCAGGCAGAGATAACAGCAAATAAAAATACCCTGAGGTCAAAGCATGCCTGGCTCAGTTAAGAAACCATAAGGCCAAGTTGGCTGGAACAGAGTGAAAAAGGAAGCAATAGAAAGGCAACAGGGCATTGTAAAGATGTTGTGGTTTTATTTTTACTCTAAGTGTGAGAGAAAGCCACTGACATTGTAAAAGCCTTACTCTTGCTATTACATTCAGCAACAGGGAAAAAGAGAAGCAGAAACCAGTTGGGAGACTATTCAAATAACACAGTCAAGAGATGCTGATGGCTTGTACTACAGTGATTGCAGAAGATGTGATGAGAAGTGGATGGATTCTGGATACATTTTGAAGGTAGAGCCAGGTTTAAGGTATCAGTTATGAAAGCAACGTTTTGATGACCATCTCTCTGACTGCTGCACATGCCTCTCATTTACTTCTAAACATGGAGGCAGAAAATATATTAATCATAATTTGCCTCCCAAATGACCTTCTGTTCATTCCTCAGGTCTCTGACGTAACAAGAAATATCAGAACAAGATTTGAGGATTAGGATATTATTGTTTAGGCTTCATCCATCATGAGTGAAAATGTATTTAAATAATTAAGGTAAATGTTCTGAGCTTAGTTTAAAAAACAATACCTAATACCTTGATCTTATGCAACTGAGAACCTCTCTTAATCTCAGTTTTTCTAGCAATAAGATATTAATTTCTGCCAAATTAATTCCCAGGACTATTTAGATCAGAGCTGATAGCGTATGCTGTGGAAATATCCTTTATTATTTGTATCATCTCTCATATGTAAGTATCTTGCAAAGAAGAACTTTGCCTTTTATATTTTTTCAGTTCCCCAGAGTGATAATCAGGTTGCTTAATTTATATTTATCTATGATCTTCTATATGGCAGAGCAATCAGTAGAAACTTCAAAGAGTTGATTCTTCCCAAGGTACTATTATAAACATCGACCTTAGTTATTTACTACAAATAATATTATTATTTTCAAATGAAATCACCACGAATAATTTTAGGTTTCTTTATGTTAAAAAAAAAGTTTGTCTTTCTTACATTTCCTGTTTAGCTCTGCTGCAGAATTTTAGTTAAAATATAAAGATTCAAACATCATATGTTAAAACCCTGGGGCATATTATGAACAATTGACATTATTGTTGGAATGCCCACACACTCATCATGAAGTGAAAGGAAACCAAGTCATTTAATTCAATCACCGTCCTGTGGTTCTATGTGGTGTACATAAGCAAACCATCACAGATATTTCTGTTTTAGAAGTTACTGACTTTGCATTTGGAGAGAGAAAATCAGCTCTATACAAACAATCACATGGGGAAACTCTTTTTAGTATCAAAGTTCAACCCATTTCATTTTTTTAAATATTTAAGTATTTTTTTACTAATGAGCTACACATACAAGTTATAGAAAGCGACCTGATTATAATGTAATTTTAGTTATCTAGAGTTTTAAACTATTTCAGGAAGGTATTACCAGGCCGTCAGTTTAAGTAAATAAATAGTACTGTTGAAAAATTTGACCTTCAAGTAAAATGAATGGAAATTTATCTACTAAGGTTTTGTGAAAAATCCTGCTACAAAATATTTTAAACTAGTTTGATTTTTCTCATTTGTTTTGACATTTTAAAAATAAGTTATACAAAATTTTCTTCCTTTTGCGTTAGTTCCTAGTGATGTAGAAAAAAAAATTAGTATCTCCTCAAACTGCATACTTGATAGAAGGTGTTTAAATTATATGATACTTCAAGACAATGGGAAGTCACAAAAACTGTCTATATTATCAAAATTTTACTTATGAACCAATAGTTTGGCTGTTTTCTTATTATTCAGCTTTTTAAAAGACATTCAGCATGATCACCATTGTTTTTGGTAATGTATGTAACCTAAACATTTGTACCCCTATAATATGCTGAAATAAAACAATAAATAAATAAATAAAAGGCATTCAGCAAGTGAATGCATTTATTTAAAGGAGAAACTATAATAAAATATTTCTTATTCAAAAACAATCTTGCATCTATTTAAGCACTGTATCAAGAAAAATTGTAGATTTTAGCCAGTTCCTCAATCTGACTATAGGCTGAATAACTAGTGATATGGTAATAATTATGCCTGGTACATTTGGAGGCAGTGTAATTAAGTGTGGGTAGGACCAGATTAGAAAGCAAATAATCACATTCAGTCAACAAATGCTCTGAGAACCCACCAGGGCTGGGCACTGCACCGACATTCGGGAATTCCCTAGGTGCCCAGGAGCCTTTCTGCTGTATTTCTAAGATGCACATTTTTTCCACATTTTATCATCTCTGACATTGTAGTGCCTCTGACAACAAATGGAAGACATCTTAGCTTCCATGAAACATGGTAATTCTAAATCCCTTTACTAAAATCACATTATTAGGCTGGTCACTGTGGCTCACACCTGTAATCCCAGCACTCTGGGAGACCAAGGCAGGAAGATCACTTGAGTCCAGGAATTCGAAGGGCTGCAGTGAGCTGTGATTACGCTTCTGCATTCCAGCCTGGGTGACAGAGTGAGGCTCTATCTAAAAAAGAAAAAAGAAAAACAATCAATAGCATTATTTAGGAGAATAAGTAGATTAAACTGCCTAGAGTGAAGAGCATAGGGTTGATGATATGAGTAGATCTTGATCCCTTTGGCAAATGTTCTTATACCACTGTGTGAGAGCTCCAATACTGATATTTAAATATTATGCTGATTAATAATGTGTATGTATGCAAATACTTTAATTCCTCAAGTAGTGATCTGCATGAAGCCAAGGATGGTATCTTAGTTTCTTTATATTTCCTCAAACATATGAAAAATAGGCACTCATGATATATTTATGAATGAACAGAGACATAATCATTAATACTTTAGGTGTAAAAGGCAGAAATTTGTATTTCTCTTCCATAAATAACAGCTATTTTATAAGGAATCACTTTCTTGAGTTTTAAAATATATAGGTATCTTAAAGAAATGTGATTATGCGTACACACACATAAAATTTTCTGTACTATAATAAAAGCCATCTTCCATGATATTGTGTGAATATTTACTTTGCTTTAAAGATGAACAAACTCTTTGACCTTAATCTATATCTATATTTCGAAAACCACCAGATTAAAAATTATAATTAATAATTTTGGATATTTTGGCATTTGACTTTTTCACAATTATGACTGAGTCTATAAGATTACTGAAATATATACTTTGGGTTCTTTCCAAACATAAAGCACATAATAGGCTTCAAATAAATATTTGGGGATGGGCTAAGGTTATGTCCCCAGCTAGCTAGAATTTTCCTCATGACATAAGATTTTGTGTATGTTCACCTAGCCTCCACTACAGAGCTGTGCACAGTGCCAAGGCTCTTCTCTGCTGTTGCCAAAGAGAGAGTGGAATCCCACAGATGTGGCTTGTATGAGTTCCCGAAAGGTCTCATTTCTCATCTGCTTTTAGAAATTTGACTGGGTTCTGGGGAATTTACACTATAAGAGCAAGCAGTCACCCTGCTGATGCTATTATAAACGAAGGACTTTGGCTTTGCCCTTCAGGGAGTGCCCCTAGCTTCCAGGGCCACATGCACCGGTTCTCCTGGAGACCTACACAAGTGGTGTCCTTGCTCCTCTTCCTTCCACATGCCTCCCTGCTCAGTCTTCCCAGGTTTTGTCAACTCTTCTATCTATTTTGTATTTTGTGGGTTTAGCTGTTTCCTAGTTTCACAAAAATATATTTCTTGTATGTTTGATATTTCTCATTGCTTTTGGATAATTCTCAGGAAGGAAAAGAAGAAATTCTAACTTTGCCCCATCATCTTTAAATCAGATATTCTCTGGGAAGATGTTTCCATTAAAGCAGAAACCATTGGATATATTTTTGCTATAGGTAGAATCACTTTCTAAGAAACTATTGTCATAATTTATTGATGAACAGCTAGCTATTCATCAATAAATTTATTTTTGATGAATTTATTTCCCCTCCCCTGAGTTGTTACTGCTTCCTTACCATTCACTCTAGGCAAGCCACATTTGTAAACTGGACTCTGCCTCACCAGGAATAATATCAAATTCCCATCACTTTCTCATAAGTTGAGGCACATAGGTTGGTTACTATTAACCAAGGTCATCTGCTATTGACCTTGCTCCTCCCTTGGCCCCTATAAACACAGAAGAGCATTCTTCTACATTCGGACAAATATTATTCTAAATCCTTCCCTTTTATCCTGCTAGGTGACCAAATTTATGATCTCTGCCATCATAAACAGTGTTTCCTTGGATTTTCGGATTGTTGCTGTTGTTGCATTTGTTTTGGTTTATGTTCAGCATTCTAATTAGACAATATTTCTACTCTAACTTTAGGTACTCATATAACCTTTTAAGTTTGTGCAGTCCTTGGGGGATTTACAATCTAATGCTTTGCCAACATTTACGTGGATGTTCTAATGCTAGTGACCCCTCTCTTGTGACTTTGATCCTCCCTGGACTTCAAGACCTGGAAATGCATTCACTCAGTACTGCCTACTTGGTTCTAAACTTCTAGTTCTTAGTTTCTTGCCATATCCTGAAACCAAAGTCTGCCTCAGCAAACCAAATGTGAGCATCTTATGAATATAAACAGAACCTACTGCCACTAATCTGCTTCTATGTCCACCACCTATTTGTAATCTCTGAACATCCTCAGCCATACTTCTTCTTTATGCAGAAAATAACATTCTCCACAGTCTTAAGAAGTTGAGTAGAAGCTATTCGTCAAGTACTTTATGCTTCCACTGACTATATATCAGTTTAGAGCAGATAATGTTATCAAGAACCACGGGAAGCACAACATGAGAAGTAAAGAAAGAGTGCCAACCTGGAGCTGAGTGAACAGCTGTGGCCTAGATCAGAAGAGCTATAACAGTGCTGCTCTCAATTTTAAATAAATCCTGTGAACGTCCTGAATGGCAGATCTTCAGACAAACTATATTTAAGTATCCATGTATAAAATTAAAGAATTTTCTTTTATATACAGAACAGTAGGTGTCAGAAACTAAAAGCTTGGTCTCAAACAAATGCCCGCCAAACTTTTAATAATTTTTTTTGCACCTTTCTGTTTATCTCCCTCTAAACTAATTATAGATATTTCTGCCTTAGGATTTGAGAATTGGCCAATTTAACAATTAATGAAATGGTAGAAAGTTAGGATGTTATTGAAAATATTTTTAATAAGCTTAAAGAATAATACAAAATTTCATTTTTAGGAATTGTTATTAATATTTATCATCACACTACTGCTCAAATACACAATATCATTAAAAAGGTGTGTTACAGAATACAAATATATTAAAAACAAAATTAGGACAAGAATTGAATTTTAATTAATCCACAGGATTGTTTGTTAGTTTATTAAGTGAAGTATTGAGGAACTCAAAGGTTAAGGCAATTATTTGTTTCAGTGAGGGCTTCTATATTAGAAGAAAAGTTAAGAGATTATCAGTGTAGATTTGGAATGAAGGAACTCTTTCTATTAAGATAATAAATCCAAAATGTGTAAAGAAATAATAAAGACATTGGCTACACTCAAAAGGGTACGATAAAATATATTATAAACAAAGTCCAAAGATATGATAGAATGAGAAAAATGTCAATAAAATATGGAATAGATAAAGGGTCATTAATCGTAACATCAACTAATGTCTATAAATTGAGGGGAAAAAGAAACAATGGAAGAAAAGTCATCAAATAATGTGAGCGAGAATTTCACAGAAGTAGAAGAAACTGAACTAAGTACACTAGTCATGCTTGAACCCCAGTAATTTAGGAAACTACCAAACATACTTCAGTGATTAGAAATGGTCAAATGGTTTTTAATCCAAAAGATATTCTGTGTCCTTAAGATTTATAAAGAAATGATGCTTTATTCTAACTTCTTTGCTAGAAGCCAAATAGCCAATGAATCTATGAATAGATTTTCAAACTCATTTGTAGCCTGGAAAATGCAAATAAAAGGAGTAATAAGGTATTACTCTTCAATAATCAGACTTGCAAAAAATTTAAGATGCAACATCCAGTGTTAGGAAAGACATGAATAAATGTACATCTTACTTTTATCAATAGTCAAAGCATAAATTGCTATGAACATTTTGGAAACTAGTCTGGTAACATGTATTAAAATTAAGATTGCATGGATCCCTTGACCTTGTCCAGTTTGGGAAACATGCCCATAGAAAAAAAATTAGAATGTGAGGATATACACACATGTGCACACACACAGAGATGTGTATTGCAGCATTATTCATAGGAAAATTAATACAGAAAGCAACCTAAAGAAACAACAGTAGGTAAATGATTGAATAAATGATGGTGCTTTCATTCAATGGTATATTGAACAGCTATTTAAAACTAAGTATTTAATCAATAGCTATTCAAATGGAAGAATACACAGGACATATCGTAAGCAAGAAAAGGAATTTAGAAAATAATGTGTACTAAAGGATCTCATTTTAATAAAAACAAACATTTTCAAAAAGGATCACCATTTATATGGGCTTATATGTTTGTGTATATTTATTATACATAAGTATGAGGAGAATAGTGAATGGATCAGGCTGTTTAAATTGGTAATTCTGTAGACAAAGACAAGAGTTTGAATATAAATTTCATTTTCAATATTAAAAAAATTAATAAAGACCTTCAATAGAGACATTTAATAAAACTAAGCACAATTTTTTTTTCTATTTGAGATTTATTTTGCTGTAAGGAGTAAGGTTGGAATCAAATCTTAATTTATTTTTCCAAGGACTAGTTAGTTTTATGAACACCATTTATCAAATGTCCCATTTTTTCACACACTAATTTGAAATGTTGTCTTTATCTTATATGAAAACCCCAGATATCATATAAGATGTATATACCTGCATCTATTTCTGAGTCTCTATCATTCCATATTGACCCATCTCATTCTGTGCTGCTACAATACTGCCTTAATTTCTATAGCTTTATAAAACTATCGTAAAATCGAAAAACTCTATCTTCATTACTCTTCATCATAATTTTCTTAGATACTATCACATGTGAATTTTGCTATACAAACCTGAGTATCATTTTGTGAAATTCCAAAAAAATCTGGCAGACATTTGATCAGAAGTATATTTAATTTACAATTTTGTTTAGGGAAAATTAATTTTTTACTATATGTAATGATTCTTTCCCCTCATGATATGTATTTTTATTTACTCGAGTATTCTTTCAGAACTTCAGAAAAGTTTTTGTTTTCTTCTTAGCAGTCCTGCACATTTTTTTGAGAATAGGCTATAAAACTATCAAACAAGCTATCTGATTCAGACTTAGCTGAGCAGAACTTAAGTATATTCTTTACATGGGAGCCCCAATAATTCAGGAAATTACTAAACACACTTCAGTGGCTAGAAATGGTCAGATGGTTCTTGATTCAGATATATTCTAGATACTTACAGTTTATAAATAAATGATGCTTTCTTCTAACATCTTTCTTTTATATTCTTATTCTTAAACTTGCCTCATAATAATAACGTTTTAATATATCTGAGAGGAAAGAACATGGATCTAAAGTCAATCACAATTTTTCTTAACTCTATTGGGAAATTTCTAGATAAAATATGGTACATTTCTCAATTTATAGTTTATTGAGGTATAGAGTTATATATAATAATCAATAATCATTTAAAAGTTATCTGTATTTGAGATAACTTTGATAAATATTTGTAACATAAAAATATTTAAAAAATTGAAAAGAAAACAGGTACATTATATCTGGCATAGTATTAGACCACAAACAAATAAATTAATTTGAATTTTCTTTTCTTTACTGTGTAGCACAATTTACTTAAAAAAAATCAATGAAATAATCATTCATTCAGTAAGAGCTGTTAATGCTTTATATGTTCCAGGAAACGTATTAGATGCCAAGGATATAAAAATGAATACTATTGATGTGTACATACAAGTAAGCCAGCAATTAAAACACAGAGTGTGATTATCATTGCTGCTTTAGTCATAAGCCCAGGGTGCATAATAGGTTCCCTATTTATTCTAGTTTCTGGTGAGATGAAGAATGTGGTGTTTCAGGGAAACTTCTGAGTAGAAGTGGTATTTAAGCTGGAAAACAGGGAGAAAAGTAAGCATGTAGAATAGGGACAATAACAAGGGCTCCAGACAGATGCTTCAGTGTGAGAAAGAATGTGGTTAAGTTCAGACATCTATAAGTGCTGGACTAAGGACAATGTATATTTGAAATTGCTGTGTCTTATTACTTTTTCTTTTAACCCAGAATATGGTTTTAAAAAATCCAATATACCTACGGCACACATAATAATTGCAAATGTTAAAAAAGTCAGATCTCAGTATTCATTAATGAAACACCTATCGACAGAACAAATATAGCTATAACTACAGATTTCTTGACACACCAAAAGTTTTAACTGCTATTATACGAACCTCAGACATCTTTAGTTTATAATTCTTTCTGTTTGATCTTTTCTTTAATCCTTAAAAGATTTAAAGATGTCAAAGCAGCATTATATTTTACTCAAATTTTCAAAAATTGTCCTAAAAACAACTAAATGGATATGGCCCAAATGAATGAGTTAAATTTTCAATGGAGAATATTTTCTTCAAGATAAAACAAGGTAAAAAAGAATTGACACACTTATAATTTGCACATGTACTAAAATATTTAATATGTTGAGCTTGCAGAAAAGTAAAAAGCTAAGACTTCAAAAGGGTCAGAAAGGGCAAGCAAAATGCTCTTTTTGGCAGAAGAAATACTAAGTAATTCATATTGTATCAATAATATCAAATATATTTGCTCACTCTGCAGCAAACCTTATATTCTCAACATGAACTCTCTATTCTCATTATATTAATACTTTTTTTTTTTTTTGAAACAGAGTCTTGCTCTGTCGTCCTGGATAGAGTGTCATAGCGTCATGACAGCTCACTACAACCTCAAACTTCTGGACTCAAGCAATCCTCTAGCCTCAACCTCCCAAGTAGCTGGAACTACAGGTACACACCACCACGCCTGGCTAATTTTTCTAGTTTTATTAGAGGGAGATCTTGCTCTTGTTCAGGCTGCTCTGGAACTCCTGAGCTCAAGCAATCCTCCTGCTTCAGCCTCCCAGAGTGCTAGGATTACAGATGTGAGCCACCACGCCCGGCCCATTAATAGTTTTATGGTCTTTGTTTTTCCTGTAAATAGCCAAGCTCATTGTGCCTCTTTTATTTACATAGGTTCAGTGATGGGATTGTTGACCCACTTCTTTCAAGAGCCTTCTCAAGCTCTTCTTCATGAGGCTTTCTGTGAGCATTCTAACCCATATCAATCTTCTCATTCTCTGAAGTACCAATACTGTCTTATCAATACTGTGCATTTTGGCATCATTCATCAAACAATGATTGAGTAGTACCTGCCTTCTGCCAGGTACTGCACTAGGTGGCAGGGAAATATAATAAGTAAGGCATAGTGGCTTCTTTCAAGTAGTGCTTTCAGTCTGCTCAGAGAAATGGACATGGAAAAAATTACAAGAGAAAGTGTTCTGTTCAACATATTCAGGAAACGCCATCAGGAAAACAGAGGCTAGAGTAGTTCGTTTAGTCACATTCTATTATTTAACTCTTCCATGAGACATAGGTACTTTTGTCTCTTATGCTTCTATGTCTCACACTCAATCAGCAAATACTATACCACCAAACATCTATGGTTTATTGCGTAAAACATTTAAACATTTTTTCTCATGAAAAAATAACTATGTCTTTGCAATTTTTCTTCTTTTTTTTAATAATGTCTTACTATTTCATTCTGTCATCCAGCCTAGAGTGTGGGGGTGTCATCATAGCTCACCACAACCTTATACTCCTAGGCTCAAGTGATCCTCCTGCCTCGGCCTCCCGAGTAGCTAGAACTAGAGGTGTGTGCTACCATGCTCAACTAATATTTTTGTATTATTATTTTTTGTAGAGACAGGTATCTTGCTATGTTGCTCAGATTGGTCTTGAGCTACCAGCCTTAAGCGATCCTTCTGCCTCAGCCTCCCAAAGTACTAGGATTACAGGTGTGAGCTATCATGCCTGGTCCTACAATTTCTCTATAAATCTAAAACAGTTCTTAAATTAAAAGTTCATTTAAAAAAAAAAACTCTAAAGAGAAGTAATCTTTGTAAATTACTCAAGTCTCTACCCACGCCACATATAGTTCCCCCCTTTTTAATAATTTTGACTACTGTTCTTAGAAGCTATCCCCACATCCAAGTCTTTGTCCACAATTGCCCCTTGTTCCTCTAAATTAGTTAAAAACCACGAGATGATGGCACTTACCATAAATGGAGATTGCAAGACTGCAAGTTGCTCAGGGTGAGTCAGTGATTGAGTGGTGAGTGAATGTGAAAGCCTAGACCATCACTATACATTACTGAAGACTTTGTAAACACTGTATACTTAAGCTACTCTAAGTTTATAGAACATTTTTTATTTTTTCAATAATAAATTAATCTCAGCTTACTGTAACTATTTTATCCCATAAATTTAATTTTTTTAAACTTTTGGACTCATCATAACACTTAGCTTAAAACACAAACATATTGTACAAATATGAAAAATATTTTTATTCTTTATATCCTTATTCTGTAAGCTTTTTTCTATTTTTCAAATTTTTAACTTATTTATTTCATGTCTTTTTAAACTTTTTTGTTAAAAATTAAGACACATTAGCTTAAAAGCCTACATAGGGTTCGGATCATCAATATCACTGTCTTGTATCCCCACATCTTGTCCCACTGGAGGGGCTCCAGGGGCAATAACACGCATGGAGCTGTCATCTCATGATAGCAATGCCTTCTTCCGGAATACTTCCTGAAGGTTCTGCCTGAAACTGTTTTACAGTGAATTAATTTTATAAAAGTAGAATGAGTACATGCTAAAATAATGATCAAAAGCATAGTATAGTAAATATGTAAACCAGTAACAATCATTTACTATTATTATTATCAGGAATTATGTATCATACATAATTGCATGTGTTATACTTTTATAAGACTGGCAGCGTAGTAGGTTTGTTTACACCAGCATCACTACAAACACAAAAGTAATGCACTGTGCCATGATGTTATGATGTCTATGACATAAATAGGTGATAGAAATTTGTCAGCCCCATGATAATCTTATGAGACCAACATTGTGTAACATATGGAATCTGTCATTGACTGAAAGGTCACTATGCAGTGCACGACTGTTTTGGTTTGCTAAATGTGCATATGTAGGCTATGTGCTGAATGTCTGATTGCTATACCAGTTTTCCTCATTTGAAAAAAGACAGAGACCTTTGTGGTTCTCTGTGGAGGCAACCTGGGACGCCTGAGACAACAGGATATTCCCCACAATGTGATGTTTTCCTTGCACCCACTAGAATGTGTTCGTATCAGTTCCCTGTGGTTGATGCAACAGTTACTTCAAACTTAGTGGCTTGAAACAAAACAAATTTAATATCTTACAGTTCTGGAAGATCAGATCTGGGTCTTACTGGGCTAAAATTAAGGGTCAGTAGGCCTGTGTTCCTTCTGGAGATTCTAGGGAAGAATTTGTTTCCTCACATTTTCCAGCTACTAGACAGCACCCATGTTCTTTGGTTTGTGGCTACAACTTCAAAGGCAGCAACATTGAGGCAAGTCATTCTCATACTGCCATCTCCCTTGTTCTCTCTCTTCTGCCTCCTTCTCCCACTAATGAGGAGTCAGGTGATTACATTGATCCCACCTGGATGATCCAGGCTAATCTCTCCCTCTCAAAGTCATTTGATTAGCAACTTTAATTTCATCTGCTCCCTTACATCCCCTTAGCCAGGTAGCCTAACAAGTTCATAGGCTGCAGGGATTAGATCATAGATGCCTTTGAAGGACCATTATTCTCTTTGCCTTAGTGCTAATAACATTTTTGCCCCCCTCTGATCAGACAAGACAGAATCAGCTTCTCGGTGTTCTGCAGGGAGTGAAAACAAGATTTGACACCCTCCCTGCCCTCAGCAAATGCAGAGCCCTGAATAGTGTGGTGAGGACTGTACACCTTTACTTTCCCTTGGGCTATGAATTCTACCCTTCCCAGGAAGCACATCTGTTGAATCTGTGTTGTGTGCAATAACCCCACTGGATTAAAAGCAAAAGAACCTGCTTTCAGTGGTATCTTTGGAGCTTAATTTTAGCAATTTTATTGATGGAGTATTGGCCAAGATATTACTGCTTGCTCATCAGGTTAAAGCTGATCCTGACCAGACACGGCTATTGAGAAAATTCAAGTGTCATTTCTGTATAGTAGATTAGATGGAAGCATTGTTTTAGCAGGTTTTTATGCTGACGATGAGTTTAAGCCTTATTGATGATAGGCTGAGGAATTCTTCTAGTCATTTATTCAACTCAAATTTGTTGAATACTACTGTCTGCAGAGCAATGAGCTAACAAGTGAGAATTCAGTAGAACTAAAGACTGATGTGGTTGTATCTACATAAACTTAACATTTTACCAAGAGACAGACATGTGAAACTACTAATTAAACAATGAATTATTTAACTGCAATAGTGGCCAGGGCTATAAAAGAGAAGAACAAAGCTCTACACATCCCATAATTCTCCAGCTATCATCAATTAGGTTAGAAGGAAAGAGAACTCATAGAAAGGAAAAGTGAAACTTTTACCTGTTTGGTTCAACACTATGTGCTTTGCATAGTGCATGGCATTTACTAGAAACTTATTAAATATTAACTAAGTAAAATCAGATGCTAGAATTAAAAATACAGGGTGTTTTTACTAAGAACTACATTATTAAAAATGTATACTCTTTGGACAGCAGAGCAGCCTTGCATAAACCACATTTCCCATAGTTTTGTATGAAGGGGAAATTTTTATTTGTACTGAACAACATATTCTGTCCTATTTTATACCTGGTCTTTGATTGGGATCTGTCACAATTTTCTGAGCCCCTACTGTAGTAGAGGAGCAAAAGCAGGGTCTGGTATAGCTCAGATACAGCAGTGAATAGAGCTCACATGCTCAAGTCTAGGACTAGAGGGTAGAATGAAAGGTCTGGCCTCACTGAGATCAGACTTAAATACAGCAGCAAGCCTGACAAGGGACTGACATGAGACTCACAGAGGAACAAAAAGAACAGGGTTGGCATGTATTGGTGAACAGGCAAGTACAGAAATTAGGAATATTTTTGTCAACATTGGTCTAATTGCATTTGTCCAGACCACACTCTTCTGTCTCAGGATGTCTTATGAAAGTCATAGAACCCACATCCTATGTTGAGCTTCCAAAGATGTTCAGGCCACTCTAAAACTGATAACTGACAGTGTTTTTCTTCATAAAAGGAGGTGTGGAATGCATGAAAGGAATGCTTTTTTCCTATAAATCATCATGAAATAAAACTAACAGGGGTAAAAATAGCTTTATTCCCTTTGTTTTCAGAATATGTATAATTCCCTACATAATACAAAAATTAACCCTTTAGTCTTCTCATCTCACATATCACATTTTTTTCCAAAGAGGAAACCAATTATAACTTTTTTATTCTTCTTTTCTTTCTCTTCCTTTTTTAAAAAAAATGCATCCCAGAAACATTAAAAAAGGCAAAGAAGTCCCACAATATCTTCAAAGAGAAAATAACCTTGAAGTCAAACAAAGAATGTCTGTCATCTAAAGCAGAGATGAAGGAGATCTGATTAAAATCAGAATTCCCATCACTACATCTTTACTCACCACACCAAAATCAGGAGCTATTGATTCCTTTAATTAAAAAAGATCTGACATGGAAATTCTACATTGAGACCAATCCCATATGAACAAGTCTGTGAAGATTTCTATTTTTTGGCTCATACCTTAGAGATAGCCATGCTTAAATTTGCAATTAAATATTACAGGATCATGATGCATGCTCATCCATTGAAAAAAATTCCTCAGGGAGAGAAAATAGGAACAAGAGAAGAGAAATGTGAGAAAGTGAATAAATTCTTATGTGGAAAACAAAAAGGTGATAAGAGTCCAAAACAAAGAACAATGAGGCAAACGGACCGAAATAGTAAATAAAGAACAAAGTAAAAATTAATGAAAAAGCAAATCACAAAAATCAAGGTGAATTATGCAATAATCACTCAAATCTCTAAAAATATATAACCAAAATACTATTACATGAAGTTTAGAATGGGTACAGACATGTGCTACATATCCCCATCTAGAGATTATCTGTGCACTAGCCCTAAAATTCTGAATAGACCTGGTTTATTTTAACTCTATGCCTCTCTAACCTGTCATTCTGCAAAGTTAATATTAAAGCTAGTCCTTAGCTAAAAAAAATAGGAGACAATGTATAATTATTGTTCTTTTTTTTACTAATAAGCAGTAATAACTATAATTACAAAGGAAACATCAGCTTTATGGAAATATGCAAGTTGACACCAATTAATGACTTTTTATAGTTGTTTTCTTTCTCATACATTATTCATATCATACATAAAGAAACAAAGTAATAGGAAAGGGAATAGGAATTAGAAGAACAGAGAAAATGGGAAAAAAGGGGAAAGGGAAGGAAAGAGAAAGAAAATATGTCACTTCATAAATGAGCCTGGTCATTAAATTATCATTGCAAGTTATTTCAAGTTTATATTTCAAATTCTTAAAGTATTTTGAAATACTTACATTCCTTCTATTTATTAAATGGCAAACTGATTTAAAGTTTTACATCTGGGACCATGATGCTAACACTAAAGAACTGATTCTCTCATACATACAAAGCTGTCTTAAATATCCATGTCCTCTGTGTATTATCAATAATGAAGTTTTTTCTCTCCCTAAGACAGACTCTTTTATATTTGCACACAGGGTATTGCTTAATTGCAGTATGCAGTATAACAGAGGTAAAACCACTACAGCAAGTTGCAAAATACTGAATGAAAAATAAGGGAGACATAAAATAAAGCAAAATTAAAAGAAATAATTTAGAAGAAATAAGCAAGGAAACACAAACTGTGGAATAGGAAAAGATGCCAAAAAATAAGGTGTGGATAGAGTTGGCAGAATAACAGCTCCAAAGTTCTTCCAGATATGACATCTGGTCACTCCTGATTGTTTCCACTGGAAAGACTGATTCCTACAGAACCTTGCCAACCATTCCTCTCCCTGAAGGACCACAGCTAATTGATTAATCTGTCAGATAAACTATAAATATTTTAAAGGCATTTCTTATAGTACATCTGTGGTACCTCAAAGCTCAAAATATTCAGTCAATTGAAGTTTTCTTTGATATCCCATCAAGATGGTCAAGAGGAAAACTATTGCCATGTATTACCATCAAATTTTATATTTTATATAAATACATACATATAAATATATACACACATATATTTTATACATATAAAATATATATACATATTTAATATATATAAAATATATACACATATAGATTTTTAAAATCATGAAGTTTTAGGGGCATGGTTTGTATATCAAAGGATTAAGGACATTTTAACTTACAATCTTCATCATATTAGAGAAGGAACACTTCATAGAAAAAAAGAAAACAATTTGAAATCAGTGTGTAAGTTTCTTATTTCAACTGTAATCCTTAAAGGTCTGAGGAAGCCATTTACTAGCTAGAAGAAAGGAAGGAAGGAAGGAAAGGAGGGAGGAAAAGAGGGAAGAAGGAAGGAAAGAAGGGAGGGAGGGAGGAAGGAAGGAAGGAAGGAAGGAAGGAAGGAAGGAAGGAAGGGAGGAAGGGAAAAGAATAGGACAAGAATAAATTGACTACTCTAAAGTTCTTAACTGAAAGCGCTCCTGAGATACTCACCATTATCAATAATATTAATCATACCAAAAAGAACAATAATTGAAGTTTACTGAGTATTTAATACAGAACTGCAACAAGGGTTTTACATACATTTTTCCATTTAATTTTTGAAGTAGTGCTATAAAATTGTCATTATTTTTCCACCTACAAATAGAAAAACTGATAGAAAGTTCAAATAACCTGTAACTGAGTTAATATAATGATAGGTACTGATACATTTTAGCTATGTCTGTTTATGTGGTATGTGAGTGTATTTTAATTTTTCACCCCTCTAACAGAATATATGGGCAATATAATCCTGCTTGTCTTCAAGCACAGAATATACCTCAGCAAATATTTCAGATAAGAATGAGTGAAAAACGAAGGAAATTTATTTTTCCTTCAGGGTTCAATTAGAAAAGAGAAACAGTTATTTGAAGAGGGAAGTTTAACATAAAGAATTGCTAACTAAGAATAGGATATTAATAAGGGGTACAAAGAACTCTAAAGAACACAAGAATAGCAAAACAGAGATGAGTCACTAACTCTAGGCTGAGAGAGAGATCACGAGGAAGAAAAGTCTGTAGGAGACCTGCTCCAGTAGGCTGAGAGCTTGACTCTCTGTAGTGTGGGGCTGTAGTACACTGGGCGGCAGAGAAGAATGCTGAGGTGCTGCAGCCGGGCCCGGAGGGCAGGCAATAGCGAGCCAGGGTGCCAGTGAAATTTTGGAGTGTGTGACCCAGAGTCTGCATATCATAAGCAGAGAAAGCACTACTGTCAGCTGTGAGTCAGGCAGACAGGCCATATGACCAATAAGAAAACCAGAAACATGGGAAAGAACAAGAGAAATCCCCTCAGGCACTGTTTCTCCAGCACTCTCTACCCACAGGGCAAACATTGTACCGACCAGAAAATGTGAAGCATCGACTAAGTCCAGCTCCAGCATCACAAAGTGGGCAAAAAGGGTGTAAACTTCGAGCTGAGAGTTAATAAATAGATAACTGGTTCAATCTATGACTTCAAACACTGTATAGTTTTAAAATGCATGTTTGCAGAGAATTTTCATATTTCAGAAAAAAAATAATCTGGGGTTAATCCACACTAGATATCTTTTAAATCTTGATTATTTCTCCATTTATTTTAGCTTGTTTATATTGTAGAATGAGAAGCCCAGGAATTATTCAATTCTATGAAAGAGCTTATATTTAAGGTATGTTACTTCAAATAAGAGTTCCAAAGAAAGATAATTTTTTAATGCTGTGATAATGACAATGTCTACTAGGTTCTCCACACAAGTTATTTGTTCTCTCCCTGGTGTGGAGGATTTGGCTCTTTGCATCTCCCTCGTGGAGGACTCAGGCTAGGTCTGTTCTATTTCTTCTTTATCTTCCCTACCCAACACTCACTGTCTTCCACCATCTTTTGCTGGATATAGCTGTCCCAGCATTTTTGCCCCTGGGGCCCAATCCTTTCCCTGGTCTCTAACTATGCCCTGATGATTTGATGGGTTAGATATTTTTACTGAGAGTACACTACTCACACCTGAATAAACGTTTGTGCCAATTGATGCATATTATAATATGCTTTTCGCCCGCAACTGAGACAGACAACAAACAACACACCCACCCTCTGTCCCCCTAAATTCAACTGTAGTGGTGCTTTTTTTTCCCAGCAATGCTCTGATGGTGCCCATTCCCTCATTTGTAGCTAATAAGGGATCTAGTGGCTCAGTGTCTTGCTGATCATACACCAAAAATAGCCTCCAGTGTACTACAGTGTTGTAATATAAATACGAAATTACAGAAAAGGTAGTAGAAAAATATGGTAAAATATTTTTCAGAGCTGGACATTACTGATAATTTTCTTGCTTGGAAAACTTTAAAAAAATCATAAAAGAAAGACTGGCAGTTCAAAATTTCAAAAGCTTCATAACAATAAAAATCAGCAAACTGAGTTGTAAAGGAAAACAACAGCCTGGCAAATCTAAGTGTTTGTGTTTGACCGAGTTAATGACTGTATTATGCATAGATTGCATTTGGGTTCATGAAAATATATCAAGACTCCCAAAGATATGTAGGCAAGAATTATGAATAGATCATTAGTAAGCAAGGAAATACAAATAGCATAAGGGTGAAACTTAGAAATGCACATTAAATCAATTAAAATACCATTTTAATCCTATTAAGTTGTGGGGAAGGGAAAATTACCACTCAGAGCTATTTATTAACATATAGGAGATAAAACGGGTTTATACAATGTTTATTGAGTTTTAAGTTAGCAAAACCCTTTATCCAAGCAATATAGCAACATATAACAAGTACAAAAAATGTTCATACTGTCCATATAATATCACCTATGTAAATTATTATAAAGATAATTAAATGGAAGAAATAGATATATACATAGAAAGATCACAGCCTTGTTAAATAATGACCACACACAAACATGCACATGTACTTTCTATATTTTTTAGTAAAATATAGCATAGACCCTGAAGGAAATATCATGTAGGCATTTAAATTATAACTTAGAATACTGTGTAAAAACAAAGTTTATGGTGTAAGGTTAGTGGAAAAAAGTAAAAATAAATGAAGAAAAGAATTTTTACTCCATAATTATGTAATATATACACTTCAAAAAGACTGTAAGTTAATTGATAAAATTAAATGTCATCTTAGAATGCTGGGATTATGAACAGTCTTTTTCTAACATTTTAGTTCTCTTAGTTCTCTTAATTTCTAACATTTTAGTTCTCTTAAGGTTTACAGAATAAAATAAGCCACTTTGTCCTTTCAGGAATTTATTTCTGGAAACTTAAATCTTTTGTCATTCTTATCACTGCCATAAGAAAATTTTATGTTTTGTTTGCTAAGGGAATAAATTAATTCAAATTTTAGTTTACACTAAACCCTGTTAAATTTCCTATCTATTGAGAGGGAAAAATCTTGGAGAAAACTAGAAAATCTCACTTCACCTTCATGACATTTCTTAAAGTTAAAGGAAAACTCAAACTGTTAACAGTACCCTAAAATACAGCATTTCTCTCTGCTCACTTAACTATATAAAAGGCAAAATAAAGACATGAAGACAAGGGAGCTGAAATGTGTGTTAAATTATTAGAGCATTCAAATATCAAAGAAAATAGTCACAAGTTCTTCTCTAAGCATAAGTACCTATGGGCTCAGCTACAAGGAAACGCAAAATCTTCAAATATTACACTCACTTTAAGCTCCAGAGACATTTTTAGGCTCTAAGAAAGATTTTGACAATAAATTGCAATAAATGACTACATTAATTCCAAGAAAAATAAATAAGCCATTGTAGATATAACTAGGGATTTCTGATTGCTATGAACTGATGGATAACAAATCCTCAAATGTTTCTTACCATTTAGGCATAACAGCCTAAGAGTGAAAATTTGTCAATTAATTTAGCTTTTATTTTTGTGTGTATGTATACCCATAATCTAAGGAGTTGAAAAATTCTACGAGGATGATTTTTTTAAAAAGCACTCTTTTTGTCCTCATTTGCTCTCTCCAGAGAGTTCATTTTTAGCTGAATCTTTTTATATTTACCTCCTTATCCTCAAATAATTGCTCATAGTGATACTTTTAAATTTTATTTTCAGTTTTAGGCAGTATGAAGTAAGTAGATAATGTCCTCATCCTACCCTACATAAACACATTTACATTTCCCAACCCTCTATTTTCCGAATTTGGTTAAGATAAATATTCTATCAGTTTTACTTTGCTATATGCGTATAGTCCCAGCTGAATTATGTTCTCTACCATCATTATTTTGCTTTCCCTATAATTGTTTTTCCTCATTTCTTAGCTTTCTATGTACTTACCATTGACTTAACCCCTCAAGCCTTCTCACAATACGTAAACCTCTGCTCAATTCTCTGAAACAGTTATTGCATTACTTTCATTTTTTAAAGAAATCTCTTGCAGAACAACTTTCCCTGCATTAAACTGGCTGTCCTCTAAGCCTGATGCATTATTATTTCCTTAGAAACTGCTCTCATTGGTATTTTGGGCATTTCTTTTGTTCTCTTCTGTGTTAGAGCCCTGTATTTTGCATGTCATGTCTTCTCCTGGTGGAAAATAGAAATTCTAGATAGGAAATAATTTTCTATCAGAATTATTAAAACGTTGCTCCATTTCCAATATCTAGTGTGGCTAAGAAGACATCTAATGCCATTCTGATTGTTAAAATGTTGGATCTTCTCATTGCTTGTTCTATTTGAAAGTTTTATGGTGATGGGCATCCCCGTGGGTCTATTTTCATCCAGTGTACTGTTCATTTGAGGGGGTGGGGGGTACTTTCAACCTTGGAACTGTTTATTTATACTTATTTTTATTGAATTATTAACATTTCTTTGATTTTCTATCCTCCACTTACAATTTTCTCTCTTCTAGTACTCTTACTATTCTGATGTTGATGTTGAACATCCTGGACTGATCCTTTATTCTTTTTATCTTTTCTTTCTCACTTTTCATATCTTTTTCACTTTGCCCTATTTTCTGGAGATTTCCTCATCCTTTTCTTCCTATCTCTTTTTTGGGTTTTTGACTTCCATAATATTCTCAACTTCTAAGAGCTCACTTTTGCATCTAAATGTTCCTTTTGGTAGCATATTTTTTATTTTATGGATATAGTATGTTTCCTTATCTCTGAAATTATTAATAATATTTTAAATATTTTCTTTTCCCTTAAAAGTCTTTATTAACTCTAAATTGAGAGGCAATGTAATATAGTTATTGGCAGTTACTAAATACCTGCCTTCACTGTTGATTAGTTTTGTGATCTTGACAAAGTTAACCTTTCAGTGCCTAAGTTTCCTTATCTATAAATACTATAAATGATAGAGTTGTTCTGAATATTAAATGACTAATACATGTAAAGTGATTAAAACAATGCTTGGTATAAGGTAAGGTCTATTTGTGTTTTGTTAAAAGACAAACTTATTATATGTTTTTCTATTTTTTAGATTCTGCCATTCACAGAAGATAATTTGTTTACATATCTTGAGACCTCCAACTATATGCTCAGATCTATTTCTAGAGTACTGAGAAGTTGACTGGAAACTCTATGCATGGCAGGGGTCTTGCTATTTGCAAGATCCACTCTAGGTCATTTAGTTGAGGAACCCTGAATTTCAGTATCTTCATAGCCTGAGCTTGTCACATTACCTGCCTGAAGAGTACACACCTATCTTCAGGTAAGGTACGATGGCTAGGGATTTCAACTGCCAGTATAAAATTTTACGTAAAGTGTATATGAAATGTCCACCCACCACCCTGCTTTACACTTTTTGAGGAATAAACTCCATAGTGTTTAATCTAGAAGGAATAAGCTAAATTAGAGTGAATTTAGGTGTCTAACTTCGTCTTAAAGTTTTTAATTTAAATTATTTCTCAGCTTTCCCTATCACTGCCTTGAGAACCATATTTTTTGATCCAATAAGTTAGAAATATCAACCACAACTTTCCAACAATGTTTTTAACATATGTGCTTTTATATCTTGTTATAAATTCCTTTGCTATTTTTTAAAATGGGATTTGACAGGTAATAAAGGTAAACGCGAATGCTCGATTTACTATCTTTAACCAAGAATTGAAATGACTATTTAAACCAATGAAAAGCAATTATTAGTTTTTTTAAAAAAATGCCTAACTGTAACTAGGTGCTCAGCTCTAATTTCTCTTTCTTAACAAGCATTGATATTTTAAGAATAGTACTTCTGAATAATTGTACCCATTTAAACATTTTTCTCAATAATAAAGCAGAAATAAAACCTTAAGCTCTGACTGTGTAGCACAATGTTCACCCCTCTGCTTAGCCTGCAATTGGCCCAATGCGGAAAAATTTGCAGTAGTGCAAGTTCCAGGGTAAACCACTAACATTGCCTTCCTTCTTTACTTTGTGCTTAACTGTATAAACATGCACAAGGTTGTCTATTTGTGAAGTGCTATTTCTTTCATGTAAATGAGTCTCAAAAATTATTTTTATAAAGGGGTCTAATGTTTCTGATAGAGCACAGAGAAACATCATCTTTTGAAACAATTTAGAAAAGCTCAGCAAAACAGAGTAAGAGGCAGGGTGTGGTGGTTCACACAGGTAATCCTAGCGCTCTGGGAGGCCAAGGTGAGAGGATTGCTTGAGGTCAGGAGTTCAAGACCAGCCAAAAATTAGCCTGATGTGGTGGTGTACACCTGTAGTCCCATCTACTTGGGAGGCTGAGGCAGAAGGATTGCTTGGGCCCAGGAGTTTGAGGTTGCTGTGAGCTAGGCTGATGACAGGGCACTATAGCCCAGGCAACAAAGCAAGACTCTGTTTAAAAAAAAAAAAAAAAATAGAGTAAGGAAGTTGGAGAGAGCAGCAGCCAGACCATCACATGGTGAGAGAAGGCTTACTTTTAAGTTTGTGCTGGCTGCAAGCAACACTACTTTTATACAAAATGTGTTTGATGATAATAGTTATTTCAGGAAATGCCTTTTTTGCCTCATACCTCATTTTGGGGAGAAACAAAAGCATTAAATCAAGAGTAGGTGTATTTCTTTTGTAAAATATGGTACCAGCAACATTAATATTGCTAACCTTAGCTCTTCATTTATTCCATTTTTAATTAAATAGAAAAACATTTTATTTCCTGTCACCTTATCACACTATGGGACTTAAAGCCACGTAAAACATTGCTAAAACATTACTTCATTGGTACCATGGTGGCAGCACAATCCCTGCTGTAGTCAAGTATCTAGTGGAAATCTGTAGCCGCTTCAATATTGGGCGATCAAATTTACTAAACATGCAAGGTGACAACAGCTTCCATAGCAGAATATCTCAACACCAAGTCCAATGAGCTTACCCTTTTTCTGTCTCTATATAGGGGACAGCTGATCTCAATGTCTCAGCCCGTATTAATATCAAAAGAACCCAGTAAGTGACTTAAGCCTGTAAGTAATGCTAATGAGTGAAACATTTCTCCTTCTGCCTATATTCCTTCTTTTCTGTAAGGTTAGTTCCTGGAATTATCAATAGCTATTATACTACACCTGTTCTGCAAATTTCTCTGGACTAAACAGAATAATTAAAATTTATTACTAAAGAAAAAAACTTATATTTAGTTCTTAAACTTAAGTAGCCTCAAGATGTTCCATTATACATTCAAATTTGAGATGGCTATGCTGAAAAAAATTTGATGTGTGAAAAGATTTCTATTTTATTCTTAAAATTCATTCTGATTGGCACACATTAAAATTAGATCACTGCTCATTATTTTCTTTAAAAAAATTAAACTGTATTTATAAATGCAAATATACATGCTATATTTATATATATATGTATATTTTTTGAGCAAAATACTAGGTCTGGTAAGACAGCCTGTGTAAATGTACTAATTCTAAACAAAAGCATGTCTCTCCACCATCCATGATAACTCATACCTCTGATTGTATATTAGGCCTTGATTTGGAAAGAAGTGAAGATAAAATTATTTCATCATCATGGAAAAGTGATTTTAAATTGTCTTATGTAGGCAACAATATTCATTATAAAATATCAGAAACTTAAATTGCTGATTTCCCATTATTTTACTTCCTTAAATCACATACAAGCTATAAGACAGAAACATGCCCTTGTTATCTAGCTGAACAATGAGAACATATGTCACACACAGCCTATTCAAAACGCACTCCCTTATAAAGATTGAAATTTTAGAGAATGTTAATAGAAGGCAGACTCTAAAGTTCTTCTGTAGAGGCTATTACTCTATGCAAATGAAAAATGCAGAGCACAGTGCTATGGGCTCTTTGGCCCATTCTGCTGAATTGAAAGAGAAAATTGAAAAGGCTCAATTATTCTATTTATTACTTCGATGAGTTTTTCTAACATGAAATGAATTTTGTGATTAATGAGGATTTTATGTAGACTGTACATAAAAAACTTCATCTGCAAAAAGCAAATAGCATTATTTTCTGGCTAGTGAAGGTGAAAACAAAATACAAGATGAAGTTGATTGACTTAAATTTAATATATAAAAGGTAGCACTAGTTAATAGAGTATTGATTAAAGATATAAAAAGAGATGGTGACAATTCATCAAATATCCTTGTTCTAGGTCCTCAGGGTGGCTGTTTAATAAACATCTTTTCTTATAACTGATTTATACTTTTATATTTCTCCCTTCATATCTAGTTTCTTTTTCCTATAGACATATCAGAATCATCTACCATCATTACCAGCAACATACACTCAGACAAAAAAGTTATTTTGAAAATCTCTTAGTTTATTTTAACATCTTAAATGGGATTGATCTTACAATAGAAGCAGGTGCTAAAGGGTTGGGTATAAATATAACTAAAACATATCATCCTGAATTAATTAATTAACAGACAAAAAATAAAATTGAAAAATAGAGAAATGTATCTATAACCTATATGTTTTAATCTGTTAATATTAATTTTGGTAATAATTTTAAAATATGATTCATCCAAGTGGATATATAAAATTTATGGTATACTGTTTTTATCAAATACTTTGTGATATTATGATATATATATATATGTATTTTCATCCACAGTTCCTGGCTCATAACTCCCATATCCATTGTTATAATGTTGGGGTGCTTTAGGCCTCAGAAGCAGGTCTCAGAAAACAGAATGTCTCTCTCTAACCTCCTGTTCTCCTTTCACCTGCCCATGGCGGGAATCTAATCTGATTATTGGGGTATAAGACCTTCTTTCCAAAGAGGGTTCTGCCTCATACCTGAAGGAAGATAGATTGCACAAAGAGGCCAAAAAGAATCAGAACAGATAGGCCTTGCTGTGTTTCCCCACTCAGTCTATTAGTGTTAGAACATATCATTTTTGTCCAATCACATTTCTTCACGGTTGTCAGTCACTCCTATGCAACAAAGTTTGCATAAAAGGTCCAAGAGAACAGGGTTCAGAGAGCTTCCAGATAGCTGAACATGTGGAGGTTCCTAAAGGTTGGCACACCCAGGGAGAGAATGGAAGCTCTGCACCTTTACCCCTATACCTCACCCTAGGATCCTTTGTACTACCCTTTATAATTAAACTAGAAAACATAAGTGTTTCCCTGAGTTCTGTGAGCCGCTCTAGCAAATTAATTGAGCTTGAAGAAGGAATTCATGGGAACTCCAACTTCAAGCCAGTTGGTCAGAATCCCATAGGCCCCAGACTTGCCACTGGTGTCCGAAGCGGGGGGCAGTCTTGGAGACTGAGCCCTCAACATGTAGCATCTGATGCTGTCTCCCGGTAGATAATGTCAGAATTGAATTGGAGATACACAGCTTGTGTCTGCTGCTTTTTGGTGAGGAAACGCCCCTCCACATTTGTTCACAGAAGTCTTCTGTTTGAGTTGATTGTGTTGTTGAGTAACAGATAGGAAAACACATTTTTGAATGAGTTTGAGTTTTCCAAACACGATTGTACATGGGACCATCTTTATGATATATCAAATTGTAAAACAGTTTTTGAATCTTTGATTTTCTTATTGAATTATCTCTTACTTTTTAGTAGGCATTGTACTCTACACCTACAACTTACATACACACATACAGACATTGATACTTTAACTTCAATTCAATTCCTAGCACCATGAAAGAGAAAAAATTCACACATGGTCTCTCCCTGGGTTATGCAAAAATAATTACAAATTCTAACTCAAGAAAAGAATCACTTTTATTTTTCATTATTTTTATAGATTTAGGGAGTACAATTGCATAGTGGTGAAGTCTGAGCTTTTTGTGTATCCATCACTCAAATAGTGTACATAGTACTCTTTAGGTAATTTCTCATCTCACACTCCTCTCTCTCCCTCCAACCCTCCTACCCTACTGAGTCTCCAATGTCTATTATTCCACTCTCTATGTCCATATGTACACATTATTTAGCTCCTACTGATGAGAATATGCAGTTTGACTTTCTGAGTTATTTCACTTAAGATAATGACCTCCAGTTCTATCCATGTGCTGCAAAAGAAATTATTTCATTCATTTTTATGGCTGAGTAGATTCCATGGTAACTATATGCCACATTTTCTTTATCCAGTCACCAGTTGTTGGACACTTAGGTTGATTCCATACCTTTGCTTTTGTAAACAGTGCTGCAATACACATTTGAGTTCAGGTATCTTTTTAATATAATAATCTCTTTTCCTTTGGATAGATATCCAGTAGTAGGATTGCTGGATCAAATGGTAGTTTTATTTTTAATTCTTTAAGAAATCTCCATACAGTTTTCCATAGAGGTTTTACTAATTTACATTTCCACTAACAATGTACAAATGTTTCCTTTTCTGTACATTCTCACCAACAACTATTGTTTTCAGACTTTTTAAAAATGGCCATTTTGATTGGTGTAAGATGGTATCTAATTATGGTTGTAATTTGCATTGCTCTTATGATTGGTGTTGAGCATTTTTGTATATGTTTGTTAGCCATTTATATGTCTTCTTTTGAAATATGTCTATTCATGTCCTTTGCCTATTTTAAATAGGGTTATTTTTTTTCTTGTTGAGTTGTTTACATTCCTTGTAGAATCTGGATATTAGTCCTGTGTCAGATGTATAGTTTGGGAAGATTTTCTCCTGTTCTGTAGACTGTCCATTTACTCTGTTAATTATTTCTTTTGTTGCACAAGAGCGTTTTAGGTTAGTTAAATCCATTAGGCCATTTTTTGCTTTTCTTGCTTTGTTTTTGAGGTCTTGGACATAAATTTGTAGACCAATATTGAGAAGAGTTTTCCCAAGGCTTTCTTCCATAATTTTTATAGTTTCAGATCTTATATTTAAATCTTTAATCCATTGTCAGTTCATTCTTTTATATGATGTGAAATATGGATCGAGTTTCATTCTTCTGAGTGTGGCTATCCAATTTTCCTGGCACAATTTACTAAATAGGATGTCCTTTCCCAAGTGTATGTTCTTGTAGACTTTGTTGAAGGTCAGTTGGTTTATAGGTATGTGGCTTTATTTCTGGATTCTCTATTCTGTTCCACTGATCTATGTATCTATTTTTATACAATACCATGCTATTTTAGTTACTGTAGCCTTGTATTATAATTTGAAGTCAGGCAATGTGATGCTTCCAGCTTTGTTTGCTTTGTTAAGATTGCTTTGGCTTTTGGGCTCTTTTTTGGTTTCACATGAATGTTAAGTAGTATCTTCTAATTTTGTGAAAAAATGACATTGATATTTTGATAGGAATTGCATTGAATCTGTAGATTACTTTTTCCAGTATGGTCGTTTTTATATTGATTCTTAAAATCTATGAACATGGAATGTTTTTCCATTTGTTTGAGTCATCTATGACTTTTTATCAGTATTTTTAGTGCTCCTCTCAGAAATCTTTCACCTTCTTAGTTAAATATACCTCTAGGTGTTTTATTATTATTTTGTAGTTATTGTAAATGAGATTGAGTTCTTGTATTAGTTCTCAGGTTATTAGATATTGAAGTGTAGAAATACTGCAGATTTTATATATTAATACATGGATTTTATACCCTGAAACTTTACTGAATTCATTTATCAAATCTAGGAGTCTTTTGGAAGAGTCTTTATGGTTTTCTAGATATAAGATCATATCATCAGCAAAGAGAGATACTTTGAATTCCTCTTTTCCAATTTGGAAGCCCTTTATTTCTTTCTCTTGCCTGGTAGCTCTGGCTAGTGTTTCTAGTACTATGTTGAATAGAGTGGTGAAAGTGGCATCCTTGTCTTGTTTCTGTTCTTAGGGGGAATTCTTTCACCTTTTTCCCATTCAATATGATGTTTGATATGGGTCTGTCATATATGGCTTTTATTATTTTGAGATATGTTCCTTTGAGGCCAAGTTTTTTGAGGGTTTTTAACCATGAAGGGATGTTGAATTTTATCAAATGCTTTTTCAGCATCTATTGAGATGATCATATGGTTTTTGTTTTCGTAGTGAAGCACATTTATTGATTTGCATATGTTGCACCATCATTGCATCCCTGGAATAAATCTCACTTCATCATGGTGTATTATTAATGTCTTTTTGATGTGCTGTTGGTTTTAGTTTGCTAGTATTTGTTGGGGGGTTTTGCATTTATGTTCATCAGGGATATTGGCCTATAGTTTTCTTTTTTTTGTTATGCCTTTGCCTGGCTTTGGTATCAGAGTGATATTGCCTTCATAGAATGAGTTAGGGAGAATTCCCTCCTCCTTGGTATTTTGGAACAATCTCAGTAGAATTGTTGCCAATTCTTTTTTATGTGTCTTATGAATCTGTCTGCTCCTGGTCTTTTTCTGTTTGAGATTTTTTATTACTAATTCAATCTCACTACTCATCAGCTTGTTCAAGATTTCTGCTTTCTTGCTCAATCTTGGGAGCTTGTATGTTTCCAGAAATTTATCCATTTCCTCTAGTTTGTTAGCATAGAGATGTTCATAGTAATCTCTGATGATTTATTTTATTTCTATGTTATCAGTTGTATTGTCTCCTTTTTCATTTTTGATTGTGCTTATTTGACTCTTCTCTCTTCTTTTCTTGGTTGATCTAGCTAGTGTTCTATCAATTTTGTTTATCTTTTCAAAGAACCAACTTTTCATTTCATTGATCCTTTGGGATTTTTTATTTTTCTCAGTTTCATTTAGTTCTGCTCTGATCTTTGTTATTTATTTTCTTCTCCTAGCTTTGGGTTTGGTTTGCTTTTGTTTGTCTGGTTCCTTGAGTTGCCACAATAATTTGTTAATTCATGATCTTTTTATCTTTTTGTATATGCATTCAATGTTATAGACTTCCCTTTTAGCACTATTTTTGTGTATCCCAGATGTTTTATTATGTTGTGACTCTATTTTCATTAATTTCAAAAATTTTTATTATCTGTCTTGGTTTCATCATTCAGGACCAGATCATTGAGGAGCAAGTTGTTTAATTTCCATGTATTTGTATAGTTTTGAGAGTTCCTATTAATCTTGATTTCTAGTTTTATTCTGCTGTGGTCTGAGAAGATACTTGATATGGTTTGATTATTTTTAATTTATTGAGACTTGTTCTGTGGCTAAATATATAGTCTATCTTGGAAAATGTTCCATGCACTTATGAGAAGAATGTATACTCTGAAATTGTTGAATACAATGTTCTCTAAATATCTGTTAGGTCAATTTTTTATAGAGTCCAATTTAAGTCCAGTGTTTCTTTGTTGTTTTCTGTCTTGACGACTGACTCAGTGTTGTCAGTGGCATGTTGAAGTCCCCTTCTGTTATTGCATTGTTTTCTATCTCTTTTCTTAGGTGTAGTAGTATTTGTGTTATGGTGCTCTGGTGCTGGGCGCATATATATTTAGGGTTGTTATATCTTCTTGAATTGATCCCTTTAACATTATATAATGACCTTCTTTGTCTTTTTTTACTGTTGTTGATTTAATATCTGTTTTATCTGATATAAGTATAGCTTTTGATGCTCACTTTTGATTTCTGTTGGCATGGATTGTCCTTTTCCACCCACTTACTTTGAGGCTATGTCTTTACCAGCTAGGTAAGTTTTTTGTAAGCAGCATATGGCTAGATTCTGGGGCTTGTTAATCCATTGTGCCAATCTAGATCTTTAAGAGGAACATTTAGTCCATTTATGTTGAAAGTTATTATCTATATATAAGATTTTGTTCCTGTCATAATGTTGTTTCCTAGTTGATTTGTAGTCTTACATGTAGACTTATGCAACAACTTCCTCTTTCATTTTCCTATAAGACACAACACATATAGTGATGGGTAAGTCCCTTATGATTACTTTTGCTCTAATGAGAATACTCTATGAAGTACATACTGTTCTGCCACTCACAAATCTTGGAAGTGAAGAAAATACAGGGAGAATTATTCTACTTACAGTAGAGTGTTTTGGGCATTTTCTTCTTTTTTTTTTTTTTTTTTTTTGACCCATAGAAAATTTTGTCTCATGCTTGCCAATTTGAGCCTATGCAAGAAATCAGCAACTGTGTGAAATAAGTACCAATCCATCCTACTCCATATGCATATATGGCCAAATAAATGGACTCTGATCCAGCACAGGGTGAATGGTCAACTTAATAATCAATCCAGTTGGTGGTCAGATCAATTGCCCAAAATCAATCTAGTTAAAACCATTAAACAACCCAAGAGAAAATACACTGAACAAATCTATTATGTCCTACTTAATTTTCATTGATACTTTTCAATAAATAAGAACATAAAAATACAATAATGCATTTTATTTATTGATTATAGAGAAAACAGGATTAAGAGTTGCATTATTTCTGCTCACAAACAGGATCACACATAGTGGACATCATCCTAGGGTATAATTATAGTCTGTTACTCAAGATTATATAATAAGACTAAAAATATCTGCTAAACTAATAATTTAAAATTAAGTGCAAGATACTAGACTTGAAGTAAAATGACAAATAAAACCTTGGCATATTTTTCTGCTGCAAATTTCTTGCATATGAAAAAAAATTTTAGTATATCTGTATATGTCTACCTTTTATAGTCAAGTTTCATTTTGGTCACTTAGCTCCCAAGATAATAGAAACTAATGGTATTGTGTTGGAATAATTTTGAACCCTCATAGGGAAGCTGATGAATAGAATTAAGTATTACTATTAATCACAGCTATGCTCAAGGTCATTATAGTTGCATATTAAATTGAGCCTGTGTAATGCATAGAGATACATTTAAACAATTATGTGATGCTTCTACATAGTTATGTGGAGCACACCACCCAAATTTTCCAGCTCAATCATAGTGTTAAATATTATATTTCATTGTCAGTACATGCATTCTGATTTTTAGTTAGAAAAATTTAGTCACTTTATATAATGATAATAGTCTGTGATTCACAAAATTTATTTGGTTTATTCTATTGATAAGTAAAATTTATTCTTGCTGCTTTAATAAATATAATTCCTGCTTATTAATATAATGACTTATATATGTAAATAGTATAATATTTCCAAAATTTATGAGTATACATTTTGTCCTTTTCTAAAATTAGTCTAAAAGTTAGTGTAGTTAATAAAAGAAAATACAATATTTGCCAAACTTTCTTCCTCTTTATAGTCATCAAATTACTAAGTCAGTGTTAGTCACAATAGGCATAAAATCAGTCACTGAACAGTCTAAGAAAGTGGGCAAAGAGTTTTTTCCCACAACTAATATAGGCCATATCTTCACACAGTAAATATTGGGAATACAGTATGCAAAAACATGTAAATACTCATAATAACTAAAGTTTGCAATATTTCTTACAGTTTGTAGTTTCACATTTACTTTTTACATTATATTAGAACAAACTCTATGAGTTTCCCATTTAAAAGAAGCAAAGATGTTAAAGCAAGACTTAAATGATGGGGTGTTGTCAATTTAGTGATGTCTGTCTGGGCCTTAGGAAAGAGATTATTACTGAAATATTGGGGAAGACAGTCAGATAACCAACTTCTAGAAAAAAATTTCCCCAAGCTGCTGCTTAGTGATATCTTCCCCATTTATATTTAAGCAATTTAGGGGGTGATATGGTCAAGATACTAAAAATTGGGTCAGTGAAAATTGGATGGAAGTTGAGGGAATAGATGATTCTGAACATAATTTAGTGGGGGATATTTCTCAGCTTATATTCAAGAATTGCCTGGTTACTAGGAGGAGATTGGCTGATCTGAACAGAAAAGAGTAAGCCAAAAGAAATAAATATAGCCTTAAAAATGAGAGTGTGGTAGTTTTAAAACATGGCCATAAATCCTTTTAACACTCCACCTATCAAGAGATGAGGCCTATCCCCCTTCCCTTTGAATATGGGTGGAGTTGTGATTACTTCAACCAAGACAGTACAGTGGATTTAATACTATATGTCTTCTGAAGATAATATAAGATTATACAGATGTCTCATTTTATTGGAACATTTGGAGCTCTGAGTACCAAATCTGACTACCTTGAATTCTCCATGCCATGAAGAAGCTCAAATCACTAGGAGAATTATCTATATATATTAGTGAAGAAGCTTCCAGATAAATCCAGCCTCCAGTCATTCAAGTCACCACAGCCATCTGTGTCTTCCCAGCTGTGGCTCAAACACCATAGAGTAGAGATAAACTATCCTCACTATACTCCTTCTGAATTTCTGACTCACAGAACCTGTGAGCATAAGAAAATAGTAGTTGTTTGTGCCTTTAAGCTTTCAGGTAGTTTGTTACATAGTAACAGATAACAGGTACTATGGATACTTTTGACATATATCAGGGCAGGGTTTTATCTCCTACTGCTTTTTAGGAAAAAGATCTTGGTGAAACAAATAAAGAAGGAGATTCAGCTTACTTTATAATGGATAAAAAATGTAGCTAAAAGAGGCAGTCAAAAGTAGCATGATAAAGTTTTGTTGGTTTTATAGTTATTTCCCTCTGAAAAATATGAAGGATCTAAATTTCCCCATCACACTCAGACCGTGTAAGAACTAGAATGATCTATTGCCTCTTCTGCTTTAATAGCACGGAGATACAGAAGAACCTTGTCTATCTCTTATATAATGCAGTCTTGATCTTGGACGGAGAACATAGTGGTAGAAAAATGGAAAAAGAAACATGAAAGAGAAAGAGAGGAAAAGAGGGAAAGAAGATATTCCCAAGATGATCCACTGAGGTGGACACCATATGCACTAGTAGCTGAGTACAGGAAATTTTAGCACCATGCTTTGGACTCATCCACTTGTGACTCCTGGTGATGATTATGGCACCATTTGGGGGGTGATATTTTGGAGGGTTCATCTAGCACACTATGGGATAACAGGACCATTTTGGAAACGATTACAGTAAATCATGGTTTTAAAGACTGTTAGCAAAGATATTGAAATGTAGTGGAAGAGGAATATGAGAATGTTAACATGGGTGGGGGCCTCACAAGAAATCAATCAGAACAACCACAACTGGCAGTAGGGGACAGCATCCCTGCATCAACTTAGGACTCAAACGCAGAGCAGCAGGAGTGAGAGAAGAAAGGAGAGTGAAAGCTACACTCAGAGAAGTTACATGCCCTCAAGTGCAGTTTTCTAACACCCAGTTCAGTGCTTCAGACCATCTGGAAATAAGAATAAAATGCCCACAATGAACTAAATTGGACTATCTAAATATAAACAGGATATCTTGAGTGTAAAAAATTTACTGTAAGAATTGAAATTAAATTTAGTTGCCTACATCTATGTTGTTATATAATCAGCAACGGGGGATTTCATCTCTTCACTTAATTTTGGGGAGTTGAGATACAGTAAAATATACTAATAGAAAGAAATTACCTAAACTTCAAATCTAGCAGAGCTAGTGCTCTCAATTCTCAGAGCAAACCATTGTTTTAGATTTTGGAGGCTTCGCTTTTTTCTTATTCATCAGGAGTTTATATTTCTTTGAGAAATTTCTTTTTCTTGTGATTAAAAAAATAAGTTTTTAAACTTTATCTGATCAGTTTCCTGCTACAAATACAAGGAAATAATGTTTTTTATAATTTATTAATAAATTTCAGCACACACACAAAACCGTGTCTTGATCATGACAAGACCTAATGTATTTTGAAAGTTATTTTATAACTAGACAAGAATGTGTGGGGAGAGGGCAGAGAAAAGGAGAAAAAAAGACATTGTTTATTTGCATTTTAATAGAATAGGAATCCCATTTTGAAATCTGCTGCAGTTTCATTTTAAACCAAGCCATTTTTTAATACATCCATTTCAGCATTTTTAAACACCTCTGTTTCCCATTAAACCACTACATACATTTAATTTCCTCAATTGAAACTCCACTGAGATAACAATATGGAAAAAAGTGTGAGCACTTTGGGCAATCCACTGACAAATGTAATAGTACTTGTGTAGCATGTTCCATCTCAGTGCCCAGAAAAGTACTGAATCTGACAAAATGTTTCTTACTTTCTTAAATGAACAGACTCTACTATACTAGCTCAAGATGACTACTAACATTACCATTTTTTAAAAGAAAATTTTGTTTACATATGCTTCCTTTCCCCTTAGCTCTAAACCAAATGAATTGATTTAGTTTAAATATTTTATTTGTCTAGTGACCTTGTGAATCATATCAGGCTTTTTAAAGAATGTCTATTGTGAGGTAGGTTATTACTAAGCATCTACAACTGGTAATGTGAAGGGATTATGGTATTCATTCACATAGGAAAGAAAATAGAAATTGGAACTGTTGAACTACTGTTTACATAATGAGGTTTATAACTTCTCATTTTAAATTAGTGCCACTTATTCCTCTGTATGGGAAACTAACTTTCACTAAAGTTAATTAGAAATGAATACATTACATTAAAAGATTATTCTACCTGTCAATAAAACTGATCCTAGGATGTTTTGAGGCCTGCCATTGTAAAACTCATAAATCCTGAAAATGACATTGTCAATTCTTAATTATCTTAAAATTAATCTCTCTTCTCCTCCTTCCCTCCTGTTTCAGATAAGAAATTATCCCCAGCACATTTTGTGGCTAATGTCTCTCTCTCTATTCTGCTTTCATCTACTGCTGTCTCTTTCAGAGAAGTCTTTCTCTAGTGGAAGACACCGTAAGGATGGAAATAGGTCAACTTTTAGGATAACACAGATCTGGGTTCAGACCCTGGGAGTTCACTGCTTCCTAATTCCCTGAGGTGTGACCTTAGGCCAATTACTTAACCACTTAACACCAGTAAATGGTTTGCAAAGCCCTTTCCCCTACAGCATAAAAATTTAACCATAACTCTAGTCAAATAACTCCTGCATGGTAGCTTGCATCTGGACAGGGAGGAACTATAGATGTGCTATGAATATCTGATGGTGAAACCACAGATAGGAACTTTCATAAACTTTCATAAATAACATCTTCCTTGCAATGATGCTGGAAACTATGGTTGTAGAGTTGTTTCAAGAGCTGTTGGCTCTCTGGACATGAGGCTTTAAGTCAGGCTCATTTTGCATATTCCTGATGTGAATCTCATCTCCCAATACCTGAGCTGTCTGCTGCACTGCTACATGGACTCCCTCATGAGGCTTCCCTGATGACATTCTGTGTCACTGTCCTATATAGCCTTCTAAGTATTCTAGTGTCAAATATGGGCTATGATAGTCTATGATAGTCTGAAAGTTTAGTTGAGCCTAAGAAGACCCCCTGATGAGCAGTGTAGAAGTATAATAATATCTAACCCCTAGTGGTACTATGAAGATTAAATCAGATTGTATATAGATGAATATGTATAGTGATTCACACACATCTCTATATGTTTCCACACATGTATTGTAAGTGAACACTCATTGCATTGAAGTTTTAGCACAATTGTAATTTAAAATGTATTTTTGTCATTTATAATGTTGATCTTTCCCTGGCAAAGTGTAAATCTGATGAGGGCTGGGGTCACCACTTTCATTTTAGTGTTCTCAACTTTTATCAAAGTACTTCCACATAATAGGTGTTCAATTTATGTTTATTCATTCCTATTACTGCCCCTTGCTTGAGAGAGTCCAAATTGAGATGTGTGGAAAGCCAATTCCTTATAATTTTGACAAATGCTATACAAAATGGGAAAGAAAAAGACTCACTGGTGAAATAAATTTAGCAAACACTAGGTTAGGTAATGCTAAACAGGGTTTCTCCTCATTACAGCACTTCTTGCCGTTCTCCAGCATAAAGTGGAGTGGGAGAAGGAGAGAAATACTCACTGCTTATGCAATTCCACCACCCTCTTTTTTAGGACCAGCTTTTGAGATAGGTTTTATGCCAATGACACCGCAGAAAATACTGCCAAAATGCTGCCTATCTAAAGATAGGTCCTTTTGGAGCTGTAGTGTCCCTGGATATAAACAGATGCATCTAATTATCTCATATTATAAGTGAGGAGAATGAGAACAGAAAGATTTAGTAAATTTTGTAAGACCCCACAACAAGTAATATTTTCCTATAGAGCTTACCCTATTGTTGATTGAAAATTTATCATATAACTTGCCAGCCACAGCTTGTCTATAATACACCCTCTCATGCTAATCACTCCTGATAACAAAATAAGATGAAGTCAAAACTTGAGCATATGTCCAAGAACCAGAAGGACCCTAAGGTGCTAGGTCCCTGGAAGTGGTCCCAATAGATCCTTACACATGTAACCATTGAAATGTTGGCTCTCCACAAGGACCAGATGAAATTTTGCACTGCATTTGCTTTTCTAAGTCTCCTTGGATCCTTAACCCTCAGGATGGTGATAACAAACCTGTGATTCCCTTATGTTTCTAAAATATTCCAATATTTTCACATCTTGGAAGGGATGTATATCTACTTCTCTCCAGTACTCATTTTCTTGTTTGCCTGCCCAACTCAACCACAAGTTCCACAGCAAGAGGAACCATCAGTTACTCATCACTACACCCCCAGCATCCAGCCAAACATTTTTTAATAACTAAATGAGCTAATGTGATTAGGAGAGTTTAAAAAAGGCATAGAATTGATCTGACTCAGGAATCTTAGAAATCCAGAACACAGTAGCTCTGAAGACCAGGAATATTACAAATACTTAATGATTTATCCTTCTCTTTTTGCAAAACAATGGTGTTAGGAGAGGAGAAAATGTTTAATAAAATTGTCATTAACTGTTATATCCATATAAGTGCCTACTGAAAACTTAAGACAATCTTATGATTCCCAATATATTTCACTGATCTTAATAAAGGCTATATAGGGTCTGGGCTATTATTTACTTTAAAGTAACTAATTAAATATATAACATTTTTTGAAGAATCCGTGAAGACTGTAATCTATTTTCACTCGAGATAGAGTAATTCTGTTCTGTCTTATTTTAAAAAAAGCTATGAAATGTCTGAGCCTCGGAAATCTTTTAGAAGAAACCTTTGGGAAAGGGAACCTATAACAGAGACATTCTGGGCAAAGAAGAGATGAGGTAAATTCATAATTAAATTATAAAAAACATGAAGCTTATTGATGCACTATATGACATATTGTACTATCAAATTTTACTCACAAAAAGAAAGAAAAATTGATCTTCTGTGAGGCATTGAAAGGAATTTTGTACTGAGCAGGATAGAAGGAAAGGTCTAAGGGGTATAAGGATGGGTTTCAAGGACAAACTCTTATTTCTACTATTAGTAAAAAGAAATCAGGAATGTAGTTTGAGACAATCAACACAGACATCTGATTTATGTGACTACAAAACGATTCTTTCCACCCACAGTAAGTCTTAATCATCACCTTACAAACATGCCTTCCACTTCTAAAAGATCTTACATTCTCTCGGTCTTGAATTGATGCGGATTATGTTGGTTACAAAGAAACCCAACTCAAAATAGTTCAAACAAAAAAGGAGATAATAATTGAATGGAAACCTTAATAATATTGTAGTATGTCACATGCAATATTTGAGACATACTCAGTTTAAAATATTATTCATTGTTTATCTGAAATTGAAATTGAATTAGGCTTTCTATCCTATCTAGTAATCCTAAATATCATATTAGTGATAGATGGGATCTTAGAAAACCTCTGCTTTAATCTTTTTGAGGTACTTAAATGGAATGTTGTAAAAGTTTAATGAGCTAATAATATATCTAGAATACCCAGAACATAAGTATTTTAAATGGTTGCATTTATAACTACTTTTTAAATTCTTATAAGTGCTTCTATTAACATTGATACATATTACTATTTTATAGATGATAAAACTCAGGCTCAAAAAGAGTAGGTGACATTATAAAGGTCTTGCTGGTATGTACTGGCAGAACTTCACATCCTCTAACTGCCAAACTGATGTTTTTCGTACTATTCCATTTTGCTATATGAGATCACCTGCCATGAGCTGTGGTAGGTCCCAATTTGTGCAACATGTGGTATTACTACAGAGTACTAGTGTCTCTGCCAAAGCAGCAATATAGTTTAAGAAAAGATAAATCTGTGCTAACAAAAATAATGAAAAAAAGAGAGTAATATATTAAATTACAAATGGATCATCCATTGTCTCCACAGGTTTTGCAGTTTAATAAAGAGAAGTTTATAGTAGGTAATAAAGCATTAATCCACTTTTACTTCTGCTGTGTGATTCATGCAACTGAAAATTTTGCTGTTTTCTTTTCCCCTCTCCAGCCAATGGATGTCACACTGAAGATTTCTTATCAATAGTAATTTTCATTAGAATTGGTGAAATCAAATATTTAAACTATTTGTACTCAGCCCATAGTTGGGAGAATTCAGCCCTGAGTAAAACAAATTGATGTTTTCCTCATCTATAATTGAGCAGGATGTTTGGGGCCATTTAATTATATCCTTTATCTTTAAATTATATTCAGGGGTTTAGTTGAAATGCTTGATATTTTGGATATAATAGTCCTTTGATTATGATATGTGCCTGATGCTGTTTTCTAGGTTACAAGATATTACCAACTAACAGGGGCCAACCCACTAAAGTTGCAGGGATACTCTTAAGACAGCTCATATTTTAAAAACACACTGGAATATATCTATCTTATATGATCTATAACCTCCAGTACAATATTAAAAAACATACAATGTGCTGAAGAAACAAAATACAGAGAACTAGTTATGTATCGATGAAGTAACTAGAATGAAATACATATTTGATTTTAGATAGTCAGAGATATATTAAGAATTTAAACCTATTTTATTTTGACTTCACAATGTCAACCTACCCATTACCTAAATGGATTTATGAAAAACCTGATTTTGTGATTCAATCCTTCAAAAGTTGAGGGTCAATATTTGATTTTGAAACTGTATGGCTATCACTATGAATTGCAACATGAATTAAACTCTCCAAAAATACAGGTTGACTTGACCCCAAATAAAATGGGTAATTATTAAGGTGAAGAATAGCATATGTATGAATTGTTAATATTATGTATTAACTTATTTTAAAGCCCTCTGAAAATACTTAGTTTTTTATTGCATATAAAGTTTTCACCTGCACAATCTTGATTGAAAATCAGTGGCAAATAAGTGTTTAGACTTACTTTTTTTTTTTTTAACTACATCTTGGAGTAATTCCTAGACTGCAGGGGTTACTCAATGTCAGCAGTAAATATAAAGCCATTAAAGAAAAGTGCAACATTTTCAACTAACCCATCTAAAAAACTACCTCTAAATAACTGCTTCAATCACTTCTTCTGATTAGCTAGCAGCAGGGTTTTTCCAAAAAGTTTTGGTGATCACAGTAGCCCAAACCCTTGGACAAGTTTACCCTCTTACATTTTGTGGTGAGCTTGCAAGAGTGAAAAGAATTAGGGGAGCAAATATACTTTACCTCAATCAGAATTCCAGGTGCAAGCTGCAGGGGACTGTTGTAACAACCAATTTGCTGTAGCCAAATCAGTCACAAGCACTATGCAGGGGACATTTTACAAGCTGGGTTCACCATAGGTGGGACAGCTTTTGATGAAGACCCATTAGGGTAACTAGTGTCTGGTCAGCTTCAATGTGGACCTGGCTGATTGAGTGAAGGTAGTACCTTCCCAGGAAAACATATCATAATCAGAGGACTATTATATCCAAAATAGTGGGCATTTCAACTAAACCCCTGAATATAATTTAAAGATAAAGGACATAATTAAATGGCCCCGAACATCACAATAGATGAACTTCATATAAATTATGAAGTAAATAGTTAACAAAGATACACATATAATCAATAATTATATGTAGAGTGGATTAACAAAACGTGGTATATGTATACCATGGAGTACTATTCAGCTTTAAGAAACAATGGTGATATAGCACCTCTTGTATTTTCCTGGATACAGCTGGAACCCATTCTACTAAGTGAAGTATCTCAAGAATGGAAAAACAAGCACCACATGTACTCACCAGCAAATTGGTATTAACGGATCAACACCTAAGTGGACATATAGGAATAACATTTGTCTGGTGTCGGGCGGGTGGGAGGGGGGAGGAGGGATGGGTATATACAAACATAATGAGTGAGATGTGCAATGTTTGGGAGATGGTCATGCCTGAGGCTCTGCCTTGAGGGGGGGGGGGGCATGGGCAATGTACTCGACCATAATATTTGTACCCCCATAATATGATGAAATAAAAAAATGGGGAAAATGATTATATGTATAGTAATAATAAAATAATGATTCTAATTTAACCAATCCTTAAATCTCCAATATTAACTTTTCTAGCTATAAATGTCAAGTTACATTTTTCTTTGTTAGAATAATAACCTGTAACTAGTTATAAATTTCATATATGAATACTTATTCTAAATTTATTAAACATAAACAAAATTATAAATTAAATGATAAATATTTGAGATGATGGATATACTAATTACCCTGATCTGATCACTATACATTATGTGTATCTCAACATCACTATGTATCCCATGAATATGTATAATTATTACTTGTTAATTAAACAAAATAAAATTTTTTAAAAAACTAATAAAACCATAAAATCAGTAACAAATTTTACATTATTAATTTGACAGGTGATGTTATTTTATTAAACAACTACTTTCAATTTATATATGATACATATTGCTATGATGAAGGTTCTAAGTTTACAATATACATAATCTACTCTTTTGTGGGAAAATATACACAATATAAAATTTACCATTTTAGCCATTTATTAAGTGTACAGTTCTGTGCTATGAAATACATGCACATTGTTGTACAACCATTACCACCACTCATCTCTAGAACTTTTCCCATTTTCCAAACTGAAACTCTATATCCATTAAACACCAACTCTACATCTTCCCCTCCTCACAACCCCCAACCACCATGTCTGTTTTTTTTTTATTTCAGCATATTACGGGGATACAAATGTTTAGGTTACATATATTGCCTTTGCCCCACCCGAGTCAGAGCTTCAAGCACCTCCATCCCCCAGACAGTGCACGCTGCACTCATTACTTGTAAATAAACCCATCCCCTTCTCCCCCCTCCCATCTGCCTGACACTGGATGAATGTTGTTACTATATGTGCACTTAGGTGTTGATCAGTTAATGTCAATTAGATGGTGAGTACATGTGGTGCTTATTTTTCCATTCTTGTGATACTTGATTTAGTAGAATAGGCTCCAGCTCTATCCAGGATAATGCAAGAAGTGCTAGATCACCATTGTTTTTGCCAGCCACCATTTCTGACTTTATGAATTTGACTACTTTAGATATCTTATATAAGTGGAATCATATAATATTTGTCTTTTTGTGACTGGCTTATTAATATTTCACTCAACAAAATGTTCTCAAGTTTCATCTATGTTGTATCATTTATCAGAATTTCCTTTCTTTTTAAGATTGAATAATAATCCATTGTATGCACATATCACATTTTATCTATCAATTCTTCTGTCAATGGAAACTTGGTTTCTTTCACCTCTTGGCTATTGTTCACAATGCAGCTATGTACATTGGTATTTAATTATCTAATTGTGTCCCTCCTTTCACTTCTTTTGGTTCTATGCCCAAAGTAAAATTGCTGAATCACATGGTAATTCTGTTTAATTTATTGAGGAATCGCCATACAGTTTTGCGCAGTAGCTACACCATTTTACATTCTCACCAGCAGCCAACTTACATTTTTGATCCAAATCCTTTTCTTAGCAATGCCTGATCTTTAAGCCCAACTGCCTAATATAGACTTAATATGGTTGCTGCTGATAAAAATAATCTCAAAAATTATGCTAACAATGATAGTCCTCATAAATCCTTGATTTTAAAAGATGAATATTCCTGCTTAAATTCTTGTTAGCATTCTGCTGTGACTCCTAACTTCTGCCTATTTTGGCCTCTCTGCATTAGCATATGTGTGCATTAATGTAACAAAGAGGGAAAGACATTTCTCTGTGTCTAATCAAGAAAATAAGTAATCTTTTTTGTCATCCAGCATTCATTTGCCAAAGGTTCACTTTCTCTCCTCTCTATTAATTGTAGAATACTGGGCTATTAGGCTAACGGCTGTCTTCTAGCTTCTGTTTACTGCTTGCTTGCTGACCTCAGCTTATCGCAGAGCATTATGGGCTGAAACAAAATGCAGGAGAAAGGCGCTGATTCCGACTGGGACCCGGAACAGGTTAGGACCAATCAGGGACAGGGTGAAATAAAATGCCGAAGAAAACGGCAGATAAGGAGCTTACCAATCACTGTAGAGGGCAGCTGCGTGATCAGAGTATAGAACCAATCACTATAAAGGGCAGATGCATGATCAAGGTTAACAGCTTATGTGCACCGAGTATAAAAAGCTTACACCCACCCCATTCGGGGTCCCTGCCCGCACAAGAGACCACTGCGCTGGTGCTCTTGGACTTGGACCCTAGCTAGCTAGATAATAAAACTCCTTTTGGTAATTACAGCCTCGGTGACTCTGTCTCTCTGTCCCGCGGTACTGCATATTCCGATTCTAACATAATGAATCCTTATGTGCTTCTGGTGCTGCTTCCCAGGACTGCACTTTAAGTACAATCTCAGATTTACCAGTCCCACCAGGGTTGTCACATTCCAGAGGGGGGTAGGGTAGAATTCTGCCCTGGCCCTGGCACCAGTATGTTTACTGGTCCTGTCTTTTCCTAGGGCCTGGATTCTTCAGGTAGCCACAACTTTACTCACTGTTAGTACCTCTTTCTCATTATCACACCTTACTCATCATTCCTGACTCTTGCATTCCTGCCCGATACCATGTTGTATTTTGGGATCTCATGTTCTCTGTTGTTTGAGAAAGAAATAACTTCTGAGAATCATTCTACCAAAAAAAAAAAAAAAAAAAAAAAAAAAAAAGCCCCCATCCAATTCACTATGATCTTTTTAAATCCCCTCTTTTTTTAAAAAAGAGTAAATAATGATATATCTAGAGGAAAATATAGTAGAAAATAGATATACTTTTTCACTTTGTAAGAGAAGATTTCTGACCTTAAACATAATGGACAAAGTCAAAGAAAAATATAACATTTAAAGCATCTTTACATAAAGAATTGCATTTATATTGGAAAATGACCTGGTAATACACATCAAGAGTCTTAAATGAAACTCTATTTCCCATAATTTCATTTTATAAATGTACCCTTACAATCAGTCAAAAATACTAAAGATAAGCAAACAGACAAAACACTGTAATAATAACTCCTCCCACATATTCACTGTCCACTTGGTTAGGCTCTCTATGCATTACATGTTTACAAAGTAAGTGTTAAAAGCAAAATAACAAATATTATAATTCTCATTTTGCAAATAAGAATTTTGTGGAGAGAACTGAAGGGTTTTATCCAGGGTACCCCAACTAGTGAGTGATGATGACATTAGGATTTAATGTCAGATTTGTTTGTCTAACCCTACCACCGCATCAATGGCATTTTTAACACATGAAAACGTTCATATTATTTATAATGAGGAAAAACTGAAGACAACCTAAATATCTACCAACAGGGAACATGATTTTGAAAAATAGAGTTTATGCATATGATTATTTTATTTTTCTAAACCCAGACTGGTTCCAAAATTATTTGTTACAGCTCTGCATGAACTATTATATTATGCTCCTATTAAAAATTAGGTTCATGAAAAGTTTATGTGAACATGGGTAATAATTATGTTATGAAGTCCATTGAAAAGAGCAAATTTGTAAATATAATGTGATTACAGCTTTGTAGGAAAACAAAACAAAAATCAGTTAGGAAAAAAAATCTATCTTTAGTAGAGGTAACAGCTCACTCCTAGTTGAGTGGCTCTAATCTCTCCCCCAGGAATCCATTACCATCTTACTCCTCTGCCTAGTCTTCTCTCCCCACCCTTCCCCCCATACACAAGAACTGCAACCCAAACTCCAAGTTTTAACAACTATAATCTTCCTTTTTTCTTAATAGATTAATTGCTTCAGTGTGTATGTATTAAGAACCCTCTGAACTAGTTTATATATTTTGGTCATTGTGATTATAAAGGAGTAAGTAAAACAGCTTGCATTTGTATTTATTTTCTACTTCATTCTCGCCTCATTAGTTATTTTTCCCCCATATACAATTTTCTTTAAAAAGTACATACGTGGGAAGTGTATGTTGGAAAGAGAGAATGTGACCTAGAAAGAAATGTCTCAAAATATTACCAGTGGTTTAGTCAAAGTGCAGGGATGATCGGTGATATGTTCTTCATAAATATTTTTTGTGTTTTTCTCCCAAATAATCATGCATTACTCCCATTATCAGTAAAAATAAAATAGTTAACTAAATTAATTGATAATTTAAACAAAGTGCCTAGTAGTGGAAAGATGAAATGCATTGAAGGAAGATTATCTGGAGCATGAATCCTAGGTCCCACCACAAACTAGCTATGTGCACTTGGTAAATTACATAAACTCTCTGAACCTTGTTTTACTCACCTGGAAATTAGTTACAATACTTTTAACTTACTTGCAGAGTTGATAGAAAGGCTATAAAAACCCAGAAAGGTGAAGCACTGAAATACGGCACAGAATAAGTGCTCAAGGAATGAGAGCTAATATTACATTCTGTTGTAAAGGTTTACTTTTTAATCATCCTTTTCTCAACCTCTGGAGAGCAAGAGGCAGCTGTAGCTGACATTATTCAACTCAGCAGGAAATCCATTTAAACACCTTTAACTCTTCAAAGTTTCCCAGCCCTACCTGTCTGCCTTCACTAATGATCCCCAGCAGTGGGAGACCTGCCTTTGATTCCTCCTATGAGACTCTGGAACCAATGCAGTGACTGGTTTTGTTTCTCACTTTCGTCCTTCTCTTGCACCACTTTGTTTAAAGTACCTTAATAACATCTTGGAAAGTAAACTTAACATTAGCCCAGGTAAACTTTGTTATCCTTGTGGCACATTCTTGCTAAGTCATTAAATGCTCTGGAGTAAATCCTCCTGCTCTACAGTTTAATAGGGAGTCGCTCTGAGTTGTGGAATCAATTACCTTCCTACTCCCTGCTTCCCCTTCCCGTTACAAAAAAGGATTGACAAATGACACGCAGAGGCCTGGTTAGTGAAATGAGTCCCTTTTCCCTTTACTGCAACTTAATCAGCATGGTAGTCCCAGTGCTAATGAATATTAGTCCAACCAAATTTCAGCTGGAAGCAACCCAGAGAACTTCTCCAAGGCAATCATTTGGCAGATGAGAAAATTAAAGCCCAAAGAGTGAATGAACTACTGGGACATAGTGGGCACTGAATATGAGCTTGGTGAATGAATGAGCGTTTTATGTCGGAAAGCTAGAAAGTGGTACAAAAAGTAATAGATAATATGTGTTAAGGGCTTATTATTGTTAAGCACTCTTCTAAGTGCTTTATATGCATTAGCTAGTAGGTGTCCTTTGCTATAATGCATTTTACAGGGTAGGAAATTGATGAACATAACAGTTTAATGACTCTACCAAGGCTGCATAGGAGATAAGTGGTGGATTTAGACTTTAATCCCAAATAATCTGTCCCAGAGCACACACTCTTCAAAACCAGATTATACTGTCCCTAACATTAGGAATCCAATCCCTGTATTTTATAACTTAAAAAATGTCTCTTAAGTCTCTCCATATCTCTCTCTGCCATTAATATTAATCAAGTTCAACCACCATTTTATCTCAGTTAGATTCCTAAAATAGCCTCCTAACTAGTCTTACCACTAATCTTCTTCTACCACTTGCCCCAGTAGCATCAGACTGGTCCTTATACACACACTCACACACACACACACACACACACACGGAACACTACTCAGCCATAAAAAGGATGAAATCATGTATTTTGCAGCAACATGGATGGAACTGGAGACCATTATCTTAAGTGAAATAAGTCAGAAAGTCAAATAGTGCATGTTCTCACTTACAAGTGGGAGCTAAATAATGTATACAAATGGACATAGAGAGTGGAATAATAGACATTAGAGACTTGGAAGAATGGACAGAGAGTGTGGGATGAGAAAATATACAATGATTATCATGTACACTAATCAGGTGATGGTTATACTAACAGCCCAGACTTTACTGCTATGCAATATATATCCATGCAACAAAACTGCACTTGTACTCTCTAAAGCTATAAAAACAATTTTTTTAAAAAAGACAAATTTAATCATACCATTCTCCATGGTTAAAACCTTGCAATGCTATTTCATTATCCTTGGTATATAATGCAATTTATCAATGGCTCATAATCATTTCCCCCTTGAAATTCACACACCAGCCTTATGAAACTTCTCTCCTACAAAGCAATACTTTCTGTGACCTCTGCTCTGGTCTACTCTTTGCCTTTGCTGGCTAACTATTATACTATTGATCTCAGGTTTCAGCGTAAACATCATTTATTCAGGAAAGCATCCACTCAAATTCTCCACGTCTTGGATAGATGGCCCCTCTTCATAAGTGCTTCTCTAGCAAAGAACTGATCATGCCATATTGAAGATTCTTGTTGAGTTGCCTGTTTCTCCCATTAAATTATTTATCAAGGCTCAACTCAAACTAAATTTGCCTTTTCATCATTGGATCCCATTTGCCTAGTAAGTTTGTTAACCTATCTGTCCTTTAGTTTCCTCAACAAAAATGGGATAGATGATGAAACTTCATTGAGTTAAATGAGGAAAGACACCTAAAGTATATAGCTTTTGTCACATAGCTATGGCTTAACAAATGGCAGTAAATATAGTTTTTCCATATATAGACACTTAGAAGTATTTCATTAAAAAGGCAGCATAATTACATTAAAATTAACTAAAATGGTCATCTGAGGTCTAAAATAAAATATAAATTTGATTTCAAACAGTGGTAAATAAAAGACATGTTAAAAGAATAAGTGAAGAAAAGAACAAAGGGAAGAGGCGAGATGGGGAGAAGAAAAGCAGTTGTTAGACGATTCCCATTTTCATTTCTAGGGGCAGATAGAGGCTAGGAAAACTTGAATGATATCAACAGTGGAAGTGTGTAGCTAAGTCATGGTGTATGGGGTAGGGGTAGGCAGGATTGTGGATGGTGTGTACAACAATAAAAACAAGATACAAGTCAAAGACTTCCCAAATTTAGTTCAGTTTTGTCATATGGCCTTCAAGGGGAGGTGATAGTGGGGGTGATAGTGGGATGTGTTATTTTTTTTTAAAGTACGGTACAATGATCTACATTTATTCAAATATAGTTAAGTCGTCTTCTTCTGGAATATCATCATAACTCTCCAAACCCCAAATTCCATCCTGAATTTCTTGCGACTCTATTTCCTTTTGAACCATTGGCCCCAATCTCTCATGTCGAGCAATAGAGCTCTCATGGGGCAGATGAGAAGGGCTGCTCGTCTTCTTTACCGCTCTGGGAAGAAATGCATGGGTTGTGCAGATATGCTGTGTAGCCACGCCCATCACTAGGTCTTATTTTTGGGGTAGGGCTTATATTGTGCAAATGCTTAGAAATCCTGTTAGGGCGTATTTTATGGGTAGGTCTTATTTTCGGGGAAACACGGTACTTGCTCGTTACCTTCCCAGGACTACACTGTCCATCACTTTATCAAGATCCAAATGCAGGAGCTGCTCCATTCACCAGAAATATCCATGCTTTTGTATAAATCCATTCTGCCTCCTCTCCAGAATAAAGAGTATATAGAAAATACAGTCCTCTTACAAAGAGAGTTGCACCACAGTGATAGGTCCCCAGTGCAAAAAAACAGGCCCTTAGTAGACTTTCAGTATATATCAGTATGTATATATATGTACACACACACATTACCTATACACACACACTGTATGTGGATATATGTATGTGCGTGTATATGTATGCACACAGGAAATAAATTATGAACAACTTTTTCCTGTCATGGCTAGTAAAATAGGAGATAAACTTCTTATAACAAACTAATTTGAATTTGAGTACAGGTTGAGAATCCCTTATCCCAAATGCTTGGTATCAGTGTTTCAGATTTTGGATTTTTTGGATTTTGGAATATTTGCATATACATAAATGAGATATCTTCGGGATGAAAGCCAAGTCTAAATACAAAATTCACTTATGTTTCATATACATCTTACATACATTGCCCAAAGGTAATTTTATGCAATATTTTTAAAATAAGTTTTGACTGTGTTTTGACTACGACACGAGGTCATGTGTGGAATTTTCCAATTCAGTGTCATATCCGCACTCAGTTTCAGATTTCATTGCATTTATGATTACAGAGTTTCGAATTAGGGATGCTCAACCTATGCTAACTATATAACAAGCATCATGCTCATCACTTTATATGTATCTTCATTTAAGACTCATGACAACCTTGTAAGATAGTCATTGTCATTCCTATTTTCCTATGTAGAAAGAAAGGTTCAGAGAAGTTAACTAAGTAGCCCAAAATGACACAGCAGTATACGGCAAAAATTCAAGCTCTGCTCAACCTTCCTGTGCCTAAGGATTAGGCCATAGCCTCAAACCACAGCACAAATGATCCTCCTTTAGGGTCTGACAGCATCGTCACCATTACAGAGGTACCTGGTTTAGGATATGTGCAAACACGAGTAATGGCAAGCAAAGGCCCTGGATGATACAACTGAAACACCAAAGTCAGGTCTGTCTATCCAGAAACCACCTCAAACTATAAAGAATGTGCTTCCATTTTAATGCCATCCTCATGATGCCAAGCATAAAGCAAGCGTTTTTTGTTGGATATTATCACAGTTTTCTGAAGGACCCAGTGCTTCCTGCCTCCCCCATACTCAACAATCCCATGCTTTCAGCCTCCTATTTTTCCTTATGAAAATGCCTTCCAGTCCCAAATATAATACCAAACAAAAATAACGTTTTATTTTAGCTAAAAGATCACTTCAGTCCAATACAAGTATTCTTGTAGCTTAATCTTGTTTTTACATCAAACATTCTAGTTGAAAAACAATTTAGTCATTGATTTCTCCATATTCTCACTCCCAAAGCATACCCCAAATATTTACCTCCTAGGAAGTTCTGTATTAGCAGAAGAAGTGTGATTTCAGGTACATTGAATCATGACCTATCATTTAGATTGATATGAACAGTAACTAAGTAACACAAACTTTAAATTGCCCAAAGAGAACATGCAGGCCTACTTTTCCTACACTCATAACTATGAATGCAAAGAACAAATATGTACTATCAAAGCAAGATAATATTCTTTTCCAGAGATGAAAGTGAAAATAGAAAGTTGTTCTCCCTATAAAATTAGAAAGTTACATAGCACATCGCGATACTTTTCAGTCCTTAAAGTGCATATGAATTACCTCCAAATTTTGTTCACTTTGAGATTTCATTTCAATAGGTCTGGAGTAGGACTGAGATTCTGCATTTCCAAAAAACTCACAGTTGCTGCTGTGTCTGCTGCTGCTGCTACTGTGTCTTCTGCTGCTACTGTTGGTCAGACATCACACTTTGAAGAATAAGATCCTGGTGGTTAAAGTGGCTGTTGAATTAAATAATCTGGGTTTGTATCTGGGCCTGCAACTTAACAGCTGCATGAGCTTAAGTGAGTTATTTAACCCTTTCTCTGCACAATCTCATCTGTAAGGCAGGGCTAATCAGAGTGTTGTCATATAAGATGTGTATGAATTATTTATCATAGTGGTTGGCACATAAGAGATGATAAGAAGCAGCAGGAGGAAAAGGAAGAGAATTAGTAAAGAATTAATGTATTTTCTTTTAACATGTCTGTTTAACTGGCACACTCCTCATTCTTAGTGAAATTGTGGAATAGTATGTATGTGTAGGTGTGTGGGTATGTGTGTATATATGTGTATATATATATGTGCATGTGTTGAGTATTCACTATTTCAATATATATGCAGATATATTCACTATCTCATAAATATGTAATTTTATATATAATTACATAGTTACGAGTATCAACTCATATCTTTACATTTTGTATTTATACTTGGTTTTTCTCAAAAGAGAATGAAAGTGAATGAGATAAGGATGAGCATCCTCAGGATCTAAATATCTAAATGGGCCGATGCGGGGTTCCTGGCCAAGCCCAAAATCTTAAGGCCAATTCAAAAGTCAGAAATTTAAGGGAAGTCCTGAGTTCATAAGACTGCTGACACAGGACTGACTCTGCTACTGCTGAGGCAGCCAAGGAGATATCACAGCCACTAAGAGGCACTAGGCCCATGCTAATCTCCCAGCCAGAGGAACTCCTGATCACCCAGTGATGATAAAAGATTTTCAAAAGGAGTAAGAGTTAGCTTTACTAGTAGAGACAGAAAGCCTTTACTAATGAAGAAAATAGTATGTGCAAAGGCCATGTGATGAGACAAAGTATGGCGGGGAAGAGACATTGAAAGAAGGCCAGTGCTATTGGAGCACAAAAGCCAAAAGATGAGGGTAGATACTGCGGCAGGTACCAGACCATGCTGGACCTGGAGGCCACAATAAGGAGGTTTGGGTTGATCTTAAGAGCACTTGCATGTGTTAAGCAGGCATTGACATGACCATATTTCAAAGTATCATCCTTGTTTTGGTATGACAAAAGGTCTGGGATGAGGCTGGAGTTGACACTGACCAGTTAGGAGGCTGTTAAAGTAGTTGAAGACAATGGTAGCAGAGTGAAAGGGAGGTAGGTGATGCACAGGGAGCGGAAATCATTAAAGGATTTTAAGCGGGGAATCAAGAAGGCAAGTTTGTCTTTGGAGAAACATGTATGATAATTGAAGTTGGCAAGCCCAAAGTAAAACCACTTAACAGGCTATGGTAAGAGTACAGGAAGAAAATTATGAAGGTCTGCACCAAGACTGATGGGCTGGAGAGGAGAGGATGGATTTATGCAGTGCTTTCTTTTTTACCAAGTTTTAATGCCTCTCGGGATTCAGTGACATCAATAAGGGAAGGACACAGAAAAGAGAAAGAGATTCAAACAATAGGTAAGAGATTCATGACTTGCAATGTGACTTAGTTGGCAGATTTTAGAATTCGGCAGCCTAATACATGTCTTCCCACAATCATTCCACCTTCTTGCTAATAACATTTCAGAGTGACACTGGTTCTCAACACAATACTATAAGTCAAAAGAATATCATTCAAGTCTAATTTCCCACATATTTTTATAAAAGGGAATTATGTTCTGACCAAGAGGTTGGTAACCAATATTTAAAAGCCAGAACTCAAATTTACATTTAGTCAACTATAACTGATGTGTGAGTGCATCGTATGAATAAAAGTCATCCTGTCAAGAGACAGGACCTGAATCCATAAACCAAATCAAACTAAGAGAGGAATGTTGGTCATCACAGGGCTTATCCATCTGAGACCTGAAGCTCGAGAATCAAATCTTATGACCTGAAACGTGCTGGGAGCCGACAGGTCACTGCAGTGCTGTGCTGTTTGCTATAATGGCACTAAGCAATCACGTGGATGTATTGGCAGAGCGACATACACACAAATCACTAATGTAAAATCATCCTGAGTTTGTTTTTAGTTTGAACTCCCTATAAAAGAGCTAGACGAGACACTGGGCAATGCTCCTAAAGGAGATACTGTGACTTCAGAGCGGACAGTGCCAAAATGAGTGTCTATTTATCTTTATTGAAGAGAGCTAGAAGGCGGTGCAGCCTGGGAAAGTTCCAGGGACACAGCCCACCTTTGAGGTTGAAGAGATCAGTGCGCCCTGAGGGAAAGAACACCGGCTTTGACACTAGACTAGATAAACCTGGTTTTGCACCTACCGCATTTCCTGGCTTCATGATCTTGAGAGAGAGCAAGCTGAACCACATTGTAACTTGTGAAACAATAATAATGACTGACTTATAACATGATACAAGGACTAAATAAGCTAATATACAAAAAAACGTATGGAAAACTGATGAGAATATAGGTGCTCACTGAGTATGTATTTTTTTCCTTCATCTTTTTATATGAGTAGTTCTAGTCTTTAGTGTACATGAAAATCCCCCCTGGAGTATGTGTAATAGCGTAGGTTCCTAGGCTTTACTTCCCAGTAATTCTAACTCCCAGGTCTAGAGTAGCATTCAGAAATATATATTCCAAAGCACCCCCAGTGACTGGTACAGTGGACACATAAACTGACTATGCTTTGGGAGCAACTTTAAGAAAATTGAGATAATTATTCTAGAACATAAAGGGGCACACCTGGAACTAAAAAAAAAAGACTCAAGTTCTGATTCAAAATACCCTAAAACAAAAAAAGACTAAATTTCCCAGGAGTAGTCCAGAACCTCAGCAGGAAAGTGCTCATGATCTAGGGCCTGCTGTAGAAATTTCCTGAGAAAGTCAACTGTCACTGAGATTGGAGACTATGTTTTGCAAAATCACCTCACCTCAAGTTTAAGACAAAACCATAAGTGAATGTTCTATGACCAAGAATATTTGATTTAAAAAGATCAACTCTCATTTAAGCTCAATGAGTGTGCTTTTTTACTGGAAAAAGGGGAAAAAATTAAATATTGGAAAGTGAGGACACATATCTTTCTAGGCAAATTCATTATTTTTTGTTTTTTACCCTGTTTCACTCTCTCATAACTCATAAAGCATGAAGTCAGTTTCTTCCCATTATACCCTCACTTAACATTCCCCTTGCTCACTTCTGTACACAGAATTCATATTAAGAATGATGAGTCAATCCTTTCTGTACAGGATAAGGCATTGTATACAGTGTTCAAATCCAGCAGCAAGTACAATGACATCCTACCTGAATTCTGAAAACTGTTCCCCTCACTAAGCAAGCTCCATTCATCGACTGCAGCAGCCAACTTCCCATTCCAGCAGCGGTTAGTTAGAGAACCAACCATTCTCATTCCCAGGCACTTTTTCATTCATCTTGCTCTTTGAGATGTGTGAATACATTAAATCGCTCAGTGCTGACTGGTGGTAAATCACAGCTCTGCACGCCTGACTTCCACTGAAGCTGCTGATGAGAAAAGCTCATAAAAGGAGATCACTTGATATAATAATCTTGTTCCAGATATGATTTGGAGGGAGCCAGAGGCCATAAAGGGGAGAAAAGGAGGAGAGGATGAAGATGTGACCACACAGCATGAATCAAAAATGAAAAAAAAAGAAAAAGAAAAGGAACATTTTAGGCTCCTTTGAAAAAAATAGCTTTGGCATATGAAAGAATGAGAAAAGATTTCCTCCACATCACAATCCTTTGGGGGCAAAACTCAACTGGGCTTTGTAAATATGAATTAGGACTTATGAGATAAATAGTTTAAAAAATCACTGATCATCACCTTTAAATTTGAGTGTACTTTCAAAGGTTTCTAAAAAAAAAAAAAGAAAAGAAAGAAAGAAAAATAAAAGAAACTCCAAACATCCCTCTCTATATTTAGATCTGTTTAGGGCTCCAGAGAGAAATCAAGGAACTAGTAATCAGCACTTTAAAGATTAAGTTCTAAGTGCCCCTAGACAATCAGAAAATGAAGCTTTCTTCTCTTTGAAGGTTTATGTAGCATGTGATCTAACCAGTGCAATCAGATAAAGAACATTAAAAAAAAAAATAGACCTGGTTCTGAGTCCAGACCAAATTTCAGAAATATGGGAGGAAAAGAGTACCAAAAAAAAAAAGGGGGGAGAGAGAAAATCATCAATCTATAAATCTCAGACCTTTTAAGACACAATATATTTTACCAAATCTATAGTCTTTGTGACTGCGAGATGTTGGCTCAAGCTAGAAAGACAAATAAATGCAGAAATAGTTTTTGTTTCTTTTTTTTCACTTTTTCAGATTTTATTTTTAATTGACAATAATTGTATATATTTATGGGGTACAATATGATAAACTGCATGATATTACCTGTATATGGAATGGTTTAAGAAAAGTATGAGTGAAGGAATCCACTAAGGTTTCCTATAAATAATTAGTTCTTATATAATGCACTCTGTGCTAAAATGTATTTCTATGTATCTTTTCCCAATCACATTTATTGCTTAAAATAAGGTTCACCGGTCTTCTGTCTTCCATAGTAAAGTCTCCATTGTGCCTAAATTTTAGTCATTAAGAAACTCTTCTTATGCAGGAGAAAAGAAACCTCTTGAAAGTGTTTCACTTATTTACCTTTGAAATATTCCTGAAAAACTTTGAATAAAATACAATATTCATCAGCAAGAATTCATAGAGTAGTAGCAACTCTGTTCCAGGCTCTCTACTTTCATAATTTAAGGCTGATTCATTATGAAGACTTGTGCAACTTGACGTCATCAACACACTCAGTTCTGCTCCCTGATGCTGCATCAGCCCAGTCTGCAGGGTGCTTCTACCTGCAAGCCATGGACACGCCCTTCTTTCTGAAAGGGTTAGCTGTAGGTAGAAAGGACATAGATTCGGGTTCTATATATCACAGGTCTAAGCTCCTTTTCTACCTATCCCCCAACCACTAAGATTGTAGGTACAATTGACCCATCAGCCCTAGGGAAATATATCTCATATATCTAAAATTTAAACTCTCACAGTTCAACAGTCCTGGTTCAGCAGCAAGTAGTTTGCTTTCTAAATTGTTCTGATCATGTGTGCCAGGTATGGTAACAAGGCCAAGTTGTTTTATGCTCACCTTCCCCATGTCCTCTTCCTCTCCAGCCCATGTCTAATAATTGGGCTACTGTTGTCTCTATGCCAAAGATCCTGCTGTAGTTCTAAATTTTTATAATAACATTAAACACAGTTTAAGCCACAAGGCTACCCATATTCTATAGCACCCAGCTTCGTCTCCTGCCCCTTCGCCATCAACAAATATGCCTATTCCACAGTCATAGTCCACCGCTCAGAGTTCTGTGAATGAGGCATATGGTTTCATACCTCTGTACCTTTCAATGTGCTTTTTTTCTGTTTATGAGGCTAACTCCAACACATTCTTTGAAACTCAACTCAAGCATATCATCTGCTGGACGCTTTCCCAGATCTCTCCTTCCCCAAGTCACTCTCACCTCTATACCCCAAAGATCTTCTGTGCACAGACCTAGAGTAACTTTTTGCAGTTATTTTACTGGCCTGTCACCCTTGAGCAATTTTATTGTTGATTTATTAGCATTTTGCCATTTTAGGAGCTCTTTCTATATCTGCTTCTATGGTAAGTACCCAGACCTGTATTGTAGCATTTAATTCTTAAAAGTGAGAGATAGGAATTATTTTCTCTATTTTTCAAAAGGAAAAGCAATCTCAGGAGAAAAAAAAAAAGATGATTTGCTCAATGCCACACATCTAACAAATAGTGGAGTGGAGATTTACTGCCTCCATAGCTCTTGGTCTTTACCAGTTTGCAATATCGGTTTTCTATCTTTAATGCCTGGCATGTTACTTATTCCTTGTTAGGTACTGAATGAATATTTACTGATTAAAAATGAATGAATGCTCTCCAGGCACAGTGGGATGAGCCTGTAATCCCAGCTACTTAGGAGGCTGAGGTGGGAGGATTGCTTAAGGCCCGGGGTTCGAGGTCATAGTGTGCTGTGATCATGCCAGTGAACAGCCACTGTACTCCAGCCTGGGAAACATAGTGAGACATCCGTCTCTAAAAAAATATAATAATAAAATTTAAAAAATGATTCACTGAATGGCTTCATGCTATATTAACCTGCATAGTAGGGTCTGGATAGTGCCACTCCATCCATGACAATTTGAGCACCTCGCTCACAATCTCTCTCCTTAAAACTTGCCATTATCCTGGGTTAAATTGAATACTCCATCCAACATCTTGGAATCTCAGGTCCCTGAAGGCCTCCAATAGGCATCTTCACAGACATTTCCTATATATCTTGATCTCCTTTCTCTGAGAACTGACCCTGGTGTGCAGGAATATGACCCCTGGAAGTCATATTAGGAGTATCTTACACTTTCCTTGGACATGGTTGATTAAATTAAGAAAGATGCTTGACCCGAGCCATGCCAATCACATTCTTTCTCCCAAGATTTAGAATTGACCTAGTAGATTGAGCAGGGAAATGTTTAAAGTCTGGAGCTGTGAAGTGGCCTTCTTTATGTACATGTCAAGCAATGAAATCCAGTGCGCTGAGAGAGAATATTAAAACAGATATATAGACACAGGGGCAAAAGCAAGAAAGATACAGAATATCACTTGAATTTTGCTAGTTCTATATTTACTTTTATAGCATGGCTTAGTGCCAGGCTGCCCTTGAGCTGGTTCCATGAGCAATATATATATATATATATATATATATATATATTTGTTGTTTTGCTTGAGTTACTTGGTGAGTTTTAACTAAATAATTCTTCATCTCCAGATACTCTCTCTGACATTTTTCTTCAGTCACATGGATCTTGGAAGCATCTCAAACAGCTCTAACTCCAACATCACTAAAGCCAACATCCCTCTTCTCATCACAAACTTGTGTTTTTCACCTAATTTCCCTACCTACACTTCAACCCCAACTAATCCTCCACCTATTGGCCCCTCAACCTTCTCCCTATTTGGAAGCACCTTGTATGTGTTCACTTACCTGCCCATTCATTTTAAATCCCATAATCTTTTACTCCCATCATTTAACAATATACTTAACTACCTTGCCTCTTTGACCTTCTCTAGGACCATCTGAAAACTAAACAGCATCAGTAACAACTTGGATGAATCCAATTACCATGCCTTTTCCATACCTGCACTTGAACAGCTAAGCACTGTTAGATAAATTCACCCTAGAAATTCATGGTCACTGATCTTCAATACTGTTGTATTTCTCCTATCAGTTTGAAGTCTTTCAATTCACAGTAACTATCACAAACCTTATTTCTTCCCAATGTATCATAGTCTATCAATGTCCTCATTCTTAGAATTATTCTTATGTAATAATAATAATAATGAATAATAGTTGACATTTTATAGAGCTTCTATGCCAGGTACTTTTTTAAATGTTTTGCTTACAATAACTCATTTACTATATGAGGTAAGTGCTATTACTAATTGTATTTTACAGATAAATAAACAGAGGCACAAAGAAGCAACATCTCAAGGTCATAGGGATAGTAAAACACAGAACTGGGATTCAAATCCAGGCAGTCTAGCTCTAAAGATTCTCCTCATATTTCATTCCTATGAGGTCAATATGAAAAATAGAGACATTTACTGAAGAAGATACAAGTTACAAGAAACATCGTACATAGGACAATGACACCTCAGTCCCCTTCACAGTAGGCACCATGGGAACCGCACACAGTTCTCCCAGCGTCTCTTAACCTAACCCGTACATGTTCAACAGTCTCAGGTGTTCTGCTTGTTGCAGGCCTTCCAGAACGTGGATCATTTTCAACAGATTCTCAACCATCTTTGAAGTGTCTATGCCACACTTTATTGCACTGCACACATTGCATTGTCCCAGAAAGCCTTCTGAATCGTTCAGATAGTTTCGACAGAGGAATGTCCAAGCTTAACACAAAATGTGATGCAGATTCGTTGCTTTACTCTCTCCATCATTTTGAATGCAACAGCCACACATTACATAGGCTCACTCAACAGCTTAGCGCCCCACTGACTAGTATAGTGAAGCCGTCATTGTTCTTGCATGTGCATTCCAGTCCACTCCTCTTGGCGGCCAGGTTACATGGATGTCACGCAAACCATTCTCATCATATTAACAATGACTGACTGGATACTTTCCGTACAGATTTCATACTTCACCTGAAAATATATAAACACCATTTTATAGGAATTCTCTGGATGTCCCACCAAGAAACCTAAATGCAAGATGTGTGCCCCATCGTTTCCTTCTCTCCTTTATCCCTCCAGCTAGAACAATCCGTTACCCATCTCTGGATTCCCATTTCCTGTCTCCCATCTTCTCAAAAATCTTATTCTAGTTATTAAACCCTCTTTTTTCTGTGTCCAAATCCTAATGTTTAATTTGGGGGGAATTTTCTTTTTTTGTATTCTCAACATTTTATTATATATTTTTGCTATTATATTTGTAAGAACAAAGAGATATTTCTTCGTCATGATATTTCTTTATTAGTGTCATGTTTTTATTGCTTAAGGCTCACAAAAACATCTTTCTCTCAAAAAACATTAATTATAATGTTTCGAAGATTTCTTTGTTTCCTCCATTACTTCTGTGTCATCCATGATCCTACCATCTCTTTGTTTATTTTGATCTGTCTTTCATGACTGAGATGTCTAAAGTATTTTGTTTTCTCTTTGGCTATAAGTTTACTCTTAATGTGCAAAAGAGCCAATGGGAATCACTGTATTTGGAGAAAGAGCATATTTCTGTTTGAGGACTTCAAAATATATCAAGATTGTTTCAAGCTTAACACCTATTATATGTTGAATTATATTACCTGCCAAAATTCATATGCTGAATTCCTAACCCCTAGTACATCAGAATGTGAACTTATTAGGAAATAGATTTTCTGCAGATGTTACTAGTTAAGTTCATAGTGGAGTAGGGTAGGCCAGTAGTTCAATATGACTGGTGTCCTTATAAAAAGGGGAAATTTGAACACAAACACATGCACACAAGGAGAACACCCTGTGAAGAAAGAGCAAAGATAGGGTTGATACTTCTGCAGGTGTCAAGGAACAACAGTGACTGCAGGCAAACCACCAGCAGCTAGGGGAGTGGCATGGAGCTGATTCTCCCTCACAGCCCTCAGAAGGAACCAACCCTGCTGAAACTTTGATCTCAAATATCTAGCCCCCACAACTGTGAGACAATAAATTGCTGTTGCTTGAACTACTCAGTTTGTGTTACTTTGTTACAGCAGCCCTGACAAACTAATACACCACCCCTGAATGGCCTCCAGGAGAGTTTGTTGCTGGCTTCTGCAGAGTGGGCAAAGTGGAGCAGAGTGAGGCAGAGTGGAGAATCCCTGCTGCAACGTCCACTCTTCAGTTTGTAAACTTTCACTCAATTGCTTTGTTTATTGTGCTGTTTTTCACCACACACACACACACACACACACACACCTCCTGTTGTGTCAGGTGGTGTGAGCCTTTTTGGTTTAATTTCTTCAGAGAAAACATCCTGGGGATTTCTGTGGGAGGGCGGTTCACTGGCTGTGCTGACTGGGGCAGCGGATCAGCAGCAACCCCAGGTGCTCCATGCACAGCTCTTCAAAACCCGTCTCCCTTCTTATGCCTACAGTTTACTTTTCAGGGTTCATGGTGTCTCTAAGATCTGAAGCTCTAGGAAGGGTCTTGAGTCTTTTGGGGTACTGAAAATGCAACCATGTTGATATCTTCCTCTGCAATAACCTAGTTTCTAAATTTATGTGATCCATAAATCACTTACCGTTTCTCTATCTGCTTCAAAGTTGTGTTGTATTCTTATTATTATCACTGAGGATATCTTTCTTAATCCCTTTATTGTCATTTTAGCTGGTTTTCTTTAAGGATTGGAAGTAAGCATGCATGAACAATTTATCTTCCCTCAACAAAACTCTGTCAGCATTTAAATATGCTCCTAAATTCACACATTTTTAAGCTCCACATTTCCCCTTAGCTACTGTTCTGTCAGCATCCTCCTCCTCACAGACTTTAAGAATTGTTTACACTGTACATCCCTATTTCATTATCTCCCACTCAATCCTCACACCCCTCTCATCTAGCTTCTACCTCTATACCAGCTCCATAAAAAGTGTCCAGATAATAGCTCCTAAGATGTCAGTGTCATTAAATCCCACAGAAACTTGTCAGTTGATTTCTCATCAGCACCGGCTAAATGACTGTCCCCCTACTTCATGTTACATTCTCTGTCTTTGCCTCTTGTGACATTTTATTCTTCTAACATGGCTCCTACCTCCAAGCTATGCCTGTTCAGTCTCCTTTGCCAATTGAGTCTTCTCTACCTGAACTTTAAAGGTTGGGCTTCCCCAGGATCTCTCTAAGGCACATTTCTTTTCCAAGGCTACTCTCCATGTGATCCATTTCACTTCTGTGGCTCTATTCACTGTCCAGTCTCTCATGACTCTTAAATGTACTTCTTCAGCTCAGACTAAACCTGGGAACTAGTGAACCACATATTCAAATAATTCTTGAACATCTCCTGTAGCTTTCTTATATGCATTTCAAACTAAACATGTAAGTAATAAAATAAAAGGTAATATACAAGGACTATGATATTAAAAACAGAAAAGCAGGAGTGTGTAGAGGAACTAGCACAAGAATAGTAAGAGTGCTTGTTGTCAAGGTGCAAAAAAAAGGAAGAGTGCTTATTGCTGAGGAAGACAAAGGAATAGAGCACTGAAAGTGTGGAAAAGGAAAATTACCAGGTAGATAATACTTAGTATGGGATGGGAGATGGGAAGGGTAGTTTGAGTGGAAACTTTATGTTAAAAACAAAATGTTTGGCAAGAGAATGTAGCTAATCAGCAACTTACAAGAGGATGTAGCTAACTGAAAATCTCCGGCTTCTGTAACTGGCTTGCTTGCTTTGCAGTGCAGGGGTCAGCCCAAGGGGTATAAAACCCCCAGGCTGAGAAAATTCGGGACTGCTCTCCCTCCTTGCATGGAGTGGTGACAGCCCCTGCGCAGGAATAAATAAAATTTGGCTAATTGGATTTTGGTGTCCAGTCCCCTTGATCCGCTGGTTTATAACAAAAGAATGGATTTGTAAAACAAGCTATTACTAAGATCTGATAAAGACCAAGATTTGAAGAAAATAGTCATTAGGCAAGGTAAATTTGGAAAGAAAAAATGAGAAGTTCAGCAAAGCTGTGATTATGCTAATGTAGAGGTGTTTAGTGAGGGTCTCAGGCAGTAGGGAGGTCAAATGATGGAACATCACAGGGCAGTGGGGTGAAGGGATGGGACTGGCCTTCTTCCATCTTCACAATTTGTCCTAATATTCATCCTGATACTAGATTGAATTATTTAATCTCTCTTTAATTATTGTTCTCCTATTTGTGTATAAAATATTTCTACTTTTAAACTACTCATTCAGTGTTATCACTCATCTCTCAAGCTACAGACATCTAGGGGCACAGACAGGGGCCAATTTGACTATACACCCTTTATTCCACAGTATAGCCCCAGCTAGATTCCCATGACTCATGAATGAAAGCCTCTATCTCTATATGAAGGATGTAGATGGAGAAGAGGGTCAGTAGCAGGTGTGAACTCTGTGATGTCCCAGGAATTGTTTCTGTTCCTCTTAGAGATTCTTGATTTTCCTCACTGGTGAGGTAGTACGAACTTTTGAGAAAAATATGGGTGCCTGGTGCCAACACTACTTTCCCACCAGTGCTGTAGAATAAACTATGCTGGTTTGTTCCAACAACCAACTTCCATTTCTTCTGCAAGAAGTCTCATACCAGGGATATATTAATATATTGAGCCTTTTATTTCTTTTCCTATAGCTTTGATCCCAAATGGGGTGTAAATTGCTTCTCCAGGGCCACCAGTAAGATTATATTCTTCTGTGAGTTTTTCATTCTTATGGTTCTTTAGTCTCCATTTCCTATGCCTCATTTTGGAACCAGTTTTTGAAACTGTTTCTCTTTATTTTGCATGGACATTCAGTTTCACAAGAACCATAGGCTCTCACAGATCTCTACCTGTTAGCTCTGCCTTTTCCCAAGGAACTCAGCTTTCCCCCAAATCTTCTACCTCCAACAGCCCCCGCAGTTTTGTCAGCAGTTTCAACATGATTACAGTGTTTCTCTTCAGAGCCGTAACTGTATATCCTTCAGCTAATATTGAGAAATAGAACCCACTTTGTGTTTCCATCTTAAAGATAATACAACTGACATGCAGACTGGTGAAATTATTTCAGCAAATTCATAAAGCTAGTTAAATGCGATACTGTCTATAAAACGCATAGCAGAGAATTATGCTTCTTACTACCACCATCCTACTGACAGGGAAAATGGGACACGGCCGCTCGCCGCCTCCCTGCCACTCCTGCTCCGTGTCCCGCTGCAGCGCTCCAGGCCCCTCCACCGCCGCGCTGCTTGCACGATCCTGATTGGGTACTTTTTGAATCCCACTGTTCCTGGTTGGATGTTATAGCTTTTTCCTGATTGGATGTTATAGCTCGTTGCTGATTGGCTGTTAATGCTTGTTGCTGATTGGATGCTTGAGTCCTACCAAAGGTATAAAAGCTGGAGGAGAATGGGGAAGGGGGGTGAGAAGATCAGAAGTCAGTGGAGCATGCTGACGGAATAAAGGCTGTTCTCCACTCTCCACGTGCTGCTCGGTTATTTCCCTGGTCAAGAGCTGTTGTGAGAGCTGTTAACACTTGCTGACGTAGAGCTGGTCAAGAGCTGTTAACACTTGCCAGAACACTACCACCGGGCAAAGACATGATTATCTCTCAACTAGATTATTCCAATAGTCTCCTAATTAGTTCCCCCACACTTTCTTTTTCATTCCCACACAGTTCGAGAGATACTTTTAAAACCTAGATTTAATTATGTCATTCTACAGCTCAAATCCTTCAATGGTTTACCATCTCATTGAGAGTAAAAACCAAAGTCCTGACAGTGCCCTAAAATTTCTATCCAATCTGGCCTCTATTACATCTCTTACTCTATCTCAAACTATTTTCCCCTCATTTATTTGCTACTGACACAGTGGCCTCCTTGCTCTTCATAAAGTGCACCAAGTATGCAGCCACCTCAAGGCCATTGCACTGTTCTGTCTGCCTGGTAAGCCTCTCCCCCAGGTATTTGCCTGGCTATCTTCTTTACCTCTTTCAGATCTCTGCTCAAGAATTATCCTTTGCAGCTTGCTTATCTGCCCAATTTTAAATTGTAGCCCTTCCATGGCCCCATGAACTCCCCAACTTCCTGCCTATTTTATCTTCCTTCATAATGCTTTTCACTAGCTGATATACACTCTGTTTTTCTTATTCTGCTTATTGTATTTCTTCTTATCTCTCCCAATGCATGCACACACACACACTCACACACAACATTGCAAGCCACAACGGCAATGATTTTTACCTTATTTTGTTCCCTGCTCTATCCCCAGTGAATAGAAAACTGTCTGGATACCTGGTACAGAGTGCTCAATAAATATTAGTTTAATTATGAATGAAAGCTTTTTGAATATAGTAGAGCTTAATAAATATTTAGCAATTTTATTATTGTTATTTGTCACTATTATTAGTAATACTATTGCTATTTGCATTAGACTAGGTTGGAACCCAGTGCTTCTGATGCTCACCACAGTGATCTTACTTATCCAAAAATACTGTGATTGAGAAGATAAAGAGAAAATAAAGTCTAACAGCAAAAATAAATAAATAAATAAATAACCAAAGGGGCATTCCAATATTAAAGCTAATAATTTTTATCAAAGGTGCAATGAAAATATAAAAGATGCAGCACAATTGTTAAAACGTGTTCCACATCTTCCCACATTATCTTCCAAAGTAGCATATAGGCCAGTGATGCAAATGATGATTCAGGTGTTATCAGGGAATACGCATTACATGCTTCAAGGTGCATGAATGCATATGTGCTAAGAGTATTTGGGAAAGGCATTTCTTAAATCACCAGAAACTATCTGGGAGGAAAAGTTTATAACTTCTTTTCCTAAGAGGAGTATTGAGTTTTTTCCTGATGTAGCACTGGAGAACACTACATATAGATTCTTCTAGTAGCCAAAAGAGGAAATAACCCAAAAGTTCCTTTTCCTTAATTCAGAAGGTTTTAAGATCATCCCCCTGAGCATGGTCATGTTAGGGTTTCCCCTAAAGACAACCAACCACTGCCTCCTAATAGAAGTGTTATTAGCCACATGCTTACTATATTTATGAGATATTTCAGACAATTACTAAATTCCTGTCCATATCACAATATGCCCAGCATATGGAGCCAACAGGGTCAAGCTCTGCCTTGTTTTAGTTGAAAGAGCTTTGCAAAGTTACTCAGCCCCCATGAGCCTTCATTTTTCATCTCATGCAATGCTTATTGTTGCATCCTTTTCATGTGGTTGTTGTAAGGATTAGAAGAGAAAGTGCATGTAAAGTTCCTGGCTCAGAGCCTGGAAAATAGCAGGTGTTTGATAAATGTTAATTTCCTTTCAATTCCCCAGGTGTCCCAAATCATGGGGACCTTGCTCTGACTAGTTCATCTGTTCACCTAATCTATGTTAAGTATGTTACCCTTCACTGATAATAGGAAACATTTTTAATGAAAAATGGTCTATGCCAAAATAAGCGACATAATTAGTAGTAATATGGCATCTCAAATATACCTTAGAAGAGAAATTTTGAAGCAAATGAGACATAAGTAGCTAACTAACAACTTTGCCTAGGTGAGCTCAGATCAGAGCAAATAGACTCCAAATATGTTGTTAAGAGATGATTAAACAAGGTGTAGTAGAAGTTGTGTTTGCTACTTGGTTCCCATTCACTCTTCTCTAGAAATTTTGTTTTGTGGAAACTAACCCTGTCCCAGTGTCATACTATGCACTTAGGGTGTAGTGAATGCCTTCTCTGGGCTGGAGAAATGAAATATAGACAGCCTAGGCTAAATCAGGTGGTACATTGCACCCATATGTTCACACTGCATGTCTCAGAGATGGTATCCACCCAAAGTCTGTCCAGATAAAACCAATGGGACTTAATTAGAGAACCGCTTTTAAGTTCTCAGGCAAGAGATCTTTCTTCTGCTATAATGAAAATGATTTAAAAAAATCTAAACCTGAAGCTAAGGGTAGCCCCTAAGTTAATGCATGGAAATCAAATCATTCCAGAGAAAGTATAAACAAATAGGTTTCTTGTGATATAGTTTAAGTTCTGAATTAAAAACACATGTGGTAGATGTTGTTGTCTTGCCCATAGTTTCTCAGCACCTGTTTCCTACGCACAACTATGACTTGCTACTGTTGACACCTGCAACTCTGAACTTGAAGTCTGTCTCTGACTGCAGAAATATGCTCAATTTGGGCACAGATGAGGCCAGAAATGTCTGGAAGATATGAACAGCCATAAATTAATGATAAAAATTGAAGAATAAATACCCCAGCCTCCTTGCACCTCAGTTGGGATAACTCTGTGACTGTCTTACAGTATTCTCAGATAGAGTGAGCCTTAGTTTCCCACAGTAATAAACTGTTAACATACCTTTACTTGTCTTTCTTTTCCTCTCCACTTTCCCATTCCCCTATCAATGTTTCCTAGGATCCCCTCTGAGATAAAGTATACAAGTATGCTAAGCTTTGTCTTGGAGTTTGCTCCTTGGAGAATCCAACTTAAGCTGTTGGTGCCTGCCTGAGTAGCCCTAGGGAGAAGACTTTAAGGTGGAATTCTGGAATCCAATAACTTACTAGTTGACTGACAACAGGGCTTCTAGTGCTGATTTGTGTAGTGGAATACCTGACTTGAGATAGGATTAAGATTAAGAAACTCACCTGTGATAGATTGGGATGGGGTACAACAGAAAGGCAGCACATACATTTATTTATGCAATATTCTAGCCTTTAAAAGACATGTGACCATTAGTAATTAAAATTATTATTGAATTGATAGGCTTATATTATTAGCCAAGAGTCCCTGAAGGAAGAAAATAAGCCAACTATCAAAAGGTGCTCTCATTTCTTTTGATAGGCAGGCAAAGGGAAGACTGTGCTGAAAATCAAGTTCAAAATTCAATTATATGAGTCGTGCTACAAAGGAAGCTGGATTCATATCGCTGAAAAGTCAGAAACTTGACAGGGAAGGAAGGAGGCATGAGCCAGTTCTTAAACACAGGAACAGTCAATTGAAGAGCAATCCAGTTTCACTGAAGAAGGACCCTGACATTTCATAGGAATTATATACAATGGTGATTACTCTAATTCTTTCCCAAAGTGAACTAAAAGTATTTATCAGAGTAACTGCCACAGGGAACAGATGACTACCTAAATCTTTTGAAAGCTGTTGGATAATCAGTAGTAGGTGTTATCAAAATACCAAAACATCCTCATGAACCTCATTTAAAGTGGGAGAATATAAAGTCCTAGTTGAAGTCTGTCTCATAATAAGTTGAGTTCACTGTGCCTACATACCCACTCTGAGATTTTGAGATAAGGTAGAGATATTTAGCACCCGATAAGACTTTCACCAGGTTCTGTATGTATGGAGTCTGGAGCAATTATGGTAGTAAAGCCAAGTGGAAGCACCTAAAACTGTTTCCCTTTCCAACAAAGTGTAATTCAGAAGCAATATCACATTCCAGTTTGGTCCCAATGACTTAAATGATGAGCAATCTCTATAATATCCCATAATTCACCAGTATGGCTTCTAAGAAAACTACATCTGGCAGGTGAAATCTTTTCAAACCCAAAAGGAACTTACTAGCTTAGAGTATATACGTTTATAGTCTCACTCCAGTTCTATGCTAATTTTCCTGCTTTCTGTCACAATATATTCCAAAGACACCTTGACCATCTTGGACATGGATAATTTCAAAAAGCCAGCAGGCTGGTGGTGTGGCTTGATAATCACATCAAGTTAATCAGACTGCTGAATAGGAAACAGTAAGTACTTTTGGTGCCCTGGTAAGACACACGTAAAACAGAGAGTATGTGATAAGCTCTGCAATGATTAAGGGGACTGCTATATTAGTGAAGTGTTTAGGGGTACAGAGCTCTGGGGTATTCTAGAACCTCCCTGATCCAAGTCAAAGAACAAGTTATTGTGCCCTGTACCTCTCACTTTTTACCATTAAGAAAGAGGCTCCATATCTTCATGCTTGGCAGGACTTTGGAATTTGGAGATAGCCTGTATACACTTGGGGATACTGCTTTGACTGGGTGACTGCTACTAGTTTCACTAACTTCCTAATATATTTTATATATATATAAAATATAGTAGACAGCTGCCAACTTGAGGAATCAGTGACAAAACACAGTGAACTTGTTATAATGTGGGGAAACAGAAAGTCTAGGTAGTCCAGAGTGGACCGTAGGTGAGGGTACCAGTGCTTCCCCATGCCACATGTCCTTTGCAATCAACATCCCCATGAATGCTTATAGCTGCCAACTGCAAGCACCTGTGTTTCTGTCTGTGGGTTTTCTCTGTCCATAAAAGTATGTCAGCCTATATTTTTGGCAGGTAGAACTGTCAGAGAATCACTATGCCTGTGAGCAGCTTTTTAACCAATGATAAAATAGGTTGGCCACGAATGTCCTAACTTCTTCACCTTTTAGATAGAACAACTCTTGAGTCCTTCTTTATTACATGGATTTGTTCTGTAAAATTTGGATTCAGTCAAAAGGCTGCACGGATGCCCACAATGATAACATGCTCCTTTTTTCCTCTGACCTACCTTATTCCCCATTCCACTAGTGGTGCTTATGGGGTCGTGTCACAAACAACTTGCGCTCAAATCTTTGTCTACTACCAGGTTTGCTTCTAGGGAAAATTAACCTGAAACAGCATCTTTAGTTTGGACTAACTCTGAACATTTTTGATAACATGAGATAGTAAATCTTGTTTCCATAAACTTGTTTGAGCCAGGTTTTCTTTCACTTACAACTAAAGAGGCTTTTACAGAGGCTATAATTTCAAAAACTAGTTTTATGCTTCCTTTTAGAGAATAAGCTCTATTTGCATAATTATGGAGGTTAATACTCCTTTTTTTAAGTATTACCAATTATGACAAATTTTCTAAAATATATATTCCTCAAAGTCAGGAATCATGGTCTATTTTATTTGTAACTTTTTCAACTCTCTAAACTGGGTCCATATCCCCTTTTGAGTTCCACTGTTTAACCACAGTTTCCTATATTCTGCTCTACCTTTAAAGAATTAGCATTCCTTAAGTTTTTATTTTTCATATCTCACCTTCCTCTTTGTAAAACACTACCTCATTTCTCTCTCTCTCTCTTACACCTGTACTATGGTTTCCACTTTCACCTTCTTGCTAATGCATCACCTATTTATCTTCTGAGCTTCAAACTGACAGCCAAAAGATAGCCAGTGGGCTGAGTCTCAGTAACCTAAGTAAACCTCACATCAAAATGAATTATTCGTCATTCTCATCATCCCTATTCTAAAGCTTATTAACTTGTTACTTCCTAGTAAGTGATTTTACCAATCCTCCGCCCTAGAAAATCCCCTTTCCCCTCTCTCTCTCTCTCTCTCTCTCTCTCTCTCTCTGTCTACCTCTCCCCATCTCCCTTTTCCCCCTGCTCTTGTCTCCATCATCCGTTCAACAACTGAACATGACCATTTTACCTGTTGCCAAAGTTATGTCCCCAAAAGCAGAAGAGGAAAAACAAAGGGGCCAGACAAAACATTCCTGATATACCCATTAGAGATGGTACATGAATTGAGTCTGACCATTCATAGCCAATAAGAATCAATTCAGAGATTCATAGCTAAAAGAATCATATAAGTATCTGAAGACTTTTCTCCACCTCTGTTGTTCTTCATATCTAATTAACCAAGTCATTAATTATAACATTCAAATATTTTTCACTTCTATTGACTCTCCCCTTCTCCTTTTTTTGATTACTTGTACCAGCCGTCTTAGGGTTCTGTCAGTTCCGCCTAGATTATTGCAGCCTAAATACTCCAATCTCTCTATCCCACCCTTTTGCACTGTTGCTGGAATACTCTTCCTGAAATTTCAAGTTGGATTATATTTCTTCCTTATTTAAATCCTTCTTATGGTTATCTTAAATATAAAATTCAATTTCTTGACAGTATAAGGCCCTTCCTGATCTGATACCTGCATCCAGCCCAGTCTCAATCCCAGCATCAATTCCCCAAACTCATCTGGCTGCTCTGTCAACCCAACATCACTCCCTCTTAGAAGTCCCCCCTGATTCCCTAAAGTCTACTTAGTTAAGTGTGCCCACTTCTATCCCCCATGAACGTACTGTGCAGCTCCATTATGGCAAATGTCTCACCGTATTATATATTTTCCCATTTGACACAAAGGCCTTGAGGGCAAGCATTGAGGCTTATTTGACTTTGATTTACTAATGCACAAGGGGATTTTTTAATAAATGCTTATTTAAATAAATAAACAAGTGAATGAGCAGGTTAGCATTACATGTGGCATAGCTTTGAGCTTCTACATACTATCAATGATCTATAGCAGAAATTTTGCACATTTGTTTGATTTCTCAAAACGCCCATAAAGGTGCTCCATATGTTCTCAGAACTACTTACCCTCTGGATATGGGGGAGGAATAGGGCAGCTCAAGTCTTTTAATGAAGTCTGAGCAATGAATGGTCATCTATAGAGCAATGTAATACACTTGTTTAAAGCAAAGCCTTGTGGCATATTTTCAATGACTTAGCAATGTATTATGTATTGTCAATAATATCCAGATGCAGCCAAGTAGGTTTGCATGCAACTAGAGGACAAGGTCACAGGAGAGTTTATGGTGCTTGTAACTGAACAGCATAAAGTCAATCTTAAGTTCAATGAAGGAAATAACACCACTGACAGTATCACTTTTCAATATGAGACAAATAAATTGCTTTTATGATTGGGGACATGTAACAGAAGTATCCAGTGTCTGATTCACTTCCAACAATGAGCTCAATATTCATCTAAACCCACCCTTGAGGGCCAAGCAGGTTATCCTGTGACAGCATAACACCATCACAGGCCCCGTTCTCCACAACCCCTCCTCTGCAGTTAGTGCAACACAAATGTGTGCACACATACACACAGAAGCTGTGTGCAATTATGTGTCCTTGCCTGACACAGGCTCAATAGCGTGCTTCTAACAACAGATGGTCTTCCTGCCTTAAACTCATTTTTTTACACTTCCTTCTCTCTCTCTCTCTCTCTCTCTCTCTCTCTCTCTCTCGGTAACACTCACTTGGGCTCAAATATCAACTCATTTTTCTCAGTGTTTTATTTTTAATTATTATGGGTGCATAAAAAACCCATTTTTAAAAGCATTCTAGTCCATCCTGTTTAAAATAAGTCGTTTCTTCCTCCGTAACCCATGATACTTAGTACAATACATATAACACGTCAAAGTTATTCCAATTATTTACCTGTCTCATTATTTACTTGATGGAAAACTTTTTGAGGACAGGCAATGTGTCTCAGTGCATGGAAAGATGCCTGGGACTTATGAGATACTCAATATATGTTGTTGAATGAATTGGTCATTAGATTGTAGCTCTGGCTTACTCATTTTTCTTTTAAGATACAACTTTAAGAACTAGTAAATAATCCTGCTCTGATAGTCTATCAGATGTCCTCAAACTACGGCCCGCGGGCCACATGCGGGTGTTTTTGCCCATTTGTTTTTTTACTTCAAAATAAGATATGTGCAGTGTGCTTAGGAAGTTGTTCATAGTTTTTTTTAAACTGTAGTCTGGCCCTCCAATGGTCTGAGGGACAGTGAACTGGCCCTCTGTTTAAAAAGTTTGAGGACCCCTGGTCTATGTGATTATAATTCCAGCATCATTCATATCTGGGGGGAAAAACATGGCTTGCCTCGTCTGCCCAAGTGATAGGGCTTTGTGTTTCCTTCACCCTACTAAGAGTCCTCTTTTCCACCAGACAGGCTCGCCTTTGCCCTGCATACATTAATTGCAAATCCCCACGGTGATACCTTGGTTTACACAAACTGGAGAGATCTTCCTCCTTTTCTCTGCATATGTAGCCCCTACTCACCTTCATGATCCAGTTGAAATCACACTCCATAAAGTCTTCTAAACAAATCTGGTCCTGACATGTCTTTATTCAAAGACTAGAGCCATGACAATGCCTTCTACCTAAACTCTTATCTCTACAACTCCTTCATTTATATACTTCATGACACTCAACATTTGTAAATCTTTTCCTTTGTTGCTTTTCAATTATTTTACCCATCTTATCTCCCAAGCCCCCTGAATGATATTAAGCATTTTGATGTTTCTCTTTTATAACATTCAGTAGATATCAATATTGCATCCATACCATCTCATGAAGACACTAATTAATTCCCTAAAAATGGGAAAATCTGGAAACCTTGATTACAAAGATTATATTAAAATAAAATTCTTCATATCTTATTTAGTATAAAATTTAAAAAATTAAAGAGAAGGAAAATAAGGATTTTGGCTACTAAGGCCAAAAGTAATTTTAATAAGTTCAAAATTGATGTCAACACTATAAATTTATAGCAATTTTTACACAAGCAATAGAAAAGAAGTTTATATCCAGGGACATTGAGAAATTAAAAATCTATCTATAGTAATGTGACAGAAAAGCTTCTAAGTAAAAGTTTATAATGGTCATGCACAACTAAGTAAAATTATACCTCTCAGAATTTCTATAATAATTGAATATGTGTTCTAATCTCAAAGTCTAACACATAATTTTCTTAGTAAAAGCATAAAAATATATTAGAGCCTATAATACATGACACCATATGGCCTACTATACTAATCTATGTAGAGAGATAACTTGAATAATTTACTTTCAGGAGCATGTTAGCATGTTTTGAAAAGAAAGTGGAAATCTCAGGAAAATTTGTTTAAGGGTGTGGAGTTGCATCTTTCAAACGATACCATTTATCGGAAAATATTTTATTAGAGAATAAGAGGAACTAAGCTTAATTTCCTGATTGTTTTCCAATATCTGAATGTTTGCTATAATGTAAATTTGGATAATTTGCTTCATTTTTATTCCTTATTAAAATATATCAAGTCTGTGAAGATGTAACCAGGCAATTCTGTTTAGGTAAGAATTCTGTGCAATGTCTTTAGCTTTCAGGAGGGGAAAGGAAAGATATTTAATTCATTAATCACCCACAATTATCCAGGAATTATGCTTATTACTGAACCCTTATTATTTCTTATACTATCTTTTTGATAAATGAGTATAGAGACAGATCCAATAAAAAATAGTCACTCAAAGGCCATTAATTTTTTTTAGGCATATAGTACACAAGTTAGCATACTCTGAAGTAAGAGTACCTGATTCAGTTCCCAACTGTACAACTTACTCTTTATGTGACCTTCTCTGTATCTCAATTTCCTCATCAATAAAATGATAACATTAAAACATCTATCTCATAGATTTGTTGTGAAGATTACAATGAGTTTGATCTTCATAAATCTCTAAAAATAATGTCTTGGCAAGAAGAAGTGCTGAGTGTTAGCTGATATCATTTAAAACTAATTACAGAATGAATTATTCCCTGCTTACATACAGTTTATAGTTGCTTCTAGAACTTTGGTCATGAAATCATCATTGTAGGGTCACCAACATGGAAATGAAATGATAACCTAAACATCAACTCCTGAATATATTGAAAAAATTGGTATTTTAGAGGCATATGGATTACTAGGAGTTAAGCAAATAATATTATAAATAAATTTTAAATGGTTTCACTTCATAAACAATAAAACATTTTCATAAGTGACAGGCAGTGATGTGCTAACAAACCCCCTCTGGGGACCTAAAAAGCTCTAATTTTTTGTGTTTGCAGATTACCATGGTGTAAATTCTCCTACCACAGCCAGTTTCAAGCTACAAATGGTTTAATACTGGCTGAACAAACTCCTCAGTATTTAACATTTGGCTCTTGTGAGCTGTTGTGAGCTAGCTGTACACACCACTGGTTTTGGTATACTCTCTCCCTTCATTCTGCTTCTAACCAGAATCCTTCTAGCAATGTGGGCAGAGTATTCCCTTTGTCTTTTTCTTTCTTTTCCATTTATTACTTTTTCTGATATGACTATAGCCTTCTCCTGCCTATGTCTTTACACAATATCCAGCCATTCTATCACAAAGGTTTTAATGTGCCAACTGCCAAGTGAGCCCCAAGCAGCAGGAGTGACATAGAGATCACTTCCCAGTAGTCAGCAAAGCGGCAGGCCCTATTCAGCCTGCAGGGGAGTGTGTGTGTTTTTTGTTGTGGTTTTTTTCTTTTATTCTTTTTTTGATCAGTCAAAAGCTTTCTGAAATACCAAATTAATTAGCAGCGTCTATGAATTAAGAGATTTCACATAAAAACACAATTCTCAGCTTGTCTTATGAACTTTGAAGATCTGACAACACTAAGCCCAGATTCCCATGTGGGAATATCTTCCTGGAGTTAAAAACAATGCCCCTTTTAAATGTGGCATACACTCTCCAGTTTCCAAAGTGCTCTCCACCCCTAATGCCTCACACCCCAGCCAGTTTTGCTCATTTATATTATCTGCATGGCCCCAGAAGGATTTGGAGTTGGGACCTTTGGCTTAATTTAAAAAAAAAAAAAAAAAAGCTTTGGAATTAGTCAAACTTGGGAACTAATCCACTAATCCAGCCTTTGACGCTGACTAATGTGTAAGCATAAGCAAGTGACAAAACTAGCACGTGTGTGTTTCTTTCTCTGAGAAATGGAAATAGAAATGAAGCCCAGCTCATTGGCTTATAACAAGGACCGAACATGACAGCACATGCATGCAAACACCTAACCTACCCTGTCACAGAATAAGGGCTTCATACATGTCAGTCCCTCTCCCATCTTCACCTATGCTGAACTTGCATTGTTCTTGCATTCCTTCATATTTTGTTCATATTACCTTTTTGTGTGAGAAGATTTTAATTTTTTTTGTGGCCTAAGATTAGAATTTTATGTATTTACTTATTTTTATTTCAAAATATTACAGGGCTACAAATGTTTTTGGTTACATATTTTGATTTTGTTATGTCTGAGTCAGGGTTATAAGTGTGCCCATCACCCACACAGTGTTCATGGTACACATTAGGTAGGTTTCATCCATCCCTCCTAGTCTCTCCCCCTGTTTGATGTCCACTGAATTTTATTTTCCTCTGTGCACATGTGTGCTCATCGGTTTATTTTACTTCAATAGCAAGTACATGTGGTGTTTGTTTTTCCATTCTTTAAATACTTCACTTAGGATAATGGTGTCCACTTCCATCCAAATTGTTGCAAAAGGCCTTAATTCATCATTCTTAATGGCTGAGTAGTATTCCATAGTATACACATACCACATTTTATTAATCCACTCATGAATTGATGGGCACTTGGGTGCATTCCACATCTTTGCAATTGTGAATTCTGCTGCAATAAATATTCAAGTGCAGGTATCTTTTTGATAAAATAACTTCTTTTCCTTTAGGTAAATCTCTAGTAGTGGAATTATTGTATCAAATGGTAGGTCTACTTTTAGTTTTTTTGAGGAATCTCCATACTGTTTTCCATAGAGGTTATACTAATTTGCACTCCCACTAACAGTGTATAAGTGTTCTTTTCTCTCTGCATCGAGACCAGCATCTATTGTTTGGGGATTTTTAATAAAAGCCATTCTAACAGGAGTAAGGTGATATCTTATTATGGTTTTAATTTGCATTTCCCCTATGATTAGTGATGTTGAGCATTTTTTCATATGTTTATTGGACATTTCTCTATCTTCTTTTGAAAAGCTTCTGTTCATGTCTTTTGCCTGTGTTTTAATGGGCAAAATGCCCTGATTTTGTGTACTTCTGGAGTTCTATTGCTGATTCCTTCTCATCTGGGCAGCTGTCACTTATTTTTAGATTTTCTTTTGCTTAGATGGGGCTTTGTTTTTTCTTTCCCTCCATACATAAGGGAGTATCTGTAACATATGTTGGGTAAAAACCTTTGGCTTTGCTTGTGGGTACATTCATGGGGTCTTGGTTCTGGATGGGTGTCTTGGTTATAGATATCCTTAGTGTGGTGGTTTTCTCAGTTGCTAGTTGTTTGTAGGCTGTAGCAGTAGTGAACTATGTGTGTAGGAAGATTCCCTGTCTCTCTTTGACGAGGGAAGATGGAGGTGTTTGAGATCCTTTCTCTTTCCCCAGCCCTGTGGTCTTCTTAACAATGTGAATTGTATTGTCATGCCCAGTATAATCTATGAGGCAGCACGTGGTGCTTATGGGTAAAAATAAGCCACACCCTGTATGACTGAGTCAGTAAATGTTGTAAAGAGCTGTGCAAATTGACCTTACTATCAGTAGGTGGTGCTTGCCAGAAGGAACAAGCTGCAGTGCTTTTTATTTTTTCAGCAGGGGGAGGGGTGAATTGTGGGTGGGAGGACCTGTGACTGGCTCTAGCCCCTCAGGAGAAGCCCTTGAATGCCCCAAGTTTTGGGCAGGGCCCTGGAAATTCCAGGTGAGTTCTTATTCTCCAGCTCAGCAAAGGCAGGTGGGTGAGTGAGGCTGGGGAGGTCTGGGTTGGGTGAACCTGCCCTCAGGCTTCACGAAAGGTGGTAAGTTTGTTGTTTCAGTGTGAGTAAAGGTCCACTCCCAGCCTTCTGGGGAAAGATGCCAGGGAGGGGCTGAGGTGGCCCTACCCAGCCAGAAAATCTGCTTGTGGAGGCACGGGCCATCTCAGGTCTACAATATGGCTGTCAGGAGCGGTTTTTGCTCTTTTCCCCCTTCCCCTGCTCAGTGGTCTCCCTTCAGCATCTGCTGGAAGGCAGGGGCTCAAACTAGCTTAGCTCCCCCACAATGGCACTGCAGGCTGGGAGCTTCCCTTTCCAGGATCCCACCCTGGGCTGAGTACCTGGCATTCCTGTGGGGGTGGGGTGCTCCATGAGTGCCCTGTGGCTGGGACCCACACTGCGCTCTTTTCAGTTCTGCCATTCGGGCTTCCTCAGCTCCTGAGATTAGTCACAAATCTCCCCTCCTTGTTACTAAGCAACACTATCAAGTCCTCAGGGTATGGGATCTGGCCTACAGGACTGTCCCTGGTCCCTGAAGATCACTCCCTGAATGTGCCAGGGAGAAACGTGCTGGTCCCAAGTTCCCTATGGGGTGCTCAAGCAGGTTTCATGTTCCTCTGCTTCAGGGTGTTCCCTGCTCTGATGGAGCAGCCAAGCAAGCAGCACCGAAGCAAAGAGCTCACAGTCCAAGCACCTCTTAGTCCACTGCAGACCTTTAAGGGGAAAAGTTGGAGCCCTGTTGTCTGTGGAAGCCCCATCGGAGGGAAAGCAGACACTTCTGAGAGCCTCAGCTCGAGTTTCTCTCTCAGCAGCTGTGGGCAGGGAATGGGAAGAAGAAGAAAACCTAGCACTCTTTTCATCTCTGTCCCTCTCTCCAGAAGGCAGCCATCTCAGAATGTCCAGGCTCTGGGGTCACACAGATCCCCTGGGACCCACCAGCCCCATGTCTCCCACAGTCTGGACCAGGTTAGTAAATGTTTGTGTGGTAACAAGCAAGACAAAAACTGAAGGGCTGAAGTCCCATGGGGAGTACAACGGCACACAGTGGATGAAGAAGCAATGTGGAAGAGGCCATCTTGGCTTGGGTCTGTGGAGACGAGAAGTGCCCCAAGGGGGCTGGCAGGTTGGTGCCTTGTCCTCAAGAAGCTCCCAGTTCACTGGCAGCAGCTGCTTTGGGGCTCATGAGGGTGGAAAGGCTCTCTAGCAGCTCAGGAGCCTGCTGACTGCCAGAGACGTGAGGGAGGTAGAAACAAACCGCTCCACCTATACTTTTTGCTGGACTCCAAGACTCGGGTTGGTGTCTGAGAAGGCTGTCCTTAAAATGTCCATACTGCCCAAAGTGATTTACAGATTCAGCACAATTCCCATCAAAATTCCAACATCTTATTTAACAGACCTAGAAAAAAATAATCCTAAGTTTCGTTTGGAACCAAAAAAAGAGCCCGAATAGCCAAAGCAATCTTAAGCAAAAAGAACAAATCTGAAAGCATCACATTATCTGACTTCAGATTATACTACAAGGCTATATAATAACCAAAAGAGCATCCATCGTACTGGTATAAAAGTAGAGACACAGACCAATGGAACAGAATAGAGAACCCAGAAATAAAACCACATAGCTACAACCAACTGATCTTCAACAAAGCAGATAAAAACATTCTCTGGGATATGGACACCCTATTTAATAAATTATGCAGCAGAAGAATGAAGTGGGACTCCTATATCTCACCATATACAAAAACTAATTCTAGATGGATTCGAGACTTAAATTTCAAGCACAAAACCATAAAAATTCTAGAAGTAAATGTAGGAAAAACTCTTCAAGACATAGTCCTAGGCAAAGAATTTGTGACTAAGATCCCTGTGGCAAATATAGCAACAACAAAGATAAATAAATGGGACTTGATTAAATTAAAAAGCTTCTGCACAGCAAAGGAAATGTTCATAACACTTTTACTGAGCTCAGTTTCCCATTGAATTGGATTCACTGTCATACACCGCTCTTTTACTTCTTTTTTCTTTACCCTTTCCTTTGTTCCCAGCTATATTTTCTTTGTATAAGTGCTGTTTGTCTCCAGAGTGTCAGTGACTACATTTCATATTTTGTGACCCTGGGCATGCCAGTCATCCTACCTCTACAAGACATAGATTCATCTCCCTAATCTGATCTGCACATGCAAAGTGAGCAAAATAGGGAGATATCCCAGTAATTTAGATTGAAAACAATTACTTATTCACCAATTCCAGAACCATCTCCTTGCTCCATAGAAAACAAAGGAATTTTTCCCTTAATGTATGCCCTGTTCTTTCAGTTTGAGGCTTTTTTCTACTCACTCATTGGATTAAATAAAAATTTCCAAAAAATCTAGATAATAGAATGGTGATTGTTAGGATCTGGGGGGAGAAGGAAATGGATAGTTGCTGCTCAATGCATACAAAATTTCAGTTATGCATGATAAATAAGTTCTAGAGATCTGTTGTAAAATATAGTACTTATCTGATTAACAGTACAGTATTGTGCACTTCAAAGTCTGGGATGAAGTAAATAATTATGTTATATTTTCTTACTATAAAAAAAGGTAAAAAAAAAGACACAAGAAAACTTTTAGAAGTGATGGAGATGTTTATTATCTTGATTGTGGTGATGGTATCATGGATGTATGCATATGTTCGATCTCTTCAACTTGTATGCATTAAACACGTGCAGTTTTTTTATATCAATTATACCCCAATAAAGCTGTTTAAAAAATTGCAAAAGGTCTAATGTGCAAACCAGCTTCTGATTCTATTCACATTTCTGATGCTCTATAGAGAAGCATTTTATCAGTTTTACCTTGATAACCCCTTCCTTCTCAGCCCATATATGCTGCCAATTATCTAACTAAAGGTAAGTACTTATATTTTTTGTTAATAATAATGGTAATGATAATAGATTCATCTCCCCATTTTACCCACTATCTCCTGATCAGTCACTTCTGGTTCCATAATATACCTTGAATCCATCTATGCATTCAGATCTCCATTTCTATCTACCCTAGTCTGAGCCATCTTCATTTCTTGTATGGAAATTGTGATATCCTTGCAGCTGCTCTGGCCACATACACTTTGGTCCCATGTTAATCTAGCCTCTTTCCAACAGCTAGAATGATCTTCTAAGTTATCATATCTGATATTGTCACCTTCTGCTTAAAATACTTCGTGGATTTCATTTCCTTTAGGATAAGTCTCAAATTCCACATATGGCACTATGAGATGAACTGGGAGTATAGCAAGAAACCAGATGGACAGGCACAGCCCCTGATTTCAAAGAGTTTACAGTCTGGTGGCAGAGAGAGGCAGCAAAATAATGAAAATATAACTCACTCTATAGTTGTAATTTTGACAAGTTCTTTGAAAGAATTCTCATAAACATCTAGTAAAGTGAATTTCTGGTTGTTACTATTTACATTTTGAAGGTCACTATGACAAGATTCTGGTGAGAAAAGAGAGGAAGGAGCAAAGCTTTTATTACTAAGTTTCTTACAATAATAAAACTGTTTTCTAGGTGTTTGGTGTATATGTTATCTCACTGAAATTTTATTACATTCTTTATTCTTTTGCAAATATTTATTAACTATTATGTGCCAGGTATGGTGTGAGGAAATGATGTTATGGAAATGATTATGATACACAAGAGATAGAGAGATTAAAACTATAATGTAAGAAAAACAGTAAAATTATTAATACAAATAGAATAATTACTGTAAAGGAACAGTTGAGGGTAGTATGATGGATATAGCATAGATCAAGATATATTATTTGGGGTCAGGAAATCTTTAGGCTAATCATTAAAAAATGAGTAAGACTTTAAAAAGAGACAACAGATAAGAGGAAGGGAAGTATAAAACTAAGATATCTAAAGTGTTAATATGAATTGAGATAAAAATCTGGAATATAGATAGATTTGGTGAGCTATCATCTCTGTTTGGACATGAAGAAACTGAGACAGAAGAAAATCACAGATAAGGTAAGAAACTCTTCAAAGACTTGAACCCAAGCCTGTTTTACTCCCAAGTCTGTTCTTTGAACTGCAATGTTGTGCTGCCTCCTTGTGTTCTCTCTACAAAGTATAAGCATGTATTTAAGTCAAGAATCCCACACTTACTATATTATGCACTTAAAAGAGCGTGTCCTTATTACTCTTAATAACTAAATATAGAATTTTAATTAAAAATAGAGTTTCACATATTAAAAACTACACATAAATTGAAAAACAATGATTCACATGATAAAGTATGAGGATTTGTTAATTGCATAGTTAATTTTATTGATCTAAAAATCCAAATCACTTAATTACTTAAATCTTACAGTTTGGCAGTTTCTATTGACCAAAATAGTTGGAAGATTGCCAAATTCTCACTCCATTTTGAACTCTAGTAAGAAAGTTTTGTGGTTGTTTTTTTTTTGGTTTGTTTTTTACTAGTCATTTCAATATAAAAAATAATTCTATATGAAAATATTTCTCTGAGGGCCATGTCTCCATATTTTAGCATATTTCAATAGAAAGAGATGCAAATACAGATAATTAAATGTCTCTCTTTCCTGGAAATATGGAATGTTTCAATGATCTAGGAAGAATAACTATCAAATCAAGATGGATCAGCATTTTTAGTGAACCTTCACATCTCAGGATTAGGATAGAAAAGAGATTCATGTCCAGTTTACCTTTTATGTGCGTAAGTCACCTGTCAATATCACACCTGGTGGTTATCTGGCATAAAAATGAAAAGTTCTAATTATAAGATACTTCTCAAAACAGTCCATTTACTCTTCAGAAAATTTATTAAAAAATTATCCCTCATCTGGAACTGAAGTCTCTTTCCTGTGGTTCACAATCATTGATCCCAACTGTCCTATTTGAGGCAAGTCTGGTTCCTCTTCAATATAACTAGCCCATTGGACATTATTATACATCTGTTAAAGTGTCTTTTTATTAACAATTAAAAACAGAGTAACTGTTATGTTACATTTGAGTTTTGCCTCCCGTCTAATGGTCAATGTAAGCGAAGCTCTCTTTCTGTTTCTATACCTCTGTAGAAATGAGAAACTGCTACTGTAATGTTCTCTGGACCTTCCAAGGATGTATACTCCAGCCACTGTCTTGTCAGCTCCCTTCCCATCTTCCTGACCCATTCAGTTCCTACAAGCAATCAAAATAGGAAATAACTGTAACTTCTCTGAGAATTTTCCCAATTTGTTTGTACTCCTCTAGAGATAATGACTCAATATGAATTCAACAATTAATATGTGTATTTTTCTTGGAAGTTTTGATTACAATTTCTTTTGAAACTAGATTAAATTTTAAAAATCTATTGGCTCAAATAAATGAAAAGTTTAAGAAAAAAATCTTTTTTCAAGCTTAACCAGATGCAAGGCTAGCAGTGACGTTAAGGTTGCACTTACCTCTTGGCTTCATTCTTGGCAGGGCCTCCCACTTATGTACTACCAGCAGAACAGGGCAGCACTCATTTTCCAATTCTTTCAGCAAACCTCTCAGATCGACATTGACTTCCTGTCTTGCTCACATGTCTACTTTGAACTCAAAAATTGAGTCTTTGCTTTATTCTATTCCATTTGGCCTGGCCTGAGTCATGTACCCATCATAGAAGGCAGCATCAGCCTCACCCAAACCACACAGAATAAAATAATAATAATAATGTTATATTATACCAGAAAAAAGAAGGCTGGGCAGGTGAAACTACTGATATCCACTACACTGTAAGAAAAGCCATATCAATAGCTCTTGTGTATCCACAATATGCCCTGTGATTGGACAGAAGCAGAAAATACATTACCCTTTGGAGCATCTGAAAGGTTCCAGATAAGTTACACACAGTATTTAAGTGATGTTTAGTGGCTTCAAGTTAGAAGAATATTAATTTGAATTTGTCCAGAATTTGAATATTTTTAATTTGCTAACATGTATTTTGTACCTAGTATGGTGCTTTGGCCATAATAGATTCTCAGAAAATATTTGTAGAATTGTTGCTGAAATTTTAAGCAAACAATATATATGATACTATAAAAATGGAGAATTTGTTTTCAAATATAAACATTATAATCAGAGCCAAATATAAATTGTAAATGAGTCCAAGTATATATCAACAAAGTATAAGATCCTAAAGAGGAAAATGTCATTCAATATATAAAGAAATTTACTTAGTTTCATTTATTTAAAATAGGTGAGGGAGGTTTAAGAAAAGGAAAACCATATGTGGAATTATGAAAAAACGGGGGAGGAAGGTGTGTATCAGCAAAGCTTCCTAACTGTGAATAATATTTTTAATTATTAAAACTGAAAGCAAAGTAAACATGCTGTTTACTTTGATTTAACACATTTCCCCCTTTTATCTCAAACTAGAAGATGAAAATAGACAGGTTGATTGTAATTTTCTAAGCAATCAGTTTCACTTCTTGATCACAGCATAGATTTTTCATGGGTTCACAAAGCAGGGAATTTGTTGATTCAATAAAAACAATTTCCACAGGTTTTAGAAATTAATTTAATGATAGCTTTCCTACCAACATTAAGGTTTATTAAGTTCATTTGCAAGATGAAACTTAAGCATTGTGTTTAAGAAAATATTAATAGTAAGATATAAGATGAGAAAATTCATCAATAACCATTTGTAAATGTATAATTTGAGCCATGTAAATTATATTCTAGTGATGGACACCAATAAAAACAGTTTAAAAATCAATGAAATAATTTTAAATTCTAGGTCTTATGCAAGAAGGAAAGAAGGGGCTGATGAAGAGGATGACAAAGGTGGTTAGAGTCAATAATAGGGGTAATATTTTAACTAAGACAAAATGATGAGAAAAAGACTTCCATACAAAGAGTGGGAGGATAGGGAACAGCACATGCAAAGACTCCAAGGCCAAAGGACATTTGCAAATTTAATGTATTGCAAAAAGCCCTGGTGTGGCAGGTGTTTATTGTGAAGGGTTTAATATGAAAAATAAACAAAGCTCATATCATACGAGGCATTATAGGCTATAGAAAAGAGTTTAATTTTAAGTGCAATAAGATGCATCAGACAGTTTAAGATAGGGGAGTAATATGATTTAATTTGCATATATATAAATAGTAAAATGAAATCATCAAATATGTACATTGTGAGAATTCAGTATATCCAGGGCTAAACAGCTACTTCAGTTCTCTCATACCTTTTGCTTTGCCTAATGAAATACTTTAACTACTGTAAAAATTTGTTAGATTCCCTCAATCAGAAAATAAATAAGAGCTGCTTCTGGAATGGTAAAGAGAATAATCTCAGACTTGTTATAGGGGGTATAGCGATGCTTCAACAAAGGGGTTTAAAGAAGGCAAAATGGATCTTATGAAAAAGTCCCTAGGAATAAAAATAACATTACAGATTTAAAAACAAACACTCATTTAACATGCAATATAGACAAGATAATATTAAAACTACTTATGTGTGTAAACATATCTCATTCTCATAATAATTTATTATAACCATATGCTTCATATAGTTAACCAAATGTAACCCTCCTAATAATGTGATAGTTATCATTATTACCCCTACTTACCAACAAAATAACAGAGGCCTTGAAGGAGTAAGTACCTTGCCCAAGTTCACAGAGCACGAAGGGGTTAGAGCTGAAATACTCATAAGTCCAGGCAGCTGGATGCAAAATCAACACCAAAACATGCTCTAATGCACATAGGAAATGATGGCCTTGCTTAGGGCACTTGAATGCATTAGCATTTTGCCCTTCTCTCATGCATCAAACAAACTCACATGTCACTTTTCTCTCATAAGCAGGTGCAATGATGTAGAAATATACTATGCAAATAACTCTAGCAATCCTGATTAGAAAACACTAGATCCACTCCACTTATCATGGGGCACATAAACTAAGGAATATCTTTGTGAATCTATCATAATAGGTCATGTCCTGTTATGTGAATACCATCATGGGACAGCACAAGGGCTTCCTCTTTGACCAAACTTTAGTCGAACTCCTCTGAGCACTCTTTTGGACATGGCTTCAACCTTGGTCTGCCTAGCCCAGCATTAGCAAGAGTGCTGTTGAGGCAATTGATCAAGTTCCTGTTTAATCAAGTTCCCTACCCTTGATCAAGTTCCTATTTGATATTCCATTCACTGCACCCCTCATTCTGCTTATTTGCTATAAATCCCCATCTATCATTACTGTATTTAAAGTTGAGCTCAGTTCTATACTATAGACTCTCTCCCTTACAATATTAGTTCAGATAAAATCTGTCTTGCCATTTTTAACACGTGTCCAGTGCAAACATTTTTTTACAGACTCTGACTTGCAGAAAGTTTCCACTTACACCCACCCATAAGAAAAGAGAAAGTGAGTGTATCTGATATATTTTGAGCAGAACACAATGCAACAATATCATGCTATGGAACTATATAAAATATATCACAAACCACCTAGAGAAGAAAAGACTATTTTACATAACATTATATGTTATATATTTAGGCATTATATTAACTCATATATTTCACTACTACTCTTCCTCTTGTATATGTAGATAAATTAATGTTGGAAGAAGCTTAAAAATCTACATTTAATATGTACAACTAAAGAATCTTAAATGTTTTAAATTGTATAAATGTGTTCAAAAATGATTATTTTATATAAAAGAAAGATGGAGGGGCCATAATAGGTAAACTCAATTTAAAAATAAAATTTAAATGTTAAGAAAGTCTCATAAGAAATATCAGCATGTCCCTTCTTCTCCACAGCATCACTCAAAAGAGCAAAGCATTCTCTTTGAACAATACACATCTGCTCAAACCTTCTTCGGTTTCTTTTGTTAATTCTTGATGTTTGACTAATTTTATTCTATTTTTAAAAAGTTATTTAATAAGTAATTTATTGCAAATATTCAAACTACTATGAAATGTATGAAATAGAAAGGTGACATCCTTCTTTATTACATCCCATGGAGAAAACTATTGTTAACAGTGCATTATTTTCCAGGTTTTTTCTCAGTTCTTTTCACTGATATTTTTATCTTTATTTATACATATGCATGTGTATTTAAAATATGGGTTTATGCTGAGCATGTTCTTCTATAGTTTATTTTTCATTTAAAAATATATCAGTATGTACTGGACATTTTTCCTAGGCATACAAATCTACCACAATCTGATTAAAACCATCAAAATCTGCTTTTAAACTAGCAGCCATTCATAAACTCATATGACCATTATAGAAACTGAGTCTTTCTTAAGATTTTACTGCATTTCTATTAATATTTTTATTAATTAAAAAGTTATCATGGACCACAGGAAAAAAATAAAAATAAGCATGATACCTAACAATTGAGGAAGGAAAGAGAGACTCCAGCTGGAGTCAGTCACCACTGCACAGGTCTAAGAGTGAAATGACAGCCTGAATTTAAAGGAGTTCCATATGGAAATACTCTACCATCACCCAGCTGTACGATTTTATAGCTAGCAAAAAATATATTGCTAATAACTGAGTAGTCCTGTTGAAAGCTAGTTTGAGGGAAGACAATTGTTAAAGAAAAAGCCTGTCATCCCAGTCATGTCAGGGTTCTGAGGGTTATGGAAATAGACTCTGTCAGGACTACGGCTCAGGAAATGGAGTGTAACAGGTCAAGTACTGTATCAATTTGGGGCAGGCCACTAGGCAGAAGAGTTCCTGGCATGGGTCAGTGCCCCAGCCAAAATGAAGGAGAATATAAATAGATCCAATTAAAAGCAATCCCCTTTTAGAGGTCACTTTGGCCTTAAAATAAGACAAGCAGGCAGATCTGCCTATCTTGTGGCTGAGGTCCGGGAGGGAACAACAGCAACAGCAGCAGCAACAATAAACATCTTCCCCTGGCTGGAAGTGGAATGAGTAACTAAAGTGAATAGAATAATACAAAGTTCCACGATCACAAACAGGAGATTATCTAAAGAAACTTGCGTCAATTCCCTGGAGGCTACAATTCAATTTTTGTTATAGAAGTGTGACTTTAGGAAGTTAACTATTACATCTCATCATGGCTAACCTTCCATAATCAACAAAAACTGGGGAGTTAAAGAATTGTTTAGACAATTTGGGGGAAAGAAACCCTCTGAGGCATCTAAATTGGCTAGATAGGCAGGATACATTAAGTGAATTCACAACATGGATCCAAATTTCGCAAATATGCATTGAACATTTTGTGTTTAAAACACTGTGCAAAGTGCATTCACTAATGTTCCTCTAATCTAATTGAGGCAACAATTAGGTCAGAGGGGTATTATTGAGACTGTTGCTCAGAGCAAAGAAGTGACTTGCCAGAAATTATTGTTAGCGAACAGAAGAGCCGTATTTGAACCCAATTCTCCATACACCACAGCTATAAATTATAATTGCTACGTGTTTGACTTCTCTTAACAGAAGCAGGCTCTGTGATACACGATGGCTGGTCATACACAGTGACCCATGGCACTTTTCTTGCAGCAGAGCCCACTGGTAAAAAGCACACAGGGCTGCTCATAGGAAACCAGGGATTCAGCCACAGGACTGCCATTAGCTGTGTAGTTCTAGTCAAGTCAACCCCTGGCTTTTATTGCCTACAAAATAAGTGGGTTGGTAAAAACTATCTAAGGTCTTTTCTAATCCCAAAATGTATATTTTAATGGTTTTTAGTATCAATCATGTGATTTTGCTCCAGATTTAGTAAATGTATTTTGAGAACCCACTGAGTAAAAATGCACTAAATATTTTTCCAAAAATTAAACATTTTATCCCGTCAACCATCCTATAGAGTATATAGTATTGTTCTTATTTTTACATATTTAAAAAAAAAAAAACCCTAGAATCTTAGAGTGTAGAAAAATATGTTCTTCTTGATTATAAATGACAAAGCCATAATATATCTAGGTATTCTGGCAACAAGTTCAGTTCTTCTATCACTACCACCCAGCTGTCTCTTGGTCATGGTGGATGAATTTAATTTATATCTGCTCTATTACCTCAAAACTCCATCTCAGGACAATTGTAAAGGTTGGGGTTCCAGGAAAAACAATGTAGAAAAATTTAACAACATTCAGCTTTTTGTAAAGTTGCAGTAAAACTGAAATATATGACACTAAGTGTAAGTTGCTCACAACTTTAATCAGCTCAAAGTATTCACAGGAAGAAAGCCTGTTACAACATTTGTATTCCTAAAACCAAAACCACAGATATAATCTGGCTAAGGGAAGAGGAACGTGATGACATCCTTTGTGACCCTAATATTTGAGAGAGTTTCTAAATGTAGCTTTTATAGTTTTGCCCTTTATTCTGTTTTTAAGGTTTTTTCTTGCACTACTAAAAAGATAGCGAAGTATTCATGCCTAGGCTATAAGACTGGAAAAACACACACACACAAGCATATAAGACTGGAAAAAACACACACACAAGCATCTTTCATTAATCTTTTCTTCCTTTCAAAATGCATGTGAATGTCTACATTTTAGAGTTTTCTTTTTTTGCCCTATGCAAAAGATTTAAACTCCTCAAATCACTGAAAATAATATTTCTTAAGAGATAAGAAAAAATGAGATACACAGATGCCATTTCAATACACAGCATGGCACACATTTATGAGAATAGTTCAAGACACAGCACACACACACATATACGCCCTCTCTAAAAAACTGTTCACTGTGTAAAATTAACTATTCACAACTATGGTAATCTTTTTAAAAATCACAACAAAAGTGACAAGGAATATGTGTTTGTGAATATGCTCACTTTTCTGGGGAATATATTCAAAGACCTGTGAGAACTGTTGAGAACCACTACTTAGATGTAATGCCAAAATGTTAAACTCTGCCAAAACAAATTGGATCATAATCTAGAATATATATAAATTTCTATTTTGGGGGCTTAATACTAATAGTGACTATTAAGTTATTTATGTGGCAATTTGTACTCAGTGCTATGAAATAACTTACTGGATAACGTGTCATTCACCAATTATATTGAGCAATATCTGTAACATGCAAAAATAGGTATATACCACCATCAGAACTAATGATCCCTTTTTTATTGCCAAAATTTGTTGTATTACAGATGGAAAACTGGTGACAGAATCAGATACTATGTAATTTATGCTACTTATTAAATAAGTTAATGGTTTAAGCAAAAAGGATAAACTTTTGTCTTTCTATTGAGAATGTGAATAGTGATGTGGTTTTAAATAAGTTTTTACGCCTAAAGACTTAATGTGCATTTCCTGACCATCCTAGTCATATAGTTGCTGTCTATGTATTTCACATTTTATTGATTTAATTAAAATGATTCTTTGTATAACAGTTATGTGTATTTATACTATTTCCTCAAATAGATTAAAATCTTTTAGAGACTTTAAAAGATTAGTCTAGGCGCTGAATGGAAAATGAACCAGGAGATGAGATCAGGAGCAGAAAAAGCAGTCAGAAAACCGTAAGAGCACAGGGTTTGGAAAGAAATACAGCAAGTAGAGTATATTTTAAATTTATTTGAACTGAACCTGATAATGAACCAAATAAGCTGGAGGTGTGAGTTGATAGAGACTTGTCAAGAATGACTCCGATATTCCAGACTTCAAAACTTGGGCCAATAGTGGTAGGATTTTCTTATGTGCAAAGATAAAGAGAACAGTTTGGGAGATGGAGAACAAGATATATCACGAGTTTATTTGCACATATTAAGTTTGAAATGCCTGTAGGAAATGCTGGTGAAAATAGCAAACATTTGGCTATAGAAATGAAGAGTGTAGAACTCAGAACAGATGTCTGAGTTGGAGAAATCTGGAGTTATCACCACATAGACTGCATTATAAGCTGTGCATGAAGTAACAAAAAAAAAAAAAGAGTATAGAATGGGAATTTAAGAGGATCTTAGACCAATTCTTCAGAACTCTATTAACTGAGAAATTGAGAAGAGGAACAGATATCACCAAATAAGACAGAGGAGTAGGAAGAACGTTGGGAAACAAGAGAAGAAACCATTTCAAAGAAGAGTGGCTGGCAATATACATTCTACTAAACCTAGTAGCATAAATACCAAAAAAAGTCCTTCCCTTCTATATTATGGCAGCCATTGGTAACCTTAGCAAGAGAACAATGAACTGGAGGGGCATACATGTGTTGAAGATGAAGAAATATTTGCAAAAACTCTTTGCAGAAGCTTGATTGTGCAAAGTGCAGAGGAGCAGAGAGATAATCTATTAAACAGGATGATTTATGCTAGCTGCCTCTATAGACAAACCCAAGGGCTTTATATAATAAATGTTTGTGCCTTGTTCCTGCAGTGTTTGATGATGAGCTCCCTATCCCCCATTTTATAGTTCTGCCATCTGGAACGTGTGGCCTTTAAGTTTACCAAGGGAGAAAAAGGATCCATGGAGGAAGTCCACCAGCTCTTAGTGTCACATACCACTTTTGCACACAATGCACAGGCCAGAGCTAATCTCATGACTCAGGGAAGTTAGGAATTTTAAGAGCATACTTGGAATATTGGAAAAACATACTGCTCTTACCACAAAAACTGAAGCGGAATGTGAGGTCAATGCTTGTTTATATTTGTTGGTTGGTTTATTTTGTTTGTTTGCTAGGACACATTTGTTATCTGATGGGAATAATCTAGGAGAGAGAGAGAGAATTGTAGAAGCATCAGAGAAAGGACTCTCAGAAGACAAATTTCCTGAGAAGTGAAAGGGGATGGAATCCAAAACACAGAAGAACTGGCTGCTGATATTTTCTCTGCTGAATCACTGCCCTAAAAGGAAACAATAGGTACTGGTTGAGATATATTTATAGATTTGGTGATGGCAAGATGAAGAAGTACTCGTATGATGACTTCTGTACCCTCATTGTAATGTGAAGCAAGGTTATAAGCTGAAAGTTGAGAGGGTGGTGCAGGGTGGAGCGAAGGCCCAGGAGATTGAGTATCGTGGTAAAGACATAAAATAGTTTCTACATAGAATGGAAGTGTTTCACTTGGCAATCTATCTGACTTATTTTATGCCACAATATTCAGTCCTCTAATCACTCTGAAATATTTAATATGATCCAAAATGCCATGTGCCTGCTCACATTCCATTTTACTCTTGCTTTTTCCTCTGTCTGGACTATTCTCCCCAACCCCACCTTATCTTTCTTGCAAAATGTTATTCATCCTTCACAATCAACTCCAGTAGGGGCTCTTTATGAAACCTTTTCTCTTCCTCCAGGAAGAGTTAGTCTGTTACTCTTCCTCCTCCAGTAATCCACATCTTCCCCATTGGACTCTTAAATTTCCTGAGATCAGGAAGCCTATCTCTTCACCTGTATTCTCAGACCTAGCACAGAGCATTGCACAAAATGAAGAGATGCTCGTAGTGGCTTTTGGACCAGCTATAGGCATTTAGTAGAGTATAAACTATATGAGAGATTGTGAGTAAAGTTTGTCTCTCTAAAAATATGACAGAAATCTAAAATGTAATTAAATGTTTAAAATAGCATTTAAAATTGCAAAACAGGATAGATATCAGCTCATATTTACTAAGGAAGGAGGGGTAATTTTTGGCATATAAGCAGCCAGTTTCAAGTCTGAAACACTGTAAATAACTAATTAAAACATCTTTTCTGTTATAATAAGAAAGAAATGCCTTAAGCATCTAACCTGCTTTTCCCGACTCATTTAGTTCCTTCCTCACTATGTAAACGCCCTTTACAAAATAGACATCAGCTTTGCAGAGGATATTTTTGAACAATCAAAATATGAAAGCACAAACTTTGTTAAGGCATGCCATCTGTTTTGGTTTTTTGGAGCCCAGTGATTTTATCTTCCTGAGATTCAAGCCACCTCACCCTTTATAGCAATTCATTAAAACTTCACTGCAGGAAGAAGGTTAACAGGGGAATCACAACCATAGAATATGAAAAAGTAGCTGCTTCTGCTCTGTTTTCTATACTCAAAACTCCTAATTAATCGAGGGTGCTTCTACCACTTTGAACAATTCTTCTACAGGAAAATTTGTAACTAGCTTCCAATTTAACAACTCAAATCCTAACCTATCTATATCGATACAGCTATGTCTTCTACACCATTGCACAAATGTAATTAAAATGACTACTAGTTGGGTAATAAAATATTGCAATATTTCTCAAAATCAAATTGAAATCTAGAGTTTCAAAGTTACCACCACTGTGTGCACATTTGTGCATTATTAGGAAGCAATATACACTTAGTAGAGGCAGTTTGTTTGGAGTTCTGAAATATATTTGGCTAAAGTTAAAATTTTAGAGCATAATTCTTTATCCTTAATGAAATTACAAAATTAAATGGCACCCCAAAAGTTGAGGAAGCCCCCTTTTCATGGGAAACCCTGAAATAAAATTGGATACAGTGGAAAATGCACTGGTCACAAATGTGAAAGCCTCAGTTTGCAGTTCTGCCACTAGTTGTCCAACTAGAGTGTACAACATGTAGTGTCTCTGAGTCTCAGTTTCCACACATGTGAAATGAGGGCATGGCACCTTTTGATTTCTAAGATCAGTGGTCCCCAACCTTTTTGGCAGCAAGGACTTGTTTCATGCAAGACATTTTTTCGGGGGGGGGGGGGGGGGGGGCGGAGCTCAAGCAGAGATGTGAGTGATGGGGAGAGGTAGCGGCTATAAATACAGATGAAGTTTTGCATATCCACCTCCTGCTTACCTCCTGCTGTTCCCCTCCCCCACCCCCTTCCTAAGTTTCATGGAAGACAAATGGACAGTTTTTCAATTTTTCCACAGATAGTAGGGTGGGGTGGCAGAGCTCTGAGGTCCTGTCCCCAACAGGCCACAGACCAGTAGTGGTCTGTGGCCTTGAGGTTGGGGACCACAGTCTAAGATTAATTCCAGCCCTATAATTTAGAGAAATGCAAAGGCTACTGGAACAAATATTTATGCCTCATTGCGAAAACTGTATACTTTTCATACTACCTGGTACTATGAAACCTAATAGGTGTTCAAGAAATGTTGAATAAGCAAATGAATGCCTATTTATAAGTAGGTATATGAAGAAGAATGGAACAGAAGAAAATAAAAGGGAGAAGAAGGGATAATGGGTGGCTAGAAAGAAGGAAAAAAAAGAAAAGTGAAATATTATTTATTTTCATTTGGCATGCTTGCCCACCTCTGACTCATCTACTACTTATTCTTCCAGGTACTGTTTGCTCCTAAACCAGTAGTTAAAGGAATTAATTACTCAAGTTGCTGTGTCAGTTAGTATTCAGCTCAGCTAGTGGCATCAGAAAAATCAAAACAATAGTGGCTTGAGAAAAAAAGATTAGCTCTCATTCCATGGAAATTAGGCAGTTCAGAACTGGTGGTGTAAATCCATGACCATCAGGAACACAGGCTCCCTTTGCCCTTTGTTCCCTTATTCTTTAAAGAAAAAAAACCTACTTTGCAGTCAGAATGACTGGTCCAACTCAAGCATTTCTGCATTTCAGAGCTGGGAGAATGCAAAGAAAGAAAAAGTCTTGCCCCTCTTTGAGGATACATTCCAGAAATTGTACACATCACTTCCTCTTACAGGCAAAGAACATAGTCACATGGCCACACAAAGATACAAAGGAGGCTGAAAAATTTACTCTTTAACTAGGAAAGTGTTATTATAAGCTGACATTTGGAAAATGTCCATTACTTTGGAAGAAGGATAGAATATTGAGGGAAGATACCTCCCCTTGGACTTCTGGTCTGTGAACCAAATCTTGTTCTGGGCTTCAGAGGAAAGCAATGAAGTAACTTTGAGAAATGGCTAGCTTTATTTTCTGTGTCCCTCCTAATCTTGTAACAATTATTTTTGCTTCCTCTCAGGCCTTCCTACCCTAGGTGAAACTAGCCAAATAAATGCTTAAATTTTAATCCAGATGCTCAGTGTGATATCTCGTCAAAGAATATTTGCATTTTCAAAGAAAATCTTAAGAAGAGGCCAAAATGTAAGCCTAGAAATGAAATAATTTCTCATTAAATAAAGTATCATTGAATATAAACTTCAATGAAGAGAGGAGTTTCAGGAGACATTCTTTCCTGAGCAACTCAAAGGCTACATCACCTATTCCATTCAGCAGTAGGCTCAGCCTTGGCACAGTCATTCTTGTATTTCTATAACAGTTCTTTGTCCCATCCTTCCACTGGGTCATGGTTTCTTTCTTATTATGTTCCTATTAAATGATACAAAACTACATGGTATATAGCAGGGTTCTGTTTCTATTTTAATACTATAATTAAATTTGATCTTCAAAGTCTAAAAGGAGATCATAGTTTGACATCATTGAAAACTTCAGGTTACAAGCTCACCAAAAATACAACTATCTTTCAAAACACTTCAAAATTAGACAGTAATTTATGGACACTAATGTGTTCACATTCCATTAATACTATTAACCTTTAAATGAATAATAACTATGCTAATTAAAAGTAACAATAATGACCTAAATGACATCTATTACTATAAGACATTCCAACTTATGGAAGGAAATCAGCCCTTAATATGCTCCATTATGTCCAGCTATTAGAGCACAGGGATTACTTTTCATTCCATATTGTGAGTTATTTACCATTTACTTGATTCACTTTGTAGCCACTGTGGTCTCCTGGGTGAATTCCAGATTCTAAATTAAATATCTAAAGAGAATGACAGCTCTTGATGTCTATGGAGTTCTGTATTTTAAAACAATGTAGATGGCTTGAAAATTGTACTAAAGCATCTGGTAGGTGTTATTTCATTTAAACATAGTATATTTTTATCCTAAACTAAAAGGCTGGAAAATTTTAAGATCCATTTAAAGATAGCATAGTTATGCTTAGGAGTTGGAAGTAACTAGGACGTGGTTCCATGACCACCTAGTTCACCAATATGCATATTCCTCAGAAAGCATTTGTTCAGAGTCCCCAAGACAACTCAATTTAGACTTGTTCAGAGATAAACAATGGTGCATAAAATGAAGAAAAGGATCAGGAAGGGGCATATTGATTTTCAAAATTTATTTCTTGTAATGAAGAGAAAGACAGTAAAAGGAAGAATATGTGTTAGTGTCATGTTGGTTATGGTGGTTCTCAAATTTTAGTGTGTATAAAAATGTCTGAGAAGCTCTTAAAAGTGCAAATTACTGGAGTTCCATCTAGTAAATGCAGCATAAAAATGTAAGAATCTTTTTTTTTAATTACAAGAAACCCAGGTGAATCTTATGGGAGTTGTGGAAGGCAGAATATTGTCTCCCCTACTCCCATAAGAAGCCCTTATCCTAACCTTTCATGGAAAAAGGAACTTTCCAGATGCAGTTACTGTTAAAGATCTGAAGGTAGAGAAGAATTTCCTGCATTATCTAGGTAAATTCAATCTAATCACTTGAATCCTTAAAAGTAGAGAGCCTTTCCCAGTGGTGGTCACAGGGAGGTATGACTACAGAAGACTGGTCAGAGAAATGCAACCTTGTTGGCTTTGAAGATGGAAGACCTGGCCCATAAAACAAGGAATTTTAGTGGCCTCTAGAGAACAGGAAAGGCAAGGAAACAGATTTTCCCCTAAAGCCTCAAGAAAGGAACACAGCCTTGCTGACACATTGATTTTAGCCCAGTGAGACCTGCATTGGACTCCTAACCCACAGAACTACATAGGTAAGAAATCTGTGTTCTTTTAGGCCTCTAAATTTGTGATAGTTTCTTATAGCAACAGTAGAAAACTAATACACAGGTGATCTGAGAACCACATATTGAATTTCTATTAAGCATTCAACAGTACTAAAATTAAAAATCAAATGACATTTTAATAGAATCAATGTGGCCTGTTCCTCAAAAGGGAAAATATTTCTTTATTGTTTGATGATTGTTTAAATTCAGTGATGGGAGTATTACTTCTTCTTATGATTTAGTTCTAAGGCATATATGAAACTTTTATGTTTTTCAATATCATCAAAATCTAAAGAAAGGAAAACAAGGAGCAAGGTGATACGAGGATGAGGAATAAAAGAAGAATACAGGAGGAAGGAAGGGAATAATAAGGAAGAAACAAAAAGAGAATAAAAGGGGAATCTTTTGTGTACTTTTATTGAGGTAAGCAGCTTGATAAAAGATTTTAATCCTTTTATATCATAAACAAATACAAAAGCCCGACAAGCTAAGAAAATCATATCATGAAGTGGCCTAATAGTCACAGCTGTTCTACAATGTAGTGCAAATTTTTTTCTAAATATGTCAATGCTATTACGTCCTATGAAGCACATGTGCATCAGTAATTTGTCTTCTGTTCTAAATGTGGCTCACGCTCACTATTCCATATTCTATCAAAAATGTTTGCATCTCTCCTCCCCAAACATTTTAGTTTTTTTTACTTCAGTTATGAAATCTCTGAGCTTGCTAAATACTATGTATTTCCCAAATTCCAGATTCCAAATCAATACAGTCAATACATTTTTAAACCCAATAACTGAAGCAATTTTCTTAACCTCTTCTCTAGGGCCAAGCACAAGCGAAACAAAGAGAAGTATGCCATTTAGTAAAGTGTTTTATCTTGCAAGAGGCCATAGTCAGTTCCATTGTTTGAAAACCCCAAGGCTACATAGAAAGCCCCTAAAGTTTTTTATAAGCCCAAGTAGGATAATTTTGGAGCTTCATGAGAGGTTTAGGTTTCCATAATTAAAAGCCTAACACTAGGTTCAGAAGAAGTGGTAGTTTGAACACATAGTAGTTAATGTGATGTAGATGACATAACTCTCCAGCTTGGTAAGGGAAAGTGGTCTTGGTGATTCTCTGGACCTCAGCCTGGATCTAGCTAAATATGCCACCAACCTCATATGCAGTGTCTTAGGAAAGCCTCCCTTCTCCCACCACATTTTTCCAGTTGAATGTTCACATTTACCAAAAATGTTTGATGCTTATCACCATGTATATAGAAGTACTTTATTTCTGCTGACCCATTAACCCATAGGAAACTTGGCTTCCCATAAGCCTTTTTTCTCTGTTAAGATCTCTGTTCACCTTTGGCACTTTACTTCTCTCCTCCAGACCGCTCATCCAATGTTCCAGCTATCTCTTGAATTTGTTTATGTGTAATTTTATCAGCAAGCTTTAAGTACTTAGATACTTTTTTTAAAATTTGGAACATAATCTAATGGAAAATTACAGAATGCATTTGGTTGTTACATCTTTTAAATCATCTTAATCTAAAACATTTCATACGTTTTTTTTAAAAAAAATGATGCTGATTTTTTTATTTTTTGGGGAAGGAGGGTCAAATGGTCATGTTGTCTTCTAGAATGTCTTAAGTTGTTTCCCAGGTGTATCTGATTACTTCTTCATGGTTTAATTGAACTTGTTTCTTTCTCCATTATATTCTCTGTAAATTGTTAGTTATAGCTAAAGTCTTAGGATCAGGCTAAATATTTTGGGAAGAAATCTTCACGGATTATAAATGTGAACTAACTTCCTTCCGTCCTTCCTTCCTTGTTTCCCTCCTTCCTTCATCTCTTTCCTCCTTCCTTTCTCCGTCCATCAACAGGGTTTATATGTTACCCTGCCATTGTATACATATACCAAATTTTAATAATGCACTCAAGAATTGACGGGCACTTAAGTTGTTTCCACATCCTTGCAATAGTGAATTGTGCTGCCATAAACATTCAAGTGCAGATGTCTTTATTATAGAATGTCTTATGCTTTTTTTTTTAACCACCTTGAATTTGTTTTGGTATAAGGTAAGAGAGAGGGGTGTTGCTTCATTCTTCTGCATGTGGCTGTCCAATTTTCCCAGGACCAATTATTGAATAAGGATTCTTTTCCTTATTGTATATTGTTGTCTGCTTTGTCTAAGATAAGTTGATTTTAGATATGTGAATGGTTTTACATCTGGGTTCTCTGGTCTGTTCCATTTATCTATGTTTACATTTTTGTGGCAATTACATGCTGTTTTGGTTACTATAGCCTTGTAGTATAGTTTGAGGTCTTGTAACATGATGCCTCCAGATTTATTCTTTTTGCTTAAGATTGCTTTAGCTATTCAGGTTCTTTTCTGGTTCCAAACAAAGCATAGAATTATTTTTTCTAGATCTGTGAACTATGACTTTGATATTTTGATAGGGATTGCACTGAATCTGTAAATCACTTTGGGTAGTATGGACATTTTAACAATGTTGATACTACTAATACATGAGCATGATATATTTTTCCATTTGTTTGTGTCATCTGCAATTTTTTTCCTCAGTGTTTCTGTTTTTAGAGATCTTTTGTCTACTTGATTATGTGTATTCCTAGGTATTTCATTTTCTTTGTAGCTATTGTGAATGATATTGAGTCTTTGATTTCACTCTAAGCTTGACTGTTATTGGTGTATAGAAGTGCTACTGATTTATGTACATTGATTTTGTAACCTGATATTTTGATAAATTTATTTATCAATTCCCCTAGTCTCTCAGTGGAGTCTTTGGGTTTTCTAGATATGAGATCATATCGTCAATAAAAAGTGATAATTACACTTCCTCTTTCCCAATTAGGGTATACTTTATGTCTTTCTCTTATGTGATTGCTCTGGCTAGGACTTCCAGGACTATATTGAATAGAAGTGGTGACATTGGACACCCTTGTCTTGTTTCAGTTCTTAGTGGGAATGCTTTCAACTTCTGCCCATTGAGTATGGGCAACCAAGTTCTGGCTAGCAATAAGGGTACAGAAATCCATGAGAGAGTTTCTTCCTCAAATCAAAAAATAAATCCTTGCAAAGAGAAGGCTTAGGTGGTCTGTTTACATCATCCTTTGTTGAATTTCAGTGCTCAGAATTCAGTTGTGATGCCTAGGGGTACAGCAGTCATTTTTTTACTGCCATGAAATCCAAAGCCATGTACTTAAAAGAGTGGTAGACCAAGGGAATGGAAAGAGCCAGGTTCATTGATAACTTTTCTTGTATGGTTATAGCATCTTTGAAAGCCTGCACTGATTTCTTTTCATGTGAGCAACATTAACCCTGAGATACTGAATATACAGATAGCAGCCAAATCATATATGACAATGGAACTCTGGTCCACATAAAAAGCCCAGAAAGCCAAACCCTAATCTGCAGTTATGGGCCAGGAATGTTAGTACTTTGTAAAGGCTGATGGTCAACTTCCCTGTTTTTGTTTCTTCTTCTCTTTCCAACTAAGGACCAGGAAAAGAAAGCCAATTTTTCTCGCCAAATCAAGCACATAAAGTGTGCTAGTTCTCCCACTTCCCCATGCCAACCACACACAATTAGAGCAATAGGGGGAAAACTTTACCTTTTTTCTACAACATAGCTTTCTCACTCTTCTAATTGCCTTTTAGTCTCTACCAAATGCAAATGATGGTATCTGACTCCCTTGCTATAGAAAGTTACAATAAATAGCCTCTATTTGTTTTCATTTGAATGGTCTTCATTTATTTCTACAACCCCACGTTTGTTTAAATATCTATGTGCCAGCTTTTCTGTTGCTCAAAGCTAAATGAAACCCTAATGCACTATTGTTTTACTGTTATTTTAAATGATCTACTTATTGTATTTTACTAATAGGCAAAGCATTTTGTTCCATAATGCAGTGCTTCTCAAACTGTAATACAGATATAAATGTCCTGGGGTTCTGACATTATAAGTCTAGGGTGAGGTCCAACACTCAATATTTCTAACAAACTCCCAGGTGACATCAGTGTTATAGATCTAAAGACCACACTTTGAGTAGCAAGGTTATAGTGGATACCTTCCAGTAGACATTTAGATCTCCACCTTCAACAACAATCTTATAACTTAAAATATCATAATTTCCTAAAATAAAAATAAATAAATTTTAAAAAGAAAAGAAAAAAAACCAAAAATTAAAATACCAATTGTCCTCTTTTTTATTAGGGAGAGAGAAATGCTAGAAAGGCATATAATTTCAGCCAAAGAAATACAAATGGTTTTTCATGTTCTCCTTGCCTCCAATATTTGATGATTTAGTGTCTGGGGCTTCTCTAGTTTCCCTTATAAACCCACTATGTAGTCAAAATAATTCAGAAACAGTTTATCAAAATGCACCGACACCAAGGATATAATCTGAATCCATCATTTGAACACTATTTCTTGTGAAATGAGATGACAAATCCTGAGAGCTGCAGTCCTTGACCACCCAATGGTCATACAATCTGGTCCTGCATATCAAAATGATGATACAGCAGTGTTTTGTTAATGAGATGAAAATATTTTTAGAATAAGTGCTGAGTCTCCAACAGATAAATATGAGAATGAGAGTTAAGGGAATTCATTGTCAAATATTCTTTAAAATACCATATTTTTTTTTCTTCTTTTTTTTTT
>VBSM01002616.1:11046007-11149202 GCA_008086735.1 Cheirogaleus medius | reverse complement strand
TGCTCAGGCTGGTTTCGAACTCCTGACCTTGAGCGATCCACCCGCCTCGGCCACAACTCTATTTTTTAATATCACAGAAGTGTATGCCAGGAATTTCTGAAGGACATGACACCTGTTGAAAATTTCATAAGATGAAGGCTAACATTTGTTTAAACAAAATCTTCACCAAAGGCCTTATTGATAGAAGAAATAAAATCTTTGAACCCAGTGGTTATTTTTTCTGGTGATCTTGAAATGCATAAAATTCAAATGGAGTTTGCTGCAGCTCCCAGAGGTCAGAAGGGCTATCATCAGTCTCAATTAAATTTGTGCCAACTTGGTTTTTGAAATATTGTGAATAAATCTACCAAGTATACAGTTTTGAGAATTGTAAATCAGACTAGCTGGTCATTTCATAAAAACAAAGTCATCATGAAACTCCTCTCCCCGGCACCTGGAAATCAGTAACACTCATCAAAAGAGTGAAAGACCATTTTATCTCCTGATATCTGATGAATAGATATAAAACATATATAAACAGAAATTACATCTTTCTTAGTAAAGTGGAGATTTAACAATCTGTGCTCTGATAGGATAAGAACATAAACAAAATATTAAACTTGATAGATGATTGAAATGGTCTTAACACTTCTCTTGACTAAACTTGCTTGACTAAACTTCAGACAGACTTTTTCTTGTCTCTAGCCCCTGAGCTCCGTTTTCTTAGGGCATTTACCTTAGAAAACTTGCAGTTGTAGATGCTTTCTCTGCCCCTTTGAGATGTAAATATATATATTTTTTTATTTCAGCAAATTATGGGGATACAAATTTTAGGGTTTCAAATAATGCCCTTGCCCCCCCGCACCCCACAAGTCTGAGATGTAAATATTTTTAAAAGCCTTTTCTGAGTTTTACAGTCTAGTAATGGCTTTCTCAAGGACCTAGATATCATCGAGGAATGTAGTGATCCTATTTTCCAGCCTCTGTGGGAGGACAGGAACCTAACTTCTCTGGGTGCCTTGCTCTAAGTTGCAAAACTGCCTCCTATCATGAACATAGGAGAAAATTTACTTTTCCTTTGGGTAAGGTCAGCTAGCAAACACAGTGGCCTAATCAGCTCCCAGCCTCAGCTCTTAAAAACTCTCCCACTCTTTGTTTCAGTGGAGTTGAATTCATACTGGGTTCTGGCTTACCTCCCCTATTATAATAATCTTGAATAAAGTCTTCTCTGCCTGTTTAAGTTGATCCAGTGAAGTTTTGTTATGACATACAGAAAGATTTGATTATGTAATTTATTATTAAACAAAGGTACCTATGTTCTCTACCACATATACAACAAAAAGAAGAGTAGTAAGAGAGGGCAATTTCCAACTAGTACTAACATCCACAACCACAACTACAACAAAAGCAGGATCTTTCTGAATTGGAAAAGGGTAACAGCTAATTAATTTGTTTGTTAAATCTCACAACAAATATATCTTACGTTTACTATATTCTAGGTAAAATGTAAGCAAATGAAGGCACAGAGAGGAAAGTCACACTCCCCATTCACTGTGCCTCATTCGGCAGTTAGGGGAGTCTGAAATGTAAATCAACAACTGTAATTCAGCATGGTAATTGCTTTCAGAGGAGTACATGCACAGAGTCTTTAGAAGGTCAAAGAGGAGTATCTAATTTAGATTGGGGAGGTTTTAGAGAGTAAGTGACATTTTAATTACAACTTGAAGGATCAGTAGGTATTAACCAGGCACAGAGTTACAGAATAGTTGATCTAGGGAGCAGGAACAACAAGCAAAAGCCATAGAAACACAGAAAGGCATAGTGTTACCTGAGATGATCAATAGTTTAGGGGCGGCTGGTTCATAAAGTGTGTGTGGAGCCCTTGACCCACTTTTCCCCTTACCACACAACACTTCCATTAGCAAGCACTTTTAATTCATCTTCTAAAACAAAACCAAAGTCTGTCCACCTCTCTCCATCTTTATCCTACTTAAGATAACTTTCAAAAAATAGAATACATCTTAAAATTTCCATTTCAGAGGCTCAGAATTGAGTCTTTTTGATGTGAGCAAGGTGATAACATTAGTAAAAGTGGTAAGCATAGAATTCAGTCACTTCTCACCACCACCATCATTCACAGCTGGCCTGGCCATCATGCTTCACCTGGTTTATTGGCTTTTCCTTTGCAAGTTACTTGATGTTTCACCTCATGGTTCACAGGAATTCCTCCTTCATGTTGACTTTGGTAAGTCTGATGACTATGTGCTTTGGCGATTGCCTCTTTGCAATTGTTACTCAAAGCTTGGTACTTGTCCTTGAGGCCATATCAAAAGAATGAGAACAAATGGTTTAAGGAGAAGGAAAGAGAATTTATTACTTTGCTGGCAAAGGAGGAAAAATGGTAGACTTTCTAGTCTTAAAATCCAAATTCTCAAACATAAGCAGAAATACAGAGCTTTAAAGGGAGGGCCTTTAGTTATAGGCTACTTTGTTAATGATTCTAATAGGCCCATCTCTGCCAAAAACAAAGCTTGTGACCTCTTCCCACCTGGGCCTACCTCGGTCTACCTGGAGGCCTGGCATCAGCCTGGGATGGCTGAACTATATCTCCTGTAACACAAAGAACAAAAGACATTCTCCCTGCCCCAGGGATGCAGGCCAGACCACAATTCCCAAAAAGAGTAGGGGAAGTTTAAAGAGACAGAAAATATTTCACCCGTTTTTTTCAGGCCATACCTTCTGTTATACAATGAAGTTCTCAGGTGTTCATTGAGCTTCTTGGATCCGGATATGTAAATCTCTAGCAAGACCAGGGCAGTTTTCTTCAATTATTCTCTCAAATAGATTTTCCAGCCCTAGTGTGTTTGCTTCTTCACCCCCACAGAGGTCTATTATTCTTATATTTGGCAATTTTACATAATCCCATACATCTTGTAAGCTTTGTTCATTCCTCTTAATTCTTTGTTCTCTATTTTTGGCTGACTGAGTTAATTTGAAAGTATTGTCCTCAAGCTCTGAAATTCTTTCTTCTGTCTGGTCTAGTCTATTTTTAAAACTTTCCACTGGGTTTTGTACTTTCTTAAATGAATTTTTCATTTCTAGAAGTTCTATTTGGTTTTATTTTAATATGTCTATCTCTTTAGTGAATTTTTTGTTCATTTCCTGTATTATTTTTCTGGTTTCTTTGAGTTGGTTTTCTGTTTTCTCTTGAATTTCATTGAGCTTCCTTACAATCCAAATTTGGACTTCTTTATCTGTCATTTCAATATTTCATTTTGGTTAGGTTCCATTGCTACAGAGCTGGTGTACTTCTTTGGGTGTGCCCTTTCGTTCTGATTTTTCATACTTCCAGAGTTCTTACAATGATTCCTTCTCATCTGGAGCAGCTATTTATCCTTATTTTGGGGTTTTCTTTTGTTTAGATGGAGCTTTTTCTTCTCCCCCACTTCGTAAGGGTGTGTCTATAGCATATGTTTGGCTATGCTTGTGGATGCTTTGATGAGGATCTATGTTCTGGATGGATGCATTAGTTATAGATATCCTTACTGTGGTGGTTTTCTTAGTTACTAGTTGTTTGTAGCCTGTAGCAGTAGTGAGCCATGTGCGTGGGCAGATTCCCTGTCTCTTGTTGATGAGGGACGATGAAAGTCTTTGAAATTCTTTCTCCTTTCCCCATCCCTGTGGTCTTCACAACAGTGTGCATTGTATTGGTACACCCAGTTTAATCTCTGAGACAGTAGGTGGTACTTGTGGGTTAGAATCAACCACACCCTGTATGATAGAGTCAGTAGAGGCTATTAAGGGTGTACAAATTGACCTCACTGTCAGGAGGTGGTGCTTGCTGGAAGAAACAGGCTGCAGTGTTGATTTTGGGACCTGTGACCAGCCATAAACCCTCAGGAGAAGCATTAGAATGCCCCCGGGGATGGGTAGGGCCCTGGAACTTCCAGTTGAGTCCTTATTCTCCACCACAGCAGAATAGGATTGGGGAATGAGTCTGAGCATGGTTGAGCTGGGTGAGCCTGCCCTCGGGTTCCACAAAAGTTAGTAAGGGAGAGCTGCCTCAGAAAGGGTCAAAGGTTCCTCTCTGGCTATTGGGAATAGCCACCAGTGAGGGGCTGAAGTACCCTGCCAAGCCAGAAAGTTTGCTTGTGGGGACAGGGCCATCTGACATTCATAATCTGGCCATCAGGAGTGGGTTTCACTCTTCTTACCCCTCCTCACTCTGTGGTTTCCCTGTGGCATCTGTGGGCAGGCAGGAACCCAGATCATCTGAGCTCCCCAGCAATGGCACTACAGGCTGTGAGCTTCCCTCTTCAGGACCCTCCTCAGGCTGATATAGCACAGTCTTGCTAGTGGGCAAGGAGTGTTCCATGAGTGTGTTGCAGCTCAAATCCACACTGCATTCTCATCACAGTTCTGCCCAGGTGGGCTCCCTTGCCTCCTGAGATTAGTGCACAAATCTCCCCTCCGTGCCCCTGAGCAACATGATTGAGTCTTAGGGATATGGGATCTGGCCTACAGGAATGTCCTTGGGTCCCCAAAGATCACTCCCTGACCATTTCAGAGAGAAGTGTGCTGGTCCTGAGTTGTCTATGGGGTGCTCAAGCAGGTTTGATGTCCCTCTGCTTTGGGGTGTGCCCTGCTCTGATGGAGCAGCCAGGCAAGCAGCACCAGGGAGGGGCAGTGAGCAGGGAGCTCACCGTCCAAGCATCCCTTAGTCCTCTGCAGGTCTTTAAGAGAAAATGTTTCAGCCCCTCTCTCTGTGGAAACCTTGATGTGGTGTATGCACCAATGTAGGGCCAACAGCCACTCCTGAGAGCCCTAGCTCAAGCATATTTTGGCAGCCGTGGGCAGGAGAGGAGAAGTAAAGGAAAAGAGTCTTAATGGAGGAAAGCTAGCACTCTGGTCATCTCTGTCCTTCTTCCTGAAAGACAGACTGCCCAGAATGCTCAGGCTCTGGGGTCGCACAGATCCCTTGATACCCACCAGCCCTGTGGCTCCTGCAGTCTGGGCCAGAGTTGGAAAATGTTTGTGTGGGGATGAGTGAGATGAGAACTGAGGGGCCAAGGCTCCCTGGGGAGGAAAAAGGTATGTGGTGGGTGGAGAAGCAATATGGTGCCTGCTGTCTCTGCTGAGCTCTGTGGCAACTGGAAGTGGCCCCAAGGGGGCTGGTAGCCTGGTGCTTTGTCCTCAAGAAACTCACAGTTCACTGGCAGCAGCTGCTTTTCAGCTTGTGAAAACGGAAAGGCTCTCCAGCAGCTTGGGAGCCTGCTGACTGCCAAAGATGTGAGGGAGGGAAACACAAACCTGCCCACCTATCATTTTCACTAGGCTCCAAGCCTCTCACATGTTGCTCTCTGCTGAGATATTGCTCCCTCTTGTTCTGCTCTGCAAATACTTTGCACGGAATCTCTGTTAAGTTCTGGTACTTTTCCCTTGGAATTACACCCAATCTATATATTTTTGTTTTTTGTTTTCTCCCTTTTTTATCTCAAACTCTTTCTTCTTTCTGAGACTATCTGGCAGTTGATGAAGATCTGGCAGCTGATATCTCTGGTCAGCTATCTTGTCTCAAATTCATCAAAATTTCTAACACTGAATAAAGCATAAAAGAAATTTAAGTAATTAAACTTTCAAATAATGATTTTTGTAAGGCACATTAAGAAATAATTAAAATAGCTATAGCAATGCAGAATATATGATGTTTCCAGGCTAGCTGAAAGAAATATATCAATAGACAAATTAGAACTTGATTACACCACAAGTGGTCACATTTGGTTAATTGCTTAATATCTTAATAATGTAAATTTACAGTTTACCTATAACTAAGAGCCTGAGCAATGTAATTGGATTTGCTCCCCTATGTGGACAATCTCTAATTTTCATATTCTATCAATCATTTTTAACCTCACATGCAAAAAAAATACTGCTGCCCTCACTTGTCTAAATAGAAACATTCATTTTGTAAATGAAAGCAGCTGTAACATGACTCATTAATCTCTGCAACACTACAGGTGAGTTAAAAGACATGATTTTAAAACAATTGTCATGCTTGTACTATATAAAAACAGTTTTCAATTTGCTGTCAATATCTCTTGGTCACTTGCTAGTGATTTTAAGATAACTCTAAGCTAATGTTTCTAGCTTGATTTAGAAAAATCTAAGGCATCATATATCTGAGACAAAGATATTGATCTTCTTGACTGACAGTGTTTAAATTCCCACAGTCCATATTCTCCAAAAGAAATGTATTAATACAAGTGAAGATGCTCAGGAAATACAAAGACAAGAGATAATTTCCCTTTTTAACACTCCATTTAATTGATCCTGTCTAATTTTTCCTCTCAAAGATGAAGCTTGGTAAGGAATCTGGGCAGTAAGAAAGTTGTTGCTGCTGTCAAAGCGACATTTGATTAAGCCAAGCTTCCAGGGCTTATCTTTAAAAGTACTGGATTCTTATGCTAAGAAGTTAATCCATGTGTTTCTGATTCAATTTGTAGCGTCAACCAGGGTTTTTAATCCTGTCTTTTCTTCCATGGGTGATCACTTTCAAGGAGTTCTGATAGCCTAAGTCTGCAGTTCCGCCAACCACAGGTTGGGACCCCCAACCTATGGGACCCAACCCCCAGGCCATGGCCCCTCCCTCCAGATCCCAGGAAAAATTGTCTTCCATGAAACCAGTCCCTGGTGCCAAAAGGGTTAGGGACCACTGGTCTAAGTGATGCTTGCTGTTTCTTTTGAACATTTTTAGGTAAAGTAATGTAGGTAGCCTTTATGAATTTGATTCAATAAAAATGCCTTCTTCCTTCTATTTTTATAAGGTAAGGAGGTTATTACATTATTTTAGCTATTGATTGGAGTTGATTTTGCCAATGTTTCTAGAACATAAGGTAATGCACAAACCACTTTCAAAGAACAAAATATAGTAACAGCTATTGTTGTTAATTTTTTGGTAAAGTGACAAAATTTGCACAAACATGAAGCTAGATATAAAATACTTTTGTTTTTAGATCACAATATTATAAAACTGAAATAAATTGAAATATTAAACACTAAAAAACCCTAAACAAACCAATTAAATTTTAATATTATTTACTGTGATGGATGATGTCATGTTGCTAGAATTAAATTGCCAAAGTGGAGGTTTAATGGTTAAAAGATGAGGCCTCAGGTCTAGTTTCATATGTAATATATTTTTCAGTTTTGATTTAATAATATTAATTCAGAAAATGGATTTTGCAAAAATATGATTAAGAATACATTAATATCTCCAATTTTTGTTTGCAATTACAGAAAACTCAGAAAACCACCCCTTACAAATCAAGTCAATCAAGCATGTTTTCAAATGCCAATTTTAATAGTCAATTGATAACCCTGAAACCTTTTTCATTCAAATTAGAATCAAGCTAAGTTATAATCCAAATTTAATAGAATTGGGTAAATAAGAATTATTTATTTCATATTTACTACCATAGTTACTGATAATAAAGTATTTATAAATTGGTATATACAAATTAGATTTAATATAATACCATTGATAATAACATTTATATATAATACAGTTTCAGCACACATACTTTTTTGTTGATGGTCCTATTCTACTTTGTATCTCATAATCAGTCAATTCTCCTATTGATTTTTCTCTGACTTACATCAATAACTTCTTTCACTATGTATTTCATAATACATCACAACATATTTACCCTTCATCTCAAGCAATATCACCTTAAGTGTAAATGCAGAAAGTATAATTATATGACAATCCTCAACAGAACTCGAGCTGTCAAAAATTTGTCTCCAGATGCATGGAATTTTGACTTTGATTAAGTGATCACTAATTTAACCACAAAAAATGCAGGTAAAATTGATGAATATAGTATATTGCAAAGGAAAGCCACAAGCTTTTCTTCTCCTTTACTTATTTTTTTCTAACCCTCTTCTTCCATCCCTCCCAACTGGACCCAGGACAGGGTGGAAAAGAAGGGCTCGGCAAGACTACAGTTGTTAGTCATCCTCTATGTACCTGATTATGTACAAACTTAATCTCAGTTAATCCTCACACCATCCTTGAAATTTGGTCATTTATGACACAATAGTTCAGAGAGCTTATATAACTTGTTCAATCCTATAAATTGCAATCAGTTTCCAAAGTTAGTTTCTCTCTCTCTAAAGGCTCTTTACCTTGCAGGCTCAATCCAAAGAATCCATACCATCAAATTTAAGTGCTCATCAACTATTTACAATGATTTTTTTTTTTCTCAAATACAACTAACTCCTTAAGAAGAGGTATAATTATGTTCACTTTGGTGTCTAGAACCTGCCCTAGTGTGGTGATATTTAATAGGGCCTTACTATTTTTCTGTTGAATGAATGAATGAATGAGAGGAAGAATAAGCAAATCTGTTGCTGGACATAAAATGCACATCTTCAAATCAATCAAGTTTAGGCCATTTTTTTTCTCTGCAATTGGAATGAGACAACATTATACTGGCTTCTGTAAGCTTTTATTCACAAACCCAGAAAATAGGAAACAGAGGCATAAATTATTAGCCTGATGGACCAAACCTAGAAAATGTATGACTGGTTACAGAAAATGTTGTTTTTTTTTTAAATTAGTTACTAAATAATTTTAAGTATTGTAAACTACAAGTACAAGGGCAGGTCTTGAATGATACCCTATTCAAATAAAACCAGTCTGGCAAGCTCTGTTAGCATACTAACTCTATTGCCAGAGCAGCAAGAACAACAACAAAAAGAAAAGAAGAAAAAGAGAAAACAGAAAAAATATTACAGAGATTTTTCTTATGAGCCACTAAAAATGGTACTTATACCTTCTCTAATACCTCCCATTCATTTATTCACTTATTCATTTAGCAGATTCATTATTATTATTATTATTACCACCTACTGTTTTCAACACTGTGCTGTATTCTGAAGAGCATGCCAAGAACTTTTTTTAAAAATATATTCTGTCCTGAGAAAACATTATCAGAGTAGAGGTGAGAAAATGATAAATCATGCAACACAAGCAAAAATGCAAGGCAGTAAGTATAAAGACAAATGCTAAATTAATTGGCCCTGCACCTTAAATATAATAAGAAGGCATAATGGCTGTCACACCAACTATAATATATTAATACAATGCAGTGAGTAGCCAGACCTGAATCCTATTTTCTCCAATTATTCTTCATTTATATCTTTGACAAGAGAAATAGTCCTTGTCAAAAAGTGTTACCAAAAGGAAGTGTGAGAGATCTTTGGAAGTGTTTTGAAGTTGGAACTGAATGTGTCTGCACCCTGCAGCTTTGAGAAGATAGTGACCATAATGGGTTTCCCAAAGATCAGCTCCCAGGTGTGTTGGTGTGTTTTTATTTCTTTTTTTTTACTTCTATAATTTTATTTATTTCTAGATGTTCTTCTAAGCTATGGCCTAGTTCATTGGTAAATATTGTAATATGGGTAATGGTACAGAACACAATTATAGACACTGCTTACATTTAAGGATACTTATCCATACCTATAACAAAACAGGAGGTCTCAAGAGTTTCTACTAAGGAGGAGATATATGAAAAAGCTGGGCAATTTCAATACATTATCAATGAGCAAAATTCAGGAAAATAGTTAGCATAAAGATGTTTTTATTTCAGAGTATAAGACAAGTTACAGTAACTATGTTATAATTACAAATAACAGAAGAGTTTATAACGTCAAAATTACATCTTAATGAATTCTTAAAGACTTTCTTTAGTGCTGTTATAATTTTTCTACTGTGTAGATTTTAACAATAATAGCATGCTGTGTGTGTGTGTGTGTGTGTGTGTGTGTGTGTGTTTAACTGGCCTGTTTGAAAGGATAGTAAATGTTGTATTTAATATTAATGAGACTTTATAGGAGTATTGAGATTTGTTAGTATTTGCAAATAGATGTCTTTTTCCCTTTGAAAATAATTCTTTTTCAAATATAAATGGAGGTATAGGAGATGGAGACCTTTGACTTTTAGCAGTTCCAGAACATTTCCATCTTTATCATATTTACAAAACACACTGAAAGAACATCCTATACTTCATTCAGTGATGTTGGGAGCTGAAGCTGCAAGAATAAGACCTCACACAACATCATCTTTCTGAAGTGCACTGTGGAACACACTTGTGTGTTACAGTGCAACACGGCTTTTTTGTTGTACCCTTTCTCCAAAGCTGAGTTTTCTTGGAATCCAGCAAAGTTTAAGTTTCAAGGCCTCTCACTTGCAGAGGCTCCTTTTAGGGCCCTGAGAGAAACTCTAGTGATATTCTCCTGGTTTAATGTTGTGTCAAACTTTTCAAAAGAAATTTTTAACTGCAATTGATTTTAGAGCACTCTTTTTGCTGACTTTCCCTCCTTCACAATTCTCCTCCTATTAGGTAGCATTGAAGAAGCCATGGGTATATTTTGGATCTGGCTCAAAGAAAGTTGAGATGGGGATACATTTAGATTTTGTTTGGATTGAGTGGGGTATATAAATGTGTCTGTGTATGTATGGTTGTTATTGCTAACTCTTCTGGTGGAGAAATGACATCTGGGAATATTACTACTATCTAAACTAAGTCATTGGGCCCAAAATCTTGATATAAATGTATCCCATAAGTATGTGGGTAGTTTCTGGCTCTGTTTTTTCCTAATTTATTCTTTATCAAGACTATTGAAATAAAGTGATTCTATCCCAAACCTTGTATGTCTAGGAAAAGGAAAGCTAAAGCTCAAATTTAATCAGCTCAAATTTACTCCTTATTCCCAGTGGAAAAGGTGCAAAAAATTTTAAAGATTGCTGCTGCTATGGTTTGCATGTTTTTGTTACCTCCATCATTCATGTTGAATCTTAATCTCCAATGCAACAGAATTAAGAAGTTGGGGTTTGGGGGAGGTCATTAGGTCATGAAGAATCTGCCCTCATGAATGGGATTAATTACCTTACAAAAGAGATGCAAGAAAGCTGTTCACCCCTTTTGCCCTTCTCCTATACCTTCCATCACAGAAGACACGGCCACATGGCACCGTCTTGAAGCAGGGAGAGCAGCCCTCACCAGACATCGAAGCTGCCAGTGCCTTGATCTTGGACTTCCCAGCCTCCAGTACTGGGAGAAATAAATTTCTATTAATTATAAATCATTTAGTCTCAGATATTTTGTTATAGTAGCACAAATGGTCTAAGACAGTTATTAATTTTTTTCCAAACTACTTGAAAAATTTTCTTTTCTAAGGAGTTCTCAAAAAATGCACAAAATAGCGATTTATACACATTTTTAAAATTTCCCACTAATTATTACATTTTCATGACATATTAAATATTATAATTCACATTCTGATTTTCTCTGATAATAATATATGTATCAATGTAAAATTAATTCAGAAATCTGTATTTTATTGTTTTTAAGCAATTAAAAAGAGAGTTTGTCAATTTTGTTTTCAACAAAACGAGTTTCATAGGTGCCCACATTTTTCTGCTATTCATTTTTACCCTGATAGGAAATGTCAATAAATGAATAAAAGCTGTGTCCCTTTGACATGTAATGAGCGACAAAAAAGTCTTGTTAATCCTTTTTTAATATTTTCAATTTACTTTGAAATTGTCTATTAGCATTAACACAAGATTTCATTGTGTTGTGTGTGACTAAGCTAACTCATCATTATTGGAAAGGTGCAGGCGATTAATGCCACATTAGTTTTTCAGGCCATTTTCTTGCACAAGAGATATATGGACCATTTTCTTTGCAGTTTCCTTTAGCTTCTTCCGTGTAGCTGCAGAAAGAATAAATACCTTAAATATTTACTTTAGAAAGGAGAGAGGCAGAGGAAAGATACAATCCACAACAGAGAAATACGTTAGTAAGTCGTTATGCTAATTCCTTCAGTAAGCACCTCCTATGTACTAGACACTGCGGTAGTCACTGGGAATACAATGGTAAGCAAAACTGATGCTGTATCAGCCATTACAGGACTTCGTACTGGTTGGACATACAGAGGAGAGAAAATTTCAATGTTCAAAACAGGATATGATCAAAAGTTTAAATTAGCAAACTCCTCAAGGGAAATGGCAAGCAGATGGGCTTGACCTCTCTGGAAAGTATCATTAGGAGGCTGTGAAATAAGATGTTGGAGAGGTAATGAGGAAGAGAAAAAGAGTGGCTCAAATAATGGAATTAGTGTTTTTTAATGAAATATAAAACTGAATTTTACGTATAGTCTAGAGTGTTATCTGAGTCAAACTATAAACAGATGTAGCAGCTCAATGAGTTTGCTCAAGCCCTAAGTACATGTACAAAGCATAATTTAACCTAATGGCGTTGTGTTAGACTATGGGATAGTTTGGGGTTTTTTGGTTTGTTTTTGTTGTTGTTGGCTTTGGTTTTGTTTTTGGACAGTTAGGATGTTTTGTTTTAAAGAATAGATGTCATAAATTTTTTTTTTTGGTAAATGTGATTTTGGAGGAGAAATTTAAAAGATGTCATTTATCAGTTATTCAGAAGAAATCAATTCCCAAACATGAAAGCATTGTAGAAAAAGTAGCATTTATTCACCTGTTCGACACTTTTTCTTTCAGTATCTACTGTGTGCCAGGTTATTACTTCTATGTCTCAAGAGTAAGATGTGGCACCAGAAAGAAAATTTCTCCACTTTGCATTACAGTGAGAGAGACAGATAAAAAGAGGAGAAACAAATTACTATATAATACAATGACAGGTGGTGATACATGTGCCATGAGGAACAGGGGGACAGGTGTAGAGAGGGATGGAGGGGGAGGAGGGGTGGGTGGCATGGATATTTTAGACAGCATGAGTAGGGTGTGAGCAAAGACCCGAAGGAAATGGGGAATGAGCCATGTGGGTATCTTGGTGTTGGGGGGAAAGAGAGGTCTTCCAGGCAGAGGGAACAGAGAGTGTACATGCCCTGAGGTGGGAACCTGACAGGTTTCAGAAACATCAAGAAGGACAATGGGATTCTGAGCAAATAGAACTGGAAGGAGAAAAGGACAGAGAGGTAATCATGTAGGACTTGTCAGTAAAACTTTTGAATTTTATTCTAAATACCATGGAAACCAGCTGGAGGGTTTTGAGCAAAAAAGTAAGTAACTAGATGTGATTTGTATTTCAAAAGGATCTTGCTCCTATGTTGGGAAGAGACTGTAGGACAGGATGATAGAAACTCAGAAAGTAGTTAAAAGACAATTAGAAATAATCTAGGTGAGGGATTTGGTGGCTTGGATAAATGGAAGTAATAAAGGCAGGCAAAAGTGGCCAAACTCCAGATATATTTTGAAAAAGGAGTGACAGAATTTGCTAATGAGTAGAAGGCATGAAGTAAGAAAATGAGTACAGTTCATGATGACACCAAAGTTTGGCATCTAAGTAACTGGGTAACTGGTCATGCCATTTACCAAACTGGGGACTATGAACAGAGGGATAGATTTGGTAGGGAATGGAGAAAATGAGATAGAATATCTAAAAAAAAATTTGGAGAAATGTTCTTATTCAGTACAAAAATAGAAAGTAAAAGCAAGAAAGCAAGAGGTTAAATGAAAAAGGTGAAGGCAGAAGTCTCAAATGATACTTTAAATGCAGCAATTGTGTTTGATAGAAATTAAAACTTTTTAAAAGCACTATTACTTGACTTCATAATTGAATAGTTTTGCTGTCACAGGCCAGGAAATATCTTCACATCATTCACAGACTTTACATTGAATAATCATTATATTATCATTATATTACACTCCCAGGGAGAATTACTTTAATAGTATATTAGTATGTCAGTTGCTTGAAGCTGTCAGACAAAAGACCTACTTTAACACAGTAGGTCTGTGTATTCATGTCTTATTGTCGAGCTTGAAAGGGAAGGTGCAGCAATCTAAGTGTCTTGCTCACGTGGAAGGTGACGGCAGCCCTAGAAGATAATGATCTTCCATGGGGTGGACAAATAGCCAGCATGCTGTTATATGCTACTGACGTGTGTTCCCAGAGCAATTTCTTACTCAGAAGTTTTGAATTTCCCTAAAAAAAAAGAAAATCCTTTCACAGGCACAGGTTTCTTTAGTGAATGCTTATGACAGAGCATTTCCTCTTCATTCTGGGTCACAAAGCTGCCTATCTATTAGGGATGGTAAAAGTCAGCTTTGATAAATAGGAAGCCTATTTAAAATTCTCCAGCTCAGAGCCATTATCTCTCTATGCCTTTTAGTATTTCTCATTCCCTATTTTCAAGCTAATGGGAAAATGGGGAGGAGGGTATCTCTTCTAAAATAATATATGGCTTTGATTGCTGGAGTTTGGTTGCATAACAATTTGTAAGTCCCAGATATTGATTACATTAACCTCCAATGACAGTTTTTATAGCTGTAAAATAAATAACATGCAAGTTGGTCCTAAAAGAAAACATGGTAAGACGATTCTTTGCACTTAGGCCCCTGATATAATTCCCAATATTTCAGCTTCTCATATTTTTGCTTCCCAGTACTCCCACCCACCCCATCATTTAAACAGAAATAACTTTATTAGGTGTGGGATTTGATTTTTTTTTATCACACCCTATTGGAGCTAATAAGTATAAGGGTAAGGGATCTTACCCTTATATCTTAAAAGAAAAAAAAAAAAGAGTGTCCAAAATTCCAGGGAGTAGTAGGGCTAGAACCAAACCTACTTACTTTCCATTACTGTCTACGATGAACTCAGAATATCATAAGATGCCCCATCCAACAATGTTGTTGCTTAAGATTTTTCTATTAATATTTACCCAAAATAGTCCCCCTTAGCAGCAAGTTGAGTTTGAATCCTCAAGTACATTTAAACCTAGCTTACCTTACTACTGGGATATTTTACATTTGCCTAAAAATAAATAGTTTTAAAATGCAACTTATCTCAGATACCACTAAGCAACTCCACCCTGCAGAGCAGACAATTCTTCCTCAGATCATTCCCTCAACCCCTTTTCTCAAACTGATCCCTTGACCATCCCTAGCTGACCCCTCTGCTACACAGGGCTCCTTCACTAAGACCCTGGAGTGTGCTTCTCTTAGTACGGATCATATTTTATTGTCTTAGTCTTCTTCATTGTGAGTGATAATATTAATAGCTAACATCCCAAATTGCCTAGAACAAAGTAGGAGTTAAATAAATGGTACTTAGATTAACAAATTAATTCTAATAACACCACATCTAGTAAGACATAACATTTTTGCCTTTGAACAGTTTAAAGTTCAATTAGTGAGGTGTTAGAAGGATTGCTAAAGAGATGATAGTAACTAAAGGAGAGAGGGCAGAGACCCTGCTGGCCATAAACCCCTTGCCTCCTGAAAATCCACACAAATCCTTACAATTGAAAGAGCCACTGATTAAACCTTTAAGATTGAAATCAACATGTTACCTAATATTTAAGAAAACCTGCCTTATTAGCTGCAAATATAATTTTAAAAACATAAACAGAAAAATCACCTTTTCCTTAAAAATACAAAATACCTATTATTATTATTGATACTGGATCAGTATATATATATATATATATATATATATATAGTAATTCTATAATAGACAGCCTAGAGGAAAGCAAAGAGACTCACTTAAGAAATGGCAGCCAAAGGAGTTATTTTTTTTTTCTTTTTTAAATAAGAAGACGAGAAACCAGAACAAAGAGATTAAGTAAAGAAAACAAAAGGGATTTGGGAAGTGGATAGCGTGGCCCAGTTAGAGTGAGGTAATTTCCAGTTATATAATAATTTTTTTAAAAAAAGAAGAGGGGCAGTCGCTGAGAGGGTGCTTAGAGATGATCAAACTCTGTAGCTGCCTCCTTCAGGAAGCCTACTAACACTTCCTTCTCTGGTCTGCAGGTTGAGACAGCGTCTTGACACACAATCATATAAGCAGGTCTTGCCTTCATAGAGGAAATGTCTTTGGCATATATCTTTGTCTCCATGGAGACTTCAACACGTACCTCTTAGAATCCTTCAGTCTAGAACAATGCCACTAAAATACTTGGTGAGTGAATTGGATCTAGTGAATTAGGTCACATATGGGAGAGATATTTAGAGATCTCTATATCAGGACTTTGAGAGAGAAAATAGATGCTAGAGCCTTATAGTAAAACTTCAGACAGGAAACAAAGGTATCACATCAAATCCAACAACCTTGACGGAGAGGGCTCAGCCCCATTAAACTTTAGAAAGGCTTCTTCCTGCCTCTGGGACCTGATCTCTCTTTTCTTAGAGCATTTACCTTAGAAAACTTGTAAATTCTCTGCTTCTTTGAGATGTAAATATGTTTAAAAGCCTCTAACCAATTTTACAAGCTGAGAATGTTTTTCTCAAAAACCTGGGAGCCATCTCTTTGAAATGCAATTACCAAGGAAGATAGTGCCCCATCTCCCACTAGGTCTAGGAGGGTAGGAGCCTAACTTCTACTGGTGCCTTGCTCATAGCTGTGAACAAATATAGGGGAAAGTTTACTTTTCCGTTGGGTAAGGCCCATTAGCAAGGCCTAAGCCTATGGACCGTCCCTCCTGCCCTCACCACTACCACCAGGGCTCTTAAAACCCCTCTGGCCCTTCATTTTAGCCTAGCTGCATATCCAATTTTGATGTGTTTTCTTCCCTATAGCTGTCTATAATATGGAATGAAAATCAACTTCTGCTTGCCCATCTTGTCTAATGTGATATTTTTCTTTAATATACTGCTGGACCTAGAGCAAGAAAGGAAAGGGGAGTTTATGCTCGGAGTCCTTCTGTGTCTGATCCTTCCTTGACAGGATGCCTTTGTAGGTTCTGTCACTTTCTTCAGCTCTGCCACAGAATGGGGCATAGGACCCTTTCATTTGGGAAATCACCAAATTCTACTCTTTCCCAGTCTGAAACATCACCTTGCTATTCTTTTTCTTCTCCTTCTTCCTTCCCCCTTTCTCATCTTCATTTTTCCTCCTCCATCTCCTCCTCCTCCTCCTCTTTCTCTTTGCCCCCACCTCCCTCTTATAAATGAGAATTATTCCCTTCTCCTAGAACCTTAATCTTTTAATGAGCTCAAACTTCCAGAAAAAATAGAGTGAGATCTATTTTATTCTAATATAAACAAGATGGATGTTTCTTTCTCCTTCCCCAAAATAGACATTGAGGCAAGGAAAGCCAAAGGATCAGGTTACCTTCTTCAACAGGAGAGGAATGGAGAGAAAATAGGAGCCACAGAAAATAAAATTTAAAAAAACTCAACAAAATATCCTGCTAAAATAGCTTGACCAAATTATTTGTCCAAGGGAGAAACGAGATTTTGGCCTCTAATATTTTTCTACAAGACAAAGTGGTAGGCAGCCTGTAGACCGGCAGTATTGGCATCACCTGGGGGCTTTCAGAGGCAAAGAATCTCAAATTCCATCTAGACTACTCAGAGCTGACCCCACTGCGCTAAAGATTCCAGGTGATTCCAATGTTCATCAAAGTTTAAGAAGACCTTGCACAGAGGGCAAGCTCTGGAGTCAGTAATAATGGCAATTCAACAACCAGTACAGCAAGAAATTTATAGTAGCACCAACCTTTTCTTGATTGATGATGAGAAAGTGAGACAATGAGAAGAAATGTAACTTCTCCAAAGTCACAAAGCTAATAAATTGAATCAGGAAGTTAAATATAATAAAACAAATTGAAGCCCTAACTCCTCTGTTTACTGGCTAGATGACCATAGCAAGTTACCTAAACTTTCTGAGCCTGTTGTGTCATCTGGAAAATGGGGGTCACATATACATCCAATAGTTGTATAGATTAGATGAGATTATTTGTATAAAGAAGCATGTGCAAATATTATTAATATTTATAATGCTTCAACTCGTTTCTGAAAAAAATTAGCCATCCTGTTCAAGAATAAATATATTTGATCATCACTCTGATAGAGAAGAGATGTGAGATGTGAGTGAAGGTAGCTACAACAGGAGGTGTATGAAACAATACTGAGGAGAGTTTCCTTAATCTTTAGATCTTTAGTTTTGGAAATACATGATCTATTCCAAGGGCAGAGACTAGAGAAGAAATTGACAGATCAGAGACCTCAAAGAGGAAATGAAAGAAGTCAGGGGAGGAAATGCTTTAAAGGGACACTGTTTGTTGCCAATTAGCAAATGTTTTTAATTTAGTATTTGTATTTATCCAACCCTTACATGTTTAAGGTTAGTATAATCAATCATTTTGTCATGCTTTTTACTTTAGGCTTTCCTCTTACTTTGTTTTTTGCTTCATGTCTTTTCTTTTTTCTTTTTAACCAGAGGTTTACTCCATAGGGTAGAAAAAGATGAGAGAAATAAAAAGTTGGAACCCATTGAGAAATTGTGAGGATAAAATCATGTTCCTGGAATTCTGATACTATACTAGGCCTGCCAAGCCATGAGGCAAACTGAGAAGTCTCCTGCAGTGTTTTCAAAGGAACCAGATACAAAAACAACCTAAAAACAAGCAGTATGAGGTGTGAGAGACATCATGCTGTTGCAAAGACCCTCCTCCCTTTAACCCAGGCACATGTACACTATATGAGAGCACACATTCACGCCTGCACGTAGACACACACACACACATACTAGAGGCTCTGAAATTTTAGTGTAAGCAATACATATGAAAAAGGAAAAAAAAGTTGATTTAAATTTCCTTTGGCATATATTAATATTTTTGCTTTGAAATTTATTACCAAGCACATGTTACATGGGGCATCCTACAGAACAAGCCGGGAACATTGCTACGGTTCCTAATACCATCTGAATCACCAATTTTCTAATTATCACCTACTTACTACTCCCTAGAATGAACCTGTTAGTGTATTTTACAGTATTAATAGATCTTTTATTAGCAATTATGTCTCAGAATTGCTTTTCATATAAAAGCCTTGCACTGTGTCATCCCATTGATCTTACCTCAATGTGCTCCTTACCCTCATTTCAAATAGCTAATAACTTGCTAATATAACTTTACAGGTACATTTTGTACCTTTCCCTCCACCAATTGTAGACATACCAGCTCATTAAACACTGTGAAAGAACACAGGCGAAAGCCCTTTCTTTTAACAAGCCAGCAGTGTGAAACCAAAGTCTAAGCCCTTTTTCTGTAATGATCTTGACACACCACCTCCATAATACCAGAAGGTATGATGTGGGGAGGAAATATCTCACAGAGCTGCTTCTACAAGCGATAATTAATATTTGGGCTGTATTTCTAAAGTTTCCTTTTATATGTGGTTTTAATCTTCCCATTCGTATCTGTGTCATTGCAAGGTCTTGCCTGTGCTGTTAGCCAGCCGAGTGACAAGCACACCAAGGTCAACTTTAAACAATGGAGCTTGTGTCGAGGCACACTTCCACATTAATATAACTTGTTCTAGCCCACATCTACTTCTAACACATAAAAGAACAACAAGTTGCTGTCATGTGGCAAAATAGCACTAAGTACGGTGTGACTCTGCAGGAATTGTCATGGGTTGGTGGTTGCTAACACAGTTACTAACTATAAAACACAGGCTTTTTCTATTCCCTGTAGTCCTTGTTGTTGCATTTGATTATTTGGAGGTTAAGTTGGAATGAAAGGTATTTGCATTAGTCCCAATTGTTTAAGAGACTGTTTACAGGTAAGGAAGAAATATGCCTGATATTGTTTATATTTTCACTAAGAAAATAGAGCCACTTAACAGTAGAACCAATAAGAATTTAGTAGAATCTCTTACTGATTTTACCGTATATTTATATATAACGGGTATTGCGTAACTGTCAGAGCACAGGGCTTAATTTGAATTTCATTACTCCAGCTAAATTAACACAAGATGACAAGATTGTTCAATAATTATATTCTTTTATTATACCCACTGCTTACGCTTTCAAATAAAATCAGTCAGATCTTACAAACAGTGGTTTTCATAGGAGACTCTTTTAGTGAATTCCTGCTTCCAAAGTCTTCACTCAGAGAAAATCCCCACTGACTTAATTCACTTACAGATATTTTCATAACCTCTCTCACCTGAACATAAATGTTCATGGGCTACATCCAAGAAGTTAACAAGCCTAAGATAACAGCTCGGCCAAGCTACGGAGTCAATTCCTGCTTCACTTTGAGGGAGAACACGCGATGCTAGCAAAATAATGAAATGCAATACATCAACCTGTCTGCCTAGAGAACTCAACTTGTTCAGAATAAATTAACTTAAGCCACCAATCTGGAGAGTTGAAATGCAAATGAACCAACATGGCTGAATTACCAATTTCATCTAGTTTCCAGTACAGCATTAGTTTTCAGTGATCAGAATACAGAGATAGTGGCTCTCACCACAGTGCTCCTATTATGCTGTGTACACACTGCTTTTCCAGCCTTTTCTTGAATGTATTGCATTTATTTCTTTGGATGAATCTTTCCACCTAGTAATTCTAAGTCCACTGTAGGTTGGGAGCATACTTTTTGTTTTAATAAATGCTTGACAAATGAATGAATAAGTGAATGAATCACAGAAATGTGTGTTTTAATAACAGAGATACATTCTGAGAAATGGGTCCTTAGGTGATTTCATCATGTGGATATCACAGAATGTTCTTATACAAATCTAAATGGTATAACCTACTACATACCTAGGCTATATAGTATACCCTATTGCTCCTAGGCCACAAACGTGTATGGCATGTTACTGAATATTGTAGGCAATTTTAACGCAATGTTAAATATTTGTGTATATAATACAAACACATCTAAACATAGAAAAGGTACAGTGAAAATATAGTATAAAAGATAAAAAATGGTATATCTCTATAGGGCACTTACCATGACTGGAGATTACAGGATTGGAAGTTGCTCTGCATAAGTTAGCGAGTGAGTGGTTAGTGAGTGTGAAGTCCTAGGACACCATTGTACACTACTGTAGACTTTATAAACACTATACATTTATACTGCACTAAATTTATTTAAAAAGTTTCTTTCTTCAATAATAAATTACCCTTAGCTTACTTTAACCTTTTTACTTTATAAATTTTTTAATTTTTAAAAAGTTTTTTACTCTTTTGTATAACATTTAAAGTGCAAATACATTGTACAGCTATACAAAAATATTTTCTTTCTTTATATCCTTATATAAGCTTTTCTCTATTTATAAAATTTTCTTTTGTTTTACTTTTTAAACTTTTTAGTTAAAAACTAAGACACAACCATACACAATAGCCTGGGACTTATATAGGATCAGAATCATCAAGACATCACTAAGCAATAGGAGTTTTTCAGCTCCATTATGATCTTATGGGACCACCATTATATATGCAATCTGTCATTGACTGAAACTTCGCTATGCAGTGCCTGACTGTAATTGAATACTAAACATTTCCATTTCCTTTTCAAATGACTTGAGCTCTTCATTTCTAAATTTTATTATGTGTTTAATATTAATACTATTTTATATTTGCAGATATCTTAAATTTCAAATCTACCACCTCTCTTTACCTTGCTAATCATTTTTCAAAGGCCATTTCAAATGTAACTTCGACCATGAAGCCTTTGTTAATGCCTCTAATTGTTATGATCTCTTTCTTCTTTGAATACTTATAGCACTTGAAAGGTATTTCTGTTTCAGAAACTTTCTTATTCTCTTTAAAGTGTAGTTATTTATGTATTTTTCTGAACCTACACTAGGCTAAAATTTGATTAAGGGCAAGGACCACTTTTTATTAGTTGCTGAATTCATATTTGATTCAGTGCAACTTAATGAAAATTACTGGTAACAATATATATCCAATACTAGAAACCTATCTTAATGGTTTCCAAAGAATAAATAAATAAGACATGCTCTCTGCTTATAAAATGTCCCAACCTTAGAAATAAAATTAAAATACTTGAAATAGAAACTAATTCACCAAAAGGATGAATGTGAGCTAAAGTAACTATAGATATCTGCATAGAGGAAGAAGTAAAATTTTAAAGAAGAAAAAATTTAGAGAAGAAACAAGAAATTTAATCAATAAAAGTCAAATATTAGGAGCTATATTGTAGTACAGATGAATGAGCTCTGCCATTTGCTAGTTCATGTGACATTTACATGATTGCATATGTTTTTTGGTCACTGTAAAATGGACATAATTATGCTTATGTTAGTTATTGTGAGAAGAATGAGATTTCTGAAGCATCCTCTAAAGTCTAAGGTTCTACATAAATATAAGATGTTATTTTTAAATACACAGAGGATATGGGTGCAGGAATAGGAGGAAATGGCAATGGATGGGAAGGGGAAGGTCATATTGAAAGCTCTCGAAGTCAAACAGAGCAGCTTGGATTTAATGAAATAGAAAGTAGAATGTGTGTGTATATCTTTAATATGTGGAATGACATTATAGGAACAATATTAAGTAATCAGCAGGCACTGATGATGGAGAGACCAGAACAAGGAAGCTAAGCTAGGAGATAGCTGTAGGAATGTAGGCAAGAGATGACCGAAGCCTGACTAGGACAATGGTACACAGAATGCAGAAGAAGGGAAAGACGCAAGAGACATCCTAATGGAACACTGAATAGAACTTGATGAGAAAATAGGGATACAATGGAAACAGGCTAAAGATTCATAAAACTGAGAGCAAAGGAAAATGGATGGAGGCACAAGCAATGGGTAAGTGAAAAGGGAAATTAATGTAATGTCTTATGTTGGATGCAAAGTTGGAAAAAATGGTCAGTCAGAAATTTGGGATCTAACTAAATTCCTATAGTGCAACCACATAGATTTAGAGAAACTAGGTAGGTTATTATCTGGAAAAGTTGATCCAGCCCTCAACTTTATGGATGAAAAAAAAAAAATCATTGTCTTGAGCAATACTGCTCTCAGAAAATACTCCTCTCACAGACAGTATTAGACCTAGAAATTTTAACTTCTGGAATTTTGTCTTTATTATATTCCTGCCTGATTATTGAAAAAAAAAAACCCTTATATAGATGAAATCAACTTTTATTTTCAAACTCTAAGTAAATTATTTATTGACTACCTAGCACTGTTACAAATGTTATGGAATGCAAAATAGATAATCAAAGACTCTACATATATTTACAAAGTGTTTAGACTCTAGAAGCTAAAAGACAGGCCCACTGTCCCTCCCAAATGCTATAAATAGACCTCTTAATTTCAGAATCAGTCATGTCTTATTCTTGAGTCATCCTGGACAAAGAAGGGAGAATTTTAATAAGGGAGAAATTCACATTTCTTTGAAGACCCAGTATCTAATGTAAGCCTCAATAACTTGAAAACCTACTAAATTAAAATTCAATGTTACCTCTGCTTATTGTGCGTAGCTGGGCTACTGCCTTGGTTTCTTTGTTTAGCCCTCCTGTTCTGAACTTTACTATTTTGACAATCAATCTAGGTCTTGTTAGATCTTTTCCCTTGGACGTAAATTTTGTACATAGCCTGGTTTGGCCTGGCCATAAATAAACTTCGAGTGTATCATGTCACCTGAATATCTCTTATTATTATTCACTCATCAGATTTAGTCATTCTTCTTTCAACAAATACTTACTCAGCATCTAATATAGTCTATTTTGGCTCACAGCTACTTTTGCCTGCCTAATTCAAGTCTGACCCTCCTAATAATTCCACACTGAACTTCTTGCAATACCCTAATGAGATTAAGACCTATAACCAAGTCTGTTACTGACTCCTCAAATCCAGTCTACTTCTTGCTTCTAATGCCTCCTCTTCTCATGGACCCACGCTGCTAAGGTTTTAGCAGGCACTGTGGCTGGGTCTGTCCATGTCATTTAAGACACCAGGGAAATTTATGTAATCCTTATATATAGATATTAATATAAGTCCCAAATGGGAGACTTTCTAAGGAAATCAAAACAGGTAAATAGTGACTTGCTCTGTAGCATATACTTTTTTCAATTTACTCTATGAGCTTGCTGGAATGCAGTCACAACTCCATGTTTCTTATGTTTTTTCACCTACCACCTTGTTTCCAACCTAGGGGATCAATCCCTATTCACCTACCCATTCAACCTTTGTTCACATGGTAAACGCCAACTTCTTTTTCATGACCAAGCTCTGGCACAATATGTTGTCTGTCATTTTACCCTTTGTTTCTTTCCAGAGTAAATTATTTCTGCCTCTGTGGAAGCTTTAACAAAGTATGAATTATAAAGGGGCTGCTTATCCAGATCTTCTCATTCTTCATACCACAGTTTTAAATGAAATTGTCTAGATGATCTCACCTTTATAGATATCAACCTAAGAGAATACCTATACCACTAAAAAGTTCATTTAACTATGGACCCTATGATACAACAAAATACTTAGTTGAGGGTGACAGTCACCACTACAGAATGAAAATTATATACATTCTAGTGTAGCTGTATTTTAAACGAGTGTCTTTTTTTCCTTTGGGTAGATATCCAGGAATGGGATTGCTGGATCAAATGTTAGTTCTACTTGAAGCTCTTTGAGATACCTCCATTTTGCTTTCCACAGAGGTTGTACTAGTTTGCAGTCCCACTATCAGTGTATGAGTGTTCCTATCTCTCTACATCCACAGCAACATTTATTGTCTTGGGACTTTTTGATAAAATCCATTCTCTTTGGAGCTAAGTGATATCTCATTTTGGTCTTGATTTGCGTTTGCCTGATGATTAGAGATGTTGAGCATTTTTTCATATGTTTGTTGGCCATTAGCCTGTCTTCTTTTGAAAAGTTTCTGTTCATGTCCTTTGCCCACTTTTTAATGGAGTTATTTGATTTTTCTTGCTGATTTTCCTGAGTTCTACATAGATTCTAGTTATCAGCCCTTTATCAGATGAGCGGCATGCAAATATTTTCTCCCAGCCTGTAGGTTGATGGGATTCTACTCAGCTACAAAAAACAATGGTGATCTAGCACCTTTTGTATCATCCTGATAGAGCTGGAGCCCATTCTACTAAGTGAAGTATCACAAGAATAGAAAAACAAGCACCACATGTACTCAGCATCAAATTGGTATTAACTGATCAACACTTATGTGCACATATAGTAGTAACATTCATCGGGTGTTGAGCAGGTGAGAGGCGAGAGGAGGGGATGGGTATATTCATATTTAATGGGTGTGGTGCACATCATCTGGGGGATGGACAGAGTTGAAGCCCAGACTCAGGTGGGGAAAAGACAATATATGTAACCTAAACATTTGTACCCCCATATTATGCTGAAATAAAAATTTTTAAAAAGATAAATTTATATACATATTACTTAGTATACTTATATAAAATCTTATTTTTTAAAAAAGCTCTGCATGCAGTTGGGCTATGATACAAATTCTGTTAATCTTCACTAAGGAATGGTGGAAACTTTTATCCTAATATGGCACCAGTCCAGCTGGAATGCTTCTTTTTGGGTTGTCAACATTATGATGATCTTCTGTGGATCCCATACAATTCTTATCTTTTAAAAGTCTGTTCACAGATGTGATTTTCTTACCACAGAATCTCTATCCTCAATACTCACTTTTAAAATTGCTGATTTTTGATCATAAATATCTAATCTGGGGCAGGGACAAGTTGGTCATTTACAAAACCCATCTCATCTTTCTTGTGAGCACACTTTATTATATTTCCACTGAATGCATGTAGGAGCCACACCCATGAAAATCTGCACAAGTGATTCTTCATGTTCTGTTTCTCTTTTGACTGGCTAAAAGAGAGAAGACCCTGAATACCACCTTGTGAGCCATGTGTTAAAGATGGTAAAGTCACAAGAATAAAGGAGCCTGGGTTTCTACATCACTGTTGGAGAAGTGATAGCTGCCTGTCCAGAACACCTGTCTAAGCATCACGGGAAAGAAAAATAATAATGCACTGAAATTTGGGGTTGTATGTATTATAGCATCTAGTATTTTTTAAAACTTGACATACAATTTATTTACAATATAAAGAGCAGGATTATAGGTAGATATACATGTAAATATTAATATATATAAAAATACTAACAATGTGGGAAAGTTAACATTCATACACTTTGTTTAATGATTTCATGGAGTTGCTTTTCTAACTTTCCCTGTCATATTCTCTATGTTTAAATATTCAAAGGGAAAATCATACATGAAAGCACTCAGTATTATAGATATAAACTTGCATAATCAATCATTGATAGCTGGATAGTGAAGTAACTTCCAGTTCTCATTTCAAACTGTCAGAGCTAGGATTAAAAACTTCTTGTCATGAATTCACATAACAAGTAAATATAGCATTCTTTTATTTTCTATGCATCAATTTGCTTTCAGGTTGAACTTTGGAACCTTCCAGAAGGGGAGAATGTGTCTCCCTTAGACCTATACTTCTTGCCTTGGTTCAATTCCAGTTTGTGTATTGTCCAGACTGCCCAGGAAATGATGATCACAGACAGGATGTCATGTCTGTCATGAAAATGCTTTGGTTAATTAGGATTCAAAGATACCCATGGCCTGGTGCTCGTGGTGCCTCAAGGGTTCAGTATGGAGCTCTGAAACAATCACTTAGGCTATGAAGTAAGTGCCTTAAAGTAAGTAGGACAGAAGCTAAGTGCTTGCTGTCTACAGGACCCAGTCAAAATACTGCCTTTGGGTTTCCAAGTGGTTGGTGCTTCTTGCATTTGCCTTGCTCCCAAACACAGTGTCCTCTTTGTTTGCTCTCCTTTGTATCACACTGATTCCACATCCAAGGAAAGGATGCCTGAATGGACATGGCGAGAATGACATCTTCTTCTGCCTAAAGCTGATGCCCTGGTGGGCTTTCCAGAATTTCAAACAGAGCCTGAAATTATTCCTCATGGAGAAGCAGTTTGGGTGTTAGAGGGTCCTCCTTCTATGGATCCAGATTCATAAAAGGTCATGCTTTTTCCTGAAATTCTGTAGTCGTTAGGTATCTATCTAAAAGGCTTGAGGTTTCTGCAGAGTGCTGATGTGATTGATCAAGCAGATGAGGTGGCTCCTCAATTGGTAGCACCTGCTGCTGCCGCACGTGTGTCTCAACATGTGCAGGCTGCTGAGTGGCTCTTAGGTTCCCATTTGACCATCACACCCTAGGCCTCCTCACCCCACCATTGCATATAATGGGATGTGTCTTGCTGACCCAGACTCCGTAATTGTTGCTAAGGATTATCAAGTTGTAGCTGAGTAGAGTCCTTAAAGAGCAGTACTGCCAGCATGCTCACTGTCCTTGTCATCCTGGCATTTTCCTTGGTATGGAGGTCAGAATGGAGTCTGAGTATATGAGAGCTCCTCTCCTAGAATCAGTACTGTTGACACATGAAGCATTTATTTCAGTGGAAGGTAAGATATCACTCCTCTTGGCACAGCCTGGGTGGGCTGGATCATCATTATTTTTGGTGCCTGGTTCATGCAGCCCCCAGAGGGGTCACAAAGACCAAAGGACCTGTGTAGTGGAGGAAGAGCTGGTACAAATAACTGGCTGCTGCTGAAAGAATTGGAAGGAGGAAAGTGATGAGAGCTGTTTGGACAATGCACAGGTTTCTTTGTTTCAGCTGAATGGTCAGATGAGGTCAATGACTTAGCCAGGCGTCCTCAAACTACGGCCCGCGGGCTACATGCAGGTGTTTTTGCCCGTTTGTTTTTTTACTTCAAAATAAGATATGTGCAGTGTGGATAGGAATTTATTCATAGTTTTTTTTAAACTATAGTCCAGCCCTCCAACGGTCTGAGGGACAGTGAACTGGCTCCCTGTTTAAAAAGTTTCAGGACCCCTGAGTCTTAGGCCTTCTGCCAGAGAATTCATGGTTCTACTTCTGCTCTGTCCTGGGAGCTGAGCTCTTTGTTCCTAAAACTTTATCTGAATTCTGGATTATGGAATATCTATTGGTTTAGCCAACTCTTCCCTGGTAGCAATTTTAGGGAACTGATTAATCTTAAAGGCTTGAACAAGGATATTGGTTTGTAACCCAGTGATGGATTTTTGCTTTTCTCTGGCTTCTTTGAGTACGTATTCGTGAGTCCAAGGCTGGAGCTATTTCTGTTGCCAGAGTTGCTCCTCTGCTGAAGAGCATCAAGACCCCAGTCAACTCTTCCTGAGGTAATGTGTTCTCTGGTTTTGAAATGTAATCTATATTCTGGACTCTGGAATGCCAGTGTCTTTGGCCAGTTGTTCTTTGGTAGTTATTCCAGGGCAGGGGTTTTTACTTGGGCTCACAACAATCCTCCTTCACCGGAGAGAGCCACTTGAAGCACTGGCCAAATCCATAGTGGGAAGAGTCCCAGGATTCCACAAAAACTGTTCCCCACCTCAGCAGTTCTCAGAATCACAGAACTCATCAAGACCCAGCATAGACCATCTATTTCTTAAATACCTTCTCAGTTTAGCCCTCATTAAATATGTAAGGCCTCAAAGGAATCAGACAAAGGCATTGGAAGTTGAATGTTAAGGGGCAGTACAAGTGCAACCAGGTAGTTTTTCATCTCTCATAATACTTTTCCAAATATGACTTTGATTTTGGGCTCCTTAGTTTTGACATATCCAAACATTTTGTTCTCTGTTATGTTCAAATACTATTATTTCTCATTATTATGGATGACCACATTATCAAAAAGACAGAGAGCCTGTTCTCACCTGTGTACTTTGCACACTTTCTTCAAGTTCTCCTGGAACATTTTTCACTTCATCATCAGATCAATTGATTTATGTCAGTGGAATGACTTTATAGGAAAAATTATATTGGTGAATTGTTCTCAGGATCAAATCATGGATGACACCAAAAGGCATTGCATCTTAGACAGAGGGCAACCAATCTAATGCAACTACAAATTATGCAAAACTCTATTAGCTGAAAAAACCAAAAAGGCAGGAAATGAGATATCCACCTTTATTTTGTGAAGAAAAGAAAACAGGTCATAAGTGACTGCTATGGTCAGGGTAAGTCCAGAAATGCATGAGCTCAGAAAAGGACTGTGTTGCTTAACAAGATGGGGTAAGGGAGAGAATGGAATAAATAAAACATGGGAAATAAAATGGAAGTCCCACTTCATTGAAAGATAGAAATTTCCTCTTTCAAAAGTGATAAAAAAAGAAAGAAAGAAACTTAAAGACTCGCTTTGTTTAAATAAAGAAAAAAAATAACAAATTCCTAATTAGATTATGGATGTCACATCTGTGCATTAAGTAATGATTAAATGAAAACTGCTACCTGTAAATCATTCCAGTTGGCTATAAGGTTTCAGAAATTTTTTAAAAATATTGTGTTGTGTACTTTTGCATAGACACTTGAGATACTCAAGTTCCATGTACTGCAATGAAGACAAGAAAAACTAGCCAGATTGAATTGGGGATGGGACTGATTACTCCTAAGTCTTAGTCCATTTTGGTTTATTGTAACAGAATACTTGAGGCTGGGTAATTTATAAAGAAAATAGGTTTGTTTGGCTCATGATTCTGGTGGCTGGAAAGTCTAAGAGCATGACCCCAGAATCTGCTAGGCTTGTGGTTGAGGCCATGTGCTGACTTACAACATGGCAGAAAATCAGAGAGGGTAGTGAGCAAAGAGAAACCAAACGCAAGAGGCAGCCTGGCTTTATAATAACCTGCTCTTACAGTAACAGATCCAAGATCCAGTCCTGCAAGAGTGAGAAATAACTCCCACAAGACAGCATTAATCTTTAATCTATTCATGAGACATCCACTCTATCTCTTACAAGACCCCACTTCCCAATACTGCTTCAAAGGCAGTCAAATTTCAACATGAATTTAAGAGGAAACAAAACACATTCAAACCATAGCACCCTGGAACTAAATGCAGTCAAATAGGTCAAAATGTTGCTTGTATGCGTGTGTGGTGCTGTGTGTTTGTCACTGGGCGGGTACCAGAAGAGCTACCTGCTTGAACTAAGAAAACAATGTGAGTTTAAATAAAACTAATGTCTGTGGGACTCTAGGATCCTACCCAGCTAGTAAGTTGTGCTCCTACCTTGGGTTTCAGCTGGAGCTCATCTGAGACCAGTTGGCCAGCCTAGCGAGTCCCCTGGGTAGAAGGATTCCACGGAGGGTGCAAAGGCCTTTGTTGGGGGCCAGGCACTAATTGTGGAGAATTCCACTAAAGAATAATTATCCAATTACTGCCCAGGAGCTAAGTCTGATTTTGGCTCCAGGGGCAAAATGGCCACTTTTTGCACCTAAGATTCCTTCCCCACACTGAAAGTTGTCACCAGGTAGCACCCAAGGATGAACACCACCCATATCAGAAGCAGCCTGTTAGTTCTGTGACTTGATCTTAGAGACTATGGGTCCCCAGTTCTAAAACACTGGAGGTTGCAGAGCAACGTGATCCTCTTGTTAGATCTCCAGAGTCCTTCCCCTTGAGTGCAGATGTCTTTGCAGAGAAAAGCCCCAAAACTTCAGCCTAGTATCCAGCCTGGACTCCAAATCCTATGGAGTAGTGTGCTAGCAGTCAGACCTCTACCACCTCTCACTGAACACCTTGTCTCCTGAATTGTTTCTGAGGGCAGTGGGCACACTCAGTAGCCAGGGCCTCCTGGAAGCACACAGATGTGATTTTGCACAGGCTGTTGGCTGACAGGGCAGAATCCACTGAACAAGCCTAGGTTCCAAGGCTCCTTTGGGCCAGCCATCCTGGGCCCCAAATCTAGCTGAATCCCAGCTCTCAGCACTATCTATGGCTCATGGAAGTTCCATCCCCAAGAATCTTAAGGCTCCCATGCTACCAGTCTTTCCTCTCTCACAGAAAAATGGCCATCTCTTCAACATAGCTTCCCTTACCAAAAGCTAAAGTCTGATTTTTCTAGTGTACATCATCTCCAGAACCCTTGTTTCTGAAAGCATATCCCATTTCCACCAATGAAAATGATTCTTTTCCTTTTTCAATAGGAGCTGCAGTCATGTCTGCAGACATGCAGATAAGAATAGAGGGACATAACAGGAAGGAGACAAGGAGACAATTGTCAAAGTAGACATAGACAGAAAGAGATGCACTCTATATAAATACAGAGGTAGATGGACATGTAGATATACATACACATACATTTTGTATAGACATTACAAATAAATAATATCATATTTCCTTTTTGATAAATTTATTTTTAAATAAAAAAATTATTTTGTATACTTATGGGTTACAATGGGATGTTTTCATCTACATATACATTGTGGAAAGATTAAATTTAGCTGATTAACATATCCATCACCTCACCAACTTAACATTTATGTGTGTGTGGTGAGAACATTAAAAACTTATTCTTACCAGAGAGGACTGGGACTGTAGTCCTAGTTACTCTGGAGGCTGAAGCAAGAGGATCACTTGAGGCCTGTAGTTCAAGGCTGCAATACACTAAGATCATATTGTAAGTAGCTATTGCACTCCAGCCTGGGCATCATAGCAAGAACCCATCTCTTAAAAGAAATCTATTTTTTAAGCAATTTTGAAATATACAATACATTATTATTAACTGTTGCCAGCATGATGTGCAGTAGATCTCTAAAACTTATTTTCCCAGTCTAATTTAAACTATACCCTCTAATCAACATCTTCCCTTATCCCAACCCTTCCACCTCTCCTGATTCCCCTCAGGTTGTGTTAACCACCTTTCTACTCTCTGTTTCTATGAGATTGACTTTTTTAAACTCCAAATATAAATGAGATCATATAGTATTTCTCTTTCTATGTCTGGTTTATTATTCTTAAGAATAATGTCCTCAGATCCATCTATATTGTCACAAATGACAGAATTTCTTTTTTTACAAGGCTATATGGTATTCCATTATGTATACGAGGGCTGTCCAGAAAGTATCCAGCCACATAATACCATTCTCATTATATTAACAATGACTGGATACTTTCTGGACAGCTCTCGTATATACCACATTTTCTTTATCCATCCATCTATTGATGGACACTTAATTTGCTTCCGTATCTTGCTATTGTGAATAATGCTGAAATAAACATGAGAGTACAGATATTTCTTCAACATACTGGTTTCAAATCCTTTGGATATATACCCAGAAGTGAGATTTTTGGGTCTTATGGTAGCTCTATTTTTATTTTTTTGAGGAACCTTTATAGTATTTTCTAAAATGGCTGTACTAATTTACATTCTCACCAGCAGTGTACTAAGGTTCCCTTTTCTCCACAGCCTCACCAATACTTGTTTCCATTTGTCTTTTTGATAATAGCCATTTTAACAAGTGTGAGGAGACATTGTGGCTTTAATTTGCTTTTCCAAGATTAATGTGCTGAATATTTTTTGATCTATCTCTCAGTCATTTATATATCTTCTTCTGAGAAATGTCTGATTAGGTCCTTTGCCCATTTTTTCAATTGGGTTATTTGTTTTCTTGCTATTGAGTTGTTTGACTTTCTTATACATTTTGGATATCAACTCCTTATCAGGTATATGGTTTGCAAATATTTTCTCCCAATATATGGCTTGCTTCTTTACTGTGATAATTGTTTCCTTTGCTGTGCAGAAGAATTTTAACTTGATGAAATTCCATTCATCTATTTTTATATTTGTTGCCCATGCCTTTGGTAGCCAAGAAATCATTGTCCAGACAAATGTTGGGAAGTTTTTCACTTAAGTTTTCTTCCAGGATTTTTATAGCTTCACGTTTTACATTTAAGTGTTTAATCTGTTTTGAGTTGATTTTTCTATATTGTGTGAGATATGGACCCAATTTCATTCTCCTGCATGTGGATATCCAGTTTTTCTAACACTGTTTCCCAACACCTTTCTAAGAATTCCAGTGCTATGTTGAATAGATGTGGCAAAAGTGGGCATCCTGCCATGTTGCTAATCCTAGAGGAAAAGCTTTTACTCTTTATTGTGTAGAGGTACATTCCTTCTATACCTATTTTGTTGAGAGTTTTTATTATAAAGGGATATTGAATTTTGTCACATGCTTTTTCTACATTTACTAAGATGATCATGTGTTTTTTGTTCTTCATTTTCTTAATATGGTGTATCACATTTATTGATTTATATATGTTGAACATTTCTAATATCCTTGACATAATTCCCACTTGATCATAGTGAATGATCTTTTTAATGTTTTGTTGAATCTGGTTTGCTAGTATTTTGCTGAAAAATATTGCATCTATGTTCATCAAGGATATTGGTCTATAGTTTTCTTTACTTCTAGTGTCCTTGTCTAGCTTTGCTCTTAGGGTAATGCTGGCCTGATAAAATGAGTTTGAAAGTATTTTTTACTCTTCAGTTTTTTGAGAATGATTGGTCTTAGTTTTCAGCAGTGAAGAGATCAGGTCCTGGGCTTTTCTCTGATGAGAGACTTTTTATTACTCATTCAATCTCCTTATTTGTTATTGGTCTGGTCAGATTTTCTGTTCCATCCTAATTCAGTCTTGGTAGATTGTATATTTCCAGGAATTCATTCATTTCTTTTCTAGGTTATCCAGTCTGTTGGTATATGATTGTTTATGGTAATATCTTATAAGCTTTTATGTTTTATGATTCAGTTGTAATGTCTTCTCTTTAATTTCTGATTTTGAGTCTTCTCTTTTTGTTCCTTATTAGCCTAGCTAAAGGTTTATTGATTTGTTTATCTTTTCAAAAACACAACTTTTTATTCTGATCTTTTTTATTGTTTCTCTAGTCTCTATTTTATTTATCTCTGTTCCCTTCTTTGTTATTTCCTACCTTCTGCTAAGTTTGGGCTTACGTGTTTTATTTCCTAGGTCTTTAAGGTGTAATGTTAAGTTGTTATTTGAGATCTTTCTTCTTTTTTGATGTATGCTTATTGCTATAATCTTCCCACTTAGAACTGCTTTTGCTGAATCCCAAAGTTTTAATTTGCTGTGTTTTTATTTTTGTTAGTGTTAAAATATTTTTTAGTTTCCCTTTTAATTTCTTCTTTGACCCATTGGTTGTTCAGAAGCATATTGTTTAATTTCCACATATTTGTGCATTTTCCAGGATTCCTTCTGTTATTGATTTCTAGTTCCATCCCATTGTGGTCAAAAAGATACTCAATATGATTTCAATCTTATTAAATTTGTTAAGACTTGTTTAGTGGCCTAAAGTGTAATCTATCCTGGAGAGTGCTTTGTGTGCACTTGAGAAGAATGTGTATTCTGTGGCTATTGAATAGAAAGCTCTGTAAATATGTGTTAGGTCCATTTGATCTAAAAATGTAATTCAAGATCAATACTTCATTATTGATCTTCTGTCTAGATGATCTGTTCAATCAATGTTGAATGTGGGGGATTGAAGTCTCCTACTATTATTTGATTTCAGTCTATCTCTCCCTACAGATCCACTAATATTTGCTTTATATATTTAAGTGTTCCAATGCTGGGTGCACATAGATTTACAATTGCTATTATCCTCTCGATGAATTGACCATTTTATTGTTATATAATGACTTTCTTTGTCTCTTCTTTTATTAGTGTTTGACTTAAAGTCTATTTTGTCTATTATAAGTATAGCTATTCCTACTCTCTTTTGGTTTCTATTTGCATGGAATATCTTCTTCCATTCTTTCACTTCCAGTCTATGTGTGTTGTTGAAGATGAAGTGAGCGTTGTAGGCAGCATATAGTTGGATCTTGTTTTTTATTCATTCAGCCACTTGATGTCTTTTGATTGGATCATTTAATTCATTCACACTCAAAGTTATTATTGCTAGAAAAGGATATACTACTGGCATTTTAAAAGTTGTTTTCAGGTTATTTGGTAGATACTTTTTTCCTCTCTTCCTGTATTGCTATCTTCCTTTATGGTTTGATAATATTCTGTAGCAGTATCCTTTGAATCCTTTCTTTTTATCTTTTGTGTATTTACTAAGGGTTTTTGCTTTGTGGTTACCATGAGGCTCACATAAAACATCTTATAGTAATTGCAGGCTGTTTTAAGCTGACAACACCCACAAATTTAATGCCCTTTCCAGCTTAATAAGTATTTACCACACTGTAGCCATAACTTTTACAGGTTGAGGTACAACAAAGAAACAGCACAAATTTCTTTTTATTCTTCACAATTTCATAAATAGAAGATTTGTTCTTGCTGTAGATCTTAGCAGCCTCAACATACACACTTTTTTTTTCCTTATTAAGTGGAGAACTTTCACCTTTTCATTTAAAGGGAGCACTTTATGACTCCCTTTGGCATATCTTAATTGCCATCATCACTACTCTTGTGCTTTGTGGCCATTATTAAGTAAAATAAGGGTTACTTAAACACAAGCACTGCAGTAGTACAACAGCCAATCTGATAACAAGTTGATTACTAAGTGACTAATAGGCAGGAAGCATATACAGCGTGGATACACTGGACAAAGAATTGATTCATGTCCCGGTGGGAAAGAGTGAAATAACATGATGTTTCATCATTTTGTTCGGAAAAACATGCAATTTAAAACTTATAAAGTGTTTATTTTTGAAACTTTCCACTTTATATTTTTGAACCACAGTTGACTGTGGATAACTGAACCTGCAGAGAGTGAAACCACAGATAAGGGGGGACTACTGTACATTCCTATCCCCTCCATCTGCCCATGGAGAGACACACCCACCTTTTCTGTTCTCTGAAACTCCTGCCTTGACAGATGGCTTTTACTTAGCATGGAAGATATTTTTCCTTTGGGTACTATCTCAGTGCTTAAAATTTAAGACATACTTTACATGTTTTACTAACATCCATCTTTGTTATGTTGGGAAGTCTGTGCAGGTTACCTTATATTATATATTCTGTCTAGGACAAATAACTGTGTTATTTCATCTTCCACACAAATGTCCATTCTCATAGACAGTACTGTCACAGGACTCCTGACCCAGATATGTAGTATTTTTAAAGTATTGTGAGAGGTAAATGAGCTCCTTAAATTGGGAATTTGTCCCCAAACCTTTTTCCTCAATAATACTATTCAAAAAATATTTATTAAATATCCACTTTGTGCAAGGCACTGTGCTTATCTCTATCTGTGAACAAAGTAGTCTCATCCCTTTCCCTTGTGGAGGTTCTAGTCTAGTCAAATATACTGAGAGGGAGTAATATGGAAGGTATATTTTATTATTGTTTCCACAAATTACACTTTTGTAATGGGTATCTGAACTTAAAACACATTTCTGCTCAACAGCATTAACAGCTTGAAGCAACTAAGGAGTACAATACTTAAAATACATTTTATATTGCATGGGTCATAACAAACACTGTGTGTGTTATGATATATTAATATTTACCTGCCTTCATTCTAGCTAGTTTGTACATTCTTTAGCATAGGAACCATATATTCCTTACCATTGCTCTCATTGCCAAGCACAATACCTGGCACATAATAAGCCATCAACGAACATTTGTTCAGTAATTTCTACCTATGATAAGGATGCCAGGGTACTTTTTCTGCTGTCCTCCTTTCTCACCTTTTACTATTCACATGAGAATTGTGGAAATGTGCCATACTGATTGTGAAAAGGGTTCAATCAATGCTAGCAGAAATCTCTTCATTAAACCTGTTGTTTTCAGTTCTGACTCAAATCTCCTTTCTTCTTTCACTGTTGCCAACATCTCAATCACATTTCTAACTCATCGAAATTATTTCTGGGTATATACACCTACTCACACTGGAAAAAACAGCAAGCAGGGCCATCTCATAAGCTTGCCCTTATTTCAAGAGAAGTGACTGTGAGGGTATATTCATCAATCACTCTCTAGAAAGAAATGAGAGGAATAAAATCTTTGGGAAATCAATAATAAGGTGAGTGGGTGTGCAGGAGACAGATGGTAGAATCTTGAAAATCAGAGTAATTTAAATGACAGGATTTACTTGCTCTAGATACTATACAAAATGTCAAAATATTACTAGAAGTTTTTAAAATAACAAGATTCAAAAAGACTGCTGAGTATAGTTTTCTGAAAATCTTTGGCACTGACCTGACTATCCATTCCTACAGTGACAGTAGCAACTATTTCCAAATGCATAATTAAAACTTAGTCATTGGATATCATAAACTATATATGCACAAATTCCTCAGAAAACATGTTTGCATTTTGTAAAGTAAAATTTTGATATAGATCTTTACTTTGTGGCTTCATGATGAGGGGTTATCTATATATTACTGTTAAATGCTTAAAAAGTACATGAACACACACATGTATATATATACATATTTATACACACATATAACCTACTATATTTATAGCATTAATATATAATAGTGTAGCATAGAATAGAACATAGGAATTATTTAGAATGTTTTTGTTAGCCTGCAAAATTATAAGTGGTTTAGGGGATAGCCATATCAGATTTAAAAAAAAGGGTTTCATGCCTTACGCCTTTTAAAGCTTTTACTATTATCAGCTTTCAAAACAGCAAACATAATAAAAAAGAACTGTAAATTCCTCGAATCTAATTGGCAATTGTAAAACAACCAGTTTTAGTGAGGTTCAAAAACTAATATGATTAATTGTTTTCTTAACTTTTGTAAACTTTTTGATAAAGGAATAGGTAATACTATCAACTTTCGTCACATAAATGTATTAATCCTAAAAGTCAGATACTACAACTTTCAAATAAAAATTACACTAATCTACATGGCTTCTCATAAATAATAAATTTAAGGCAATTCTTATATTAACCATCCAACCATACTGTGATGTTTATAGGGTTACTCAAGGAATGGAATGATCCATTCCATTTAAAAGGGAAGGTAGTATAATATTCAAAATTGAAACACGTTGATAAATACCAGAGGAGAGAAGAATAGCAATAATAATCATACTTTAATATACCAGACAACCCAAGCACCCATAAATACATGAGTGGATTAATAAAATGTGGTATATGTATACAATGGAGTTCTACTCAGCTGCAAAAGACAATGGTGATTTAACACTTGTATTATCCTGAATAAGCTAGAGCCCATTCTACTAAGTGAAGTATCACAGTGGAAAAACAAGCACCACATGTACTGAACATCAAATTGGAATTAACTGATCAACACTTATGAGCATATATAGTAGTAACATTCATCAGGTGTCAGGCAGGTGGGAGGGGGCAATGAGGAGATGGGAATGTTCACACCTATTGGGTGCTGTGTGCACTATCTGGGGAATGGACATGACTGAAGCTCTGACTCAGGTGGAGCAAAGGCAATATATGTAACCTAAACATTTGTACCCCCGTAATATGCTTAAATAATATATATATATATAACATTTCAAATTTTTATGGCATGAAAAATACAACTAATGAACAAACAGAATTAAATTTCCCAAGTAAATGAGAAGTAAAAGAAGAAAGACTGTGTTCACCAGATGCATATATATATATATATATATATATATATATAAACAAAAAGACCTTAAGGTAAGAGATGAAATCCTTTTAGGAATTAACCTTGACTCTGGAAGGCAACACTGTTACAGGAACAACTGCACTTACTAGGTGAAAGATAATGTGAAAATAAGACTCCAAACCATTCATACTTCTAACTCCTGTCCCCATAGTTCCTATGCCTTAAAATGTAAGTCTGAGCATATGCCCCTAAAAAAAATTCCTACCCTTTACCCTCAAACTTCAAGATTATTTTACAGGAGGTGATGAATAGGACTTTCCGTTGATCCTGAACAGAAATTCAATTTGATTTCTTCTGAGGCAGCATCCAGCCACCCACACATTATCTATCCCTTCAGCTGAAATAACTCTTAGAATTCAAATGCACAAAAGTTCAAAAATGCAGAAAATACATCTTTGGGACTATTGAACAGCAGTTCAAGTCTGACCACACAAATTTAGGGAGATCATATGAAACCCAAAGCTGAATCACAATGCGGTGAATATATGGGTGCATCCACTCATTGTAAACAGCACCCATGAGGGAATAATCACCAAAACTTTAGTGCATTTCAGTTTATGGTCACCCCTTACTATCAGTGCATGGGAGAGTGTGGGAGCAACAATAGAGAAGTGGTCATCATGAGCACCTCCTTTCCACATTCTGGACCCAGATTGCTCCACAATGTGAGAAGGGTATTTTTATTGCTTAATTTTTCTTTTCGCCATATAAGTTCTCTCTGTTTAGAGTCCTCTTTTTTTAAGCCAAGATCACCAAAGTGGCAGCTCAGTGTTTTGATCCCCTAAGTTGGCATTATAACACAAACACATTCAAAGCAAATGTCATCACACCAGGCAAGAACACACACCCAGCTACTCTGGGTGGGTCTCCACTTTGATGCTTCCCTAATATTATTTTATGCCAAAGAAGTGAAAATGTGGTTATGATTTCCTGAGTATCACAAATCATACACAAAGCAAAAAGCAAATTATGTTCAAATCATAATTTGCAAATGGGCATTAAATTTCTATAAAAAGAAATTTTAATTTTAAATAGTATACATAATTATATTTTTAAATATGGGTAACTTATAGGAGAGCATAGAAAAAATGCAAATGGCCGTTATGTCACCACCTGGATAGAACCACTATTACTATTTTGGAATAGTTTTTTACATTTTTCTATGAATTCATGAATGTGTTCATACATGTGTATATACATAACTAATATATTTTACTTTTACATAGCCTACATTTTTACTTAATATATCAAAACTGTTTACCGTGTATTAAAAACTCTTCATGGCAATCAGTAATCTTAACGGCTACCTAACATATCATACTGTTTTTCCTTTTCTAAAATGTGGAACATTAGAACACACACATTTGGTGGCTACCCAAATGGTCATTCCTGACCCCTTCTCCCCTGCCTGCCTCTCATAAACAGTGAACCAACCATTCACTCAATTTTCCAGGCTCTTTGTAGTAAGGGTGACCAAGGGATCAACATTTTGTCATAAGGGTGACTACTAGGAAAATTACTTTAAAGAAATTTGTTTTCCTTAAAAAAAAGAATAGATGGGGTATATAGTTTTCAGTAAACAGATCACTATCTTGGTTAAATTGATTCCTAAGTTATTTTATTTTATTTTTTTCTTCCTCTGTCACCTGAGCTGGAGTCCAGTGGACCATTCATAGCTCGAACTGCAGCCTCAAACTCCTGGGCTCAAGCAATCATTTCACCTTGGCCTCCCAAAGTGCTGAAATTATAGACATGAGCCACCATGCCTGGCTTATTTTTGATGCTATACTAAATGAGATTGTTTTCTTAAATTTTTTTTTCAGATGATTCCTTGTTAGTGATTTTGTATCCTGCAATTATACTGAATTTGTCTATTAATTTTAAGGTTTTTTATAGTATCTTTAGGGGTTTCTTTATATATAAAAGTCATGTCATTTGCAAACAGGGACAATTTTATGTCTTCCTTCCCAGTTGGGATGTCTTTTATTTGTTTTTCTTGCCTAATTGCTCCAGCTATGCCTTCCAGTACTATATTGAATAGAAGTGGTAAGAGTGGGCACCCTTGTCTTGTCACTGATCTCAGTGGAAAAGCTTTCAGCTCTTCTGCATAGAATATGATGTTAGCTGTGGTTTTGTCATATATGACCTTTATTATATTGAGATACATTCCTTCTATGCCTAATTTATTGAGAGTGTTTATCATGAAAGGATGTTAAATTTTGTTAAACACTTTTTGTGCATGTATAGAAATGATCATATGATTTTTACCATTCATTCTGTTAACATGATGTATAACATTTACTGATTAGTGTATGTTGAATCATCCTTGCATCCCAAGGCTAAATCCCACTTGATCATGATGTATGAATGTTTTAATGTGTTATTGATGATAGAAATTGAAGGAGACACAAATAAATGGAAAGCTGTCTTATATTAATGAATTGGAAGAATAAACCTTGTTAAAATGTCCATACTACTCAAAGTAATCTATAGATTCAATGCAATCTCAATCAAAATTCAAATTACATTTTTTATAGAAATAGAAATAATCCTAAATTCTTGTGGAACCACAAAAGACCTCAAAGAGCTAAAGCAGTCTTGGGCTCGAACAAAGCTAAAGGCATCATACTTCCTGATTTCAAATTATATTACAAAGCTATAGTAATCAAAACAATATAGTGCTAGAGTAAAAACAGACGCATAGACAAATAAAACAGAATACAGAGCCCAGAAATAAATACATGCATATACTGTCAACAGATTTCCAAAAATGGTGCCCAGAATAGACAATGAGGGGAATGGAGAGTCTCTTCAATAAATGATGCTGGGACAACTATATATTCACATGCAGAAGAATGAAATTGGACCCTTATTTTATTCTATAGACAAAAATCAACACAAAATGGATAAAAAACCCAAATGTAAGAGTAGAAACTATAAAGGTACTAGAAGAAAAAACAGGAAATAAACTTAATGACATTTGGGTTTGCCAAAGCACAGGCAACAAAAGTAAAAATAAACAAGTGAGAGTACATCAAGCTAAAAAGCTTCTGCACAGCAAAGAAAACAATCAATGAAAGGAAATGGTAGCCTATAGACTTGGTGAAAATATTTGCAGACTATATATTCTACAAGAGGTTAATATCCAAAATATATAAATAAGTTATACAATGCAATTGCAAAAAAAAAAAAAAACAACAATTAATGAATGAGCAAGGGCCTGAGTAGACATTTTTCCAAAGAATATATACGAATGACCAACAAATATATGAAAAGATGCTCAACATAACTAATCATCCGGGAAATGTAAATCAAAACTACAAAAAAGTATCACCTCACACCTGTTATAATAGCCATCATCAAAAAGTTAAAAGATCACAAACATTGTCAAGGATGTGAGGAAAAGGGAAGCCTTATACACCATTGGTGGGAATGTAAATTGGTACAGCCACTATGAATAATAATGTGGAGGTTTCTCAAAAACATTAAAAATAGAAATATCATATAATTCAGAAATACATACATCTAGGTATGTATTCACAGGAAATAAAATCACTATTTTGAAAAAAATATCTGTACTCTCATGTTCATTTCAGCATTATTACAATAGGCAAAATATGAAACAAAGTAAGTGTCTATCAACAAAAAATGTATAAAGAATATATATATATATGTGGAATATCATTCAGCCTTAAAAAGGAGTAAATCCTGCAACAACATGGATGAAAATGGAGAACCTTATGCTAAGTAAATTAAACCAGACACAGAAAGTCAAATACTACATGAACTCACTTAAATACTGCATGAGCTCACAGCATGTGGAATCTTGAAAAGAAAAAAAGTTTGACTCAGGTAACAGAGTAGAATGGCAGTTGCCAGGGGCTGAGTAGTGAGAGAAAGAAAGACTTGTTGGTCAAAGTACAAATTTGCAGTTATTAGATGAATAAGTTCTGGAGACTTAATGTACAGCATATTGACTATAGTTAACAATGATGTATTATATGCTTGAAATTTGCAAAGAGAGTAAATCTTTAAGTATTATCACCACAGCAAAAAAAAAGGTAACTGTGAAGTGATGCATATGTTAGTTTGATTGTGGTAAGCATCTTACAATGTAATGCGTTTCAAAACATCACACTGTATACCTTAGATATATACATTTTTTTATTTCCCAATTATACTTCAATGAAGCTGGGAGAAAAATTTATACCTCCAAAAAAATCATAAATGAGAGAAGAGAGATGGAGAGATGCTTCTGCCTCCTGTTTCTCCTTCCTTCTTGAGCACGAACATGATGTCTCAAGTTAGACAGCCACCTTGCAACTATGTAGTGATAAGAGAGAAGATGAAATGCTGATATACTATGGATGTAAGAGCAGAAAGAGAAAACGAGCCTGGAACTTTGATCATATTATTGCATGCAAGATTAAGCATGATACCATCATTAAATAAACAATAAATGTACTTCCCATTTAGGAAACTGGTAGCCAGGCTTTCTGTTGCTATAGCCAGCTTTCCAAACTGATCGAACATTTAGATGGTTTTCAGGACTTTACTATATAAAAAGTGATGAATGAAAATTTCCAAACATAGACACGTATCCTATTTCCTTATGTATTTTTTAAATTATAAAATAAACTAAATATTATGTTAATTTGATTATACATTTATAGAAAATTAACTAATTTTTTATAATTTTTAATATTTTAACATATAGCTGTAGATATTATTTGGTCATTTGAAAATAAGAAAAGACAGGCTGAGTGAGGTAGCACATGCCTATAATTCCAATACTTTGGGAGACTGAAGTGGGAGATTACTTGAGGCCAGCCACTTGAGACCAGCCTGTGCAGCATAGTGAGACCCCAACTCTACAAAAAATAAAAAAAGAAGAAAAAGAAGAAAAAGAAAATATTCAAGGTGGTTTATAGCCTAATTATGCTGATTTGATCTTCACAAATTATATGAATATATTAAATTATGACCTATACACCAAAATGTGTATATCTATTATATATAATATAAAAATTTTAAAATAAAAATAAATAAATAAAAATCTATTTTCTATATGCAATAGCTCCCATTTCTAATATTTTATATTTTTTATTTGATATGATATTTTATCAGAAAGACATTTTTAAAGAAAATTGTTAATTAGCATTTCTAGTTCTTTTTTGAGGAATGTTTTGTCCTTGTATTTATAATTATTATATCCTTTCTACCTTTGTTTTATTTCATAACTTTCTTTTAAATAATAAAGATATTTAGGGCTATAAATTTACCTATGAGATCAGCTTTGGCATTACCTCACAATTTTTTTATATGTATTTTTTATTTTTTTATACTTTTCATTTGTTATTTTCTACTGTTTGATGCTAATAAACTAATTATTTATACAAGTATTCTGTTTTCCACAGAGGTCCATTATTTTGTTGTGATTGTTAATTTAGGATGTGGTAGTTACTGTTACAGTTTTTATTTTTATCTACTAACTCAATTTATTCTAAACTGAAAATGTATCCCCTTCAATTTCTTCTTTGTACAGTTAGGATGACTTTTTTCCCCCGTATTGTAAAACTTACAAGGACATTTAAAAAGAACATGTATTTTCTGCTCTGGGTACAGGGCTTAATATATTTCTATTAATCCAATTTCATTAATTCTGTTACTCAAAACTGACATGTCCTCATTTAATTTTTGACTACTTCTGACTGATAGTGACAATAACCTTCCCAACTATAATTAAGCTTCTGTCAATTTCTCCTTGAATTCCTAAAATTTATTTCCATATTTTTGATTCACATAAATTTTCCAGCTATTATAATTTCACATATAATTTAAGTTCCAGGAACGTGAAAAGACTTTCTTTGTGATGTTTTAATGATTTTTTTCCTTAAATATTTTTTTCTGCCCCTAATATTAATACCCTGCTTTGGTTTTAGTGTTTTTTACTTAACATATATTTGCCCACCTTTTTATATTTTATCTTTATGATTAAAATTAGATATGCCTATTGAAAGTCTATTTTCAAGTTTTACTTTACTCAATTTTATTATAATTGAAATGTTTGTTGTTATTTTTAAAGACTTATTTTATTAATTTTATTTTTATTTTGTTTATCTTTTAGGTTTCTGTATTTATTGTACCATCTTTATTTGCTGTTCCTTGTTCTGTTAGAAAAATATATATGCTATTTTTTATTTTATTAGTAATTATCTCAAAGTTTTTAAAATAATATGAAATTTTATAGTTCTCTATAATATTATTTCATAAACTACATTCTGATAAAAACTAGCTTAGGAGATATTAATAGATATTCAGAATGATCAGAACACCTTGATATGCAACAAACCTCTCTAAACCTTAAAGGTTTACAACAGATTAGCATTTTCTCTCACAGTTCTCCAAGTTGACTGGGCTTATACTCAGTCTTAAGAGTTTCAGTCAGGTGACAAAGCTCCAGTCCTTCAAACTCTCAGTTGTGGTGGATGCCCAAGATGACTCACTGTCACAGCTAGTAGTTGATGGTGACTGTTGGCAGAGACTGAGCTGTAACTACCAACTGGAGTGCCTACCAGTGATCTTAACATGTGAGGTTTGCTTCTGACAATATGGTGGCTAGACTCCAAGAAGGAAAATCCCAAGAAAAAAAATGTTCCAAGAATTCCAAGTGGAAATTACAAGACTTTTTATCTAGCCTCAGAAGTCCCATCAAATGACTTCTTTCTTATATATTCAATTTGCCAGGAAAATGATTAAGGCCAACCCAGATTCAAGAAAAGGGAAAATAAACTCCACCTCTTGTTGGGAAGAACAGCAGCATTCTTATACCAGAAAGGACAAAATTGGTGGAGGCTATCTTTTAGAAACTTCTTGTAGAGTTATAATATTGTTGAACACATTAAAGGAAAACCTTGTGTAATGGCTGACCAAATTTTTTAATCTGGAAAAATCTTTTTCTCACATATAAACTGTCATCCTTACAGCAACATTCCCCCAACAGTAGTTTCGAAAGTGTGCTCTAGACCAGCATTATCGGAGAGAAATGCAAGACACAAGTATAACTTTAAATTTCCTAATAGTCACATTAAAATGTGAAAAGAAACAGCTAAAAGTAATTTAATAGTATTGTTTTATTTAACCCAATATATCTAAAATATCATTTTAACATGTAATTAATATAAAAATTATGGTGAAATTTTTATATAGTTACTTTTGTACTGTGTGTTTGAAATCCAATGTGGATTTTACACTTAGAGCACATCACGAACGCTCAACCAGTTAAATGTGACTGCTTTGCACAGAGCTGCTCTTGGTTGTAAGCTCATGGGAAGCAGGAATTATGTTTTTCCTCATTCTTTGTTTTTAGGGGAAATAGGCAGAGCCTCGCTCTGTCACTGGGGCTAGAGTGCCGTGGCATCAGCCTAGCTCACGGCAACTTCCAACTCGTGGGCTCAAGCGATCCTCCTGCCTCAGCCTCCCGAGTAGCTGGGATTACAGGTGTGTGCCACCACACTCAGCTCATTTTTTCTGTTTTTAGTAGAAATGGGTCCTCGCTCTTGCTCAGGCTGATTTCAGACGCCTGACCTCAAGCAATCCTACGCCCTTGGCCTCCCAGAGTGCAAGGATTACAGGTGTGAGCCACCATGCCCGGCCATGTTTTTCTCATTCTTGGGTCTCTAACATAAATCTGCTTGATACATAGAAAGAATTTGGGAGGCTGAGGCAAGCGGATTGCTCAAGGTCAGGAGTTCGAAACCAGCCTGAGTAAGAGTGAGACCCCTTCTCTACTAAAAATAGAAAGAAATTAATTGGCCAACTAAAAATATACAGAAAAAATTAGCCGGGCGTGGTGGTGCATGCCTGTAGTCCCAACTATTTGGGAGGCTGAGGCAGTAGGATAGCTTGAGCCCAGGAGTTTGAGGTTGCTTTGAGCTGGGATGACGCCACAGCACTCTACCCCGGGCAACAGAGTGAGACTGACTCAAAAAAAAAAAAAAAAAGAATTTGTATGTGTTTAACACATTAACTGCCACATGAGTTGTATTTAACCCAGGCTAGTTTTGAGCCTGGGTCCTAGTGAAGTAAAGCCCTGCAATTTGTTCATGAAAATCTTATTTGTTGATGTTCTTATTGTTACAATTAATATTGACAATTTAATTCTAAAAACATGGATTGTGTTGCATATAACTCATGCACAGAAAACAATAAAAAATAACAAATTAGAAAAGATCATTGTGTTTTAATAAAACACCATGGCCCCAGGGAAAAATCTTTTTTTTTCTAGTGTGGTAGTCAATGTGTTAATAACTGACTTAAAGAATGAATTTTAATGTTGCAATGTTTTAAATGCATCCCCCTCAATCCTTCCTTTCTTTGCAAATTGAGGAATCTCTTGCCAATATTCCATATCCACTGCCAGCCTTTATTAATGTAATATGCAATTTGGTACTCAATTATTTTTAATATTCTCTCTTCACTTTTAGAAATAATTTGTATATTGCATTAATTTTATTAAGATATTAATACCAATAATTTAAATAATTGCTTTCATTGTTCAAAGCCAATCACTCACTTGTTCCTCCTTTTATTCAATAAATATTAATAATTATCAAGGTCACATTATTTGTCACATCACTAGGTAGTAGGGACAAGATGAGAAAAATCAAACATAATTTCTACCCTGTTACTATTATTTCTCTTCCACAAGACCTTAAAATTTCTCAGTTTTCTTGTAAAACATTTGTATTAATAAAAAAAAATTTGAGTGATGAATTTCTTATGTCCTCTAATAATTGTCAATACCTTTCTGTTGATGTCAATTTGACTAGATATACAATCTTTACATTGCTACTTTGTCCTCTCAAAAATATGTATACATTTCTCCATTATCTTCAAACATAAATTGTTACAGATGAAGAATATGAGCCCAAAATGATTGTTTTTTATTGGTAATTTTTTTCCTGCCTAGTGCATAGATGATTTCTTTCTTACATATCAAAATTTTTCAGGGTATCTTTCATTTAATTTCTCCTGGAATATGGTAAATTACATTCATCTTTGCAAAGGCTCAAGTCTTTTTGTTAGTTCAAGAAATATTTCTTCTGTTTTTATTCTCTGATTTCTGCTTGCTTCGTTTATTTTACTTTTTTATTTTCTCAACTTAGTAATAGTTTATGTGGTCTTCTTAAACCAGATGTATCTATCATACTCTCGCAGCATTATTGTTCATTTTACTTTTTATTCTGTACTTGATGTCTCAAATCTCCTCTTCACAGAATTGCACATAGATGTACAATGGGAACTAAATTTTAACCTACACTCCAATTGCCAAACAGTGTGGCCTGAGAGAAGCTGAAGAACTGATAGGCATGCCTTGTTTTTATTCTGTCATTTATATGGGAACTTTTTTCCTAATTCATCAGCCCACATAAAGTACTGTTGTCTAACATAAATAAAGGGGGTTCTAAAATTATATTCTGCAGAGTTGTTTTCTATATTTCACTGATAATGTGTTTTAGCTCCTTATTGATCTTTCTTTGTCTCTACCAGATCCATTGTATTACTGAGCCTGGATCTCAACTGATTATGTCACTTGACTGTTTATAAACCTACCCGATTCCCCTCTATTGATTTTTTTTTCTCATTTACCATTGTTTTTGTTTGTTTGTTTGTTTTCTCCCAATATTGTATTATGAAAACTCAATTACAGAAAAGTTTAAGGACTATATAATAAACTCACTTATACCCCAGCACCTAGATTCTACAATTAACAATTTATTTTTTATCTCACATCTCTCCAATTATCTATTTCTCTATTCACCCATCATCTATCGTATATTTTGAGCAATTCAAAGTAAACACCAGAATGTTTCACCAGAAGCAATGCATCCACTAGAGTTCAATATTTCTTTATGGTAATTTTCTGAGGTATCATATACCATGACATGCACAAATCATAAGTGCACGTTTGTTATTTGTTGGGTTTTGACAAATACATAAACCTATGGAACCTAAATCCTCGTCAAGAAATAGGATACTGGCCAGGCACAATGGCTCAGGCCTAATCCCAGCACTTTGAGGCCAGGAGCTCAAGAACAGCCTGGGCAACATAGCAAGACCCTATCTCTATAATAAATAAATAAATAACAAATGGGATATCACTATAACCCCAGAAAGTTCACAGGTGCCCTTCACCAAGTCAATCCCTGCTCCTACCTCCAATTTTAGCACTTCATATAAAATGGAAACAGAACATGCACTCTTTTGTGTCAGGCATTTTTTACTCAGTGTAATGTTTTGGAACTCTGTCCTTCTTTTTGCCTATGTAGGGGTGAGGTGGAAACTTCTCCTTTCCCCAAAAAGTTCACTGAAAGATCAACTCACAATTAAGGCAGATTAATAAGAGAAAGAGGTTCATTTACTGTGCTCATGGGGAGAATCACAGAGTGATTACCCAATATCCTAATGGGATCCAGGTATTTTATACACTCCTTTTAGAGGGGAGGGGAGATGAGAAATATAGGTAATTCTCTTTAGGGACAATAAATGGTTGCTAGGAAGGATGAATGGATGGGGAAAATAGATTGACTTATAAACCTGAGAGACAGGTATTATGCTTAAAATGATTTGGGCTAGGCCTGGTTGCATTCTTCATTTTCTTTCTTGAAACACGTTGAGATAACAGGGAGGGGAAGGGAAGTCAGTTGTTCTTTGGTTGGGTCCACCTGTCTTGGTTATGCAGATAGAGGGAAAGCTCCTTCCAAGGGCCTGTTGATCTCTAAGGGCCTTTAATTCAAAATACTCTTTACCAAGTAGTCATATTTTGGGATGATATTTCCTGAACTCCTTCACATAAATCAGATCTTTTTCTTCTATTATTTAGTAATATTTCATTGTATGGATACAACATAATTTGTTTATCCAGGCTCCAATGAATGGACATCTGCACTATTTCCAATTTTGGGCTATTATTTTTAAAAAAGATACTAAGAACCTTATTAGAAGTCTTGTGGACATATATTATGATTTCTTTTAGGTAAATATGTTGGAGTGTAATTATTGGGTAATAGGATGCTGTATGTTTAGAGCTAAAAAACAGAAAGATCTTTTCCAAAGTGGTTTAACTGTTTTACAGCCCAATCAACAATATATGAGAGTCAGGTTACCCTATATCCTTGCCAACATAAAGAATTGTTAGTCTTTTTAATTTAAGCCATTCCAGCAGACATGTACTAATATCTCATTATACTTTAAATCTTTTTAAGAATGATATTGAGCACTTTTTCATGTGTTTTCATAGAATTTATACATCTTATTTTATGCAGTCTGCTCAAGTCTTTAGCTTATTTTTATTGGATTGTCTCTTCATTATTGGGCTGTAAGAGTTTATATAGACACACACATATATGTATATCACTAGTCCTTTGTCAGATATATGTTTTAAGAATATTTTTTCCCATTATGTGACTTTCTTATTCAGTTTTTAAATAATGTCTATGGATGAACAGAAGTTTTTAATTTTGTAAAAGGCTAACATATCACTTTTAAAAAATAATTATGTTTTTTAATCCTAAGAAACCTACGCCCAAATCACAAAGATATTCTTCTATGTTTTCTTCTAGCAGCTATACTTTGGTCACTAAGTTTAGGTGTGTGGTCCATATTAAGTCAATATTTGTGTATGTTGTGAGGTAAAGATTAATGTTCATATTTTTTCCAGTAGATATCCAGTTTTTTTCAGCATTTATTGAAAAGATTTTTCTTTCACCATTATACCGCTTTGAGACATTTGTTGAAATCAAAACATCATATATGGGTGATCTATTTGGGGCCTTTTCTCTTTTTTTTATTTTTATTTTTTCTTCTTTTGATTTATTTGTTAATTTTTAGGCCAATATCACACTGTGTTAATTACTATAGATTTTGATGAATCAAAAGATTGATTTGGGGAGTAATGGCACCTTAACAATATTGAGTCTTCCGATTCTTGAACAAGATCTATTTCTCCATTTATTTATGTCTTTCAAAAGACATACGATTCTTCTGGTTCAACTTTGCTGAACAAAGTTAAATCTCTGCCCTCCTTAATAATCTATCAGAAACAGAAATAAATGGTTTCAGTACAAATGGCATGCATTTCTTCCTTCTATAAGCTTAGTACGTGAAATACCACACCTTCAAGCATGTACCCCATACACGCCTTTCATCCTCCACTCCCATGTTCATTGCTTTAGTAGAAAATCCTATCTGGCAGAATGCCATATGCTACTGTACCCCATCTTCACCTTCCTACTCTATTGTGTCCTGGTAACGTAGGTCCAAAGTATGTGAGAATTTACTAATGGGACCTAGAGAGGGGATGGTCCTGAAGCAAATAATACATAGTAGAAACCTTTGGAAACCAATACTGTATGGTAGGAGATTGACTTCCAGTTTTCTTGTTGCTGCACAACCTGTATCACAGAACTAGAAGTATATAGTAAGGAGAACTGAGGTCTATTCTATTTCAAAATAACAAAATGTGTCATGATGCTTTCTCTTACTTTAGCTCCGTCTGATCTATAATTATTTTAATTTATTCTTAGTCTTATACAACTGGTACTCTTAAATACAGTTAATTCCAAATTAATCAGTTAAAACATTTGTATAATTTTACAATGTAATTAAAATGATAATGATACGATAGCAACAATAATGATAGAAGCTACTATTAGCTGCATACCAGCCACCATAGAGAGTTCATGTATCCCCTATTATTATCTACCTTAAAGAAAAGCACTGATGGCGATAGTCGTGGTATAAGGATACTCTTTGGCAACTATCTCAGAGGTGGCTTTTTGTGTAATAGGGAAAACAAAACTCTGCTTCTCCATACTGTGTACTCTTTGCCTTTGTCTAGTGAGGGATAGTATAGTATCTCTTTGGAGTGAATTCTTTGGATCCTCTTTTGAGACCTTGATCCTCTGTAACTCTTTAAGGCTGGTACAAAGTGGCTATTTAACTATTTGGGAATGGTTTTTCATCCTGGAAAATCCTAGAACAGGAGTTACAACAAAAGACATTTTTGCCCCTCAGGAGGCATTTTATGTACTGCAATGAGCAGGACAGCCCTCCACAACAAAGAAGTGTTCATATTCAGTCACCTCTAAGAGCAATATAGCAGTTGAGAGTGAGTGGTCACCAATGACTCAGATGAATGAAGTGCTGTCATATGCACTTCTGTTATTAGAATTAGAGTGATACCATGAAAAGGCGAGGGCTTTGGAGTGGGAGAGTCTTGGATTAAATCTTGACTCTGTGAGCTAATGGACAAAATATCCAAAATTTGAGCTGTCACATTTTCTGAACACTGGCAAAACCAGGTAATTAATATATATTAATATACTTTGTAGAGTAATTTATAATGTTTAAAATTCTATCTGTCATTTACTTATCTGTACCTCTACAATTCTTTCTTTATGTATAAAATGGAGGTGATAATATTTACATAACAGTTACTCTGATAATGAAAATTAGAAATAATATATGTGAAGCACCTAGTATTTTGACTTGCATAATGTAAGTACCTGTGTCACCTGCTTTTGGCTGTGTCCTTTATCCTTAGTAATTGTAGGCCACAGTTTTTAAACGTCAGTATATTGATATTATATAATAATTTTTGAGGCATTCTCATCTGAGCTTTTCTCATGTTCACCATAGGCGTTCTTCCAGTGCTTCTCAAATATGGGGATATAGTGGCATGCATAGACGGTGACAATATTTGCTCAGTCACTTTAGGTAAAGAAAAGTGTTGTTTGCTCATCACACTGAGGATTCAGCTGTCCCAAACCCTTCCTTGACACAAGAGCTAAAAGGATCAATAATTTATCACACTTGAACCCACATATATGTGTTGTAGACTCTGAGAAGATCTATTTAGCATCACGTGTAGCCATTATGAGACTTCTCAGTTTACACCCCTGCTCAGTAAAATATAGTGGACAACACTATTAATATTGTATCACTAAGAGCATAAATTTATAACCAAAGTTGAAATGATTACTTTCATGTTGGATGTCTTGTCTATACAAACATAATATTTTGGTGTTTATTAATATTTTAAACAATATAGAAAGATTAATTTGAACACTATCCAAAATATTACTGGGGATAGATTTTAAAATGTTGCCTCCTAAGAGAGCATGAACGGCTAGGATCTTTCACTCAATATGTTTTCTCTCTTCAACAACAGAAACCAGTAAGAAAAAGCGAATTATGATATAATCATGTTCATTTCTAGTACACCATTAATCCCTATTTTTACATGCTATTATAATTCACTTTGCCAAACAAAAACAACAGTTGTAATGACATATTAGCTCAAATTTAGCGTAATGTGTCAGGAAGTAGAAATATGAATCTCAGACATAATAACATGTCAATATGAGTGAATTTCTTTTAGTGCTTGTGTCATTTTTGAGCCTATTTTCCCCCCATCAGATTTCAGTCTCTTCAAATAACACATCCCAACCCCCATCACACCATTATAGATAAGTTTTAAACCCTTTTGAATTAAATAATTTCACAGTTTCCTCTTGGCTAATCTTTTTCTCTAGCTAATCTAGAATTTCTACAAAATGTGAACAGATCAAATAATCACATGCATCCTATTTCTTACTTGAATGTGATAATTGTTAACATCTTCTTGCAGTATTTTCTATTACCATGGATAAAATCACATCAATTCATCTCATCAAAGATGCTGAAAAGATTAACCATTTGTAGAAACAGAATATATTAAATACTCTAGTCTATTTGATGAGGTTTTTTGAATTCTGATTGAAAGAGATGGTAGAATTTTCAAACATGGTATCTCATATCAGAGAGTGCTTTTTAATAGCTAGAAGCTTTTACCTGCTACACTAAAAATATTTAGTAATTTAATAATTTAGTGTCCTGGTGAGAGAAGTCATATTCTTACAGAATTCCAGAAAATGAGATACTTGTCACCTGTGAAAGAATTGTCCAAAACGTAACTCCAACAATTCAAATATCATAAACTCATGTACCTACTCTTTCAAAACAAACACTTTATACTTGTACCCTGTACTTTTTGTTTTTACATAGGAATCGAACTTAAAAAAAATCTTTGTGATTGATGTTCTGTTGATAACCAGAAAAGCTTAGCTCTACCCAAAGTAATTTTTAATCTAGAAACCATGTTTATAATGGCAACTTCTGCTTAGAGCTACACACATAGACACACATATAAACACACAAATTCCTTCTCCCTGCTTATTCTAAATAAAGAATTATTTTTGAATTGAAAAAAATTTGAAATGGATTATAAATTATGACTTATAATTTGTAGAATATTAAGAGAAACTTTTTAAAATATAAATCTGTTTAGTCTTTCTCCTGCTTAAAAAGTCTTCAGTAATTCCCCCTCTCACTGCAGGATAAATACTAAGGTCCTTGTTAGGCACCCAAGGCCCTTTGTCATTAGACCTAAGCTTATTTCTCCTCTGTCTCCCCTCCTCGTATCTTTTGATTCAGTCAGGTCTATCTGATGCTTCTTGAATCTTCACACCATGACTATTGCTAACTAATGTCTTTGCCTACAAATGCCTTTCTCAGGCTTCTACCTCTAAAGAGCTCAAATATTTTTTCCCCAATGAGAGTAATCAGCATTCCTGCCCTACTTTGTCCCTATGGCCCTATTTCGCCACTTGATCTTCTTATGCTACCTTGTACACACCTCTTCCTCAGTCAGAATAAAAAAAAAATTATAAAGAACAGAAATGTTCGATCCTCCTTCAAGAAACATACAGGACCTTAGAATGTGTATTTTTACAGTAAACTTACGCTTATTTTAACCTAAGCTTATTTTCCCTAATAACCCCATTTCTTTAGTTCATTTGTTTTTATCTTGTCATATCATATGAATACATTTTTCAAATTAATAAATATATTTTTGAAACAGCCTTTTATAAAATTAATAAAAGGATACAAGGTAGGAACTGTAGTAGGGGTTTCAACTCTGCAAGGATATAGGCATTAATTAAAATATATATATAACAAGTCACTGTTCCCTAGTTTGCTTTTCTATAATTGCTTACTACTCAGGAGTCATATAGCTGATGGTCCTAAAGATTCTTAGCTTTCTTCATTGCTCCCATAGATAAATCACCCTTGTGAAACTCAAGGCTAGTTTTTGAGATATTTTCCAGGCTCTGCATTCCAGTGGACCAGCTGACCCACCCAGACCAATAGCCCACACCAAGGAACTGACTCAACTGGTCTTGAGACCCCTGGCCAGGAACTGACTCAGCATGAGAAGACAAGTTCAACACCCTTATGGCTCTGCCCCAAACCTAGTCAGTCAGCAGACCCGATTACCTAGCCCTTTACCTGCCAAACTACCTTTAAAACCCCTCGCTCCAAATTCTCAAAAATACAGATTTGCAAAATTCTTCCTGTCTCCTTGAATGTCACCTGCGATATTAAACTCTTTCTCCACTGTAACACCTGCTGTCTCGGTGTTTTGGCTTCCTCTTGAGCAGCAGGCAATGAACTTGGTTAGGCTGTAACAGCTGTATTAACTTAAAAGCTGGTATCAGAATTCTTTTAGAAAAAATTACCTTTATTAGGAAGCATGTTTTTAAGCCTGGGAGAAGAGGAAAGCTCCTGAGGGCACGCGTTGGCAGGCTTCAAGACAACAAAAGAGATCATCAAATTGCTCTGCTTTAACAACAAAGAAGAATTCCTGGTAGGAAATAGAAAGAAAAGAAGAAAGGAGGGGGAGAAGAGAGTATAGAAGTTAGGTTCCAGTTAGAATTTTGAATATTACACAGGGACTTAGGAGCAGGATTATTTTAAGATTAATGTTAAGCTGATTTTATTAATGCAATATATACTTTTCCATCTTCCAGATGCCAGGTAAACATTCTGCACCAAGGGGCAGAATTCCACCTATGGGATATCTAGATCTATAGCAAGAACACTGGGAGCATAGAACCAAGTGTAACCATGGTATGATAGGAACCCTTTAAATGTGCAAGAATATTGTGCTAAACACTGATCACAATCTATGGAAAATAAGTTAAGCCAATTTCAGCTCTACTTTTGAGGACAGTATGACTCCACTTGATAGCTAGTATGGAAGAAAATCAATCATAGTACCATTAGCATAACACTTTGTTCAAAAATGCTTAGCAGGAGAAGCCTCCAAAGGATTGCTGTAATTTGGGAAATAAAGGATATAATTTTTATAGGATTTTGACAGGATGAATCACATCATTTTTGGATAATTTCAAGAACAGTGTAAGGACAAATACAAATTACAAATAAGAGGTTTAATTCTTCTTATTGAAAATAAAGGAAGAGACTTCTTCCCACTGCTTTTTCTTAGAGCATTCACTGTAGAAGTCTTGTAAAAATCCTTTCACTGTCTCTTTGAAATGTATGTAAATCTTTTTAGAAGCTAAAAAAGCATCTTGCCAGCTTTATGAACTAGGGATGTCTTTCTCAAGGAGCTGGGATCCATCTCTTTCAAGTATAAAGATCCAGGGAGATAGTACCCTTGCCTGCCAGTTTTTGTGGGAGAGTAGAAACCTAATTTTAGCAAGAAACTGGTTCCAAGTGGCAAAACTACCTCCTGTCATAAAAATGGAAGTCTATTTTTCTTGTATGTAAAACTAAGTAACTAATACAGATGGTCAACCCAATTACAAAGCAAATTTAGGATGAACTATGTGTAAGAAACAGTATTGTCAAGCCTTCTTACTTGAGAACTAGTTATTGTTTATCTTGAGAATATGTATGTAAGATTTGTATCTGCTTGACTTATAAAAGGGTGAGATTTCTTTCTGTCTTTGCAATCTCTTATAAAAAATTGCCTGTGATGCCTATCATATTTCTATTTAATGTTTATTCAATAATAAAACTGTTTTCATTCTTTACTACCTTTGTGGAGAGGTTTTCTAGGTTGGAAAAAGAATTTGTTTTCAATTATATTTCTCCAACAACTGTTGGTCAAAAATATTGTTCTTGTTGCCGCCCAACCAGGTTCATTTGCCTGCTGCCCCAAAGGAAGCCAATACGCTGAAACAGCAGAGAGTTTATTCTGCATAGTGCTAAGGAGGGAGACAGGAGAAAGTTCTCAAATCTGCCTCCCCCAGAATTTGGGAGACAGGGTTTTTAAAGACAGTTTGGCATAGGCAACTGAGTCTGCTGATTGACTGAGTTCAGGGAGGAACCATAGGATTGTAGAAATTGTCTTCTTTGCTGACCAGGTTCTTGGATGGGAGTCAGTTTAGTCAGTTCCTCAGTATGGGCCACTGGTCTAGGTGGATCAGCTGTTCCACTGGAATGCGGGACCTAGAAGATAGCTCAGAAACTACCCCTAGGTTTCAAAAGGGTGATGTTATCTATGGAGAAAGCTAAGAAGCTTTATGACCATCAGGTATGTGACCCCAGAGTGGCAATTATAGAGAAGCAAACAGGGGGACAGGGGCTAATTATTATCATAATTTTTAGCTAGGCCTGTGCCTTATTTTTAGCAAAGCCCTTTTCACAGTTCTTGCCTTGCATCCCTTTATCAATTTGTAAAGTTAGTTTCATTCTCCCAAAAGAGAGGGATTTTTCTTATGGATTAGCAGACATTAAGTAATTTGCAACCACTGGACAATTTAGATTGTATTGAGAAAGAAGGGAGGAGAGGTTGGGGTTGTTACAGAGTTAAGAACTAGGTTCTTGTGCAAGAGAGGGTGGGGAAGACCAGTTCTAGAAGGGGCTGGGATGAAAGACCTGTAAAAATTACAGTGGAGAATTCTCATTCTTTCCATGCCTATTACACTGGGTCACAGAAATTAGCAAACATAATTATTTATTGATTTGAATGCTCCCTTTCCCACAAACACTGACATCAAATGGATTGAATAATGAATATTTGTATCTTCAATGTCTAAAATATACTACCACCTAATAGATAACTGAAATTAACAACTAACAGACTTTTGCAAAGTTCCAGGACTCCACCACAAATTACTTTTAGAATAGGTCTAGCTATTGTGCAATATGCTGGTTTAAAGTAGAAGTCTCCTTACAGATTAAGATGAACTTTTATGTCTTTAATGACCTTATTTCTCAGAGGCTTTTTTGGAAAGAGTAATTAAGTTTACCAGAATCTATAGTCATCTAAAATTTGCACTTGCAATTTGGCTGTTTTCCCTATGGTTGATTTGTTTGATTAGTCGGGGGGTTGGTTTAAATTGGTTTTTAATCTCTATTCTTTTAATAACCCATCTGTTTACTATCCTAACACTTTTTCACTATCCAACATTCACTTATTCTGCTCATACTCCATAGTTTTTTCAATGATAGATCATTATGAAGACTCCTCCCTAAAAGACAAGATACTAAAAGGAAGAACAAAGAGAGTTAAAGAAATTAAAGGACATGGTTTTAAAAAAAAATGCCAAGTTATTTTAGTTAATTTTCTATTCGCATACTCAGTGCTTGCACTTTATTCATAGTGTAGATACTTCTTGGGGGAAAATAATGCCTTCTATATGCTTCCCATAGCATAAATGTAATATTATGATGAATCTAGTTGAATTTCTCCTTCTTTTATTTTTGTTAGATGTGGTTCTGTAACTTTGAAAATTTTTTGTCAAGGTTATATTCTGGGATTTTACCACTCTGAAACATATATTAAGTTGGTGAACACTAACTCCTTTTGTTTTAAAAATCAAGCATATGGGAAACAGGATGTATAGTGAATGCTTTTACAAAGACAAACAAAAATAATTAGCTATGGAATCTTGGAGCTGGAGAAAAGCAAGAAGGATATATAATCTAAACCTTATATTCAGAGATTGAAAAAATAGTTCAAATACAATTTAAAATTGAAGGAATGACACTTTATTAAATAAAAGTGGAAGAACATTGCTAAATTTTTCTTAAAAACCTTAGAAAAGGAGAACACTAGGAAATGTTAGTGAGACAAAGCAGTGTAAGAAACATTTGCATTTTGAGGTCATGTTAAGCTTAAGGGTAGAGTTAAAAATATGATGACAGATCTTGAAGCTTTACAGTGTCTGCTGTAGGGGCCAAGGAAAAGCTTCTTCTTTGCGCTCTGAAGGTTCACAGAAAAATCAATACACAGAAGACATTAATTGGAGGAAAGGCATACAAACTTATTAATATGAACACAGGGCAGAACAAAAGAGCCATTACCCCTAATCTCCGATAGGGTTCAGAAGCTCGTATACTATCTTGAGGTTATAGAAAGAATGGGAATTTAGATTTTAGCAAAACAGGTTATGTGAAGGGGAGAAGACGTGGCCTGGCTAGAAAAGGTGATTTTGTCATGTAGATGAAATCTCACAGGTAACAGCCCGCAGAAAGGAAAGGTTCTTTCAAACATTTAAAGATGTCAGTCAGACTCAGTTGATTTTTCCTAGATCCAGACAAGGCAACGCCTTAGAGAAAACCTGATTTCATCAATGCAGATTCTCTACAGATGCAAATCTTGCAGAGTCAATTCTGTTTGTAGGTCCTCTGAATAGCCATCTCAAAATATTTCAAAGAAGTTTGTTTTGGGGTAATATATTTTGATTTCCTTCAGTCTCCACCATGAAACTTTAAAAAGCTTCACATATTAAAAGACATCCTGGAGAAATTTTGGTTAGAAGTTGTTAGATAGACATAGACAAAGGAGTGAAAAAACAAATTGGCATAGCAGAAAAAAGCAAATTTAATATATCATCCCATATCTTTTCGAATCATTCTCTTAATCCTGTGAATAGATCAATTTCGTTAAACATCTCTACCCCATTCCAGGAGGTGGCATTGTAGATGGTCTATGCCTCTATTTATGACACAAGCAAACAGATCTTTAACAGGATACATTTCTATAAAAACAGAAGAAAAACATGGTTAATATGTGGAGTAGTCTTTGGAATGGTTTTTCTATAGTCTCCGAAGCATCTTCAGATTGCAGTGGCAATCTGACAGATTTTCCTGGATTGTAGTTTGAATCAGATGTCCCAGTGAACTTTCTGAATAGCCCATACATCAACAGGCATGAAAGCTGCTTATATATAAGGTTGCTGTGGTGATTTCTTGCAATGCTTGTATCAAATTGTCTAGCTGCAGTTTGCAGGGCTCCAAGAAAAGCATAATTTTAATTTCAAGTGATTTCAACTTAGAAAAATTGAAGAGAAATTTGAATATTTTAGTTTGGAGGCTTAGCTAGGAAAGAATTTAGGATTCAGTCCTAATTGTATACAAATAATAAAAACTCAAAAAATATGAACAAGGCTAGAATCTAATGATAGGTGTATTATAGTTTTCTTCTGAAACATAATTTTTCTCTTTCCATTCTCCCATTTCTACCAAAGACAAATCATAGCAGGATCAATTTATTTGCAAAATAAATTTTAGTCTTTTTATACTTGGCCAGACTGCTTAAAATGCAGCAAAAATAGTGATTAGCCATATAGGTTCTTCTTTTTTTTTTAAGAAAAAACATTTTATTGATACCTTACATAACACCAATGCAATAATATTTTACAATACATTGTTATCTTGTTTTGCCAATAAGTTTTACATAACTTCAAACGCCTACATTCTATGGATACTGGCATTGCACAGAGAATCTATGGTCCCATATTAAAGATATTTGAACAATAATGCAAGGGTGCACGGCTTCACACAAAGTCTATACAAAATTTGATAAATTCTTTAATAAGGTTGGTGTCCTCACTGGAAAGATACAAAGCGTTCTGCAGGTATGAAAATTCAGTGAATACAATGTCACAAGTTGAATGCCTCAATAACCAGATTCTAAGACAGAGGCTAATTTATAGAATGTTTTTTAGTAGGTACTCTCAGAATTAACAGCTGTGAATGGAAGCAACACTGGGCAAAGCAAGAACTTGGTTTCAATGTAGTCTCTGCAAAAGGCTTGGCCATGTATGTAGTGAACCCTGAATATAAAATAACCCTATATAGGTTCTTTTTAAGTTGGCTTTGCTAGAACTTTTTATAAGGAATTTAAGATTAGATTTTTAAAAGCCTATTGAAGCTAAGAAGCCAAGCCAAGGATTAACCATCAGACTGTGCCTGCAATACCTGTACAAATTGTGTGAATTTCTCTCTTCTTGAGGGCCCCTAAATATCTTCAGTTTCCTAGAACTGTCAGAAGGTAAAATTCTTTACTCATTGCAAGGTTAGGAAACTTGTAAGGGAATCATGTAGACAATGTACCGGGCCAATCTTTCCAAGGGGCTTTTTATCATCTCTATAATGTAACATAAATTCCACTAAGCATATTTTTCCTAGTCATATCTGAAAATATGTCATTCCAGTCAAAGTCTTGTAAAATAATCAGAGTCTCCAATTGTGTCCTGTTACAGAAGAAAACAGATTCTAATTAAACTTATGCAATTAACTATACTGCCAAGAAATGAAAATATTCACAGTTTCTGAATTCTATAGAAATCAGTCACAGAGAAAGGTAATGTTTCATTTTTTTTGTCACAAAAGTATACTTTATTCAAATTGCTGTACGGATAGCTTAAAAGAAAACAATGTCTTGCATTTGGAAAACAAAATATAAAACAAATCAGCTATATTTCAAACTAAATAGGAATTTAAAGAAAGCATTTCAGTCCTCTATTAGGTCAGTCCCAGATAATAACTCTTGTTCTGCTTGATATTGGGTTAGTAATCTTCATGAAGTTTTTACATAGTCCAGTAGTAAGATCTCCAAAGTTATTAGAAACCTGTATTCAAGAATGCTTGTCAGGGTTCTTTCTGTAAATTTTCTTGAAGCAGAAGCTAAGTTTGGTTTCTTCTTTTAGCCAATTATAAGCTACTTTATGAGAAAAATCAAAGTAAAACAATAATTATGGATGACAAAAGACTTAGAATAGCCATGGTTAAAGAGACAATTGGAAAGAAAATTTGATTACTTTTCTGGCCTACAACAATTTAACATAACAATCATAATTATGACCGATAACATCTACCAGGACATATCAGAATTTTTGGAACACATATTAATAACATTTATACAAATATAACTCAAAGAAAGTTAAACACCATTTCTTATTTGCCAATGCTTCCCATATGATTCTTACATACCAAATAAGGCTAATTTTAGCATTTTAAATTTCATTTTGGGAGTTTATCAAATATTAAATATCAGACTTGATATTAAAATAAGAAAGGTTTCAAACACTTGATCAAAATAGGATTGCATATTACTACAAAATAATAGTTATACATTTAGCCATAGTGGTAATTAAAAGATTTCAAAAAGCAAAAACCTTGAATATTTAATAGAGAAAATACTGTTTTCCAAATAATCAAAAAACCAAATAAAGATGACATGTGGCAAACACTATTTTTTTCCATTGTATTCAAAAAGTTAACAATTTTTTTACTGTTTCTTATAAATATTACATCAAAGTCTTGTTCCAAAGAGAAAACCAAATTCTACCGTTGCTTTAGTTTATTATTAATACTAGAGATAATTTTAACAAAACCTAAACAGATTAATCAAACCTCAATCAGTTTTGATTACACAAAATAAGATTTTCATATATTTTTTATAACTTGTTACAATTTTTCCCATTCTCTTTCCATCTCCAGCTTTCTATCACCATTCAGTTTTAGGAACTTAAACATGTAGTAGAGATAGTACAAATCTGTTTGACCAATAGACCCAGGCAAAAATGTCTCAAATTTTGAAGACATTTCTATTTTATTTTACCTACAGTTGTAAAACTACTTTTATCTACCAAAGATTCCTAAAGTCACATGAACTTGAAAAGAATTTGGGCTTCTTTCCTTAAGTTATGAATACTCATTTATTTATGATTCAATTTGGTACCATATAGACAATATATAAACATAGACATGTACCCATATATGCAAACAAAATACAGACGAGCATAAATAAAGACTTTATAGCTTTGCTTTCAAAATTTTAGCCATAAGACTGGTAAAAATCACTAGTATAAAAGGACAGTTGGACTCAAACTGTGCCTTTGTAAATGGAAAATGTCGAAGTTTATTTGTTCCATATGGCTGCAGTCTTTTCTGAGTTTTAGAGAAAAGAAGGTAGCAAATTTACATCTCAAAGCACAGATAAAACTTAAGCTTTTTAAGAGGAGATGGGTATGTTCCTTAGAGGATGATAAAAAAATGGATGCCAAGGCAACACAAAATCATAGGAATTCACCAAGAAAAAATACAGGTGAGCCTAAAGGAAATTTAGAAATCTTTTCAAAATAATGTGAATGTTAGAAAGTCATATTTTGGAGACCAATCTAGTTAGATAGGTGGCTTTTTAATTTAGTCTTTATTTTCCAACTGGATCACTGAACTCTGGGTGCAGCCCATTAATGAACAGGGCCAACAAAGCATTTATGGTATTTGCAGATTAATATTTAAATATGTGAAAAGCAGGCACAGCTGGCAGACAGAGCACCTAGATTTCTAAAACATCAAGGATACCACTTTTACATCGAATATCCTAAAGAGGAAAATGCCATGGGACCAGGCTGCACAACATTTCCACGGTGCACCTCAACACAAATACATTCCCCTGACACTGGTTGGTAACCCCACACCACTCAATCTAATCTGTGATCAACCCATCCCCCATGAAAGTCTTATACCTTGAAGGCAAGAGTTTCCACAGTTATCAAGTATTGAAACATACCTTTTTATCTGAATGTGCCAAGAAATGAGTAGCCCCCTGCAGTAAGAACCATTCATTGCAAACAACCACTGCCAGCCACCTCCAAAATTGTAGCTCTTACCAGAGACTTGCCAGCCATCACACATATAAAGGTCAAATTCTCCCTTATAGCACAAAGTAATTCCTAGTAACCCTCAAAACCAAAAAGATGAGATAACTTAATGCAAAAGAGAGCAGAGCTTCAGACATGAGAGAAACCTGCCATTGACTCTAGAGACTCGGCAAGGGAGACAGGAGACCCCAAAAAGGGGGTGGTAGTACCTTTTTCTGGGATTCCGAAGGGGTCTCAGAGTCATTTGAAGTCCCTTATAGATCCTTTCATGTGGTATCAAAGGTGGCAAAAAGGAGAATGGAAGTGGAAGGAAATTAAAGAATAAGTCTTAAAAATGATCACTCAGGGAGACTTTAAGCTTTCTGAAAAGCCTATATAATTTTACATTTTTCTCTGCAAAACATCACATCAACTAGAAAGAAGTTAACAGAGGGCTGAAACATATGATTAAAAAGGAGTTTCAGTTGACTGAGAAAAAATTCTCAAAAAAATAGAACCCGAAAGAGAAAAAGCAGAAATGCCTTTAAAAATTGTGTGTGTGTGTGTGTGTATATATATAAAATATATATGTATATATCTTGAATATCAGTTTTAATTAATCTGACTTCTGATTATAGAGCTCTCTTAAAAAATAAATCTTTTTAAATCTGTTATTAAGATTTAGCCAGAACAAAGCTAACTTTTAAACTTCTTAACCAAAGATACCCTACTTAACCAAGGATGCATGAAACATCTCCAAAGAGATGCAAAGCAGTCCTTATAAGATTCAGAACCATCCCAATGACAGCTCAAAGAAAGGAAAGCTTTGCCAACTGCAAATAGGGTGCAACTCACATCTGTCCAGCCATATTTTCTAGGTCTCAACTTCTCAGCTGACCATCTATGCATAAAGGTTTGAAAAGTCCCATGTGCCCCCACAAATGGAAGACAGGAAATCAAAAGCTGTCCACAGAAGGGAAAAGAATCAATTACAAATAGGTACCCCTTAAAGTCAAAAGTCATGCAAGTATAAAAATGAAAGTGATGGGGAAAGAGACAGGGAATTTAACCAAAGCCACAGTGGGGAAAAACAGATTTTAACTAGAATACAAGCTAGTCTTCATAGTGAATCCCACAGTGGATACAAAGCAGTCAATTTGAGCCTACAAAAAAAATTATCTTTTTTTAGTTCATATTTTTGCTCTTTAATTTTGTTTAGAGCATTTCTAAGACTAGCCATACACAGTTTTGTCTTTCTTTTAATTTAATCTTCCTACAAATACAAATAATTATTTTGAATAAGAGATCTGTAAAATCTTTTCTTTTTGATTTAGGAGTCTTTTTAATTTAAAAGATGCATCTTCTGGCCACTGACAATTTTTAATTTCCAATGATGTACTTAGAGGGTGACTAAATCTTTCTGACTAAAATATCTCTCACAGGTTTATTGTAGATGTCTGCTATGGTCTGAATGTTTGTGTTCCTCCAAAATTCATGTGTTGAAATCTAAACCCCAATGTGTTGATATTAACAGGTGGGACCTTTGGGAAGTGAGTAAGATAAGTGCTTCATGAGTAAGATAAGTGCCCTTACAAAAGAGGCCTGAAGGAGCTTGTTTGCCCCTTTGCCATTTCCTCACACCATGTAAGGACAGAGCATCAAGGTGTCATCTATGAGGCAGAGAGCCCTCACCAGACACTTAATTTGCTAATGCCTTGATCTTGGACTTGCCAGCTTCCAGCACTATGAGCTATAAATTTCTGTTGTTTGTAAATCACCCAGCCTAAGGTGTTTTGTTATAGCAGTCCAAATGGACTAAGACAATGTCTTTTTCTCACATTAGAGATTTTTTCTGAAGAAAGAACATTTAAAGCTATATGTGAATTATACCATAGTGTAGGCCTAGATGTGTAAAAGATTTGTCCTCCTGCCTTCCACTCTGATAACTAAGTAAGAGAAGATTTGAATGGAGGGTTCAAGGAGGAAGACAAGGTCCAAAGGGAAATAGAGCATGGAACACTATTTTACAAGGGCAGAAGAGAGTAATTGATCACATGAACAGAGAGCATTAGACCTCAGGGAAAGAAGACATTAGTTGGATCAAACACCAGTGACAAATTTTCACTAAAAGATTTCACAATTTAATTAATTTAGACCTACTTTGAACACAGAGGTTGCCATTTTATTTTTTATAAAACTATGAAGAATATAATATTAGCCAAAATATTTTGCTCAGTTTACATTTGATGTGAAAGCCATTTTTAAAAAAGAGCTCATTTTCTTCACTTATGTTTCTTATATTACTTGCCAGCTTGTTAATTTATTCAGGTTAGCTATAGGCACCACAAGCACATTCTTATTTTTTAAAACCACTGAGAGGGAAAAATCCTCCTCTACTCTAAAATATTTGGTGTTTTTTCTCTAAAGAGTCTACAATGAGCATAATTCCAATGTTTTATAGTCCCTGAAATTCCCTTTATAAAAGCAGAAAGAAAACAACATCCTGGCCACTAGAAATCTTCTTTGTAATGACACTGCCATCCTGAAGGAGCAGAAAGGCCATCTTTCAGTCATTCTTGGTAAAATGGACTATATCTTCTTTTACAGCAGTGTTTTATTCCTTTTGTGTTGCTATAAAAGAACACCTGAGATTGGGCAATTTATAAAGAAAAGAAATTTGTTTGGCTCACTGATCTGTAATCTCTACAAGAAGCATGACACCAGTATCTGTATCTGGTGAGGGCCTCAAGGTATTTCCACTCATGACAAGAGAGTGGAAGCAAACGAGAGGAGAAGATGTCAAGTTCCTTGCAACAATCAGTTCTTGGAGAAACCAAGAGTGAGAACTCACTCCTGCAAGAATGGCACCAAGCCATTCATGAGAGATCCATCCTTATTACCCAAACACCTCCCCACTAGGCCCTACCTCCAACACAGAGGATGAAATTTCAAAATGAGACTTGGTGGAGCCAAACAAACCATATCCCAACCATAACAAGCAGACAGTAGCTTTTGCCTATTTAACATGTAAATGAGCAGTCTGGGGCTGGGTGCAGTGGCTCATGCCTGTAATCCTAGCACTCTGGGAGGCCAAGGCAGGTGGATAACTCAAGGTCAGGAGTTCGAGACCAGCCTGAGCAAGAGCAAGACCCCGTCTCTACTGAAAATAGAAAGAAATTAATTTACTGACTAAAAAAAAATATATATATAAAAAATTAGCTGGGCATGGTGGCACATGCCTGTAGTCCCAGCTACTCAGGAGGCTGAGGCAGAAGGATTGCTTGAGCCCAGGAGTTGGAGGTTGCTGTGAGCTAGGCTGACGTCATGGCACTCTAGCCCAGGCAACAAAGTGAGACTCTGTCTCAAAAAAAGGAAAAGAAAATGAGCAGTCTGAGGACATTTTCTAAACTGCACCTGCATGAACCTAAGAAATGACAGCATGATTCCCAATCTCATTACAGATGTCTTTGACAGATACCTTAGCTTACTTTTTAAAAATTTTTTTTTTTGCTTTCAAACCATAAACTCTATCTTCTGTTTTCTATCCTAAGTACACATATTTATACTTTCCTGGAAAGAGCAACTGAACTTTATTTGTAAACTTTTGAAATATACTATGGTAATATTAATTCATATACAAGACTGTAAATAGCCCATAATTCTAAATTGTGTCCTACAGCATTTTTAATGCATGAATTTAATGTGTTCCTTTTTAGTTGTCTCTACCTAATCCCAGCAAAGTCACAGAGAGGTCTTTGGGGAAATTCAGGATTAATAGTTTAAGTAGTAACTAGATTCAGTAATGGAACCTAAAAGAAAGAAGAGTGAATACAAGAAATACAGATTTAAGAAAATCTTCTATAATAAAGGCATCTGCACCCAAATGTTTATGGCAGAACAATTCAGTATTGCAAGGATGTGGAAATAACCTAAGTGCCTGTCAATTCATGAGTGGATTATTAAAATTTGGTATATGTATACAATGTATAATCAATTATAAGAAACGACAGTGATCTAGCACCTCTTATATTTTCCTGTATTGAGATTGAGCCCATTATCCGAAGTGAGGTAAAACAAGATAGGAAGAATAGGCGCCACTTGTACTCGCCATCAAATTGGTACTGACTGATTAACACTATGGTGCTCACATGGTAGTAATATTCTCCAGGGATGGGGGGTTGGGGGGATAAACTCACAAGTATAGGACACAGTGAGCATTGTCGGGGGAAGGGCATGCCTCTAACTCCCACTAGGGGGAGGCAATGATATAAAATGTAACCAAAATATTTGTACCCTCATAATACCCTGAAATAAAAAATAAAAATAAAAAAAAGAAAAAGAAAATCAGAGCCCATACAAATGTTTTTTACAAAGTTACGAAAGCTTTGGATGGATCTTTGATTCCTCCATATTGCACTCAGCACATTGTCCAGCTCAAATAGACATTTCATATAAACCTATTGATGATGACACACAGATATGACTATTAATAATACCAGAATAAGAAACTCAAATTACCAAATTTTATTAAACCTTGTCAGTGCATTCTCTCTCAAATTTTCCAGTTATGTAGAATAATAGAGTATTATAATTTCCCATTTATGTTCTGGGCCCAAAATGCTATATTTTAACATCCACCTCACCCATCTTTGTACATTTTTCATTAGGATCTTAAATTCTCATGATTGGAACTGGGTAGTATTCATTTTTGAAAGTTGCCATTTGCAAGTATCTCCTTCCTGGGAAGCTGAAATTTCTCCCAGAAAATAAAAGGATCTTCTCTAACATTTAGGCATACAAAAAAGTTTTTGATGGGCTATAATAAGCTTGTCAAAACTAAACTTCAAAATGAATACCAGTGCTCCTGAGAAGGAACTCATCACAGAGGAAAAGTAGCGTGGAAGAATGATCTGGGTGCAACACCAAGACCTAGGTGTGTTTGGAGTGGATAACTAGGCTCCAGCAGGACTCGTGCTGATGGTGGAATCCATGCTGATCCAGTCTCCTTGACACTTTCCACATGTTTGAGGAAACATCAAAGGGCAAAATTCCCAAAAAAACATAAAGCCACTCTTGGCCCCACTCAATACACCCCTTGACTGAATGAATGCAGGATCATTCTCTTCCTTACCTCATTAAATCTGGGCATGTGACTAGCAGCAGTAGCCACAGACTTCTGTGTTTTTCTTTGTAGCATCAGAGCCTGGCTTCCCCACAGATACGGTGATTCCTCAGGCAAGGGAAGCCCATTGATTGCAGCAGCACTGACCAACTAACATGTTGGTGAGTTCCATCTCCAGTGAACCACGGACTTCCAGGTGAGAAGCACATTCCTAGTTTAATGACTGTCTTTGGGGTTTAGAGAAAATACCTGAGGAAGAATCCAGGGAAAAGAGTGGATTTTTTTTTTTTTTTTTTTTTTTTTTTTTTTTTTGCTACTTGATAGGTGGGGACTTGGAACATTGAGACTGGGGCAAAATGTAAACATGCCCTTATTTGATACTGAATTGTCTGACTGGTATCCCTAAATTTTTCCTCTGTAATCCAATCTGTAAGAACTCTAGGGATTATCTGGGATAAAACAAACTAACAAATAAAACGAATGATAATATATGGTAATGATAATATACAGTGTTATAAAAATAAAGAAGTGCAATTTTTTTTTACTTGTCCTACATTTTCTATAAAATATCTGTAAGCTAATTTAATATGGCTTATTACATTAGCGTTTTCCCAACCAAACTCCCTGCAGAGGAGGCATACATCTCTCAAACTGAGTACTGATCTCCAAGGGATATTTATTTCCCTCCCATCTAAGACCACCTCACTCATCCCCCCACCAGCCTATTTCAACTGATGCCAGAGCCATGATTCTCACATTGAGCAGTCCTGACACTCCTAAGGGATTGACTCATTTTCTTGCTTACTATCACCACCTTTTCTCCCTCTCTTCCCGAGTGTTGTGTCCTTGTCCACCCTGTGGAGCCGTCACTTCAAGTTTTCAGCTTTCTCCAATCAATCTGTCATGCCCTTATTCAGTAGCGCTTCCCCTAATTGCATGATGTTCAGTGGATTTTTTTTCTTCTCAATTTTAAGGGACATGAAATTAGGAAAGTGGAAAAAGATTGCTGCATTTAAAAATAAACAAAGAGTTTCTACCAATCTACTATTTGGATATTATAATCTTTATTTTAGTTTTTCTATATTTGTAAGTTTAGAAAAACTTTTCTGATTTTCTCATTATTTTGGCAAAATAATTACACAGTAATTAAAGGCATGTAAAACATTATCAATTCTTCATTAGTTTCATATAGCCTTATTTTTCCTAAATTATAACTTTCAGGAAAGTTTAATGAAAAGAGAGAAACAAAATATCTCTAAACAAATATATTCCATTAACATTTTAAATAGAAAAGGTAATAGTGTAGCAAGAAAGGAAAAATGGTATGAATTATGAGTAATGACATGGTAGCATTTTTCACAAGATTCAGTCAAAGTTATTATTGGTCCACTACACCCCCAATCCAGAGTAACCAGTAACTCAAAAAATCCTATTATTCTCATATGCCAAACCCACTAAAGCCCAGAGAGAAATGACAATTGGCTTGTAGCTGCAGGACACTGAAGGATGATTTGAGGAGAATGAAGCTACCTTACTTCAAGTATCACATGGATCTGTGCAGTAGCAAACAGGAAAATATAGGCTAGTGTTATATAAATATAGTTGATAAAGAGTCCACACCTTAAAACTCTGAATTGTATCTACAACGATAGTCAGAGAATATAAGAATTATCTGCACTTTGGATAACAAGACTGACACAAGGAAATCATCCCATCAATATGGTGAGCAGACTTGTTTCTAACCAAAAAAAGGATTTAGAAAACAACAAAACGTCATATTGTACATGGAAAGATGAGAATAGAGACATTTAACATATGTAGTCTAAATATATCTCTAATTTCCAAGGTATGAAGGTACATCAAATTGCTACTGAAAAGAGATCCAAAAAGCCATGGTTTGAATAAGATAGAAGTTTGTTTCTTCCAAGATTGGCATGAAGGCTCCAATCCTTAAAGCCGAAGCTGTCTGCAGTGCAGGCTACAGGGGCAGGTCTACCATTTTCTGTGTATTATGATCATCTGCATGACAGAAGTGAGTTTCCAATCATGCTAACAAGAGAGCATGAAAAAGCCAATCTGAAAGCCCAGTCCAAAGGACTTTTCTTTTCTGCTAACATTCCACTGGAAGAAGTAGAGAGCAAAATTTGGTGGGCAGCTAGCAGGATTGAATTTAATAAGAGGTCTGCACGTAAATAAAAATACATTTTATTCTTGGTTTGAGAGAGATGGATGGTTGGGTGAATGGCTGGAAGGATGATTGCCATGTAATTCATTTGATCCAGTTCACATAATGACTCATAGCTAACCTTTTTTCATTAACAGGTACTTAAAGGCCAGACTTTCAACTGCTTTTGTGTTCACCATTTCCCTACGAATAAGACATTGGAAACACGGCAGAAGGATTTCATAACAACTGCTTGAGGATTTCCTGATCTGGGTAGAGGAAGGAATATATTAATATTATTAATTATATTGCAATCTGTCCAAAAGCACAGTTCAAAGAGTGCATTTAACATGACTCTTTTGAACTAGATCATTGGAGAGTCATAGAATCTAAGTACCACTCTTGGTCTCTCATCTCATTTATCTCAGCAACATCCAAATAAAAAGAACAGGTTATTCTCAAAGCTAGAAGAATTCTATAACTCAGCTGAGCTGTGAGCAGTGGCGGAATCTTTAGGAAGTTGCATAGAAATAGGATTACACAATTTTAAAAGAAGCTACTACTATCAGTATTTCTTAGGATTTTAAGCTCATTTCACTGACAAGAAATTGCTCCTTCATACCTACAAAAATAAATGTCTTCTATCACAGTTCTTATTTGTATATCAGCATTTCTTATTTCAAGTAGAAGAGCACAGTCAGGAAAATAACATAGCAAAATAAAAGAGGTTGTCATATACCCTGGTTAAACATAAAGGCTTTGCAGCCAGACCAGCTAGTATGCATCCACTACTTGCTAGCTTTGAATCCAGCCAAGTTATGTAAACAGTTTAGGGCTCAGTTTCCTCATCTGTAAAAAGGATAGTGTGTTTATTTTATGGTGTGATCTGAAGATTAAATGAGAAGATGTATAGAAAGCACTTGGCACAGTGCCAGGCACAGGGTGAGCAATCAACAAGCATTTGATAGTTATTTACTGTTATTTATTCTCTCATTGACTGTGGTTTTAAGAGTAATGTTGACCATTTTTATGAATTATTGTAAAATATGGTGTGATCTCTTCCCGGGTCTGCAATCTGCAGTGTCTTTCATTAGTACTTAAATTGGTTGTGAATATGTACACTTCCACAGCATTTCGAGATTACGTTTTCCTATATGTTTCAGTGGTGACTGATGGTCAAAACATCGGAGACTCACTATGCCTGGGAAACTGGTAATGAAGCTTATAGAGCTTATTGAAAGTGCCATTTGACAAAATATATTAGCCCGTTCCAAATGTCATCTCTAGCTCTATTGTATTTCAAGTTAAACTCCATGTAAAAACAGATGTAAAAGGCTCCATCACTTGCTTATTTTCAAGGGCATGAGGAAAATGTCACAGTTTACAAAGTAAAAGCTAGAGTCTCAGTAGTGTCTCTCAGACAAAATTGTGGAAAGCAAGCTAAGCACAGAACAGTCACTGGTAAGGATTCATCACTTATTAGGAATAATTGATGTTTCGTGATTTCCAAATCTTCTTTAAAAATGTAATCTGCTCATTTCACTATTTCATGGCATCTTTTCTGTATCCATTAACGTAACGCTTCCTTCTACACCAGTGGGAGAGGTTTCTCTCTCCTGAAATGTCACCCTACATAAATAAGCGTAGTGCAAGCCTTCCATCACTGTAATAGTTAAACGATGGCAAAGCCGAGCAATTGAAACAGAAAGAGAAGTCACCTTGACAGTGTTATAACTGGGAAAAGCAGCTTAAGGCACCAGAGCTTTTATTGTGAATGAGTTGAGTGAGTTTATATCTATTCACCAAACAAAATACATTTAAATAATATTCCAGCTTTGAGACAAGTCAAAGAAACTCTTTGTCAAAAATTTTAATACTCTATTACAATAAAACATACATACTTTGAAAAATAAAGAAAAAATAAACCATAGTTTCTCTAAACATTATGCAAGTTATTGATGTCACTTTAGGGTCTTTTACAAAAGAATGTGGCTAAAATAAAAAATAAGTGAAGTGCTTGCTATTGTCCTTTAGTACAAATTCTAGGAATCCTTAATGATTTAGGTTTTTGTGTTGTTATTGTTTAATATCCCATAAAAGGTATTTGAAAACTGGTTAAATTAAGCAATCTGCTATATTTGGAGTTGTGCTTTCCAAAGTAGATATTAAAAAAAATAAATAAAGACTACAGGAAATTTAGAAAATAAGCATATCACTTTAGTATACAGACCAGGATTTTTTTTTTTTCTGATTTAAACACGTAATTTTATCAAATTGCCATTTGGCATCACTAATGTAGACCCATTTTTGAGCATTGTCTTTATGATTTTTACCCACTCCAGGAAATGGCAATTCTTCATAGTACATAATAATAAAAGTTTTTTTCTTTAAAGATCACTTTGAGTCACAAATATATAGAATAATTTATAATTTTTAGTTGGGCAAAGACTCCGTTTTAATGATCTGAACAGAAATCAAACTGCCAGCTCAGTATTATTGACATTTAAATCCCATGTAGGAAATAATGCATGACCCAACAAAGAAAATGAGAGCTTTCTGTAAAAAATTAGAACTCTCAGCCTAAATGTTTATTGCCTATCAAACAGATTTTCTGTAAATTTAATAAAATGTAATGTGTTCCTGCTTTGATGCATTAACATTTCCCATCACACTTTCAATGGCATGGTGATTATCACTTTAAAATTAGATTAAACTTGGGCAGGCCTCAAAGTCTAAGTTCAAGAGCTGTTCAGTTGTTGTATAACATTTTTCTGGAAGTGATAGAAATATGGAATAAGATGCTGGGGTAAATTGATCAGGGATATGCCTTGTAGCACGCTACTAGGCAAACAGAGTTGTTTCATGGAATAGTTACAGAGTAAATTGTTTTGATAGAAGCAACTAGAGAACCTTTTAATAAGTTCAGGCCCAAGGCCAACTAGGAATGTGTAAAAATTCTGTTCATGGACTCTAGACAGGAGCCAAGGAATCTTCATCACAGGTGACCCAGAAATAACTGCTCATGTCTCATTGGACTTTCGAGTAACATCCGATATTTCAGCTGGGAATCCCTGTCCAACACTCTTTTGCAATACAAAGTTTATTGCCTGTGAATAGTATGCTTTCAACTTCTCTCCCATTTTGTACACACACTCATTCACAGAGAGTCACATGTTCAGTTATAGGAATATTTATTCTTTTCTTAAACATCCTTACACTTGGATTTACTATAATTTTTCTTCATGTGAAGCACAATGAAAACAAAAGTTGATACCATAAGGCTCTCTCTATAGCACTGAAAAATTTAGAAATACCTGCTGGAATATCAAGAGATAAAATTGTTAGCTTTCTTTGTGTTCTCTCTATATATTTTTTTCATAGTTTTTGAACTTTGATTATTTATGAGTGTATATCAGTGGTGATTTTATTTACTGCAACTAAAAATAATGCTGCATAGTGTGGCATATTCAAAGTATACTTATGAAGAAAATAGAAAAGGATTTTTTTTGAAATTAGAATTTCCCTTAGAAAATGAGATATTTTGTTTCCTGGGTCTTACTGTGCCCCATGGAAGGGCTATATACCTGAACTGGACACAGTCAGGGCTGATCCCAGACTGAATTGGGATCTCATCCCAGATTAAGAGATCAGAGTAAAAGGGTAAAAATATAAAAATAGTCTGGATCTAGCTATAGGCCCAGGCTTGGTCCTGGAAGTTCCATCAACATAAGTCTTGATGTATTTCGCTGAAAGCAAATTCTTAAAGAGCCAAGACTGACAATTATCTTCATATTTAAATGACCTTTTAAAACTATTACATTAAATCCGTAAAACAGCTATATGCTGCTATAATATAGCAGAGCCAGTGGATATCCTGACATTTTTTCCTCAGCATTATCCTTCTTTGGTTCCATAAGCAATGCTATAAATTTTAAGTACAGTCATCTTTTATAGAAAAAAAGTATTTAACATGAAAATTAGCCTTCAGCATTGTTTGACCTGAATATTACCAAATTATAAATTCTTTCATTTCAGCCAAGCATATCTCAGTGTTTCTCATATTCTATACAACTATTTCATTGCCTCTGCCAGGCTGAATTTATACATGAAAAGCAACAGATACAATAAGCTACTTCTTAGCTTCAATTATCTGAATAATTAATTCTTTTAAAAAGTTATTTATTTCAATAAATTTATGGAGTACAAGTGTTTTTTGGTACAATTGTATAGTGATAAAGTCAGGGCTTTTAGTGTACCCATCACTTGAATAATGTACGTTGTACCTGATAGGTAATTTTTGATGCCTCACCCACCCCCACCTTCTTCCCTTCTGAGTCTCCAAAATCTATTATACCACTCTCTCAAGGTATGACCATGTATGCCCACCTTTTAGTTCCCACTTATAAGTGGGCATTTTATGCTCCTCTGAATACTTGTGAGGTTTTACCAGACAAGTTTGGTTTCAATAAAGACATTTCCCAATTTATAGCTTTGCAACTTCTCCATTCAAATGAATAATACCCTAACACTTTTGAGATAAGGTGGTAGATGTAATGTAATGTAGAAGTGACTCTCTATCCCCTCTAACTTTCTAGATCCTTAAAGGTAGTGACTGTGCAACTACAATTTCTTCTGTATTCCACCTACAGACATGTATCCACTCATCAATTTACACATTCACAATACCGGTGGTATTTGTTTTTCCATTCCTGAGATACTTCACTTAGGAAATGGCCTCCAGTTCCATCCAAGTTGCTGCAAAAGAAATTATTTCATTCTTTTTTTTTTATGGCTGAGTAGTATCTGAGTAGTATTCCATTGTGTGTGTGTGTACATATGTATGCCTGAACACACACACACACACACACATATGTATATACACTACATTTTCTTTATGTAATCATCAGTTGATGGGCACTTAGGTTGAATTCATATCTTTCCAATTCTGAATTGTGCTGTGGTAAACATACAAGTGCAGGTGTCTTTTTGATATAATGACTTCTTTTCCTTTGGGCAGATAACCAGTAGTAGAATTGCTGGATCTAATCTTTTAGTCCTTTGAGGAATGCCCATATTGTTTTCTGTAGGGGTGTACTAATTTACATTCCCACCAACAGTGAATATTTCTTCCCTTTTCATCACATCCATGCCAACATCTCTTATTTTTTGACTTTGTAATAAAGGCTATTCTGAATTAGGTAAGATATCTCACTGTGGTTTTAATTTGCATTTCCCTGATGATTAGTGATGTTGATCATTGTTATACATGTTTGTTGGCCATTTATATATCTTCTGTTAAAAAATGTCTGTTCATGTCTTTTGCCCACTTTCTAATGGGGTTATTTGTTTTTCTCTTGTTGATTTGTTTGAGTGTCTTGTTGATTCTGGATATTAGTCCTTTGTCAGATATATAGTTTGTAAATATTTTCTGCCATTCTGTAGTTTGTCTATTTACTCTGTTGATTATTTCTTTTGCTGTGTGAAAACTTTTTAGTTTAATTAAGTTCTATTTATTTATTTTTGTTTTTGTTGTGCTTTCTTTTGGGGTTTTAGTCATAAATTCTTCACCTAAGCCAATGTCTAAAGGAGTTTTTCCTAAGTTTTATTCTAGAATTTGAATGGTGTCAGGCCTTACATTGAAGTCTTTAATCCTTCTTGAGTTAATTTTTGTATATGATGAGAGATAGGGATCCAGTTATAATTTTCTGTATGTGGCTTTCCAATTTCCCCAGCATGATTTATGGAATAGGGTGTCCTTTCCCCAGTGTATGCTTTGCTGCTTTGTGAAAGATAAGTTGGTTGTAGGTATATGGCTTTATTTCTGGTTTCTCCAGTCTGTTCCATTGATCTATGTGTCTACTTTTATACCAGTAAAATGCTGTTTTTGTTACTATAGCCTTGTATTATAATTTGAATTTGGGTAATGTGATGCCTACAGATTTGTTCTTTTTGCTTAGGATTGCTTTGGCTAATTCAATATATCACTTGGCATGTGTAAATCATTGATGACTATGTAACCATCTCTCTTTAGATGACATCTTTCTTTGGATCCTTAATGAAGTAGCTCCAGGATTGCTCCCAATTGTCTTGTCTCTATATGATAAATATAATGATTACTAATTGTACCATTGGATTGATATAAAACTCCAGGTTAAAGTTTACATGTATAGTAGTAGGGATCTTTTCCACAAATTGCAAAAATCTATTTTTCTCAAATTATCAAGTCTCATCTACATCATGAGATACTAGAAGCAATTATTCTTTCAACTTGTTCATCAGGGAAGAAAACTGAGTGAGTTTTGTCTTCTGGTATAATTTCTTATGGCCTATCCCTATAAAGGTTTGAAAAAGTGAAAGTGTAATTAATGCCTGGATAATCCAATCAATGCACAGAATCATAAAAAATAACCTACTTTTTATATCCCTTACCCAAGCTTACATTTCTATTGAATCCATAATTCCCAGATTCCCACTTTTCTGAAGTTTCCTAAAGACAGATTTAAAAAAAAAAAAAAAAACAACTTACCATCCAATTTCCTGGAAGAAGCCAGTGTGAGTTCAAGGAAGATTGTTTTCTTGCAATTTTGACATTTGCTAATCTATTATAAAAGAGTTACATGAAGACTTGGTTTTCAAATCCAGATTATTCCCTGTCATCATGTCTCAAATGAAATTATTGTTCTTGTGAAAAACTTTCCATTAGCATCAGTGACTGAGGGCAATCCAAGGCTTTAAACAACAGAATTCATGAACCACAAAACCAGATAGAATCTTTTGTTACATTTCACGATAGGTCTTATTTACCAAGGTGCCACCACAGAGACCTGAGTACCAAAACAGCAAATTGCCCAAAAGAACCATCTTCAGTAGATAACTGAGGAGAATCATGTCTCAAACCATATAAATAGATTACAATAATATGCAACAAATCTCACAAATATTAGAGAGTCAACCCTAAGTAACAAGAAAACAAAGAACTATATTTCAACACTTCTAGTTTGACAGATTTGAACCTGGTATTTGTTCACTCTGGAAATTTTCACTCTAGTGAAGAAATGAAAGTTTCCATAATCTGAATGTCCTCTTCCTTTACCCTTTAGCCTAGTAGAATAAAAGTACTTTCTAAATTAATGTATTGGCTGTAAAACTACCCAATAATAGTAACAATGATAACAACTTACCCTGAAACCTACCTGACTTTAATTATTTCACTAAATTCTCACAAGTGCTGAGATACTATTGCCCTTATTTTAAAGATGAGGAAATCGCCACTTAAGACCATGAATAAGGAGCCAAGCAGGGAATCTGAACCGGAACTCAGGTCTTTTTAATTGCAAATTCTAAGCTCTGATCCACTAAACTAAAGCACCTGTTGTTTTAAGGTAAGTATACTTCCACTGAAAGAGAGGTCACAGCTACCAGAAATTCTGCAGCATTTCTGTAGAAGAATTACTATTCCTGAAATTCACTAACTAGGCCCTCAGTATTGAATAAAAAAATACTTAGAAAAGACAACCTCTCTATCCAGGAGGCTAGTAAGTATATTATTTCAATAAAGAATACCTTTGTGTCTAAGAAAATGAGAATTATGTCACTACCGAATGCATGAAAAAGCAGCCATTGCTATTTCTACTAAGCTGTTTACAGCAAGAACTTTTAGAATATAAGTACACTATTATACAGCATTTTCTACCAATAGCATCATTGTTTCCTTCCATATGTTCTTCCTGTAGGTGTCTAATGAGTTCCAGCATATGAAAAATGACAAGGGAATCTGAGGAATAATTCCAGCAACTGTGGCATATGGAGACATTGTTTTCAAGTCCCTTTGTCTTGACTTCTAGGCAAAGCAGCAGGAATACCTGGCAGTAGAGGCTCAAAAAATCATCATCCTTTGCTTGTAAAGTTCTACTGTGTCATCTGCTGCATATCTCAGGCTATTCTGTCAGGTTTTGTGTTGACAGTGATAATGATAAACTAGGCAAAATTTCTGTCAGGATTTGATATGTACTTTCTATTGTCCATCCTGTAGTGAACATTTCTCTGCCACTAAGCTCAATTCCATGATTTTATGAAAGGAATCGTTAGGACTTTCGCATTCAGCATGCTTAAGTCTATAGCATTTATAAGGTCCTTTTGTGTTTCTGAGTGTTTTATGCTCCTCTGAATACTTGTTAGGTTTTACTAGACAGGTTTTGTTTCAATAAAGACATTTCCCAATTTATAGCTTTGCGACTTCTCCTTTCAAATGGATAACACACTAGCACCTTTGAGATAAGGTGGTAGAGAGATGTAATGTAATGTAGAAGTGACTCTCCATCCCTCTATCTTTCTAGATCCTTAAAGGTAGTGACTGCAACTATAATTTCTTCCCCATTCCACCTACAGACATGAATCCACTCATCAATTTACTCATTCACAAATATATTGAGACCATTTCTAGACTGAGCAAATTCAATACTTCCTTCCCTCCCACTTTTGTTCAGTGATGCCTACCAGTACATACATTTATTTATTTTATTATATGCCAGTCTCCAGTTTGGTCTTTGGTGTCTATGGCAGTAACAGAGTTGATACAGTCTTCATTTGATATTACCACTATTTTTAATTTTAGCCATATTAATTAGTGTGTAGTGACAGTTTATTGTGGTTTTAGTTGGTATTTGCCTAGTGGCTAATGATTTTGAACATGGTTTCAAGCACTTATTTGCCACCTTTATAGTCTCTTCAGTGAAACATTTGTTCCTATGTCTTCCACTTGGATTGTTTGGTTTTAACTAGTGATTTTTAAGAATTCTTTCCATATTCTAGATATTGGATTCTAGATATTGGATATGTAGTTGGAAAATATTTTCTCCAAGTCTATAGCCTGACTTTTTAATCTTTTCACATCATCTTTCATAAAGCAAAAGTTTTTTATAATTTTGATGAAGTCCAATTTCCCATTTTTTCTTTTTATTCATCATGTTTTTGTCTCAAGTAAAAAAAATCATTTGCTTACCCCTATATTCCAAATATTTTCTCACATTTTTTTCTAAAAGCACTATAGTTTTACATTTCACATTTAACTCTATAATGTTCAGTTAATTTTGAGTTAATTTTTGTATACGATGTGAAGTTTAGGTTAAGTTTTGTTTGTTTCCAAATGCCCCAATACTGTTTGTTGAAGGGTTGATTTATATTTTTTAAAGGTTGATTCTGGCTATTTTGTGGAGAATGGATTATAGTAAGGGGTGGGAATAGGAGGAGGGCGATCAGTTAAAAACTTTTCATTTGTCTAGGTAATAATGATGGTAAACTGGACTGCAGTGGTAGAGGAAATAGGTAAAAATAGACGCAGTGTATTTGAAGCTGTACAGTTAATAGCACTGCTAATGGATTCAATGTGGAGGTAAGAACAGAAGGGAAGAATCAAAGATGACTAAGTTTTTACATGAGAAACTGAGTATTTTGTAATTTTATTTACAAAATTAGAGGAGACTGAATTGAGAAGGTTTGGGAGTTGAGATAGGGGAATCAAAAGTTGTTTTGCTCATATTCTATTTGAAACAAAATTTGACATCTGAGTGGAGATGTCAATTAGGTACTTGCAGTAATGAGATTGGTATGCAAGGGCCAGATCAGTGCTAAAGATTTGAGAAGTCATCAGTATGAATGACATTACCTAGATGGGATGTCTAAATAGAGAAGAGAAAATTTTTCATCGATGTTTTGGGTCAAGATATACTCATATATGTAGATTTCCTAAACGTGAACAAGTTGAGTAACTACTAATCTAACTTAGTAACTTTCTAGTTCTATTTAATTATTTATACTTGACGTGAATCTGTGACTAAAATATTTTATTGTACACATTTATTATGTAAGATATCACTACTGATCTGACTGAGATGATAACAGAACTCAGGTTAGAATCTTGTATATGCCTCATGGCAGCTACAAAAATAGAATGTAGTAAAGTAAAAGGCCTCAGTTTGTTATGAATGATAGTTTATCTTTCCAGGATAGCTTCTATGAAATATTAAACAAATATACTGAAATAAATTACCATTGGACAAATATTATATTATTTGAATCATTAACTGTGATTCAAAGTGAAAGCGATCATCAAAATTCCACTCAATTCTTACATTTTCTCCATTCCAAAGAAATCTTGAATGGATTAATTCTGGGTACAGCAGAAAGATTCAAGCCTGTTTTGGGGTAGATAAAGCTTATTTCTGGGAATCTTTAGTCAAAGATATCAGTGGATTCCTGTAGACTGAAAGTTTGTTCAAGAATAAACAACTGAAAATGGAGAATAATTTACCTGAAGATATCGATGTGACTATACAGAGAGCTCTATAGTGAGCTTCAATTGCTTAAAAAAAAAGTTACAAGCAAAAAATGAGACTACTTTAAGCGTAGGCTTGTATAGTATAAACATGTATACATATTAACTGGAAGTCATGAACTAAGACATGGAAAATTCTAATAAAACTAAATAATCTCCTTAATTTCTTTTAAAAACAACCCCAAATCCCTCTGTTTGTGCTAGATGCTGTTATGTTATGCTGTTAGGTAGTTAAGAGGGATTTGCAAAATATAATGGAAAGTACTATGTAAGTACTTTGGAGTTTGGGAAGGCTTAGACTTGACATTCAGCTCTTTTATAAATATTTTGTAGCTCTCAGTTACTCATATATCTGAATCAACTTCCCCTCTAAATTCACAGTGATTTTGCGTATTCCCACATGACTTTAGTAAGTACAAAATGAAATAAATAAATCAAGGGTCTCGTATTATAGTAGATATGTTTTCAAATACCTTTTCTCTAATTTCTGTTTTATTTCTATCTGCTCTCTCCAAATGAATCACTTCTCTACTGCAGAAGGGTAATTAACAGAAAAAATAAGATATCAGATGCATATATAAGAAAGGAGGAGATTCTTTTCATGGGATTCATGACTCCATTTCACATGGGCTATCTTTCAGAATTCATGAAAGAACTCACAGATGACAACACCAAATCCTTGATAATCACTGAGGAATCACAGGTAACATAGATGACCAGGGATAGTAAATGCAGTCTGATTTCCAAAGATTGAAAGAATAATAAGTGTTGGATTATGGTACAAAGAGTTGATGTATCCCACTCTAGGTCACACAATAATTCTGAGTAACACAGAATTCCTTTGACCATGGTGTTAACATAGATACTGTGAAGCATGGCTGAGCCACATAATTTTGAACAAAAGATATTTAAATCTACATGTGGGATTTGTTCTAATTTTTAACTTAGAAGAATGAGACATTTATTTAGGAACATGAATGGACCTTGGCTTGTGATAGCATGTCATGTGTTATCATAGTTGTGTGAATACTCAAAGACAACTTCTGCCCAGCACTAAAGAGCTCAGAGTGATCCACTTGTGGTGTTGCATATTGCTTACCGCTTATTTTTATTTGTTTATAGTCCACAGGAGACATTAGCTATATAAACAGTGTTGATCTACGTAGAGAGTTCTTCCTGAAAATCTGGCCTTTAACCTTGGCCTTATTTGTATAGCATTCAAATCACAAAAAAATTACAGGTATCTTTGCAGATTACCCACATGACTATGGCATTTTCTTATACAGAGCTTTAGGAAACTCCATGATTGGTAACGAGTCAGTGCATATGAGCAAGACTCTGTAGCCCATGTCCAAGATTCGAATCTTCCCCCACTTACTAGCTGTGTGACCTATGCAAATTATTTAGCCTCTGCTTGCTTTAATTTCCCCACCGGCAAAATGCGGACCATAAGAGTACCTATTTCATGAAGTTGTTATGAGGATTAAATGAGTTAAAATTTGTAGGAAGCTTAAAGCCATATATGACACCTACAAATAAATGTTTAAGTAAATAATTAATTAAGTTATTGTTTTAATGTAGTCTTTCAATTGATACTGCTAACTGACTCAGAGCTGGTCTTTTGAAGAAAAATAGTCTCATTAATATAATAATTGGGAGTGAGAAGATCAAATATAATATGATTCAATGCTTACAATAGCATAAGAATGTCATATACACATAATATTTACTCAAATGTATCAATGTTTAAAAGACAAAGTACCTGTAATCATTATAATATTAAAAACATGTAAGAGCCACAGTATAGTATGACCTTGTTTTAATTAACAATGTGATGTTGGAGCTTAATAGCTCTCACTGAAGGAAAATGTTATACAGATTTCACCAAGAGCTATGTGTCTTCTCTGGTATATTCTAATAATGATAATAATATTAGAACGCATTTGTCTAGCACTTTTAAATTTGCACATAACTAACCAAACTTTCACTTAATCTTCACAATAGTCTTTGGTGGCAGAGAGAACAGATATTATTATTTATATTTCACAGATGAGAAAACTAAGGCCCAAAGAGTTAATTTGCCCAGGGTCACAATTTATTAGTTAAGGTCCCAGATTTCCTACAGTGCCCTCAAATAGTGCCAAGATCACAAATCCAAAATTTCTGTCACACTTATTCTTTATATTATTTTGAAAGAAAGTAAGACACAAATAACTCTTTTACAATGGGGAAGCTCAGCAGGGCTTCTCTGTACAGTTGTGCAAGATGGGCATGACACAACTCTAGTCGGTGCCATGTGCACAGTGGTCTCTGTAAATGGTGCTCTTTGGATTGCCACATTGCCCAACCTGTGTGACCACATGAGGCATATAGGAAGCAGCTACTTTTACTCATCCAACAGCCTAAGTCAGAAGCAGCAAGCAGCAGTGAAATTGACATCCTGATTTCCATTTCATTGTGTGGTTTCACAGAAAAGAAAGGGGGGAAAAAAGATGAAATCAAACAAAAGTAACTTTAGAGAAAATCTGTCACTCAGGTTGAATTTTCTCTTACTTGAAATTCACCCTGTCTATATTCAATTGAATAGAATGGCATTTGATTGAACCGACTGGAAAAGAAAGTGACAAGATACATCCGGATTCAGGCTCTCAAATTTGGTTTATTGTTTAGTGCAGCAACCCCTGAAATTAAATGAACACATATAGGAGATTCATCATCATGCTATCTGCGGAATCCTGTTACAGGGAAACAGTGCTATTACAAAGTCCTCCCACAGTTAAACTCCCAAGATGGACTCGATATTCTGCAAAATAGCACATTGTATTTATGTGAGACTGGAGCTTATTTTTTTCCATTTTTCTACTTAATTTAGAAATCTTGTAATTGGATTTTAAAAAGCGCCTTGTGAAGTAATTATGTATAATACATTTTCAAGTATTCTTTCTCAGTAAACCTGTAAAGGACAAAAAGAGATCTCTCATACTTTCTCTTTTTCAACTGCCACACAGTTCTCTTTGAAACTAGTTCCAATAATGAGTCCTTGAAAAGAGAAAATGGGCCTTTTTAACTTTTGAAAACTAAATGGGAATTGCAAGACAAGAAAAGGGGCTTAATGTTTAGCCAGAGGTAATATGTGGCGGGTTAAATGAGTTTCACATAATATCATTAGAAATGCTACTAGAAATAATTAAGCCAACAAAATCTTAAGCATCTATTGTGTTTAGAGATAGTGACAATATACATCTGTAATTGTCATGACAAAACAACAAAGAATTCAAAAATGTCAAAAATTAACTTTGTGAGCATTACTACAGAAGAAATTTACAAAAAAAAGCATTGACGTTGCAAACAGAAAAGATGATCGATGCTAGGAGCATTTTCAGAAAAATACTTGAAATGACTGGCAGTGAAATAGCAATAGATTGTTTGTGTATTCCAGAACAAACATTTTCAAAATTGCAATTTCAAGTAGAAAAGGAAATATTTGCCATGAGAACTCACCAGCATGCACTGACAACAGTGATCAGATAATATCCTTCTGCCATTCAACAGCACAGAAATTACAAGGGGCCATTAATCCCTCAGATTGTTTAGCTGTGACACTTTTGATGTGCAGTACAAGAGATTTAACTATCAGCCAGAAAACAAAAAGATTAACATGACATTTGCACAGCAAATCACAATCATGCTCCATTTGCCAGAATCTTCCCTAACAGCTGATATTCGGCATTTCCAAGTAAGGAACAAATTAGTCAATCAACAAAAATAAAACTGAGATATTACTAATTGTGCCTATGTAGTGTATTATTACAACATGGAATGATTCCTTTAATAAGCACTGTGTTGGCTGCTTGCTACATCCCAGGCACTGTTACACAACAAGATTACCGAGAGGCAAAGATTGGGATTACAGAAATTAGGTAGATAGCAAACAAATAAGCAATTAGAAGAAAAGCAGTGAGAGTGTGGGGGAGGGACAGATAAGTCTGTCTAGGTGGGGTGGAGGGCAGGGGAGATTTGGCAGAGGCAGACACTGAAAGGAAAGCTACCAGGTATTTTTTTCTGTCTCAAATCATTTTACCAAAAAAGAAGTTTTGAGAATGGATCATAGATAATCACCTCATTAGCAATTTTAAATCTATGCAAAATATTTTCAATTCTAACTGTAAAATTTCAGCCATATATAGATATATATACATGCACACATATGAGACACTAAGATTATATATTTAATACTATCTACCGTTTGTACAAACCTGAATTAAGTCCTTCTTGGGAGTTTGGTTCTGGGAAAACTTTCCTTGAAAACAATTTCACCAATAGTAATTTTGTGATAATATCTCAGTGTTCATTCACTTGATTTTCTGGTGGAAATATTAATTAGCCAGGAGATTTTGGTAATTTAAATGTAAGTTAATGAATAGAGAAAGGCCAGGGGAAGATGAGGGGCAGTGTCCAGCCTCAGAGACAAGAGAGGTGTTTGTAGGAGCAGAGCGCAAAGAACCACACCGAGGGGCTTGAGAGTGATGGGGTCAGTAGTCTAAGAACAGTATATGAAGTATATGAAGAAGTAGGCAGAGGCCAGATATTGGCATGACACGTATGCATGGTAGAGAGTATGAGTTTCATATGAGGACACCAATGGGGAGCCATTGAAGAATTTTAAGTTGATGTGTATCCAAAGCACATTAAGTCTGAAAAGATTTCTTGGGTAAGCAAGTAAATTATATTTAAGGGAAATAATACCATTAAGCCACTAGTGGTGAATGAAAAAATGGCCTCAATTCTTCATCTTTTCCTATACCTTATCTTGCAATGTGACTTTGCTGCAATTGCCATCAAGAGGTGGAGTCTCTTTCCTCACCCCAGGAATATGATACAACCTTGCTTTAGCCAATAGAATGTGGCTAAAGTGAGGGTGGGCAGTTCTGAGCCTGGGCCTACCTTCATTTTCTCAGAACTCTGCTTCTGCTATGAGAACAAGCTGGACTAATTTGCTGGAGGATGAGATACCACTAGGAAGTAGCCCAGTTGTTTCAGCTAGACCAGCTCACAGCCAGATACCCACAACACACATGAGTAAGTCTATAGAAACAGCAGAGCTGCCTGCCCAACCACAGATACAGACAGTCATGGGAGTGGGTCCAGATGAGACCAGTAGAACCTCTCAGCTGATCCACAGATTTGGGAGCAATAATAGACGCTCATTGTTTCATGCCATTGTGTTTCGGGGTGGTATGTTATACAGCAGTAGGTAACTGATACACCACTCTAACAACTCTTCCCTTGATGCCTTGTGGGTAGACACAAAGACAGAAAACTTCACTTCCAATTGAAAATCAAATATAAAATTTTAAAATAGAATATAAACTTCTTGTTAAAGTCCTTCTTCTCTAAATTACTTAGACACTGCTAAGGTTCACAATTATTAGTATGATCTATCCACATCAAAACAATAGTCTTTTTGGAGCATTGTACCTCCCTATTCTTCATAATCTCCCCATTTTATTTTCAGCCCACTCTGTCTCCAGTGCTGCCCTGCAGCTTCAGTGCTTCATGGAATTTATCTGAAGATTCTTAAGCTAAGTTGCTAAAAATTCAGTTTATTGCCCCTCCCAGGAGAGATATCATTTGAAAAGAAGGTAAAGCTTATCACTTATATATTTTATCCACTGCATCTAAAACAGTTGTTTTTTTGTTTTTTTGTTTTTTTTGGCATGTAGTAGGAACACAAAAATATTTGTTAAAGAATTAATGAATCACTTTCCCTTATTCCTCTTCCCTAATAAAACTGCTTTTCACTTGCAAAGTTATTTTTAGTCTCTCTACCCCTACCTAGATTCATAAACATTAATACCATTTATTTTACTTGCCCTTTGGGTCATGATATATGCTTTCAAGTGCATATAAACTAACATCCTACTATTTACTGCTCCAGAGGGTAAAAGCCTGGCTCTGCCCTTTACTCTGATGGGACACTAGGGAAATTACTTAACCTTTCCATACTTCAGTTTTCTTATTATAAAATGCTAATAACAATAATGCATGTCTCAAGTAAAATCAAATTAAATATTAATAATACATGTAAAATACTTAGAACTTGTGGTATGGAGCAAGTACTTAAGAGATGCTAGCGGTTTTTGTATCTTGCCTATCTTCATCCAAGGATGATCTCAACCATTCATTTTCACCCTTCTTTTGTCCAGATTGCAACACTGATGAAAAGTGACACTTATCTACCAACTTGTACCTTGATTGTCTTTTGTGCTCTTAATATCTAAAAATATTTAAGACGAAAGTTTGTTTAGAATATTTTCTATTCTTACTGGAGATTACAAACCCAAGTCCATCCCTTGTATGCTCAGCAGATGCATCTTATCTTTTTAAGACCTATATGTGCTGTTCTCTCAGTATAGAGGCCTTTAAGCGTTATTTTCCTTGGCCTCATTATGGCCAACAAACATGTGAAAAAATGTTCAACATCTCTAATCATCACAGAAATGCAAATCAAAACCATGATGAGATATCCCTTAACTCCAGTGAGAATGGCTTTTTTCCAAAAGTCCCAAAACAACAAATGTTGGTGTGGATGCAGAGAGATGGGAACACTCTTACCCTGCTGGTGGGACTGCAGACTAGTACAACGTCTGTGGAAATTAATATGGAGATACCTCAAAGAACTCAAAGTAGAACTACCATTGGATCCAGCAATTCCACTACTGGGTATTTATCCCCCAAAGGAAGAAAAGACATTCTATAAAAGACATCTGCACTTGAATGTTCATAGCAGCACATTCACAATTACAAAGATGTGGAAACAACCTAAGTGTCCATCAATACATTAGTGTATTAATAAAATGTGGTATATGTATACCATGGAGTTCTACTCAGCCATAAGAAAAATGGTGATATAGTACCTCTTGTATTATCCTGGATGGAGCTGAAGCCCATTCATCTAAGTGAAGAAGTAGGCAGAGGCCAGATACTGGCACACCACTTCTAAGTGAAGTATCACAAGAATGGAAAAACAAGCATCACAGGTACTCACCACTAAATTGGTATTAATTGATCAACACTTATGTGCACATATGGAAGTAACATTCGTAGGGTGTTGGGCAGGTGGGAAGTGGGAGGAGGGAATGGGTAAATTCACACCTAATGGCTACTGTGGGTGCGTGATGTCTGGGGTTGGGCACACTTGTAGCTCTGACTTGGGTTGTGCAAAGGCAATATAGGTAACCAAAGCATTTTTACCCCCATAATATTCTGAAATAAAATAAACAAATACATGTTGACCAGGTGTTGGGCAGGAGGGGATGGGTATATTCACACCTAATGGGTGTGGTGTGCACCAACTGGGGGATGGACATGCTGGAAGCTCTGACTCAGGTGGGGCAAAAGCAATATATGTAACCTAAACATTTGTACCCCTGTATATGCTGAAATAAAAATAAATAAATAAATAAATAAAAATAAATAATGAAAAATTAAAAAGACAGGAAAAAATGATGAAAGCTATATGGTAAAGGTAAAAAGATAAAGAAAGTAAAGGATAAGGATTAAGGGCTACCTCCTACAGGAAGCCATCTTTGTTTATCTCAGTCCTGAATTAAATGTCCCTTTGGTAATCATAAATAAATGAGTAAATAAATGAATTTTTCTCTAGCTTCATTCTAGTGCCATCCTTGTTCATTTATCTTATCTAACAGAAGAAATGTATATTCCTCTCTCACACTAACACTTCCACTTAATATTCCCATGCTCGTCTATCTCTTCTTCCTCCAGAATGTTGATCTATCTCTTTTTAAATCAATTTCTCCTTCTCTACTGACTCTTTGTACTCAGCTCATAAACCTTTCTGGCCTTTCCCATCTGAAAAATATTTTCACTTAGCCTGTCACTAAGGTTGCTCTTTTACTTTTCTTGCAACCACACAATTCTAGAAAAAGTGATTTAAATGTAACACCCATACATCTTTTTCTCCTATTTCGCCCATGTACCAGCTTGCCCCAAATTCTTTTGTGTCATGTATGATATGAATGTATTATTTTCTATCAATATGATTTTTACACAGTTTAAGAGCAAACAGAACAGTGATATCTTTCACTATTAATGAACCACCATCTAATAAATGCTTACCATGCACTAGATTCTGTGCTGAGCCCTTTACATGTATTAACTCATTGAACCTTCACAGCAATCCTATGAGGTAGACGATTAAAGTATTTACATTTTACAAATAAAGATTCGGAGACTTAGTTAATTTCTCTCTCATTTATCTGTTTATGATCTCAGAGCTATAACTTAAGTCTCAGTAGCTCAGGCACAAGCTGATAATCACCCATGTGTTAATCATTACTCCAATGATTGCTCCTTGACTCATGGTCTATCGTACTACCAATACTGCTCTATTGAAGGTAGCCGAAGACCTAACATCAAATGTCTCTTCACTGTTCTATCCCATTAGCTTTTCTATGGAATTTGGTCCTGCTGCTTATTCTTCATATATTATGTATTTCTCTCTACCTAAATATGGATATCCCTTCCTTCATCAATTACTTTTTACTTTTAAGCTTTCTCTCTCTTTCTCCTTCCTGCCTTATTCCTTGCACCATATATAAACATACTTTTATTTCTCCCATATTAAGAATAATGTACGCTTTTAATTCTGCCTCCCCCCGCATAACCCTTACCCTATTTTTCTTTTTTACTTCCTATTGAAAGAGAAGAGCACAAGTGCTAGTTCCACTTTACAATCTCCCATTCACTCTCCAACCCACTGAAAGCTCAATTCTACAGCAAGCATTTCATTGAAACTGCTCTTTCCGAGGCTGACAATAATCTCTAATTATGAATCCAATAAAACCTGTTCAGTTCTTATCTACCTTGACCTTTCTGAGTGTTTCATTGGCACTTCAAACTCAATAGGCTTAAAAAATGAACTCATTGTCTCCACCTGCCCCTCAGCCTGTTTTCCTCCAAGTTTTTCTCTCCTATTTAAGTGAATCTCTATTATCTCACTGCAGTAGGCTCAGGACGTTCTGGAGTTCTCTTCCTCAACTCCCACTTTCACTCATCCAGTCATTTCGTCCATCTCATCATTTCCACCTTGCAAATCCCTTCATTAGTGATTCTTAATTCCTGATGCACAGTAGACTCACCTGGAGAGCTGTATCAGAAGTACTCATGCACAGACCCTAATCCCAGACCAATTAATAGAATCTCAGAGAGTAGGGTTGGGCGTGGGTATGTTTCAAGGCTCCTCAAATGATTTAAATAGCAACCAGGATTGAGATCCATTGTTTCACATTTTCCTCAGTGTTACAGTTTAAGGTCAGAACTTCAATAACTCTCTCTTAGATTATTTGAATCTTCTCTAATTTCTCTTCATACTTTCAATATCTCTTCTTTAAGACTTTCAAACTCATTTTTGCTAAAATCTGTAAAAAAAAAATAAATAAATAAACCTTTGGACATGCACTGCCTTGCTCACATAACTTCTAGAATAAAATTTAATTGCTTTGCATAACAGACAGGACCTTCCAATAAAATGTTTAAGGCACAGCACATACCATTTAGTAACTTGCAATATATTAACGAAAGACAGATATGAAGAAATCAAAACAAATACAAAACACTTATAAATCTTTTATGGACCTACTTTTCCATTGGTTAGCAGTGTTATGCACATGTATGGCATCAAGAAATTATCTGTTGAATTAATTTGAAAAGTCATTTTTAAGGCTAAACGTGAGCTAACCCCATAATTCAATTTAGCTTATAGTGCTTGTGCCTGGTAAGAATTCGATAACTGTAAGTTAAATGCCAGATAATTGTAATATCTATATTACCATTCATAGTCTCACACAGTGCAAGTCAAAGCAATGAAGAAGAAATCTATAAGAAATCTGTAAATATTATCTATTCCAATGCTTTTTCACCTAAGCATTCTATATACAAAACAAGAAATAGGAAGGAAGGAAGGAAGGAAGGAAGGAAGGAAGGAAGGCAGGCATTAACCTGAATAAAAGTGGTAATGTTCTACCATGAGTTTCTATGTGGGCAAGGGAACAGGAGATGACCAGTATATGTCTCTCCAAACTTTTCAGTTTCTCTAAGCAGAATGTCTGATGTCTAATTCTCCCCACTTAAATTGGTGAATCGAAATGAGGAAGGACTGGATGATGAAAAAATACTACTTGATTTCTTTGCATATGTTGCTTTTTCAGATAGATGATACATCTAAGAATTGAGAAAATTATCAAAACTTTAAAAAGATCAAGTCCCACTTAATCACTCAATTAATTATTGCGCTATTAGCTATTGTGTATTGTCAATAGTCACAATCCAATTGTATAGCATTGTATAGTAGTGCAGGATTTGCTGCACAAGATCAGACTTTTTTTAAAAAAAATTTTAACCATAGATGCAGATTCTCAGATCTCTTCCTACCCATTAAAACCAATACCAAATTTGATATACGGTACTATCTGATGTTAAAACTGAAAGTTTCTATTGTGTTAAGACAAGAGTGTATAAAAAATAAAGTAAAACTGTAGTATGTTATTTAAAAAATAGAGGACTTTAAAAGAGTTATGTTAAATCAGTCTATCATTGGCCCATACTCTTATTATCTAATCCATGTTCTGACATACTACAATAGAAGGATACCAAGTTAATTAAAAAAGAAACACACACACATACACACTTCACTTGAAAACTGGTAAAATACTAATAAAAATAAGGCCTGTATCGATACTTTTGTACCAAGGTCAATTTCCTGCTTCTATGGTTTTGTAAAGTGTTATCACCTGGGGAAAATAGGGAACGATTACACAGAAACCCTCAGTGCTAATTTTTGTCACTTCTTATGAATCTTAAACTATTTCAAAATAAAAAGTATTTTTAAAATAGAAAGGCTAAATCAGTAATATTTTTGATTTAGATGAATATCTCCATATATAATATATTTTAAAAGATAAACAGTGCATTGTCTCTAACAATCTTCAAAATAAAACAAATTTTACATATTGCTAGAAAATTATGCCAGTTACGCTCATAGTCAAGATGTGAGCAAGTTGCACTAGTGTAAATACGTCTGTTTCAATTGTTTCCTAGCAAAGACACAAGTCAAATATTGGAACATTGTGCACATGGCAAGATTTGCCATGGATCTTTATTAAAAAAAGATTGAAGAATTTATGTCAGCTTCCTCATGAATTCAAAGGTTTTCCTAGATAATAACTGAAGTGCTTTTAAAATAAAACACAAGAATACAGGTCTTTGAATGTAACTTATGAAAGACAGTCCATTTTATATTCCAATTTTATTCACCTTTTCTGAATAGTCACAACATTAATCTACTGGGGATAATCTAGTTAGTATATTTGAAATTCCATGTATTTTTTTCTAGTGATATGCATGTATTACACTTGTATATAATACAGAATTTCCAGTGTTGTTTTAGAGGACAAAGTTTAAAAAATGAGAAGCATTACTGTAATTTTAAACAAACTTAGGACAAATTCATAATTTCCAAAATAATATAGTTTTCAACTTTGTTACAAAGAAGCTAATGATATTCTAATTGATGCAAAAACTCCAGCACAACTGTTATTCTTTTCTTAATGATTTCATACAGTCTTGAAGCATTGTGAAAATCCACTCTTGAGCCATCTAATTAGTTTTATGCATAATTAAAATGGAGGCAGGAAGTCATTTCATTCCATGTACTTGTGGGCAGTAGATTTTAGTTCAATGTCAGAAGTATATTTTTCAAATTTAATTTTTTAACAGATTTTACACTTTTAATTGTTCTTCTCAGAAAAGAGTCTGTATAATGTATTGGGCTTTGAATATTGTTGCAAACTAACTAAAATTCTTCAGGATATGTGAGCCTCCATCATGGAAAACAACATATGCCTAAATGGCCATGTCAATGAGTTTTAAAAATATAAAATATTTCCACACCTTCTCTAACATGACAGAACTTCTCAAAGGACAATTTCTGAAGCATCTTCTGAATAGTCTAAAATGAGTAACACAAAAATCTATCCCTTTACATTCCTTCAAATTATAGGTTTACACAATATTATTACAAATGGCTATGCAATTTCCATTCTTCTCTCCCTTCACATCACAAATCAAACAAAATAAATGTAGTATAAAATTATAAATTCTGTAATAACTTAGGGGAAAAAAAGTTCATACATGTTTAAGGCCCTTACAAATTTATGACTTTCCTGTAGAACCGAAAACCACAAATGTTAAAATGGCTACAAAAATGTGGACAAAATACTGGCCTAAGAAAGTGTTTGAATGGGACAACTATAAGCAAATATTTATAAATTTGAGGTCAAAAAAATTTAACAATTTTTCCTATCAACAGATTGAACAAATATATAAGCATTCAAACAGTCATTGGGATCGAGCAAGAGACAGTCTTTTAAAATGAGATAGAAAGAAAGGACAGTTTAAAAAAATGCTAGAAGAAAATTAAGTGAATAACATTCAAGCTAAGAAATCAGAAACTCACATGCATCCCTGGCAATTTTTTGAAACTGAAGGCTACCCAATAACTTGACTGCTCACTGTTGACTTGTGTGAGGGAAAAAGCAAACATAAAAAAATTAAAGGAAAAAACCCACTTTTAAAAAAACTGAAAGGGAGAGTGCTCTAGAGATACAAAGTATTATATAATGAAAATGGTAATCCAGTTCTAACTACTACCTATTTAACTGACAAAGAGCTGCAGTAGGGTGTTTTAGCCTTGGGGAAATATGTCAGCTTGTCTATACATTCTTATATGATTGATGTATTCAGATAACTATTACTTGCCAACAATAATTATTATCAATGGATATATAGTTCCATTCCTTTAACAAAAGCAACTTTAAGATGTTAAAACATGTAGGCTTTCCGAGCTCCAAGATTAGAATATAAATAAAATTGTCTCAGTCTACACCATGCCAAAGAAGTTCTCAAAAACAAAAAAAATGTCATTAAAGCCGTGTGTAGTCCCACTAGCCAAAGAACATAGGACCCAGGAACACATCCATGACAGAAGGACAGTACACTTGGAAGATAGCTTTCAGAAACAAGAAAAGTAGTCACATCCAGAGTCAATAACCCAAAAGGTGACTGTCTTTAACATCACCCTGAAAAAAGCAACTCTTCATCAGCTCTGCAGATGGCAAGTTCAAATTCTTTTAGCAATTTTGCAAGTTGAACACAGTTCAAATCTGATGAAATCTTCATGACACAGAAGTTCATGTCTTTTTAAAAGTCTTGATTTCAAGAAGAGTCCAGTGAAATCCCTTGGAACTAGACCCTGGTGGGCCTCTTCTGAATGATATAAAAATCTTCCTTCGAGGTCACCTCAGGAGTTAAGTTTCTATGCATATGTTCAATGCCATCAGCCTTGAGTATCACCTGATTTATCCTTAGTTAATGGGTTACCTACAAAGGAAGAGGAAGATATAATTAACATTTCGTAACATGGATATAAACTTAAAACTAAACATAATGAGAAATGAATAGGTAATTCAAACTGCTGGTATTTGCTATATCAAATACATTGCTGAATGTTAAAGGATTACCATATTCAGGTGTTTCCAACATATAAAAATATACCAATTTTTTTTTCTCATTGTCATTTCACAATATTTTTAGAGCAACTTTGACAATTATCCAGACTGTGACCAGGATGATCTCAACTGGCAGCAATGATATCCCTCTCAGACCCAGAATGATTATAGATTCCCTGTTCTTTGTATAGGCTTGATGGACATAACCTAAAGACCATAAACACATCATAACAGGCCTTAGTGAAGAAATACCTTTGTTCACAGCAATAGAATCCGACCACATTCTCAAGAAATTCCACGGCATTAGCTCCACAAAATTCATTCTTGAAACAGTTTAAAAAATGAGGGCTTATTTGACTCAATTATATTTTTAAAAAATCACCTATTCATAAGGAAAAAAAGAAATATTTGGGGAGAGAAACTATGAAGAATAGGAAAATGTATTACCAAATTTCAAAGGTACCTAAAAATTCCCATAAAATTGATTAGAGTATATTATTAATGCTATTTTAAATATTACTGAGGAAGATTCATACTGACTTTTTGCACCTACTAAAGTCCAAAGAACATTTGTGTACAGGAAACGTTTATATATACAGATAAATAGATACAGAGAAAGATAAACACACAGAAAGAGAGAGAAGAAGTGGGAGAGGGAGAGGGAGAGGGAGAGATTTCTGCCATATCAGTGAATTTCTAATTCTACTTTAATATCAGACCGGGTATTTAGAGAGAGTTACCTAACAGTTCTTTCATAGCAACAGCTATGACAAAAAGTGATTTTTAAAAATTACTGTGGATACTTTGATTTTATTCCATTGAATGACATAGTTACTTGTCCTTTGATAAAACATTTACAAAAGGCAATTTTTTTGTTTGTATTATTGTTTTCTGATCAACTACAAAAAAGTAATACATTAAACAAAATAATAAGCTAGCTGTACGCTTTGCTCTGCCATGGAAGCGGTCATCTTATTTCTGTCTCTCTGGTCAGCTAGTATTCCTGAGGAAGGTGTCTCTGCCTGCGTATTTGAAACGTCTTACTCCCATGCACAGAGGAACCATGAAAGGAATTGAACTGAGGATCAAGGGTTACAAACACATGAATGGCTTCATGACCTTTGAGATTCTGGAAGCAGGAGATGTTAGTCAGGGCGGCAATCTCATTATCAATTTGTCTGCCATTCACTGATCATTGTATACAAGTTCTGTGAAGGGGTCCCAGATTGAGTGTCACTGAAGAAGAAGATGGGAAGAAAATATGACTATTTCTAGGGACATTTTGTCACAGGCTGCTAATGGAGATAGCTGATTATTGTGAAAAACACAAACACTATTTTTATGCTAAACTTTCTCCATAAACATTGATTTGACACGATTATTGCTATCCATTGGCTGAGAAAGATTCACTTGCCCCTTCTAAAAATCTTCTTCTTTAGGATTTTTCTCTAGGAAAAATTATGAAACATAATATGTGGACCATATTTCTAAAACTCGTACTGAAAAGCCAGGAAAAGGGGGAGAGAGAGAGAGAGAGAGAATGAATGTGTGTGTATGTGTATAAAAGAAAGACACAAACAGAAAGCAAATGGTTTAGCCTCAGCAGCGATTCAGTGTAGGCGACTAGAGAAATATAGAGGAAGTGAACTGGAGGAACATGGTGCCAGGACTCCATGAAAGCAAGTGGAATGTCCCCTTGAGCCACTTCAAGCCCAGGTTCTAAGTAACCTATTAGTGAGTATGGGAGATGCATTCCTGTATCTTCTTTCCAACCTGAATATTTGACTCTATTGGTTCGTATAAAGCTGAAGAACGACTGTCTCAACTATTTATATATTAAAGCTTTCTTTTCACATAATTTTATAAATAGACATTCAAATTTACAGTGCACTACCAAAGGCTTATGTAACTAAAGCAAATTTTTCTTCCATTTTTATAGATTAAACAAATACATATACACAGAAATATATAAACACATAAATATAAGTATACCATCCATATCCTTGAGAATATCATAAATATACATTTTTATGATACTATGTTTCTATCAGCTAAATAATTGCTAGAAAATAAAATTTAAACATGACTAAAAGAAGTAATTGTCTAAATAAGCATAGATTGCAGTATAAGTAAAGGGACTTTTTCTCACACTCAAGTTTTACACAATATTCCTGAATTATTAATCCTAAAAATATCTTTGCATATTTTATGAAAGAAAGAGTATGGCATAAATCATCTCTAATATCAGATGACAAGTGAACAATCTGTTTTAGATTTGATTTTTTAAATGACTTGATTTTGATCAGAGGACACATTATGATTCAGCATGCAGAGCTCTGCATTTAGGCCCAAGTGGCAGTGTTGCCGTGAGAATCAAGTATTATAGTGTTTATGAAACACCTAGCTTTGCCAACATTGAAGGATTATGAAAATAAAAGTTTTTGATTTGAGAGTTTTTTTAAAAAAATGCATAAAGCTTATCAAGAAAGCCACTAAAAGTAAAATGAATGGATCATACATTTTGACATATAGTCGAAAGTTAGAGGACTACATTGAAGGACTTCAAACAAAGGCTAACTAGTGACTTGCCCTTTTCAACATAGTGTAAAGATGAACACGTATGAACATGCATCGGCACCCTCCCTGGCAACCTCCAGATTTGTACCAAATGAAATATCAAAACCAAAGATTTAAAAATATGTAAGAAATGATTCTGAATAGGGGTACATTATCACCAATTTAAATAGCCTAATATGCAAGATCCAAATAGCATTTTAAAATAAAATTAATACCTAATTAAACAAACATTTGACCTTTCAATGATTTATATGCTCATTAAGTAAGTCTGAGTGACCCAAGTTTAAATTCTTGCATGCTAGTTGGGAGAAAACAAATTAAATGCTATTTGACCCTTGGTAGACTTTAAACAGGAACATTCTGATATGAGAGAATTGCTTAAGCAATATTTATACATTGCAACATTTTAAAAAGTAAAAGTTATTTTTAATACACCAAATTAAGCATCGCCACACTTTTAGAAGTTACATACCACTCTCTTTTCACTCAAGCCATATTTTTTGGAAGAGGCCAAACAGTAAAAGTTTTACCTTCTAACGAGTATTTTCAGCAAGTTTTCAGTAACTAAAAGCAGGAGGTTGCAATAAAATCAGTTTTACAAGATGGGAAATAGCATTTGCTACCATGAATGCACACTGTCTTCTTGTTCTGAGGGCAATAGATATAAAATACTGCATGAGGGAGAGAAATGGTCCTACAATCGTTATGGTTATGCCTTGAGCTTCATGTGCCATAATCACTATCTCAGTAAATTTGCCTTTCCAAAGGCAATATTTTACACAGCTGTTCTTTTTTACGTAAATCTTATTTGTGTGTGCTGCACACCAGCCAGTTTGGTAGGTGAAACTACTGGGCTGTGAACACATGCAAAATGAAGAAATAATAATAAAAATAGCTTCTCTAGTTACAAGCACAAAGCTATCCTGCTAATATCAACCAGGATGAAGAAGCTAATCTGCTAACATTAAGCAAAAAGTACTAATTCCTCAAGATCAGAGCATCCACTTATCCCAGGCCAACAAATCTATTTTAGTGCCCTGATTAGATTTCCCAAAATTTCATGCTAAAATCTTGTATTTAAAGTCATTTCATCAATTTAAACTGATAAAATAAAACCAGATGAATGGCCTGTATGATATTAAATTTAAAATTAGGTGAATTTCATTATTTTATACTGTTTCCATTTTATATTTGGATCATTATGAGATTTCCTCTGCGTATCTACAGGTTAAAGTAAATTAGGAAGCTGGTAGAAAATTCAAGAATCTATTCTGTCCTTTTTTACAATTCTTAAACCTTAAAATTCTTAAAATCATTACATTCATGAACTCTAAAATTCCTTTTTTCTCTGTTCAAGTCCTGCTGACTAGGTTATCAGTGGGAGACAACATATTATGGTGAGAAGCATAATGACAAATAGCATGGGCTCTGTTAGGCAGACTGCCTGGGTTCAAATCCCTGCCTTATCACTTGCTAACATTATAGGCTTGAATAAATTATTTATACTCCCTGAGCCTTAGTCTTCCCATGTGTAATATACTATTATGTTTAAATCAGATAATTCCTGCAAAGTGCCTGTCCCAGTAAATGCCTTTTAAGTATTAGCAGGCGGCAGCAGTGGTAATTCCCAAAGAAGACACAAAAGGTGACACATAGGATACCTATGGGAGGGGAGTATTACTTCCTGTTTCTCAACATATACTGACTTAATTAAAGTTAGTTTTCTGTTTCTTATAGTAACTCATTTTGCAATTGTTTCTCTTCATAACCTTGTTAATAATACAAAGTTACATTATCAAGAATGAAGCCCCACTGTTTTGGCTAGCTCAGGGAGAGACACTGTCTTTTCAGACAAGGCAGTAAAGAATAGTGGTTAAAAGGATTTGCTCTGTATATGCTTGAAGCTCTGACTCGGGTGGGGCAAGGGCAATATACGTAATCTAAACATTTGTACCCCCATAATATGCTGAAAGAAAAAATAAAAAATAAATTTTAAAAAAAGGATTTGCTCTGAAGTTGGGCTACGTAGTTTCAATGCTCAGTTGCACTGATGACTTACTGTATGATCTTGGGTAAAGCAGTGATACTATTAGTATCTGTTTCATAGGGTTGTATGAGCTGAGGAATAAATGAGTTAATTGGTCATGTGCTTACAACAATGCCAGGCATTTAACAAGCACTCTATATTAACTATCATTATTTAGATATCTGTTCATTTTTAGGCATCTGCATGCACTAAATTTCCAGTTTTTGCACCTGATTATTTCTGAACACGTGTTATTAGTCTTCTCAAATACATAATTCCATTCTTTCTAATTCTTTCTTTCTCTTTCTAATGGACCAGACTTTGCATGCAGGGCATATATTTAGGAAATCAGCACTGCACTTTATCTAGGCTTAAAAAATAAATGGGGTATGATTACAAACAAAAAGCAGATTTTAAAATTTCCTTATTCTTTACTGATGGTTCCTCTGATATTGTTTTTCTTTAATTGAGTGCTATCCCATATCCTAGATTATTTTTTGAACCTCAGTTGTTCAGTTTGCCAGTCTACATAAATTTGTGAAATCACTGCCAAATCTCCACAGCATCTGTGTGCATCTTATATAATATTGCTTAATTTACAAAATAATATATTCTCTTCTCCAATGTGGTTATTAAAATCTTGTTAAGTGGAACTATTTATTGAACAACATTTATATTCTTGTAAAGATAAAGTGAGTCACCTACACACAAGAATAGAAGAGACATGCATTATAAATATTGCAGTCAAATACATTTAAAGAGTTAAATTTCCACTAAAATACCCATGTTATTATAGAAACATTTATTTTTTGACTGATGAATATCTTTATTTAAACAACATTTAAACATTTCCTTGGAAGGCAAGGAAATGTGGCAATATTTCTAAGAGAAGGCGGCAGGTTGAAATGCAGGGCATGTCTAATTTTTGTAATATGGCTGCTTAATAACATCACAAATAGGCACAATTTCAAACTAACATTACAATAAATTTAACTTATTCCATAAAGGTAACAGAAAGAATCGAATACCTTCATAATCCTAAGTGCTGATTTGAATGAACTTTTCCTTTCTTTAAATATAATTGCTGCTTCACTGCAAATGTATTTTTTAATGAAGCTCTTACAAGTATGTGAATTAAGCTCTTGCTTCACTTTTTGTGTACTAAATGTGCAATTAAAACATCATTACTCTGCAGTAGCAGGTTTTCTCATTTAAGCTAGAGAAAAGCTGCCATTAGGTTGGTTGTAACTGTACATGAATGCACTTGTCATATCTTAAAGCACCTTGTACAAGGAGGTATTACAAAATGAAAAACACCTCTTGGTCTGGGATATTGATGCATGAGCAAGCTGACCAGATAGCTTTCAGGTAAGGTGAGGCACTATAAGGAAATGATAAGCCTGTATTTTACTTTCATGGTAATGGAGGTGATTCCTATAACCCTGAAAATCATTGTATTTTCATATCACATTTTAATTTTACCTCCAAAGAACTGCTTGTGCTGGATTGGCCTGAACATTTATTTTAACATTTGGGATATGTTTTATATTAATACTTCAGTTGTTTTATATTAATACATTTGCACTAAATGACCTTGAACCATTCTCAGTTATCTGTTTTATAAATTCTTGAAAAATTGAACAACAATGTGTGAGTGGAAAGAGAGTCATTTCAAACAGAGAGCATTTCTATATCTAACTGATTAGACTTAAGTGTAACTCAGTGTGAGTCTGTTGTGGAAGCAAAAAATGGAAAGTTTCCCTGGTCTTGGTACATAATCTTTCTAGACTTCTGGACAGCACCAGAACACCAGATATGACTGAGGAGAGGTTGCCTTATTCTGGTAGTTAGGAGACCAGAGTTTTATACTAATGTTACTATCTGCTCATTTTAGACCTTTGGATAAGTCATTTAAAATCTCTGAATCTCCAGAATTCTTATCTGTCAAGTAAGCTGGTTGGACTCAGTGAGCTTCTAATTCCCTCCTAGCTCCCAACTGCTATAATTTTTCTTAAGCATTATTTCCAAAAGGCATAAAACTTTGTCCTGATTCATCAGTGGCATAACCACTATGAAGACTTCATTTTTCTAAAAGGCCTAATCATTATATTAGAATGCAGAACTAGTGAGCTCTTACCACAAATACAACATCTGTCAATGGCTTTCAGCTTCTTGTGCTGTGCAAATGAAGATCTCGACTGGAAATGAATCTTTCGAACAGATGGACTAGCACTATTTCTTGGAACTTTGAAAGCTGTACAGCGTGCCAGCCATGAACTCTTCTATGTGACTCATGGAAGCAGATGACTGTTTGCATTGCCATTTATGCACATTCATCCACTGAGAAGCAGATCAACTGATTCTCTCTGCATGACATTCACTGTTAGCAAAACAAAGCATTCTCTGCTTCGTCTGTGCGTGGTTAATAAACTCCTTTGGGACTTTAAAAAAAATTGTTAAGAAAAAACTTTCCTTCTTACCCTGGCCCCCCAGGATATATACTTTCTATTTGTTTCAGGTGGAGAATTACAAAAAAAAAAAATAAAAAGTGAAAGGCAAAGGCATATAGAATAAGCAGTATTCTCTTGGAAACATCTAACCTTAAGAGAGGAAAACAATTATTTTAAATGCCTTGAGGAAATCTGAGTAGATTTTTTAATGTATTAATTTCATATGCCAGCATAGTTCACACAGTTTTTAGAGACGGTTGAGATTTTGAACTCAATTGTAATGTACTTTAACCGCTAAATTTGATATTAAGTCCATTTTTTTAGGCTTGCCTCCCATTTATACAGGAGTAATTTGAATCGATAGTTTTTATCCACTTTCTGCCATAAAGCTTTAAAAATTTAAAGCTGGTCAAGAATCACCTTCTTCTCATGATTGCAAAGATGTGGAAACAACCCAAGTGCCCATCAATACATGAGTGGATGAATAAAATGTGGTATATGTATGCCGTGGAGTTCTACTCAGCCACAAAAACAATGGTGATCTAGCACCTTTTCCTGGATGGAGCTGGAGCCCATTCTGCTAAGTGAAGTATCACAAGAATGGAAAAACAAGCACCACATGTACTCACCATCAAATTGGTATTAACTGATCAACACTTAAGTGTACATACAGCAGTAACATTCATCGGGTGCCGGGCAGATGGGAGGGGGGAGAAGGGGATGGGTATGTACACACCTAATGGGCGCGGTGCGCACCGTCTGGGGATGGACACGCTTGAAGTTCTGACTCGGGCAGGGCAAAGGTAATATAGGCAACCTAAACATTCATACCCCCGTAATATGCTGAAATAAAAGATAAAAAAAAATCACCCTCCTCAAGAACTGCAGCCTTACTACAAAAGTAAGCTGTAAAGATTGTGTTTAAAAATGAGTTTAAGATAAGTGAAGTTTTGGGGAGAAGTAGGGCTAAAGCTTGGAAGAAATTCTTTCCTGTCACCTAGAGATTACTAAGAGAGCAACATTTTCTCTTAACTTTCTGGTTGGTTTGACTTACAAATATAAATGGCCCTTAGTGACAACTTTTCTTTGAGATAACTTGTCTGAATGAAGAATATGTTGCTGTCCCTTGACAAAGGACTTGATGTAACTTGTGGAAGGACAAAGCGAGTACCAGCAGTTTTTGAGAACATGCCAGAAGCAGCACATACTGTCTCCTCTCCATCCCTATCTTCTTCCATAAAATTAAGAGATGATCATTCCATATATGGTAGAGCTTAAAAAAACAAAAACCAAAAAATATAAACCCTTTCTGTAGGTTCTAGACCAAAATCCATTTTTTGAAGGACAATGTAGCATAGACAGTGATATTCAACTTTTTTTTTCCTATTTCCCAGATACAATCCTCCCTGGATTTTTCTAATAATAATCACCACAGTTCAGAAGCCTCAAATTTCCAAAGTTGATCAAAATATGAATTTTTAAATCTAGCTATTTGTAATTTCTTAGATGCTAATATAACATAATATTCAATTATGGGGAGATTTAAATATATAAAGAATGGACCTTTAGGTAAGAACTGCAGTCTTCATTTGGTTTATGGAGATTAAGTGAAAGTCTGATGGCTTAGTACTTTTCATGCTAATTTCCAGTAATAGCTGGTTTTACACTATTATTTCCTCTTATTATGGGGGTACAAGTATTGTTAGGGATACATATATTGCCCCTGCCACCCCTCCCCCACCCCATCCTGCCAGAGCTTCAAGCGTGACCAACCCTCAGGTGGTGCGCACCTCACCCATTATGTACGTATACACCTTTCCCCTCCTCCCCCGTCCCCCCAGTCCACCACCTGATGGAGCATAAGACTTTCTATTATAAAGACATATGCACCCGAATGTTTATGGCAGC